>JACGWL010000007.1:8080103-9280103 GCA_034509725.1 Sesamum angolense | reverse complement strand
GTAATATACTTTATAATTTATAATTGGTTTAATTCGATCAAATTTGATTCGAGCAAAAACATTTCCTTGTTAAGTGGGGGTTGTTTTTTTTTTTTTTTCCGTTCAAATTGGGAAAATCTATTGATTTGAATGTTTTGCAAATCCTGATTATTGATTTTAGAATTCTGACTTTGTTGTGTTTCTATGGTTTATTTTAATAAAAATTTTAATTATATGCTTACATTATATATATATATATATATATATATATATATATATATATAAGAAAGATTTTCTATACTAACATATTCCAGACAATGACATTGACATACTAATTTTTATTTTTTTTGAAATAAAAATATCCTTCATTTGATAAAATAGCTTATTTAATTTAACTTTTTTAAGTTTTATGTTAATTAAAATTTAGTTTTCTTTAAAACGTAATGTATTGGTATTTATATTTTCTTCTTAAATGATATAATTTAAATTATGAAAAATTACTTATGATAGGTAAGAACGACATACCACAACGTCAGATAATAAAAAGAGACTCGAAAAAGAGTTCAAAAGTGGATTTTTGTAATTATAAAAAAAAAAAAAGAAGGATAATTGTAAATTAATCTAACTTCTACTCTCTAAATAAGCCGAAAAATAAAAGTTAAAAGCCCACTTTTATACCAACTTATGGATTCTTTATATATAAATGGGATAATTACATGGACCTCCCCATTTAGTAGGGGAAAATACAAATTCTCACATCTTACTATGAAAAATTACAAATACATCTCTCCGACTAACTACGATTAAGGTTGACTAGCGGAATTTTAAAATTTACACTTTTATCCTCACTTAAAAAATTAAAAATATAGATAAATAATTAGGCAAAATAAAAAAAAAAATGCAAAAACACCCTTAAGCTTTTCTCGTATGACAGAAGTGTCTCTATCTTCCTTCTCTTACTTGTTCTTTCAAACTTTCTATTCATACCATAAAAAATATTCCTCCTTGTGCAACAACTACCTTGAGAATTCCATCGCAAATCATGACTGGTTTTAAGACATTGGAGGCTCACAAACAAATTATACTGGTGGAAAGTACATCTAAATAATAGTTTGACTGATGGAGGGGCCAATTTATAATGGTAATAAACCAAGAAGATAAATTTATGTAATTTTCATAGTAAGAAGAAAGAATTTGTATATTTCTATAGTAAGAGGGAAGGTGAGTGTAATTATCCATATTTAAATTTGTAAAAGCAAATTTTGGGATATTTTGCTCTCACAATATTTGTATAATTAGAAATTACTCAAACATTTACCTAAATTTCTGATGATAGACACTAGTCAACCGTTTCCCACCACGATTTCTGTTCGCCTGCCTAGCACTTTTAGAAAGCGTGTTCCAGCATCCGGGTCCTCGGCTTCCACGGTTCCACCCTTCAGTTGTACATTCTCACTGCAATCTTCAGTTTCACTCTCTCGAGGCGAAGATCTAAGCTGTCTCCAATCTCATGGCCCCGGTCGCCCCCAAGTCCGGCGATGCGATTTTCGCCAGCGTTGATCGAGTGGTAAATATCTTCTCTTTGTTCATTCACTCTCCAATTTGTTGACGTTTCACCGAACAATTTGGGTGGTTAATAGTTTTGTTCTGTTGTCGTGGTTAATAATGGTGTTTGATTGTTCTCAGAATGCGGAGCTATTCACTCTAACATACGGTGCTATCGTGCGCCAGCTCCTCACCGATCTGGAGGAGGTGGAGGAGGTCAAAGCAGCTCGATCAAATGTGATTGTTACATTTTCACTGCATTTATGGATTTTCTTATTCAGTTTATAAAAAAAAAATGATTCTAGTGAGTTTCTGCGCTAGATGAGGTTTTGTTTCAAGTCTTTAATTATGTGCAGAATTTTTTAGTATTTGTGATGTCATGTTGCAGGGGTTATAACATTGGGGTTCGGCTAGTTGATGAATTCCTCGCGAAATCTAATGTTAGCAGATGCGTAGATTTTAGAGAAACTGCTGAAGTCATTGCTAAGGTGCTTTTACTAGTATTCTTCCCATCTCTTTCTGTTTGAAGGAATTTCAGATTTCCAAAATTTGGATTGTGGATTCAGCTATAATTTAGTTTTGGTAGGAGAACTTACAAATTTTTAACCAGAAAGAATGCATGATTTTGACTTTTTTGCCTTTGTGATGCATGCACACATTATAAGTTTGCTAAGCACTTGCACATGCACCAGCATCACTCAAAGCCTTGGAGTAATAAAAATCAGGAAGGAAACTTTCGCTTATGAGTTCCTATCACAAGTGGGTGAAAAGATGAAGCATGATGGGTAGTTTAAGCAGTGGCTTCTGATTTTAAAAAATTGCACCTATTGTATAAATTATGACCAGATGCTATTCATTGGATGTAGAGGCTGTTTTTGAGAAACAAAATTTTCACTTTTGCTATTTATATGAAATTGGAAAATTGTATATATATATAGATATATATCATATATTATTTGATTGAATGCAAGTGTGGGGCTATGATCTCTTCAAAATTTGCAAGTTCACCAAACTTAAATTAGTGTCCAGAGTTTTCCTGAACTTTATATGTTGTTTTGATTTTGGCTCACCCTTTCATCCTACGGAAGCTTAGAATGAATTACATGGAGGTTTTATTTTAATGGGCGACGAGGAAAATATGCGAGTTATACTGTTTTAATGGTTTGAACCTTTTGGTCTATTAGATCTATTCTTTAATGTCTCCCGAACAGGTTGGATTCAAAATGTTCCTGGGTGTCACTGCATCTGTCACTAACTGGGATGCAGAGGGGACAACCTGCAGTATAATTTTGGAGGATAATCCTCTGGTAGACTTTGTTGAGCTTCCTGATACCTGTCAAGGACTGTATTATTGCAATATTTTAAGTGGAGTCATACGAGGAGCTCTTGAGATGGTGAGCATTATACCCTCTATAAACATCTTATTCTTGAAAAAAAAAGGGTTCTGCTCTGACTGGAATTCTACCATGTATGTCGTCATCAATTGTTTGTTCCACCATATTACTGTACCAGTGTTTTCAGGAATGTGATTATTTCAATGTATAAACTGGGGCCTTCTCACTTTGGTGCATCAAAGAATATATCTAGACACTCTTAGAAGTTCTGTTTTATCTTTATGAACTGTATGTGAAGTGCTTCCCCCAATTACAACTGCGTGAGATACACAAAGCTTTAATAAGGGCAGGCAAAGGGGAGACAACAGTGGCCTGATGCTCTGGTTCCTCGTTCATTGCTTATAGCCCATTTTGCTATTCCTGTTTTGGTTCAGATGAACAAATTACTACTTGTATAACACTATTAATTGCAGTGTAACTTTATGAATTCCAAGTACTGGCACACATTTACGCCACAGTTTCTCTTTCATCCTCCTTCAGGTATCGATGAAAACAGAAGTCACATGGCTGCGTGATATGCTTAGAGGGGATGATGTGTTCGAGTTGCAGGTGAAACTTCTGAAGCAAGTTCCAGAAGAGTACCCTTATAAAGATGATGAGTAACATGTGTCCTTTGAAACCTTCTTTCTATCATTCAGGTTTTGCTTAGTTCCTCCACTCCAGTTACCTCTAGCCTACTTGGTCAGAGTTTGGTACTCTCCCTTACATGAAACTACTAATTTGTTTTCTCATGCTGATTTCCGTGGTTAGGATATTTGCCTTTTGTTTTTGTAGTTTCTATTAAAGTTTACTGACTTCAGCTCGAATTACACTAGGTAGACCAGTTTTAGATAAACTCAATGTACTGCACCAAAGATATGTTATGCTATTGTTGAAAAGAGTAGCGATATCAGCTATGTTGCAGTATGATTTCTATTTAGGTGATTATTTTCTTAGTTTAATTAATGCCAAAAGTTAATTTTGTCCCTTGCCGCAATCTCTCGGTTAAGCATGTATTTAGTACTTCGGCTAATATCTTAGCATGCTGAGAGGAGCATATGGAGGGCTCCCCAAAGTTGCACATCGTCCTTTTTTTTTCTGGAAAGATAGCCCTTATGCATTTGTTAGTTTGAAGCATGAACTTGAACTTGAAGCAAGCAGTGTAGTACAGAAATCATAATCACTCTCCGCTTACAAGGCAAAGCACGACGAGGCAACAATGACTGTGTTCAACATCTGCATGGCTGAATATTCTACCCTTACAGAGTAGCCACTTTTCTGGAAATGTTAATTTCAGTCTGCAATGACTCATTCTGTTTTCTTTTAATAAGTCCAATGACTCATTGTTCATACTTCATACTAAGGTAATAATTCCAACTTAAACCATTAAAAAGTCCATCTCGAATGTGACTTGAGGAGCTTAGCAGTTGGCCAGAAGAGGACCCCATAGTGCAAGTTCCTATAAAGAAAGAGTGATATTCCAATAATTTGCCCCCTCCACGAAGTTTCTTACACTCAAAAGAGTCAAGACTCAAGATCAATCCACCTACACATATCACGCAATACAAGTTATTGATCAATCCATCTCAGTTTCTTTCCATCCATTCGTTACTAGTAAAGAAGGTTCGGCGGAGGCATGTCGGAAGGCGGCGGCGGCGGCGGGTGTGGCAGATGCTGCTGCAGCTTCATATTCACGTCCGGTTTCACCGCCCTCTTCATGTGGCTAAGCCTACGCACCTCCAAACCCACTTGCTCCATCCAAGACTTCTATATTCCTGCCCTCAACAGATCCGATAATTCAACTGCGACCAGGAACAACCACACCATACGTTTCGATCTCAAGCTCGACAACGGCATGAAAGACAAAGGCGTACACTATGCTAACATAAGCTTGACGTTCTTCTACAACTCTACCGTCCCCATCGCCAACTTCACCGTGCCGGAGTTCTACCAAGGACACAACAAAAACACTCACCGGCGAGCCTTGGTGGACGCCAGTGGCCTGCCGTGGGCGGAGGCGCGTGACGCGGTTGCCAACGGTTCGACGCTGAGTTTCAAGGTGAGATTGGCTACCAGGGTGAAGTATAAGATAATGGTTTGGTACACAAAGAGGCACAGCCTAGTGGTAGGTGGTGATGTGGTGGTCAACGACTCGGGGCAGAAGGTCAACAGGAAAGGGATTAAACTAAAGTCCGGGGCCCCGGATCCGGCTACCCAATGGATGCGGGTGATGCCATTTCTCATTTTCACTTTCTTGATCATTTTATTCTTGTAAAACATTGTTTGGGTCTTCTTTGGTTTTATTTTCAATTCTATATTAATTTAAATTGTAAATTTATTTGACGGGATTTTTTTTTGTGGAATATGATCATAAGTTCAATTCTGTTTCATATAAAAAGTTATTACAAAATATTTTGTTCTTTTATAGAAAAATTATCACAAAATATTTAATCCAAATACATTGTCATTTTGTTGTATCTTTGCTAAACGATAAACTATCCCCAAAGTTAATGTCTTGTTGAGCTATGGAACAACATGTACTACCTTTTCTTATCCTATGAATCAAATATTAACCCTTAAAAATACATGATAAAAAGTGCAACACCCTCTATCTTACATGACCAAAAATACAATGTTGATTTTCAAAATCGAAAAGTGGTTTCAATCCAAAAATGATAATCTGTTAGGCATGTGCAATGTCCTCTTATCATATTGAACTTAATATATTAACTGTAAAGTGTGGAATCAGAAGTACTCCACCCTGTTTTTTTATCTTATAGAACCAAAAGTGTAATTTATAAGAAAATTTATCTCAAAACATACTA
Source organism: Sesamum angolense (assembly GCA_034509725.1). NCBI lineage: Eukaryota > Viridiplantae > Streptophyta > Magnoliopsida > Lamiales > Pedaliaceae > Sesamum > Sesamum angolense. The sequence continues at coordinate 9,274,381 of JACGWL010000007.1, read as the reverse complement.
ACTCAAACACAAATTTTCACACATAAAAACACAATACCAAAAACAAAAACTCACTCGAAGTCCAGCATTTGATTATCGGTTATTGAACATCGTCCAAAGAATTAATCATTTATTGCACACACCAGTCAGAGGAACAAAATGAGCTAGATAACTATTTTCATTTGTCATAATAATAACTTCCATATAGAAAAAAGAGAATAGGAGAGAAGAGAGAGAGAGAGGTCCAGAATCCTTCTCATAAAACAAGTAGAAAGTAGCAAATGTAGTAGAAATCCTTAATCAAAAAAAACATCTGAAACTTAGAATCTGTAGAGAAATAACTTCAGAAAAATCCTTAAATCCTTATTACTACTACAACAAGAAAAGAAAGGGATACTAGAAACCAACTGGTTCATCAGCCAGCCCAGACACCGACAATCTGAGCACCAACCCCGAGCCCAAATATAAGTAGTCTAAGCCCTACTTCTTCCTTATCGGATTGCACCAACTGACCCAAGCCCATCAGCCATTCACCACCATCAATCTTCACTGCATCTGTATAGGCAATAAAGACATAAAAGTGAAAAAGCTTTGTAATTCTCCACACTCCCAAGTACTTATCTGAACTGGAAGTTCACTGTGTATAAAAGGATCAGAACTTGATAAAAGAAAAGGCAGCTGCAGCCCTTTTACCTCTCTGAATCATGAATTGTTCATTGTGAAATTCTATACGTTCTATTATGTTACGTGAATACAACACAGTAGGCAAAAGAGCGTGCAAGCAATTAGATGGAAAAACGACAGATGAAGATGTAGATGAAGAAGAAGAAGAAGAAAATAAACCGGAAGTCATAGATAGATACATCTTCACATAAACACTGATGCAAAATAGTGTGAAAGTTGAAATAGTAGTTTACCAGAAGTTGTGCTATTCTGTATCATTGGTTGCATCACCTACATAGAACATGAAAAGAACAATTAGTCGAGAATAAACGATAAGCTCCACGTTCCATATATCAGTACCACTGATCTCTCATCTGATGCTAGTACATTGAATCAGCTTAAGAGGTTGCTCTTAGGTTTCAAGATGAACAAATTCTTGTGGGGTAGGAGACTGGAAGCATATGAGAAAATTGCAACTTGGATTTTGTTCAATTACAGAGACTATTAGCACCACAGATTCATATCAAACTTTGGCATATAACTATAGAGTCAAGAAAAATTAAGTGACTTACATCTCAAAAGGCTTTCAGTATACCGGAATGCAACAGGTTCAGAGCTTCCAATCCGGAACTTACGACGAATAGGGGTCCTCCAAGTCCAGTCAGCCAAGTTGAGGAAGTGGAAGCCAAAGGATGTGCCAAAACCAGGCTTGATAATAAAGAGCAATTCTTTTTCCACAGAAACTATTGAGTTGATGCCCTCAAGAAAACCATCTATCTGAAGTTCAGCACACCCTTCAAGGACCCAAGTCGATTCACTGGGGTCTATCAATGACCATATATCCACATAAGTTTCATCATCATCCACAGACAAGTGCCAAACGACCTTCATAGTCAACCAAGAATGTAAATACATTGAATTCATCTGGGTCATCCGGACCCTCTGGTAGCTCAACTCTAGTGATGGTGTTATTCATATCAATGGAAAGAATGTAATCAGGAACCTCGCGGTCTTCTTTTGACCAGACCAACCAGTACATCCTTCCTCCAGCACATGCATGAGTAGGGAATGAGGGGCAGGCAGGGTTAGCTACAGGACCTTGCACAATATCAGGAATGCTACTCCAATCTCCACCTTCAGGTGTATAAATTTCACACTTGCAAGTATTGACTTCAGACTCAGATGCAGCAGAAACAAAACGCAAGATTTTGTATTTGTTTGTATCTGGATCATAGACTACTCCAATTGATGGAGTTTCAGCAGATGGGCTACCTTTGGGAACCTCTAGTACTTCCCGAGTGGCAGGATTGCAGATTTGGATGTCTAAGTCTTCCGTTCCCACTGATCTAGTGCAGCATAATAGACCATTGAAGCAAGAGATCAATTGTAAAGAGTTGCTCCGGTCAAGATTAGGAAAGGTCAAATAAGGTCTGATTTTACCACTTCTGTCCATCACATACGGCTTGCTAAGTCTTCCATTTCTTTCCATCAAGTACAGCTTGCTACGGCCCCCAGTGTTGTTACCACAAACATACAAAAGTAGCTTTGGGTCTTTCGGGAAAGAGCCAAATTGCAACTGAGCAAATTGTTGGTCACTTATCAGCTTATTCCAAAACTTACAGACTGCTTTAAACTTTAGCACAGAAGTCACTGGAAGTTTCGAGAGGATAGTTGCCATAATGCCTTCAATGTACCCTATGTTACGGTCATCATCACAACTCAATCGAGCCTGGTTACCTCCACCCTGAGACATGATAACGTATTTCCTTTTTTCTCACGAGAGCAAAGCACCTCAAGGTAAATTGCCTGCCTATTAAATGATTTGATCTGCAAAAATGTAGTGATCAGTCAGTGGTTCATGCACTAGATGCCACTATTCAGGTATAAAACAAATCAAACATAACAGCACTAACAAGTCTATAGCTCTCTTTACCATTTTTGTGAGGTTAAATAACAGACAGACTCCACTCAAATTACAGTATGAAAAACCTTTTGAGGAGCCTAAGGCACAAACTTGAATATAGGAAGTGACAAATTAAAGGAGGAACAAGTAAACCCGACTACCATGTATATTTTTAAACTTGCCATTGCTGCTTCTTTTCAGACAATTCCCTACTTTTTAAGTCAGATTCAAGGTCAAATAGACAGCATTTACGATAATTCCACACGCTATTCCCCACTTATCCAACAAACTAGTTGATTGTTCATCGGGATAACAAGAAGCAAGCCACCCTGAAATGGCATACCCCAACTTTCCGCTACCTCCCTTTCATTTATTTGCAGATCGTCTTCATTCTAGTTTTTCCTTATCAGATCAGGCATCAATGAATGTATGGGTAAGAGAAGAATCACAAATGACAAATGATTTATGGATCTTTGAAGAAGAACGAAAAAATAATACAAAAGAAGCAACCAATTCCATGATTAGCACCAATCAATAACATCGTGTTCTAGAAGCCAAATTGAAAGTTATAAAAGCACAAAAATTGACTAACATATAAACCATAGAACTGCAAGCATCCAGGTGAAAAGTCAAGCAGTAATCAAAAGGAAAAATTGATATGAAATTAAAGATCGTACCGAAAAACAATTCAAAAGATCTATACATAACCACGGACTAACAATAACACAAGAATGGGGCAAAAGAAAGAGAAAAGAATGAAGAATTACCACTTGAAGTTATGTAACGGCAGCCACTCGTCTTTGTCAGTCGTGGCGGTGGATGGTATAAAAGGAGACTAGAGAAGATATAAACCCACAACCAAATCTTAAATAGTGTTTGGCAACAGCCACAGCCAATTGGATACGAGTTTCGGTTGTGTTTGCAAGCGGTTCAATGAGGCTTGCCCAAACCTAGTCCAGAAATTATAAATCCAATAACTACTGAACTTCTTGCTGGCCCACATTTCAAGCCCAAACGAGGACAAGGTGGTGCAAAAATTAATTTGAATAAATAAAGTTCAGGATTATTAGATCAAACATTTTATTATTCATCCAATGCAGCAAACAAACTATCAAGAAGGTTCAGAAATTATGGATTATTTCAGGGTACTGTTAAATCAAGCAAAAGCTCAATCCATTGATTTTCAAACAAAACCTTGATATTAAAAACCTTTGTCACATTGATCACAATTACCATGTTTCAATATCCAGAGATCCTAACCAAACCCATAAGAAATAGTATTTCATCATCAGTAATCCGCTGTACACCTGGGAAGAGTTCGTTTGCATTTGAATTTGTCCCTTTTCATGCCAGTCAAGAATCTATACAACCGTCACCGATGTCCAATATTAAGTAGATTTACAAGGGATATTAGCTGAGGTAACTAATGAGTGGGCAAATGGAGAAATTCAGCTAAAGAATAAAATCTTGCTATCTAAAAACCTGGATAGACTACTATAGAAAGTTGGTTTAAGTGCTCCAATTGTTCAAAAGAAAATGATAACCAATTGGTTCTTATTAATCTCAGATACCACGAGCGTATCAGAATTTGGCCACAAATTTAAGTCTAGCGAATCACAAATTGCCCAATAAGAAGGCCTAAAGTTTAGAACGTTTTGTCCTCCATAGCAAATTCAGAAACAATATTGCTTCCAATTATTAGCAAACCATTCAATAATTGTAATGCACGAGTAGAGGAAATTATCCACTATAGAGCACTAAGGAATATTCATGGCTTCAAGATGTAGAAAATAAAAAGAGGCCCTTACAACTCGAGCCGCTAGTGTTTGTATGTCTAAAAATGGAAACCAATTGTGCTCAATTATATTGAATTTTACCACCGACATCATGTTTGCATGTATGGGAAAAAAGGATATTTGCAAACACTTCTAGGTTCATAATGATTATTGACATGAACAAAAAAGGAGCTGATCAAATGGAGAATTTTCGCCAAAACTTATCCCTTATCCCTCAGCAGTACGCAGGATTTATTCTGCAACTGTGAGTTGGTTCAAGCACACTACTCATCAGCAAAAAACTATGAAATTATCAATACGAATTGTCTTAGAAACCACGAAGCAGAGTTTAGTTGAGCAAAAATTGTGGAACTTTAAACCTCCAAGTTAACTTTTTGTCTCTTTCTTAGTGACATACTTATTAGCAAATTCTACTTCCAAGGAAACAAAAAAAAATATATCAGTTTATAAGAGGCTGTGGTAGTCATAAGAACTAACACTCTTTCCTAGTGACGTACTTATTAGCAATCCTACTTCCTAGGAAACAAACAAAATATCTCAGTTTATAAGAGGCTGTGAGAAGACCGCTTGAGATTGCCTTTTACCCTAATTAAACTGAAACTTCACACACACACACACACACACACACACACACACACACATATATATATATATATATATATATATATATATATATTTGTGAACTGGGGATTCTACAATCTGTTTACTGTAAAACGCTTTGTCTAAGTGACAAACAGTTTTAAAGTTTGATAAGCTTCCCAGAAAAGGGAGATTGAGCAAATTGGTATCACATAATAGCAAAAATTCTCTGCTCTTAGGAATCACCTAACTTCTTTGTTAGAGAAAAACCCATTTCCATAATCTTCCTACATCTAAACCTTGGAAAAGGTACATCCACGTGTGTCGTCGTCTCCCGCCCAGCAGAGGTGCATGACAGATTGACAAAAGCCAGCTAGCACATAAAGGTCCCAAAAAATCAGGAATGACACAAGCAACAACATCACCCCAACTTGGCATCTGTGGTCGACTAAAAAATCACCACTTCCCATTAAATCCTCCTCAAAACAATAGTTTACAACTCGATGGATCCTATCCTTCCCCAAGATTCTGATCTTTCCCAACAATACACACTTTCATATGAACCCGCAACAGAAAAACAACTTAATTACTCTATTCCAGTCAATCTTCAAAGATGTTTCATCTAGGCCTTCCTCCAGAACCACGTCCATTCATTCTCTCCAAATTGTCTAATCTACCAAGCTTCACAAACAAAGGTTCCTTTTTCCCCAGATTTTCAATAACATAAACAGACATGCATACAACCCCGTATAGAAACAAATTCCAACTTCAACGCACTATTTCCACCAAATCTCAAATGGGTTTCACGGAAACAAGTTAATAAAGTGAAAACTCACCTGTACATCAGTTGCGCAACCAACAAAAGCCAATTCTTCATGTAATTGCATCCCCTTCCGCTGCATGGTACACCTCGGAGAAGACAATGGTATAATTGAGGGAACAGTTGAGTTTCCAGCACATAATGAGACTGATTTCTCAAAGGAACAGGATTTGTAGAACCAGAAGCGCATTAGGAGATAATTTAACGTCGTAAATCACAACCTGTTCTCCCGAAAGCAAACTGTGTTTTTGATTCTTGAAGCTGTTTATGAGTTCCCGGGTCATGGGGGTTGTCGGACCCTAACTAACTATTGGGCTGATTTTAGAGAGGCCCATTTAATATACGTCCGTTTTCAAATAGATGAGTCGCATTTGTAAACCAGCGATTTCTTTTTCCATTACGCGATCTCAGTCAAGAATGCTGGTCCAGCGCTAGACTGAGACATCGTCGGCCTTCAAACGCAAGTAAAAAGTAAAACCTCTGCTGTGACTGAATCTCGGAAGTGAAGGGCGTTAGGGGCGGTGGTGTTAATCTGCTCCGGTGGGGGGAATGGCAAAGATTCCGTTGGGCTGCGAGCCGGTGGTGGGTTCACTAACGCCGTCGAAGAAGCGGGAGTATAGAGTGACCAACAGACTACAGGAAGGCAAACGCCCTATTTACGCCGTGGTTTTTAACTTTATCGACTCCCGTTACTTCAACGCCTTCGCGACCGCCGGTGGGAATCGCGTAGGTTCTCGTGTTCCTCTTTGTGATATTTTCTACTTTCTGTTATCATCCAATTCCTGATATAAATGATAAACCCTTCTGGAGCTTTCTTGCCTGTGTTCTTTTTGCTTTTTCTTTGTTCGTTTTAGTATTTTTGTAGGGAGGGTTTTTGTTATAACTCGTTTATACGTTTGGTATTTCTTAGGTGACAGTATACCAGTGCCTAGAAGGTGGTGTTATAGCTGTGCTGCAGTCCTACATTGATGAAGATGTAAGAAATTTTAGTTCCAAATGACTAGCTTGAGTTTTTAGTAGTGACACGTATTCTCAGACAGCATCTGTTTTTCCAATTGCTGTGTAGATCAGAAAGATGAATCCTTTTACACTGTCAGTTGGGCTTGCAATATTGATGGAACTCCATTCTTGGTGGCTGGAGGACTTAATGGGATTATTCGTGTTATTGATACTGGCAGTGAGAAGATATACAAGGTATTTTTTTTTTTGTCCGAAAGCTAAGTATTAGGCTTTTGGGTACTTCCATCATATACTATCATATTGAACCCAAAGAACATAAGTAGAGTAGAATAATGAAATATACAACCAGCACCATTTTGATTGTATGATGCTTAGTTCTAACTTGTTTTGCATGTCATTATCTGTCTGGAGTATATATGCTTCATTTTTCAGTGGAATTTGTTCTGGAACCAAATCTGACTTTATCAAAAAAGAGTTAATTAATTTTTCATTTCCTCCTAATGTTATGTCTGCAGAGTTTTGTTGGTCATGGAGATTCAATAAATGAAATTCGGACCCAGCCACTGAAACCATCCCTTGTTGTGTCAGCAAGCAAAGTAAGTGCTTCAAAAGGAGATCCCTGTTGTGTGTGCACCGGCTTAATGTGAATAATCAATTTACAAATACGATGTGACATATTAATGACTACTTTTTTGGTATTCACTTGCATGGCCTTTGCTTAACAAAAAAACTGTGGTCAGGATGAATCTGTTCGCCTGTGGAATATTCATACAGGGATATGCATTTTGATATTTGCTGGTGCTGGTGGGCATCGCAATGAAGTCCTTAGTGTGGTACGTGAACGCCATGTTTCCTTCCTGCACTCTCTCTGCTTTTTTAGAAAATGTTGTTAATTTTATGGAATATGGCAGTTCCGTGTTGAACTGGCCTATGAGCATCTTACTTTTCATGGGTTATGGATACCGTAGGACTTCCATCCTTCTGACATATACCGTATTGCAAGCTGTGGAATGGATAACACCGTCAAGATCTGGTCAATGAAAGGTAGAGTGGTCAGTGCTATCTTGTTGTTCTACCTTTTCAATACTACAAATCTGGCTTGCAAACATGACAAATGCAATGTGTTTCAGAGGGGTTTTTTATGACTGTTTGCTGAAATGTAGCTCCTGTTCATCCAACTGATATTACAAGTTCATGGTTTTTTTTTTTTTTTTTTCTTCATTGGTTCCTTCAAACTATACTATATAATTAGAATATATTTACCTCTGCTGGTAACCCTAAATGATAAACGTTGAAAGCTACACAATTGATCAGTTTTCACTCTTATGATATCTGGAAATTGAGATTAATGTACTTTTTGTTTTCTATCCATTGTATTTTCGGTAGTCTGAGTTCTTTCTTCTGCTTCTCTGTCAGACCTTTTGAATCTTAAATATGGCTAGTTCATACATTATTATCTGTGCTGCAAAGCTGTGGACTTTGTTATTATTTTAGCCCTCTTTTTACCGACAAAAAGAAATAGCTTACAAGCGTGGATAGTGCATATTGTTGTTCGTTACTGTTGATATATTATTTTGCTTGAATTGATACTATAAATATATGTGCAACAGGTGCTTTTTTTTTCCTCCTAAACAGATTCATAATATATGAACAAGTGCCTTTGGGGTTCTTTAAACGGAATGTAAAGCAGTTAGCTTGTTATTTGGACACATGAGTCCCGTGCATCAGTTGATATGGCCTAATATATACTGATCTTTTGCAGAGTTTTGGACATACGTAGAGAAATCATTTACTTGGACAGATCTTCCTTCCAAGTTCCCAACGAAATATGTGCAGTTCCCAGTTAGTCATAGCTTTTCCTTTGTTTCTCCATTTTTCTTATTCCTTACATGGTAGGGATTGTTTAGGCGAAATGTCAACCATTTTTGTGAATCATCACTCTATTTTTTCTCAGGTATTTATTGCATCAGTACATACAAATTACGTTGACTGCAACCGGTGGATTGGTGATTTCATACTCTCTAAGGTGAAGTAGCATAATATTCTCTGTGGATTTTTTTATTTTAATGGAATTTTCCTCGCCTAAATGGTATTCTTATCACTTATTCATCTGTTCAATTGGGTAAAATTGTTGGTATTTCCAGTTGCAAGATCTATACTTCAAGAAGTATGTAACATTTGCACCAACTTTTAGGGTGTCTGTCCTGGAGGCATTCTACTTCTTTAAAATTACACTGCAATAAAATGTAGGAATCAAAAATCTTTGTCAATGAAATTTTTAAGGCACGCTCCGTCCTAATGCCTTGCTGTCCTACTTTTTTGGAAGTTAGCAATTTCTGTATTCCAGTGGCAATAAATTTTTTTTGTATTTGCAGAGTGTTGATAATGAACTTGTATTATGGGAACCGAAGATGAAAGAACAATCTCCTGGAGAGGTTAGCCTGAATTTTTCAATCTCAAAATTTTTATGTGTATAGGCTTACTTTTGTTAAATAATAGTCTTATTCTTAGATGGCATTATCACTGGCAACAAACAAAATATATATATATATAATATATATATATATATATTTATTCTTTTTTTCAGGGCACAGTTGACATTCTTCAAAAATATCCTGTCCCAGAATGTGATATTTGGTTTATCAAGTTTTCCTGTGATTTCCATTACAAGGCAGCAGCAGTAGGTAAACCCCATCATTATGAAGTACCCTATGTGGATTATCATACTCTGATTGGTGCCTCTGTTTCAGTATATCAAAGAATGCATATACAGTAAAGTTTCTTTCTACCTGAAGATTCCACATTCAGATACAGAATAAACCACCTCAGAAACCAAATCTACAACTTATCCATAATCTCATTTTCTTTCAATTTGATGATGTCCAGGGAACAGGGAAGGGAAGATATACGTATGGGAAGTGCAATCCAGCCCTCCAGTTCTCATTGCAAGGTCCGTCTCCATCCTTGCTCTGCACCAGTCACATTTTTTCCTTAGTTTCTAGTCCTTTACCTGCTTCTGTCAGCTTAATTATGTAAATGGCATCCCAGATTATCTCATGTTCAGTCGAAATCTCCAATTAGATTGACAGCCATGTCCTTCGACGGAAGGTAAAAACTCCCGAGCACACATGTACTTTTCTCTACTTGCTACATAATTCTTGAAGCATGTAATTACTATTATCTATGCGCCACAGCACCATTCTCTGCTGCTGTGAAGATGGAACAATATGGCGGTGGGACGTGGTAGCAAGTTCCTGAACTTCTCCAACAGCGATCAATGGTAGAAATTAGTGGCCCTACTTTCATCCACGCTCGACAAGCTGTGTTACTAAACTTGACAGATTAACCACCAAAACCATGCCCATTATTGCAGATATCAGTCTGTTCTTGGCAAATGTACTTTTCATGTTTTTCTGTGTATCTAATTGAAAGCTTTTATGTTTGCTTTCTGTCACCTTTCTGAGTCTCCTGTATTAAAAGCTCTCAAATCTTTGTTTCTCATTTAGACCAAAACATTTTGTATATCATATGCTGGGAACAAAACTTTACAGTCTCATTTGGAAAATCCACAGGCAAAAATGACTATTTCGACAGTTGAAATGACTGAAATTTTTAAATTTTAAATTATTTATAGTTTATTTATTTTTTATGTTATAATTAAAGTTAAATTTTATAATATGAAATTATCCAAATAAAATTTTTGAATGTTCTGCTAGGGATTGAAACTTCTTAATCTGTTGTAATTAATCTGCATTATTTGTCTATGGAAGCCTAAACTTTATCCCAACAGTAAAATAGCCATAATGCTGTACAGTTCCATTCTCACCACACACCCCGAAAAATTAAAATTATCTATTGAAAAAATATATCTAGTAAGATGGAGAAACAAAGTATTGTATTTATTTGAAGAAATACTGTTGTGTATTTCTTCAATTAATTAATGTATTTCTACAATAAAAAGTATATGGTATTTCTTCAATTTAATTAATGATTTAATGATATAATAAAAGAAATAATAGACAACTGTTATTTCGTGCATGAGTCATTCGTAGAACGTTTATGGTGATTTTATACACTTAAAAAGAATATTTACTTTAAAATAAAAATTTGTATAAATTTCATCAAATTCTCGTTGTTGAATTGCAATTGTCTATTAAAATTAGTGAGTTACTTTTAAATAAAATAAATTCAATTAAATCAAGTCAAATAATGGAGATGGTTAGATCGAATTCAAATTCAAATGGATTTATCTTAAATGGAATGGATTTTAACTATTATCATCTTGATATTATTGTATTATTTTATATTTTTATATAAAAATATAATATTTTTATCCGACAAATTATCTACAAATATTTACCATTTTCGACTGATGTGATTATCACAAGACTTTGATATATAACTTTTATTTAAAAAAAGAAGTTGATGTAAAATATTATTTTCATATACTCCATAACTTCTCATCATATGCCTCCGCACTCCCAACCGTTAGATCCAATCCCATCTTCTCTCCCCCCACCCCAGTCGCTCTTTGGGTTATCCACGTGTCCAAATCATCACGTGGGTACTCACCACTTCCCCGTTCTGCGGGATTGAGAACGGATAACTCGGTAAAAAGGTAACTGTAAAATTTGAATTTTTTTACCGACATGGGTGAAAACAGGTTTGACGGTGGTGGGCGAGAGAACAAAGGGCAAAAACGTGCGCCGTGTCTTCTGTGGAAAATCAAAAGAAAATACTCATTTACAAATTTTAAGTTTAATTAATTGGATTTTGTTTTAAATTAATTATATTAAAGTAATTTGTTTCTTCACCCACATCACATGCATCATTATCAGATAGCCTCATATCTCCCTCTTTCTCTCTCTAACCTATACATACACAATACATACGTTTACCTTACCTTTCTCTCTCTAACACTCAGCAATCATCAGTCTCACGGAATCCTCGAAACCCTAACAATTTAATTCAGTTAGGACTCTTTGGGAATTTGTTGATTCTGTTTGTGTGTATTCTTTGTTTGTTTGATTGATTGCTGATACTTTGTATAAATTCTTTTATTTTTTCTTATTGTCAAGGACTTCTTTTGAAGTTAGGTTTTTTTTTTTTTGGTATATGATATAGGCAGATAGATACCCTAGCAATACATGCAACAAAGGAGTTTTTTGAGGAATTTTGTTGTTCTGTATTATACTTAGGATTCGTGTTATCAGAATCTGGGGGGGAAAAAAGTAACAAGGAACTACTCAGTTTTTTACTTCTTGATTAAAGGTTGTTCTTTTCTCTGGTGGTGTGATTAATGTGAGAAAGTAAAGAAGCAGAAGACGACGGCTTAGCAAGTGTAATCGACCCGTTTTTTTGTTGGAACTTGCATGGTTTTGGATGGCGTTGTGAGTTGTAAGCTAGAGCATGTGAACACCTGTAATCTGAAGGCTTTGATCTTAGCTGGGGCAAGTTACAAGTATTGCTATAAAGGGGGCAAGTTTTGCGGGGGTTATGTTCTCTAGAGAGGCGAAAGGTGTGAGCAGCTGTGTGCGGTGTGTTTTGGTGGTTGCTACGGAGGGTCTTTGCTTTGGTTTCTTTGCTCGGGGATGAGGAATGGTGGCAGGAATGGTGGTACTGGTGGAGCACTGGTGCCACGGCAGGGGAAGGGCAGTTATGGGATCATTCCGAACTCTTTTAAGGCTCTTTCCAGTTACCTCAAGATTGTCTCATCTGGTGCCTCGACGGTTGCTTCCACTGTGAGGTCTGCTGCATCTGCGGCCTCAGCAATTGTGGAGAGGGATTGTGAAACTAAACAAGATCAGGTGAGAATCTAGAAGTTCGCCTTTCCGCCTTCTCCTGTATTCTTGATATGTATAAATTATTAGTGACTTTTAATATGGTACATCTAGAATTTAATTCATGATCTACTGAACTTTATTGCTGCATGCAAGTCTAGGGTTGAGAGGAAAGCCTTTGCGCTCCACCTTGGAGAAGTTGGTTCTTGGGAGGTTAATTTACAGTCAGTTAGTGTTATTGCTGCTAGTTATAATGTTATTGCTTTTAGTGATTCTTTTTAAGATGAATATTGCATCATTCAGGTGGAATTCATAGCATCACTGTTTACTAGGTAGATTTACTCTAGTTTGTTTTTATCTCTCCGAATATTTTGTTTGTAGCTGAGGAGCTATTGCCATGAGTTGATTCTGCATGCATCCTTGGGATATAATTCTAGCTAAATTTGAAGGTATTCAGAGGGAGAAAAGTGATCTGTCTCTGTATGCGTGTTTTGGGTGTAGAGTTGTGATTACATTTGTTAGATTGCAAATGCTAGGACTTCAGCAGACCTTATTGGATATGGAATCTTTTTCTCATAATTAAACTAGTTATCTCTTACAATAATGAGGTTGCATTGGTTTTCATTTGTTCCACAGAAATGGTTTAGATGATATGCAATATTCTTGCCCTCTCAATTTGATTTGCAGTGTAGTTAGGTGCTGTCAGTTGAGCTACCCATATTTGTTTTATAGATGTCAACTATACCTTGCAGGTCTTTGTGCCTCAAGTGAGGAAGTTTTTGTCGTTACCTGTCTTCTTGGTACATGCGTAGTTTTCCAGTATCTGTAGTCATTATCGAAATATTAGGTACTTCTTGTGTCGGTTTGGTTGGACCTGGGGATTACCAGAAAGAGGTATTTGTGGCAACTGGATGTTTTAGCACTAGAAAAACTTACATTTTAATTAATTTGGTTACGTCGGCGTAGGCGGCTGGTTGAGCAATGTGTTTACTTTAACAATGTCGTTTGGAACTTACTGGTTTTGTTCCTCTAGTCCATTAAGTAGCTGTTTCTGCATTTTGACTGGCTGGGGGATTTTTGTCATTAACTGTTGTGCTTCAGCATGTGTAAACTTTCCCCATTATGTCGATACTTTTATACAGGATTGAGAATCATACTATTCTAAGAAAAAATGAAAATTTGTGCACTTAAATGCTTCTTTTGCAATTAGTGGAAGCATGGTTTCTGAGAGAAAAGCTGCGACATGTTAGTTTTTAGTAATTAAATAGTTTTTGTGAACATTGGATTTATGAGTTTCCTGTCAAGTCAATTCTTGTAAGTGCCTCATAGCTTCATCAGTTATATCGCCATAACTCTAGTCAATATTGCTGGATATTTATGCTTTAATCGAATAGTTAATTCCAAGGAGCATTGCTCCCTGAGGATCAGTCAGGTAGACTATCTGTGCATTAATCCTTCCTCTATAAACTCGCCCAGGATCTTTCAATTTATTCTTGGCTAATAACGGGCTTGGTACTCCCTGGGTGTATCTATAATTTGCACTCTATTGAACAACCTCTTAGTTCTAATTTTTGCTTGCTCCTTATCTAGTGTGCTATATTTTAAAATCTTTAATTCACACATATAGCAATTATATATGTTATTAATTCTTTATCTAATTTTTTGTTTTAATAGAGACAATTATTCAAGCACTCATTGGGTGCCCGAATAACTAGTATTATTCTGGAAGAAACTATTCAAGTAACTAGATTGCATTAGTTGAGCTGGTTTTTTCCATGTTTCTTCTAGTCTTTATCTTTGTAATCGCATTCTCACCTAGTTTTAAAAATATTTCTTCATTTATTTCTTATTTTAATCTGTGTATCAAAAAAACCTATCAATACCTAAACTTTGAGACAAAATAAAAGCATGACTGGATATGGTTAAATGTCTTCAAAATTTTGAGCAAATTTCATGAGTGTGACTGTCTGACTAGGCTTTATACTGAAACTTAAGGCAAGTTGCAAATGGCCTTGAAGTGCACATCCTGAAATTTATGCTTTCATGCAACCCCCTGCAAATTGTCTCTTGTTTAATTGGCTTTAGCCCATTCATATTTTCCTGCGCAAAAGACCTTATATTCTTAGAAGTGGACACTCTTTTACTCTTGGTCTAACAGTCATTTTAAAAATCATGTTTTACCAAACACTGGGTTGATTGAGTTTTGTTTTAGGGTTTAGGTGAGACTTTTGGTTTCGTTTTAGTGACTGCTTCCCAGTGATAGTTGAAAATTACGATTTTAGATGATTGCAAGTGACTACTTTGCACTGTAAAACCGCAATGGAGTTAGCTGTTGCTGCTTGCTAGCACTCTTCCTTTCGTTTTGGCCTGTGCATTTAGAATCAATGTATCTGATATTTGCTTCTTAAAGGTAACTCATTTATGTTCATCTATCTTCCGAAGGTATCCTGGGCTGGGTTTGACAAACTAGAGCTTGAAGGAGGCATCGCACGGCAGGTACTCTTGCTGGGGTTCAGTTATGGGTTTCAGGTCTGGGATGTTGAAGTTGCTGACAATGTGTACAACATAGTCTCCAGGCATGATGGTGCAGTTTCCTTTATGCAAATGTTACCAAAACCCATGGTTTCAAAGCAATCTGCTGATAAATTTGCAGACAGTCACCCGTTGCTGATTATTTGTGCTGATGGATCTTTCTCTGGAGGTAATAACATTCAGGAGGGGTCTGGTATTCCTTGTAGTGGGTCCAACAAACAATGCCAAGAGTCTCTTAATCCAAGTTGTGTGCCTACTTCAGTTTGGTTTTATTCCTTGAGATCTCAATCATATGTACATCTATTAAGATTTAGATCAGTTGTCCATCTAGTCCGATGCAGCTCCCGGGTTGTTGCTGTATTACAATCATCTCAGGTATTTTAACTTTGCTTAAAATTTATTTTAAGTTGCAAATTGTTTATTTGTCTTGTTGGGGGCCAGTGATAAACTTGTTCTGCAGATACATTGTTTTGATGCTGCTTCGTTAGAGAGAGAGTATACAGTCCTTACAAATCCTGTCGCTACAGGATCTTATGGATCGGGAAGTATAGGCTTTGGGCCCTTGGCTGTGGGCCCCAGGTGGATGGCCTATAGTGGGAGTCCAGTTGTGATTTCAAATTTTGGGCGCGTGAGTCCACAATGTCTTAACCCCTCCGCTAGTTTTCCTTGTCCCAGTTCACATGGAAATCTCGTTGCACATTATGCTAAAGAGTCAAGCAAGCAACTGGCTGCTGGTATTGTGACTTTAGGGGATATGGGGTATAAGAAGCTATCAAGGTATTACTCCGAGCTATTACCTGAAGGCAATCATTGTCAGTCAGGTACTATGCACGGGAAAGTACATGGTGTTGCCAATGGACATTTGACAGATGCAGACAGTGTTGGAATGGTATGTTGTTTTCTTCGGAAGTGTTTGTCTATCTCATGGCTAGTAGAAACCAGTTATTCTATTTTCCTTAGACTGTTGCTCCTCCCATCAAAGTAATTCATTGAGCCCATCATGACCGTGATTTACTGAACTTGGACATATTTTTTTCTCAACTTTGTTGTAATGACCAAGAGATGTAAAATATATGATTACTGAGTTATGCCGTTTCTAGTGTTGGTTGGATTGTGCCATGAGTTTTTCTTTCTTCACAATGAATCTGCTCTTTCTGCACTTTGGTTTGATGTTTTTTAGCTTACTTTTGTGGGCACGACAATCTATCAGGTCATTGTCAGAGACATTGTTGGCAAAACTGTGATTGCACAGTTTAGGGCGCATAAAAGTCCCATTCTATTGTTGTGCTTTGATCCCAGTGGTACACTATTGGTGACGGCTTCAGTTCAGGGACACACTGTAAATGTTTTTCGTATAATGCCTGAACTTTCTGGAGGCTCGTCTGAGGCTACCTCTGGACCTTCTTATGTCCATCTTTACAGACTGCAACGTGGTTTCACAAATGCTGTAAGATCACAACTTTGTTTTTCTTGATCTTAACCTCATTTTATAGGTGAATAAGAAATTATTGTGTGGGAATGCTTTCACAGGTTATCCAGGACATAAGTTTTAGCAGTGATAGCCAATGGATTATGATAAGTTCGTTAAGGGGGACAAGTCACCTTTTTGCTATTTCTCCATCTGGGGGATTGGTTAGTTTCCAGTCCAGTGATGCTTGCCTTAGTCCCAGAAACAGTGGATCCAGCTCCATGGCAAAGTCTGCAGGTCGCGGATCACCAAATTCAGGATTACAAATACTGACTCAACAGAGTATCTGTGCATCTGGCCCTCCAGTTACGCTCTCTGCGGTCAGCCGAATAAAGAATGGAAGTAATGGTTGGCGGAACACCGTAAGTGGTGCTGCAGCAGCTGCAACTGGGCGGATGAGTTCTCTCTCTGGTGTGATTACATCAGTGTTCTGCAACTGTAAAGGCAATGATATTTGTGCGGATAACAATTCTATGAAGAAAAACTATTACTTGCTCGTTTTCTCACCAGCTGGTTGTGTGACACAGTATGCTCTGCGTATTTCTTCGGCTTATAATGGATCGATGTCTTTGCCTGGAGCAAGTGCCGCTTGTGAATTTGGTATCGACGGCGATGCAAGACTAATGGTGGAGCCAATTCAAAAGTGGAATATTTGTCAAAAGCAAAATTGCAAGGAGCGAGAAAATAATGTGGACTTGTATGCAGAAAATGGAAATTCAGATTGCAGTAAAGTATATCCTGAAAGAATGAAGCAGGAAAATAATGTATTTTTGGACGTGTCGGGTACAGGAACGAAAGAAAAGATTTCTGTTGAAGAAAAGAATCAAATGTATATATCTGAAGCTGAGCTGCAAATGCATCAGAACCGAAATCCACTATGGGCTAGATCAGAGGTATTTCATGATTGCTGATAAGTTGAGATAGCTTTCTGCATGTTATGAAATCTTTTTTGATGAGTGAAATCTTTCATTTTGTTACTATATCAGATATATTTCCAATCTATGCTGATTGATGACTCTATCATGGACAAAGAAGGTGCTTGTAATGGAGAGACTGAAATTGAGAGAGTCCCAATCCATATGCTTGAAGCAAGGTCCAAGGACTTGGTTCCAGTTTTTGATTATATTTATGCTCCCAAATATCAGCGGGGAAGGTATATTCAGTTTCATACGTGTGTTGCTTATAGTTGGAAATTCATGCTGTTTTTCATGATATTATCTTGTACAAGAGGTTGTTGTTGTGTTTATAAGCTACTATCCAACTCGCTTTTCGTATTTTGCATTGCATGGCGAGCTGACTGGATGTCTTAATATGGTTTCTTTTGTGTTTGGTTGTAATTTGTACTTTCTAACTTTTAATTTTTGTCTAGTGAAAGTTCATAAATCATCATGTTCCTTTCTTTCAGGACATCTGCTATGAATGACAACAATAGTGGGCAGTTTGAGTGTCAGGGGTCTGATGCATCTGGGAATGGTAGGCTTGCCTCCATATCAAACGGTGTTACCATAGTAAATGAATCGAACAACAGTACTAACGAATCAGGACAGGATGGTGTTTTGCTGTCCACCCAAACAAGTGGGGGCTTTGTGAATACTAACGATTGCCCAATGGAGAACGCTCTGCTTGAGGCTGTAAATACAGAGAGAACTCTGTGATAGTTGAGCCAACTTAGTTATGTACATAATAGAGATGGGGTGAAAATGGAGAAACAATTTGCAGAGCATGATGAATTTGGTTGAAGGTAATATCTTAGAGGGCCTTGGTCTAAAAATTCTGTTAGTAGAAGCCTTCCATATTCATTGTGCTCCTCTATTGGTCTGTTTCATTGCCGTGATTATAATATCTTTTCAGTTGAATAATTGTGAAATGAAGAAATATTTGGTTCAACTGGTGTCAAGCTAAACTTAATATGCCTTGGTGGTAGAATAACTAGAAACAAGAATTTACACTCGATATGGTAAGTTGGTAACAATGCCAACAAGCACTGCTGGACTGAGTTTATTCATTTTTCGCAAACTGTAAGCTTGCTTCGGTGCTTTGTGCATTGAGTGTTTATGGCACTGGATTACGAGCTAACATGTTCATTTGATTCTCTTCCTTTAACCAATTTTCTGAAGTTTCTGCCGAGAAATGTGGGGAAAGGATGATGGTATTACAGGCCTTGCTCGGCTTCAAATCAGAGTAATGTCTCATGTTTTATTTGTGGCAGGTGTGAAGTTCCATATGTAGAGGAGTGAGAATGAGAGGCTTCGGATTGCAAGATGAAGTGTTCATTCATACCTCTGGTGTTGAATTGCTGTTCTGTGATTGTAAATAAATCCTCGGATTATAATCCAATTATTATTAGCTTCAATATGTAAATAATAATACCATCATCTCGCAGTATGTTGCCTTCTTTGTTTTTTATTTAATTGCTTTGCCTTGAATTCTTAGTCATTTTAAATATGTTTCGATATCTCTTTGAATAGGACAGTAGTGCGGAAAAAAACATGATGAATGAATTAAGTAATTATATATCAGGATTAGAGATATAAATTAAATTGTATAAATTGGAAGAAGAGACGCATAGTTGGCGTCAAGTTTATAGATTTATTTGTTTTTCTAAGTATTTTTGACAAAATATAGGTTATTTTTTAATGAATCGGTAAAGATAGAAATCATTAAATTCTTGTCTAAATGAGCAATAAAAATTTTAAACTCAAATCCTCAAATAAATGTTGGTCTTTGACAAACTATACTAGTAAAATTTAATGGTTAATTTAATTAATTTAGCTGCAAATATACAATATAATCATTACAAGGGCTAGTTTCGTTCCACCACACACAAGATAAAACCAGTTCACCAACCCCTCCTCCACCTTATCTGAGTTGCCCTCATGAAAAACACCTTCTTCTTCTTTATAAAGAAACACTTAACAAAAAAGAAAAGCATGAAGAAGTCGCATTTTACCTGTTTCAAATACTCCTACAACTCATACTATTAGTATATGTTTCATTAATAATTTATTGCAATTAAGGAGAGAATTACTAGTTTCGACAATCAAATATGTAGCAATTATATTCCAGACCCAAATCCCATTCCTTGCAAAATACTATTTTTCCACTAGAAAGAACTAATTAAGGCTGCCTTTGACATGTATGACTTAGAACATTCTTGATTATTACCATACAAGAAACACATGAAGCCCACCAAGCCACCAACCCATGAAAAAGCTCTTCAATCTTAACTACAACAAGACAGAAACCTTATTAATAAAAGCAATGCATGAACAAGTCATTTTCCATTCAGAAACCCTGTTATCATCAAACCCCAAACGGACCACTACCATTGTTCACATATACTTGATGTGGAGGCAAAGTGAAGCAACACCCAACCGTAAGTCTCTCCATCCCTTCAATCCAGATATACCAAGAATAAAAACACACAAGCCCGAATTCTCAGTTTCCAGTCTCTTTCTCTCGAACAAACTTCTTATTCTTTGACAAAGCAGCAGCCATAAAAGAAAAAGATAAATACCTCAGTGCAAACTAATTAATAACCTCCATACTAAGCAAGGTTAGGTGAATGACAGCAACCTTAAACATCCTCAGGACCTTCCTTTTACAGCCTTTCTCTCTTACATTCCGGGTATGGTTTCTTGGCTGCATTGCTGGATGAATGTTTAGCTAAGACTGTCTGTGATTTCACTGTGGGTGTTTTGTACATTTTGTGAAGAACCAATAAAGGTGGAAATGCAGTTGCATATATCGCCGAGCTTGAGGCATGTCACTGTGTTGCCTGGAAAAGGTGTTAGGGAGTTTATGAAAGTGAAGATTGGGTCGAGGAGATTGTCGTATCGCATGGTTCTCTACTCAGTTTTGCTGGCTGCATTTCTTCTCCGGTTTGTGTTCGTGTTAGTTGCTGTTGACAACATTGATGGACAGACAGGGTGTTCGACTATAGGTATGTTTGCTTCTTGATTTGTCTGTATTCATGAAATGTGATGATTAGTCGTGTAGATAATGATTTAGAAAGAAATGAGGGAACTTTCTCCCATTCACCTTTCTATGAGAACAATGAATTTTTCTTAATTACATTGCATTTTCTGTCTTCACCAGAATTCCTTATACCGAACAAAGTGTTAAAAGTTTCACTGTTCCGAACAAAGTTGATAACTCATAGCTGTTATATAACCAGATCATCATTGTAATGATATCCGTATGATCATGCAAAATACTCATTGGTGTAATAGGTGCTAAACTTTTAGCCATAATCTGTTGGGATTCGTGCGGAGTCACCCATTATACTTCATATTATTGCCAGTCCTTGATCTCTAATAAAAGTCTGTTTCTGGTCCAATGTAGGCTGCTTGGGGAAAAGATTAGGACCGAGAATCTTGGGAAGAAGAGTACTCGAATCCACTGTAAACTCCAGAATCCTGCTTTACGTTAATATTTCTTCTGTAGATGTCGGATCATCATTATGTCGCATTTGGCAGCATGGAGTTGAAGACTTGAAATTTGTATTAAGAAATTAGTTACCAATTTAAGTCCTCAAATCCGTGTCGCTGATGTACTTTCTGCATTGAATGTCTGAGCAGAATGTATGAGAATAATAAATTACATGGTTTCTCTCAGGTGCCTGAAGTGATATATCAAGTACTGGAAGAACCTGTTGATCAAAGTGAAGTTCAATTAGGACCAGAAATTCCTCAAACTCTAGAAGATTTTATTGCGGAAATGAAGGATGAACGGCCTGATGCCAAGACTTTTGCTGTCAAGCTCAAAGCTATGGTATTGTGGACGAACGCATCTTCTGATAAAATTTTCTTGTCAGCAATAAATATAATTCATCTGGACACACATGCACGAGGAAATAAAAATAAACGATCAACTCTAACGAGTTAAAAGGGATTGTGTTGCCATTCTTACAATCCTTAAGTTGTTCTAATGACAGGTCTCTCGTGTTCTTACAGGTCAAACTCCTTGAACAGAGAACACGAACTGCAAAAATCCAGGAATACCTGTATCGACATGTGGCATCAAGTAGCATACCTAAGCAGCTGCACTGCCTCGCTCTAAAACTAGCAAACGAGCACTCTATCAATGCCAACGCCCGCCTCCAACTTCCCTCAGCAGAATTAGTCCCTGCCCTCGTTGATAACTCGTTCTTTCACTTTGTTCTCGCCTCTGACAACATCCTTGCCGCATCTGTTGTTGCATCATCACTTGTTCACAACTCATTGCACCCTGAAAAGGTTGTCCTACATATAATAACAGACAGAAAGACCTATTATCCAATGCAGGCATGGTTCTCGCTCCATTCTTTAACACCTGCAATCATTGAGGTTAAAGCATTGCACCACTTTGATTGGTTTACAAAGGGGAAGGTCCCTGTCTTGGAAGCTATGGAGAAAGACCAAAAAGTACGCTCCCAGTTTAGGGGAGGATCATCAGCCATCGTGGCAAATAACACAGAGAAACCATATGTTATTGCTGCTAAGTTGCAGGCACTAAGCCCCAAGTACAATTCCGTGATGAATCACATTCGTATACATTTGCCAGAGGTCAGTTTCTCTTCACATAGCTTTTCCTAGCATTCTTGAAAGTTCTAGTCTTAACTTCTGCAACTGCAATGCAGTTGTTTCCAAGTCTTAACAAAGTAGTCTTCCTGGATGATGACATTGTGGTTCAAACTGATCTTTCACCGCTGTGGGACATTGACATGAACGGGAAAGTGAATGGAGCCGTGGAAACATGTAGAGGAGAGGACAAATTTGTAATGTCAAAGAGATTCAAAAGCTATCTTAATTTTTCTCATCCTCTGATAGCAAATAGCTTTGATCCTAATGAATGTGCCTGGGCCTACGGCATGAACATATTCGACCTAGAAGCTTGGAGGAGAACAAACATAAGCCAGACATACCATTTCTGGCTTGAAGAGGTAAACCTTCAGATTACATCAGGAGTGCAGCTGTTAGCAAGATTTTAAGACCTTCATATCCCTATGAGTTCTCAACAGATATTAACACACAAAGGATAAGACTGAAATTCATCAATAGATTCTCTAACGTTCTTTTCGCATTGCAGAATCTGAAGTCGGACCTAAGTCTATGGCAGCTAGGAACCTTACCTCCAGGTCTAATAGCTTTCCATGACCACGTCCACATTATCAATCCTTTTTGGCACATGCTGGGATTAGGGTACCAGGACAACACAACCATTGAAGATGCCGAAAGTGCTGGCGTCATCCATTTCAACGGTCGAGCAAAGCCTTGGCTAGATATAGCATTTCCACAGCTGCGGCCCCTATGGACAAAGTATGTTGACTTCTCTGACAGATTCATAAAGAGCTGTCATATAAGAGCATCTTAGGAACTAGACAGCGATGGAGAAAATTTTACCCCTTTTATACCTGTACATGAGAGAGCAGGACACACATCGAAAGTTCTGCACAAAGCATAGGAATCTCTTGCAGAGATGATAACTGCCACAGGCTCAAAATTTTGGGAACTCCTTCTTGGTTCTGAGTTCTTAAATATATCACAATTTGTTCAGTTTTTCATATATTCAGAAGGAATAATCAATTTATTCTGTGCACACGACAATTCAATCCTCTAAATAACAGAAGTTGGTCAGTTTAAGAGGTCAGAACAAGTAATAAGAAAGTATAATGTTCTCCAACATTTCAAATTGTCACCACATTGACAGCACGTATCAGGAAAAAGAATTGCAAGCTAATAATCAAATTAAAAATTCAACCTCTATATCATTGATTTTCCACCAAAAGATTTCAAGTTGTCATATTACAAGCGACACAAGATTGTATACTATTAATACCATTTTCTTCTGTACAGTTCAAACAGATTCTCCAAGAACTTTGCAAATTTCCTAACTGGAGTCTTACAGCTTTCAAATTGTACAAAACATCGTTTCAAGGGACGGATGAGAGTGCTTTGAACCTTGAAACCATAGACAGGTGCAGCTGTGAAGACGCTAAGGGTGACGGGAAGTTCGACCCTGAATCTGGGTTGTGCCAGTTGCTTGGCCAGCAGCTAATATTTGGGCTGTTGATTGTAGAATAGCTTCTTCATTCGTGGTGGCTGGGGGGTAGATGTGGTTTCATTAGATCAGGAAATCAACAGAGGAGTCATTGATGTCGTGTAGTAGTAAATAAAAGAGAGTAAGAGGGTAGTTTCTAGTCAGATGTTCGAAGCTGGCTCTGAGTTGGTTCTCATCATGGGAATTTATCAGCCATTCCAGAACAGTAAAAAAGGTGAAAGGGAAGCATCTGTGTGAAGTGTGTCCGCAGGTGGAGTCGTGGAAATTGACAAGACCATATTAAACTAGATTATACTGGCAAATTTTCTCTCCCCAGATTGGTGAATCAAGTTCCATCACAGTGCCCGAGTCTGCAGTAGCTACAAGGCATAGCCTACACTAGGAGGAGGTATCTATGGAAACAACTACACAAACACAAAATTTACAAGTAAAAACCAGAATAAACTGGATTAAAGTTCACCATCAGCTGGTCTTCATGATTCACCAGATCCAAGTTAGACATTTGAGCGTAAACTAATACAGTCAAGAGCATTGACAAATATTGTAACTGGACCAGAAGAAAAACCACCACGCAAGATGTAGCTGCCAATTTAGGCAACTGGTGGGCGCAGCACATGGTCCTGAGATGTATCAACAGCCGCGGGTGGCATGAACTGCCACATGGCGACCCCAGGGTAACTAATAATAGGCACCAATTTGTTGCCCGCAGCTTGGCTTTGAGCAGCAAATGCAGCAGGGATGGCAGGAGGAGCTGGTAAAAATCCAGGCTGAGGGGCGTTCATAATCTTTAGCTGCTGTTCAAGCTTCTCCTTCTCAGCCTTTAACCTTTGCTTCTCATCACGAAGCTCATTCTTCTCAGCCTGCAAATAATTGTGAAAAGCAGGTTATGATTACCTTTCGTCTATGAAATATTTACAACAAACTAAACAAAAAGTAAACTACACAGAGAAAAGATTGACTGCTTTCAAAAGGACTAGTTTCTGTAGAAGCAGGATCATATTCCACCCAAGATATTTTCAGACATCAAAGTTAAAAAAGACCAAGTCTTACCTTCAGCTCTTTAATCTTCTCCTGGAGATTGGAATTTGAGTCTTTGAGCTTCTGAGCTTCACCTCGTAGCTGAGTTACCATACGAACAGCGTCAACCAAAATAGCAGCCTTATCTGTTTTGGGAGGTCTCCCGGGTTCAAGAAGAGCACCTAATTCCACAAACCTGGAAACATGACAAAGCAGTTACTAGAAGTAAAAAGAGAAAGGGTGAATCGGCAACGTGAAACAAGCATTGAACACATTTACTTGTCATTTAGCCTGTCCCTCCGTTGTTTCTCCCTGCAGGCTTTCGAGCTTGATGGAGCACATGGCTCAGTTCTAGCACTGTGAAGTATAAATAGGTTATATGACGTATTGAAGGAAGAATGAAGGTTAGATTGAAGAGAATATGGAGCAACTAATCAGATTCAATCAAATAATACAATTAAAGAAAGAGAAGGTTCTTTACCGCTTTTTTGAGCCGGTTTCCTTCTGGACATCTGATTCCCCAAATGATCCATCAATCTCGACACTATTAGTAGACAAAAACACCAAAAGAAAGACAAATAAATGAGCTGTGACAAAATTGATAATTGACTATGTGAAAGCAAAAGTGAAAAAGAAATGCGTGTGTGTGTAGACAGAGAGAGAGAGTACGCATAATATTCCAAAAAGGAATCCTGCAACTTGTGAAAACTAAGCTGAAATGATTAAGAATGATCCTTCATATTGTAATTCTTGAGTATTAATACATCGGAACAAACAATAACCGCTAGTGCTTGCACCTTACTATGTGCTTGAAAGCCTAATGTCAGACAAAAGAACTATCCAAACTTATCTCGAGCACATATTAAGTAGTGTACAAGTTGCACTCAATCTCAGAAACTATACAGACCATTCCCCTACAGTTACTTAACCAAGTTCAAAAAGGATTGATTTCCAAGATCACAGCTGTGTGAAGTGTGAACACAATGGTTTATATGCATTTACCCGCATAGCTAGATTCCAGCACATAATTTGTTTGCATTTGCCAGCATAAAAGCATCAAACAACGCCAGAAGGAGAGAGAAAATAGTACAGATATTATTCTCACATTGTAATGCTTATCAAGAATATACTTAGTCATCACCTCCAAGACAAAAACTAATCAAGAAAGTACCCATCAGATTCTTCTCCTAGCACAACGGGGAACCCTGGTGATGTTTAGGTGATATATGATTTAAACCTCAGAATTTCAACCGTTATTCAAAGACTATAATCCAACATGTGAAAACAGCAAGGTGAAGTCCTCTAAAGTAACAAATATCATCTCTGAATCTTCCATCTTGAAAACCTGTACCGTAAACAAGAAATGCAACAAACTCTACCATCCAAAGCTAAAGCACATTGAGAAATGCATGAAAAAGATTTATAAGTTCCGCATAATTCCTAGGCACTGCCCCACTAAAATCGGATAAATAATTCCCCAAAACCAGAACTAAATGTCAAAATTAAATAATAAAATAAATACTGAGATTGAAGATGCCTTTGAGTCTGAAAATACAACCAACAGATAATACAAGTACATTAACACCAGACCATAGAAAATCATGAAAAATATAAAGTAACACAAAAATTACAGAAGCACCAACTTAGAACCCACAGAAACCATATATTAACTCGATCGAACTAAACACATAAAATCGATAACATAATAATTAAAACAATAATACCATTCCAATTGAGAACACGAACCCATCAAAAGCTCACAAAGGACAGAAACCTCATAACTACAAACAGAATGGTCAAAATTGCAGTAAAAGAGAATTGAAAACACTACCTAACATTCGATGATCCATTCAAGGCTTGCACCGGCCAGGAAAACCCAGAAGCTGGAGCTGAGAAATTGCCATCAGGAACATGGATATCATCAAACCCATAGTCGTACAGCCAATTCGTATTCTCCGGTGAAACCATTCCGATCAGACGCCGGAAAAAGGGAAACTGTATACCGGCGTCGGAAGATTTTCAACAAAAGGGGGCTGCGCTGACTGGAACCGAAGAGGCTTCGGATTTGGGGAGAAAATTGATTTTCACGTGAGTTGAAATGGGAAAAAAGCACAATCTGAATGGGACTTAATTTTTATTATTATTTTTTAATATTCAAAGGAAAATTGTTAGAAGCAAATGGGAATTTGCAGAGAAAAAAAAAACACAAGATTCCCCACAAAAACACGCGACGCGGTGACGTAGACGCACTGTTACCACCACTGAAGTCAACTGGGCCACAATCAAGCAACTCAGTTGTAGCCCATTAGGTAAACTGGGCCGGCCCTTAATCACTTTTAAAAGCCCAATTACGATATTAATTTGGAATTAATAAGTATAAATAAAGATAAAGGGATTATTACACTCTCCTCCCTGAAATTTGGTGTAATTATACGTAAACCTCATATGGTTGGAAAATTACACCTAGCACCTCTAAAGTTTGCTTCCGTTTAACAAATTAATCCTTCTGTTAGTCAAAACTCATTAAATTTGTTAATATTAACACAAAATTTGAATAAAATATAATATGTACCATCGATTGACTTATTATAGATCAAACAATTTTTTTTTCGAACTACACTATCCTTATAACGCTGAACATATGCCTCCTCATATGCATTAATGCGTGAAGACGTATGAGGGTAATTTGATCATAAAAAAGATTTATTTGACCTATAATAAGTCAGTAATAAGTCAATCACGATAAATATAGATTTTTTTGTTAATATCAGCAAATTCAGTGAATTTTGTCTATTCTGGTACTAATTTGTTAGACAGAAGCAAATATCAGGAGTGCTAGATGTAATTTTCCAAACTATATAGGGTTTATGTGTAATTATACCATACTTCAAGGGAGGGGAGTGTAATTATCCCTAAAAATAAAATTGATTAATAAATTTGAAAAAAAAAAACCATCAAATTTTCTTGAAATTTTGAATTGAATATTTTTTCCAAATTTAATTATTTTCATAAGTTACAATTACTCTTTGTTGTAATGTAAACATTATTTAGGAGAAATATATTTTATAATAATAATAAAATAATTATTGGATGTTAATAAAAGCAAGATGAGAAAGGTGAAATTGGGGAATATTTGGGATTGGGTTACATATCATCATCATCTTTCCCCACCCAATCTTCAAATTTCAGGTGGAGCATTGGGATATTGATGTCAAGAGAAAATCTGTCGTGTCCATTTCTCATTGGTTAACAATCATGAGAAAAAGGATTGAAGATGAGTGGTGGTTAAAAAATTTGAAGAAAAAAAATATTATGCCTACTTGTGGTCCACCCACTTCCTATCAAACTAATTCTTGTCTTCTTTCTTTGTAAGTAAACATTTATGCAATTAGAGTAGGCCAATTTTAGTGTCATATACATACGAATGATTGCGGTGTCTTGAAATTCTATAAAAAAAAAACAACTAAAATGTTAAAAGTGTAAGAGTTCAAGCACAAATCTTGCTTATTTTGAAAATTATCAACCTCTTCTAATTTATACTTATTTTTATATGAAGGGTGCGTTTTGCATTCAAGGATCACGGGTCGATCCAGCCCTAATCCGAGATTCAGCTAGAATTGGATCTTGCACTGAAGCGTAAAGAATCAATTGGATATTTCATAAGTCGACCTATCAAGAGGGTGTTTCTATGAGCGTATAAGCTCTTAAAGAAAATTGTTAAAATTTTAAAAAACAGTTAGCAACTTCTTACTTATTTTTTAAAAAGCTTATAACCTCGTTATATCTTATTTTTAGAGCTTATAAGCTCTTTCTTTTAAAAAATTACCAAACATTTTGCATTATTTTATAAGCTCTAAAAATATGTTATAATATATGAGCGAGCTTATAAGATCTTTTAAATAAGTTTAACCAAACACCCTCGAACTCGACTCCTTTTTTTATGAGTCAAATCTCTGGAACCAATCTTTGGTCATCAAAGTGGATTAGAGCCCATCACTCACAAAGTATTATCACTACTATTATACAAATGATCTATACTACAACTTCTCATCATCCACTATCTCCACTTGAAGATGTCAGCATTAAGCAGATGAATTAATTACAATCCTCAAAGCTCAAAGATTCGTTTGAAAAGGGTAAACAAACATGTCTTCTAAGCAAGAACTGTGTTATTACATGGTAGGCTGTAGTCATGTGTTGCAAGATGATATCACGTTATTCCTTCTCCCTTTTGTCTGTTTATACATACATGTCTGGATTGAAGACCTTTCCCAGATAAATTTCATGCCTGCTATGGGATTTGCTCAGAGGTGAAGCAATTGCACTTGATAACAACGTTGCAACTGCAGAGAGTGATGTGTGTTTTGAGGTCATCGCGTAGATAAACAATGCTTTTCTGACAAAACGTAGAGGCAGTTAACTATGCAACTGATAATGCAATGACATGGCTTGGCCTTTAGAGCCACCAAAGTCATAATCTGTGATAAGCATGTTTCCTGCAGAGGACATCACATGTAGGCCTTCCCCAGAATTTGGAAGTTTCTTCCCAAGTTTTAGTACGTTATGGTATTAAGGAAATGACAAACTTATCCTTCTGTAAGGATATACCTTTGGTGGACAGTAGTAGCCGGCACTCTTGCAATGGATATTGCAAAAGCAAATTCATAGTGTACCCTACTGGTGAACACTTTCTGAAGTTGAGAACAGCTATGGCAACTACAGCCAATTTGAATGGCATATTTGAGGCCCTGCCTGCCGTACCCAGGCATCGTGGCATAGACAAGAATCCAAAAAAGGGTAGAATTACATGCTTTCTTGACAAGAAGAAGGATGAAGTTCAGGCAACGAGAAGACTTGCTATAGGACTTGCCTCAATCGCACTCTTTGGGAACGTCGGCATTGGAAAATCTCTAGCGGAAGACAATGGATTTTGGCTCACAGGCCCTTTACCAGTACCATATGCTAACAACAGTATGCTACGTGTAGAAGTTGATTATATACACGCATCTTTATCTTCCTTCAATTTACATGTTTCTGAAACAAGTTTTTTTTTCTCTTGGAGGAATTACTCTTCTACAACAGTTGATTTTGATTCTCTGTTTTTGTTTTATTGTGTAGAGATTAACAATGAAGAAACGGGAACTCGTTCTTTTCTCAAGAAGGGAATCTATATTGCCAATATTGGGACTAAAGGAGAATGCACAGGTTGAAAAGATATGCTTTTGATCTCATAGCTATGGGGGATTTGATAGCACAACAAGATGCCTGGAATTACGTAAGGAGGTATCTGCGTCTCAAGTCCACGTTTATGTACTTTGATTTTGACGAAGTGATTTCTGCAGCACCCGTAGATGATAAGAAGTCTCTGACAGATCTTGCCAATCGGTTGTTTGACAATGTTGAGAAGGTATTCACAATACATATATATGGTCATGGATAGGCACAATATTTGAGTTCAACTGATTATCTCGTGATTTGGCAGCTTGAAGATGCAGTGAGAAAGCAGAATGTGTCTCAAACAGAGTCAAGTTATCAAGCTACCACATTAGTTCTGCAAGAGGTCATGAATAGAATGGCATAAACATGCATGACACCAAAACATTACTGTTCATGTACTGTATTTTAAGATATCTAAGATGTTCTGTACTCTGGACTACGAATAGAAGCAATTTTATAGGAGTGTCAGCTTATTGGCCTCGTAATATTTTAACACTTTGATTTGATCTGGAGAAGCATTAATGCCATTGATATATATATATATATATATATATATATATATATATATACATATGCAAGAATGAGAACCTTAAGGGTTGTTAAGAGAGGCTCTGAACTAAATTTAGTTTGTAATAAGGGATTTAATCATCAATACACATCTTCAATTAATACATTCAGCCAAGAAAAGGGATGGAGCCCTGTGATGTGGTACAAACTGATACAAAGCCAGTATGCTTTTCCACTATACAAATTACAAAACTCAGTTAGAAGCAATGTTTTAAAACCCAGCCCAGCCCGGACGGTTGGACCGCCCGAACCGCCACCCAGCCTAAAAAACGGGCCGGTTGAAACCAAAAAACCGGGGAGTCCAAAAACCGCTTTTTTTGTGAAAACCGTTTGACCCAGTGGTTCAACCGGTGAACCGGTTGACTCGGTACTGGGTTGATTGAACCAGTCGGGTCAACTATCAAGTGTAAATACATGATAAATTTTTTAATTTTTCTTCTAAAATGTGTATTATTTTTGCCAAATACCCTAATTTTATGTTATTTCTGAAATGATAATAGATTATGTTTAAAAATATGCATTATTTCTATTAAATTGGGATAATTTCTATTAATTTTAACTATTTTATGTTATTTTTAAATATAAAATCCTGATTTCTCTTCTCAATTCAATTTTGTTATTTCTGTTAGATTATTATGATAATTTAGTATATCTAATTTTTGTTAAATTTGAAAATGTATGATATTATTTCTTGTATTTAATCTTTATAAATTATTTTTAAATTTATTTTATGATATTGTATATCTTATTGAACTATTAATGTCAAAGAAAAACAATATTTTTTTTCCAAAAAAAAAGATAGATTGTGAAGTATATTAATATTATTTATTATTTAATGTTATTTTTAAAATATTAATAATTATTTATGACATAAATATGACGTCACTGGTTCGCCCACGGTTGACCCGACGGTTGAACCAGTGACCCGTAACCCACTTAATTTTCCGGTTCGATGAACGGTTTGGGTTTCAGAACACTGGTTAGAAGTGCCTTAAGTTATCAGTTACAAATAAAATGTCGTTCAGTAGCCAACACACTTTACTAAATCTAGAATAATCATTCCATCAAAACGAATCAGCCAATGCTCAAACGAGAATCTAAAGATCTTAGGTTGGTTTGACGCCTTGGAACACCTATCTCACAAGCATTCACCCTAGCTGCAAACCTCAGTGAACAAAGTGATTCACCGACAGAAGAAGGGTCTGGGGACACATTCACAAACATCAAAGTCTTTGAATCCCCACCTAAGCAAGGCTGAAAGAGAGAGAAAACTAATCAGGCAAACAGGTGTGCGATCAAGTTTACATACTAATATTGTGTTTATAGCCTTTTTAGTCGGTCCTACAATAGCTCAAACATTTGGAATCAGATCCCTTTTCATATGTAATTTGCATTAGGGGTAATAAAAAGTGGTAGAAAGTGGAGGCTTCCCCACCTATAGTCAAGGCTTTTCATAACTGCATCCTCATTACTAGGTGAATGATCCAGAAAATCCTCTAAAAAATAAGTTTGTACAAATGCTCACAAGACAACATGTTCACGGGCAGTGTGACTGAAAAATTACCTGGAGAAGATAGGTTAGCTTGGAGTTTCTATAAGGCACATGCTCCTCCTTCTTTGCTAAGGCAAATATGACGTCACTTAATGAAGATAAACTCTTATTGATGGCCTGAGAATGCTCAACAAGAAATGAATATATCAAGACAGGTAAGTTTCTTCAAGATGACTAAGATAATTCTCATTCTAATACCTGAGTTTCTTTCAGTCGATCCCTGTAGACCCACTCTTAGACAGACGCTCACTACCAGCAAGGTCAATCAGATTCAAAACGCCTTGTACTTGTTGATCAGTGCTCTAACAACACACCAGATAACACAGAATGACAGAATATGTTGGCATTAAATTGCACGACAAAGTCAAAATCACAACATTATGTATCTTAAAACAAGGCTAGCTACCTCATTAAAACCCGTTATTCGAAGTGTGAAGACAAATGGCTTCTTGAGGACTGTTCATTCATTTGAGTCTTGCCTACAGACCTAAAAATGAAGTTATACAAAGGGAAATATATCAATATCTTGAATGAGTGCTTAGTGAGCGCCAGCTTTTTTTATTATGCACTCGCAATCAAATTATTAGCATTTATCAAACCATCCACCATGAAAGACATTGAGGTGTTATACAACTTGATTTAATGCAAAAATTACTTCCAAAAGCAGGCTTATACTTATGTCAAGAAATAAATGAATGGAGGTACATGTGATGATACCTGCTCTGTGCTGCCCTGTCTAAGAGATAGGAGACCTCCTTGCTACTGTGAACATCCACAATTGTAAGATCAGAGACGTAAGTGTTGCCATTTCCATCATGTTTGATAGAATACTGCTTTCCAGCATTTTCAGCTCTTGATGCATCAAAGCCCGATCTGTTTGGTGCTAGCAGATCACGGATTGTTTCATTATATATTTCAAGCATTGAAACCTGAAAAGTTAATGATAGTAAAATATTTGAAGCCATAATAACTTATTTAAACAAGAAACAACGCCCAATGCACACCTGCATTTCATACTTCCATCCTTGGGCCTGAAGAATTTGCCTTGTCTCAAAAACTTGTTCCAGTGATCGTGGAATTAGACCTTTCTGATCAGGTGGTGCTGGCTTGCCCATCATTTGTGTATGTCTTACCAGAACCCGTTTGTCCGTAAGCGAAGATGCAAACCTATACACAGAGCACTCTGATTAACACAGTTTCTATATACTCGTATTTCCAAATCAACTTTTCATTATCGACAAGTAATGGTTTCTTCATGATGTAAAAGGAGATTTGTCCAGGAAACAGCAACCAAACAAAACCAAATGACGATAACTGCTAATCACAATTCATACTTGTAGAAACAATACGAGATATTAACAAGCAACACACATGAATTACTGAAAGCACCTCATACAAATTAAAATTTGTTAGCAGGCAAAAGTTACAGATTTTAATTATGGAGGTCTCTAAGAATTACGATTATCTACCTAAACTTACGTAGTATATCGTAAGTCTCTATATGAAAGAATGAATAGAAGATAATGGAGTTCTACAAGCAATTATCACCTTATAACCATCAAGGGCACTCTGCACAAGCTGTGATATCTCCACAAAAACATCTTCCTGGGAGGCATCAGGCATAAACACTTTGTCGAAAGTGAAGGAAAGCTTTTGGCCTGATGAAAAACTATAAATTAGGGGGGACTGGAAACAACAAATTATTATATCCTAAGAAAATATCTCAGATTTCTGACTCTTTTATGAGTAAGACTTACCATTTTGCGTCAAATCAATGCCTCGACCCTGTGCTTCCATTGATGTGGGGAAGGAGACAACTTTTGTGTCAGTTCCAACTCCATCATCAGACAAAAGGGGCCTCACTCTACAGAAGACACGTATATTCCCCTTCAACTCCTGTATTGACAAATGATTCCCAGTAAAAAAATCTCACTGAAATAGATTCTTATATAAACTTTCAAAGTGAGAACATTTCTGTGAAAAAAAAAAATATATATCAAATAAACAATTAAATATGTTTAATTACTCTTGTATGCAAGAATTGGTACCAGGATAGTGTTATGCAATTTCTTGCGGAGTTGCTCTCCTTCTACAATTTTTGATTCAGCATCAGCCAGACGGTTCTGTAGCTGGCTAATAATATTCTTTTGTTCCTCAAATTCAGATCTCGTCTCCATTGCTGACATATCAGACAGCTACAGAACAATAAACAAAAATAAGAAGTAAATACTTGCACATAGATATTAAATAGTTAGTCAGTCCTAAACCAATAGTAACATTCCTGTCAATGTGAACACATCAAAATAAAACCAAATTGCCAGATCAAAACCTTCAATTTCTTTTCTGCAAAAGCCAGCTGTTCATGTAATCGTCTTATTTGCTCGCTCTGGGACAAGCACGTTGACTAGAAAAAAAGAAACATAAAAACTGTTAAAAATGCATTTCTTTTTGTTATTCAACATTAAGGTGTTTAAAAGCAAACCTCCAGCTCATTTGTTTTTGTAGTCAGGCTATCTAACTCAGCAATGGATTTTCCAGTACATTCTTTGTATTTTACTACTTCAGCTGATAAAGCCTGGACTTGTAACAATTGCCGATCACGATCATCTCTTACTTGTTGCAACTCTCCTCTCAAGCATGTAACTTCACTGCCTAGTGCCTCCTTTTGTTTCATAGCTTCATCTTGCGATGCCTTTTATGGGATCAAGCATTGGTAAGCGTATTTCAAAGAAGTGGAAAATGTATCAGCAAATTAGCAAATAGCAACAGCATATGTCTTATTGCAAATAATGAATTAGAGAAGGTTATGTTAAACATGAAACAAGTAGAAATAACATACATCACCATATCAGAGCTAGTTTAACTATGTACTGACTTAAATAACCAAGACTGATCAACAATTAGAGTTCAATATAGTTTTAGGCCAACTCGTAAGAAATGTAAATTATAACTAAAAAACCAAGGTATTTTAGCTGACTCGGTTGAAGCTGCTCATAAATTATCAAATGTCAAACCCAAGCTTACAACAAGTGCAAGAAAATTATGTTAAATCAGTCTTGAGAAACATGTTTTACAGCTCAACTCACTTGTTTAGGCCCCAATCACAAACAACATGCAAAATATTAACTATGAAATAACACATATAGCACTTCATCCAGTCCTAGATGGTGAATGAAATATGCAAAAACCTCCATGGCAAATGTTAAACAGTAAGGCAAGGAACTTACTCTCGAGGAAGCAAGTTGCTCTTGCAGAGAAGTACTGTGGCCCTTAAGGTGCTTAGGTTTTCTACAATAGCTGACTTCTCTTGCTCAACATGCTTTAGTGTCTCCTTTATTGCATGAATTTCTGACTGAAGTTTACTGTTGTACTGTTGTAAGCTTGTGTTATACTCATGTAACCTCTTGTACATATCATTAAGTGATTGTATCTGCACAATGCAACAAAGCCCAAATGAGACAATTTAGGATGATATTTACAAGAAATAAAGGGAAACATGCTTTCCATTGTAAGAATACTTTTCAAACCTTCTGAACGTTACTAGCATTGTCTTCTTGGCTTCGCTTCAGCTCTTCCAAGAGGGAAGCATTCAATCTCTCTGCAGCAAGTCTAGAATCCTTCTCTTTGCTAAAGAATCCAATGCTTCCTGTTGAAAGTCAGTTCTTCACAATGTAAAACAGAGTTCCTACCAAAAACTACAGTGCAACATTTAATTTGTCAGGGGCTCATACCAATTTATCTAGTTCCTCCTTAGAAAATTTTTCTTGCAGGGCCTCCAAATTTTTTCTCAACTCCATAATAATTGAGTTCAACTCATCTCTTTTGCCTTCATCAGCAACTCTGAAAGAATTCACAGGTCAAATACTCACATATTATATATGTTTCCTAGTCAGAACATTCTTCAGCAAAAATCCAAGCACCTAAATAAAGAACCACTCATACCCATATTGTTGCACTTCTTTTCTGCTAATTCCAACAAATTTTTTAGTTTGTCCTGTTCTGTAACATAGTTTCCTTCACACTGTTGGAACCACTTAATACATTGCTTAAGCCTTTTTATGTACTCGGCCATTTGTTCGCTTTCTCCTGCAGAGGAACGAAGTGTCAAAACTCAAATAGTCACATTAGAATGTCAACAGCTTGAAACCTCTCACAGTTGACCAAATCTGGAAACCACAAAGCCCGTGAGGGTCTATGCCAGAAAAGAACAATTGAAAGCTAAATGCCCACTCTAACATACCTTGTAGTTAAATTTGTTCTTAATTCTCAACTTCTCAATGAGTAAGGCCTCTACATCCTCTCTGGTGAACTCAGTTACTCCAGAGTCAGAACCAGAATTGCTAGGTGGCCCGCTGGTCGGAGGTGGATCTTGGCCCCCATTAACTACTGAAAATGCTTGTCGAGTTTGCACTCTTGTCCCAGAGTTGGGCGGCATTTTTGTGTTTCCTATCCGTCGTCTCTTGTCTACTGAAACGTCATCTACACTGTACTTACTCTGCAGAACCCCAACAAGAAAAAAAACAAAAAATATCAAATTTGATGCCCCACTACAACTAACAAACATATATCCCACAGCTCCCCATGAAAAAGAAATAAATTAATTTCAAACCAATGCAAAATAAAAATTACGTTTCAACAAAAATAAGTCAAATTATCAATGCGCCCTAAAACAGAAGGAGCTCAATCCATGCACACATGTAAAGGCGGTAAACAGAAAATTAAAAAATCAACACACTCATCAGAAATTACATATACTGCAATAAATTGATTAGTGAAAGGGAAACCCACATGTGAAGGACTAGAAGGAGGCTTGTTCTGGTTCTTAGAAGCCATCTTACTGAGGAGCGTGTGAATGTAGATAGAGGTAGAGAGGGGGGTGAACTTCAAGAGAGAGAAGCAGAACTTTCAAACTTTTGTTGGTGGGTCAGTGGTTTATTGCAATCGAAGCTAAAGCCAATATTTGTATGACAACCGTTGCTTCCAATTGGAGCAATCAGAGCACAGCAACACAAGAGAAGGATGATGGGACTGTAAAATTAGAGACAGCAAAAGCTAAATTCGTTTAACCGTAATCTATCACTAAAAATTTGAAAAAAAAAAAATAAAAAAGAAAAAAAGGATTGATTCTTTTCTTTCTTTTTCTGAGAACACACCTATTGTGACTGATCTATTCTGGATTAGATGAGGTCATTTGCGGAAGATGTGAAGGCCGATCAGGGTTAGGGTTCGCAGATCTAGCTAGAGAAGAGCGTTTACAGAGAGTGAGTGAAGGTTAGGTTTTGAAATTTTTTGAAATTGAGTCTGGCGGAATGTGGACATAGATTCGTTGTAAATACAACTTGCCCGGTTTGACCCTGCCGGTTTATTATATTTTCAGTTTGGCCGGCCTTTAAATGCCTCTTTTCTCCTTATTTCTCAGGGGCTCTATCCTATTTCCCTTTTTAATTTCCTATGAGAAAAAAGGAAACAGATATAATTATACATAGCCTCTTATGATTTAAAATTTTACTTCTGTTTTGTCTAATAAATAAATTTTTATATAAATCAAATTTACTGAATTTATTGATATTAATTTAAATAAAAATTTATATTTATTCTTGATTGATTTATTACTGATATATTACAGTCAAATACATATTTTTTTATCAATCTACCTTTATACAGTTTCACATGCTAATACATGTACATCTTCACCCTTATAAGGATGGTTTAACGGAAAATTAGTTATTTGGTATGCAATATGGATTTTTTTTTTTTTTTTTTTTCTAATATCAACAAATTCTATTAATTTTGACTAATTAATGGATCTATTTATTGGATAAAAATAAACGTGAAGGATACTTGATTAGTTTTCCAAACCACATAAAATTTATGAATAATTACACAAAATCTTAAAAAAAAAAAAAAAAAGTGCAGTAATTATCCCAAAAACAAGAAAACAAGAGAAGCAAGAAACTAAAATAAATGAGAGATAATTTAAAACCTGCGCTTTTGAAGAAAAATTATAAGTATGCCAAACAATATGGACTTTTTAGCAATTTCTTTCTTTTTTGGTAAAACATATTTTCATAAATTAAGATGTTCTTCTGATCATATCCTGACATTATATTGGATAAATGAATTTGAAATTTAAGAAACAAATATAAAAATAACTTTAAATTATTTCATATCAAAATAATTTAAATTGCATCAATATTCAAAAAAAATATAATATCGAGCTTATTACTGAATGCTTTAAAATACATTGAATTTAAAATTATCAAAGCAAATTTAAAGAATTCGTCACTAAGAATTTTAAATCTATCGTCGAAATATAATTTCCAAGAATTAGTGTTGATGAAAGGACTTTCTGGTTTCAAGCTTTTCAGAGTAAATAAAAGTTTTGAATGATATTTGATTAGGTTAACACCAGATATTTTGAAGTCATTTAAATGATCTTCACATGGATGCAAATTCAATTTGTAGTCTTTTACATAAACCCAACATTACAGAACTGTAAAAATCAATAAATCAGCTACACATATCATATGAAGAAAAAACTATCACTCCCATGAATAAACAAGTGACTTGCTTCTTGTGGATGCCAAGAATTTTCACTTTGCTTTTCCTATGGGATAACTTTCACAAGGTGATAAAAAGTAGGCAATATTGATGGTATAGTAAAAGCGTGTTGTAGACACGAAGCTTGAATGGCTTATAGATCTCAATACCTCTTCTTTCTAATCAAGTGCCTTTTTAGAATAAAGTCGTGAGGCTCATACGAAGTTAGAGCTGACAATACCTAACGCAATGGGACACTAATCGAGTCGCAAGTCGTATTCAATATGAATCAACGTACATAAAACCAAAAAAAAAATACATCAAGCAACACGATAATGATCACATAAAATACAAATGCACTTTTTAATATTGATTAATGTTGATAACATAATGAAGTCATGGTTTCCCTAATAGGAAGCTTTAATTAGTTTAGTGTTTAGGGATGTTAGTGAATTTGATTCCAAACTTGTAGTGGAAAGAGTGGGTGTTGTAACATTCCAACCCACTAAATGAGGGAGACTGCATTTCTTCCTATTGATGTTAACGCATTGCCTTTTCTAGGTAAAAATAATAATTACAGTAACAATAGGGTGTGGGACTGGGAATCATGGGTTGAGAGTTTTTGGGATCAGTTGGTATTGTTGGCTGGTTGCCTTGCCTGCCTGTACTGGAAACACAGTCAACCCATTTATGTAATTATTAAGATATCCTCATTGGAATTTATTAATTATGATTAGACATTTGGATGGAATGGATTATTATTATTATTATTATTAATGATATAATTAATAATAATCTTCCGTTTAGATATGGTACTGCCTGTTGCCATATGTTGAACTATAAATCTCAGGTTTAAACAACAACGGACGGACGGACGGCGGCTTTACTGCTGTGATTTGTCAACTAATTAAACCTCTTAGTTGGGATTAATTAAGTTTACTTCCTGACAGTTTGACAGATGATCATGTCATGAGTACAAGAATTATATGTGAAAGGCGGCAATAATTAGTAAAATTAAGTTTATAATTATGTTTAAAAGTTGAGTGTTAAATATTAATTGAAATGTAAGGTTTGTTGATTTATGTTATTTTATAGGGGGTAGTTTGCAATTTATTTTCAACTCCCGCCTTTGCCTTTGGGCCTAAAAGTGGAATTTATCCGGGCCCGTTCTTCAAAACCTAGAAATGGGCTTAAAAAAGAGCCCATGGAAAAGACCGAATGAAATTGGAGATGCGGGGCATCGATCCCCGTACCTCTCGCATGCTAAGCGAGCGCTCTACCATCTGAGCTACATCCCCTTTTGCTTCAGCTGGTTTATATATGCAATTTATTTCTTTCTCTTAGTTACCTCTTGGGCTGCAGGAATATCACAATTTATGATCTAGTACATCATTTTTCACATTACCCTCCATTTTCTCCAATCTGTTTTCTTCGCCAGCATTTCACAAATTACGATTTACATTCATATGACACGTCAATACAATATAATTTTTTTAACTACGAAAAACTCGTAAAATACCTATCTATTTCAATCACTATATGATATTTTCATCTTCTGTAGATCATGTCCATTGAGAAAAGCCAAGTTCAATTCTTCCTCAATCTTTTTTTTTTTTTTTTTTTTTCTAGTACTTATAATCTCATTATCTAGATCACTATTAATTCATAGCACTTTAAATAAATCTTTTTATGATTAACATATCTTTATATGCTAATGCATGCGATAAGATATATATCTCCACCGTTATACGTATAATTAATCACAAAATATTTATTTTACCTGCAATGAGTCAGTAATAAGTCAATCGAGAATAAATATTGATTTTTATTTAATTTTGTTGTTAATATTAACAAAATCAGTTAATTATAACTAATATATTGACTTATTTATTAAATTGAAACAAACCTCAAGAAAGAGAAGTGCAATTATCCCTATTGTGTCATCTATCAATTGAAAAAATTAATTTGGAGCTACTTATAGATTTAAGTTGCAAATCCCACAATCCACTAAGCGCTTGTTTACTTCAGTGGATAATGAGTGATATTCCCAACAACTCTAATTAATTGTGTACTTTCTAGCAATTTGGACAGTTCAATACTAAGCTAGTTGGCCCGATATTGACATACATAATTAGCTGACTGTAATCACCAATAGAGATGGTTGATTACAAGCCAAAGAGATGCGACCCATTTGTAATTATTTTCTGCTCTCGTTTTTGCCCTTAACTTTTTTTTTTTTTTTCTTATGAAATTCCATTATTACCATCACTTTATACCAAAATTACCTCCTTTTTTGTCAGGTGCAAACATACTCCATTATTTGTTGCAACCATTCTCCAAAGCAACATAATATTCTTTTCCAAATCTCATACATGGTTCTTTCTTCTTCTAATTTCTTCTTTCTTTGTGCTATTTTTTAAAAAATGAAAAAGACTATAAATATCATTTGTATTGCAAAATAATCAAACAAAGTTTTTTTTTTAAATATTTTGATCATAAGTAATAAAGGTTTTTTTTTTTTTTTTTTTTTCATTTGCAGCTTCGAGATCTTCAATTGTTTAGTTCTTTTGCCATTGTTTTTCTATCATTAGACTTGTTGATCTTTCACACAAAAAACAACAAACATAGTGGCAAGGTTTTTTCGGAAGAGAAATATGAATTCTTTCATTGAAATGAAAATTGAATGGTACGCAATCCAAAAAACTTGTTAGTATGACAAGATATGAAGTTTTATCTTTTTTAAAACGAATATAATAAATTTTATAAATAATCAATAATAAGTAAGAGTCAACCTTATAATAAAAAAATGAAATTAGTAAATAACTAACCAATCTATTTTAAATAGATTAATTAACAAGACAATTCTAAATACAGTGTTTGGCCATTTACACAGCACATCAAAGTAAAATTATCAATGTGAACAGTGCAACAAGTATTGGGTGGGAAGCACTACCACAATTTCAATCCTTGTCATGAGAGCCAAAAAAGCAGCCAAGGCAGAGAATAGTTTGATGCTTTTCCATCTATGCTTGTCTCAACTCAATCATTAATGTTGTTTAATCAATGCCCAATCACAAGTAGTGGGATGAAGCTGCAACACTACCACACAATGGGAGTGTTTGCAAAAACTTATGCTTTTAAAAAAGTAATTTTTATAGAGAAAGTTGGAAGTTGTAGCAGAATGAAAAGTGGGCAGTGTTTGTAAAAAAAGTGAAAAGCAGATAAAAGCTAAACTAGATAGTGTTTGGAAAAAAATTACTTCCAAAATAAATTTAATTGATAAAAGGCTGTTTTGTCCCTATAAGTAAAAATATACTATCTTTTTGCACATTATTTCACTTGTAGCTTGTCATTAATATTTATTTTTTCACAAAAAATATAAATTTTATTTTGATTAGTATTTTATATTTATATTTTTTAAATATTTAAAAATATTTGATTTAATAATGATCCCTTTAAGTAATATAATTATTAATTCATACACAATTAAACTTGCATGATTGTAAAAATTAATTATTTTATTAATTAATTAAATAATAACATGTGAAAGAAATAATATAATTAGATGATATAGCAATATAAAAACTTAAAATATTAAACATGTGAAAGTGTAAATTTAATTATTATTAAAATTTAAATTATTTGAAAACTTCGATATCAACTTTAAATCTATAATTTTAAATATAAATTAAAAAGGTAAATTGAATTAAGGTTATTATAATAAGGGTAAATTAGTAAAAATAAAATTGAATTTATTTACAAAAAAGCCAAAGCAGCTAAAAGCACCCCCGAATGTGCTTCTAGCTTTTGGCCTAAAAGCGATTTTTTTAGCCGTTTCAGAAGCCGAAGCTGGTATCGCAAACACCTCAAAAATGCTTTTTTTGAGCCAAAAGCTGAAAAGTGCTTTTTAGAAGCGCGCGCAAACACTCCCAATATATCACATACCAACTCCCTACACACACATATATATTATATACACAATTTATAGAATATACAAATAAAAAACTATTCACCCTCCTAACTTTTAAATTAAAACATCAATCTTATCAATTAAATAATATTTTATTGTATGCTCCATAAACCAAGTTAGATAACTTTTGGACCTCTTCCACCTTCATGGTCAAATTTAGAGCACCAATTTTTGTTTAGGCATATAGCCAATTTGTTATTTTTAAGACTAGTTTATTTATCATTTGGATTATTAAAATATAACTTATTAAATATTCATAATTTTAAATTAAATACTTGTTCAATCAAAACAAGTAAAAGATTTTAAAATTAAACTGGTGTCTGTCTGTATTAACGAGACTCAAGTTTATAACATCTTATTATGAAGTTTTAATTTAGGTTGTCTATTGTCTGGCTAGTCGTGCATCTTTATTAGCGTTTGAGGGGCCTTATATTTCTCCTGAATCATCTGAACTTGATTAATAGAATATTTCTATATTTTCTCTAAAAAATATTATGAAGTTTTAATTTTATAGTAACATTTGCTATAATCATGATATTATGGACTTGAATATTAAGGCATTATTAATTATTTATAGATTATTAATAATTAAAATATTAAAACTGATAATAAAAAATTATAATGTAGTCGATTTACTCAAAAGAGTTTAAAAATATTCTCTGATTAAACAAGGTGAAGTTTTGAAAACATTATTCTGAATTCAAGATATTTGTCTGAAGTAACGGTCCTCTGACGTCTTCGCGTGTTCATCTCTCCCAGCTGTAAGAAAACCAAAATTAAAAAAAGAAAAATCAAGAGGGGAAAATTCTGATTAGCTGGAAATTCGGTGCTGCTGGAAACTCACAAATAAAAGAAGCAAGAAAAAGGGTATAAAAATAGTGAGTGAAAAAGTTGTCAGCTTTCGTATAAACATTAGCACACAGGAAAACGGAAATGCATTTACTGAAGAATTTTCCTGGTCAACTCACGCGCTGTGCTGTTTCTGCCCATTTCTACTTTTTCATATTTGACGCCCATTTGTGGACCTGTTTCTCACGCAATCAAAACCCCTCAAGTTAAGGAATCATCAGTCCATCGCTCTTATTCGATTCAAGAATTTATCGTCTTTTGAGTGCTTCAGCGTCCCATTTCTTGGGTTTTTGTCCGCGTTTTTGGTTTATGCACTTTTTTGCCTCTTTGTGAAGTGAGATTTGAACTTACTTTTGAGCTTTTTGGTGGAACTTTTGAGGAGGGCCATCAGGATTTTTGGTTGAAGTCAGCGTTTGGGTCATTGGGAAGCTGTTCTTGGAGAATATAATCTTGCAAAGTTTTGAAGTTTTCATGTTATTTTAGGAGTTGGGCAGTTGGAAAGTGAAGGGCATTGGTGCCAGTTTAGTCTCATTGTTGATCTAATGCTATGAGAAGTATTCTGTACGATTGGCAAGATGAGGATTCAAGAAAAGGGGGGAGTTCTTTATTGTTTGCCTTTTGTTTTTCTGATTTTTGCTGTGCTAGCAACCGGCGTGGAAAGCAAGAGGGAGGGACATGAACCTTTGCTGGCTTATCTGTTGGAGTCGGCGTGATAAATCAGGAGATGGTATATAGCTCTTACTCTTATTTGAGTCTGCTTTATGTGCACTGAGAGATTTCTTCCTGATATATTGGTTGAGCTTCAGATGCTTCTACTGTTTTTTGGATGTATATATTGTAGAAGATGATTGCTGATCTTGTTCATGGAGTTCACGTGTAAAGTTGCCTTCTGCTGTTGGAAAGACACAGTTTAATTGCTTTTCATCCGATAATGTAGTTTGAATTGTAGTCAAACGGCGACTCGGTTTAAATTGGCGTTTCTGCTTCTGAAGGCTCTTTGCATAATGTGCATCAGTTTTCTAGCATAACTTCTCTGCATAATGCTGGCCGTTCCTCTCATTGTCACTTGGTTTTATGAATGATTATCTGGGAATGAGGACTATTTTCTCCTCAAGTATTGAAGTAAAATCTAGGAGGTTTTAAGGATTTTATGATGTATGTGATCCTATGTATCATAGTTGTCTTCACATCACGTAGAACGATATGATCATAATTGTTATGTGATGATTCCTTT
Organism: Sesamum angolense; assembly: GCA_034509725.1. Classification (NCBI taxonomy): domain Eukaryota; kingdom Viridiplantae; phylum Streptophyta; class Magnoliopsida; order Lamiales; family Pedaliaceae; genus Sesamum; species Sesamum angolense. Next base: position 9,229,914 of record JACGWL010000007.1, on the reverse strand, counting down.
AAGTAATCCTTTTCCTAGTGTTTTTTTCAGGAAAACCAAACGTATCAGAAATTCTTTCTCTAGTCCTATCTTCCCTAAAATCCCTTTGTTATACTTCGGGAATAATGTGCTGGGAGAATAATTTTATCATTTTGCAGAAATGTCGTGGAGAACTTATAGTTGAAAATTCCGATGGAAATTTTGATGTCTAACTAAATAGTTTGTACCTCTCTAGAAGCACTTCTGGTGACATTGTAAGGTTCTCCACTGTGTCCTATGCCTTCTCTGCACTTCAAGAGAAAGCTTGAGCACACTTTTGAATGCTTGCTGTTTCTATATAGCATACATGTCCATAACGCATATTGCGAGCTAGAATGCAATGTATAATCTGATGGAATTTCTTACTGCAGGCTGAATTATTACGGGTTAACTGTATGCCTGAGTTATTGAATGCCAAGAAAAGATTACAAGATGTTGAATTGCATTTCATGGAGGAGAGGGCAAGTGATAGTAGTAAACTTTTGATTGGCTCGACATCCAGTAAAAAGTTCATGATACAGTCACTGTGTTGCTCCCTCAGGTTAATCAAATCCTTATAGATTGTGCAAGGGAAAAAAATCATTACCGACCTGTGAGGACTGGAGAAGAGAAGGGTTTGGATTCTTGGTACACCAGGTATTTCGGGTTTCTATTTAACCGGCACTTGTCTTCTACACGACGTATGTTAGCTCAGGCATCTGGAGAAGCACCTGCTCCATCCCCAACAGTTTCATCACCTACTCCGGCACCTTCACTTCCGCCAGCTCCTACTGAGGTTCCAGCTAGTCCTCCATTACCTCCATTTTTCCCAAGAGATTTGGACCCCTCAAACTTGCTGCCTACATCTAGTGGAAATGCTTCTGCCAATGCTTCTGATGTACAGTCAAACAATCAGAAAACCAGCAAGAAAACTGTTGTTATTGCTGTCACCGTGACTGCTTCTGTGACCTTTGTTATTGCTGCACTGCTCTTCTTTTTCTGCCGTAGATGCTGTGGGACTGGTTCTGGACGGGGTAGAAACGATGAGAGTCCTCTTCTCAGCTTAAGCTTAAGTGACTATTCTATTGGTACATTATCTTGTTCCTTATGATTTTTGTCTTGAAGTTCCATCTTGCATCTTCTCATTGTTTCTGTTTATTGTTTCTCATTTTCTTAGCCTCTTCACATAAGTCCTACAGTCATGGGACTTCACTGAATGAAGAAAAGCTTGGCAATCAATCATTGCAACAAATTGAACCACAACAAAGTCAGCGGAAACTTCTATGTGGAGTCACATTCTCTGAGCAATTCAAAGAATGATATTCCAATGGGAAACCACAGCTATTGCTGCCACCAACTCGGGAAATTCTTTACAGATGCCACCTGGAATGTTGGGTGCACCTGGATTGCCTCCATTGAAGCCACCTCCAGGAAGGATGGATCCTCCTAAACCACCTCTGGCCAATGCAGCTCCTCCACCACCCTCCCGCAGCTCCGTACCACCACGCCACCACCTATAAAGCCTTCTTCTGGTGGTGCGCGCCCTTTGCCACCTGGACACCTCCTCCACCTCCTATACCCTCTGGTATTAAGGGTGGTCCTCGTCCGCCACCACCTCCAGGTGCTGGTGTTCCTCCACCTCGGCCACCCCCTATTGGCTTGAAACCCCTCGACCTGCACCTCCTGGACCACGTCATCCTTCAACTTCTACTTCAGCTGAAGAGAGTGAGGCTGGTACTACTAAAACTAAATTGAAGCCTTTCTTCTGGGACAAGGTATTGGCCAACCCTGATCAATCAATGGTTTGGCATCAGATTAAATCCGGGTCGTTCCAGTAAGTCCATTTTCCCCCTGATTACTTATTTTCCTTAATTAGTTCGTATGTAAATCCTTCTTATACATACAGAACGGTCTTGTTAACAGGTTCAATGAAGAGATGATAGAAACTCTATTTGGCTATGCCCCTGCTGATAAGAACAAGAGTGAGGCGAAGAAAGAGTCTACATCACAAGATGTTCTGCCCAATATATTCAAATAATTGATCCCAAAAAGTCACAAAATCTATCAATTCTACTCAAAGCTTTAAATGTGACTACAGAGGAAGTCTGTGATGCCCTACAAGAAGGTAATTTTTTTTTTTTCTTTTTTCGCGTTGGATTCGTAATTTTCACAAGTAAGGACGAGCAACATGTAGAATTATTCTATGAGGCACATATCAGTTTTCTGGAAGATAAGTTATAAGATGACTTGTGAGGTGGCAATTATCTAAAGAGGCATCTTATTTGCTGTAGAGAAGGATATATTAAGTCAAATTGAATGATCTAACTTAGGCACATAAAATGTGAAATGTTGTAGAACGGAGGAAATTGTGAATACAGGTGCTTTCATGCCTCATTACTAAACTCACTTCTGAAATTAGTAGATAGGGAAGTAGTTTTGATGAAAAGCATGAATACAAAATGAATATTTTGTGTAGCTTTATATTTAAGTAAAGACAAAAATAATTTTATAATGATGAAGAAATAGATTTCAAGAGAAAAGATATTATGTACATGTGGCCTCAAAGACAACCAGCAAGCCAAACCCATCCCACCTCGCCCTGCCATTGTTGCTTAATGTACTACCCTTCTTATCACATATTTCTTGAATTTCCTTGTGGTTCTCTATGATGCTTATCTTTCACGTATGAAGACACCAATATGCATAGGGGAGTAAGAGGTGAGATGTTTGCTCTTTATGCATTCTGTAGAGTTGTCATTTGTTGTTTATACGATTGGCTTCTTTGAAATATAGCAAACTACACAATAATACAAAAATGGGAGCTCCTGAGTGCTGCTGTTATTCTGATACTTTTCTCTTTTAGCCTTGACCTGTACGATCCTTTTTATCTTTTGGCTACCTTGTGGTATGGATATAACGGAGCAACTCAAAGTGGCTCAAGTGCCATGTTTCTTTTGACTATGTCTGCGTTTTTTGTTTGTGATGTAATGTTGACCTACTCTTTGTAATCTGTCTCATCTCTCGGTCTGCTTATAGGAGGATGGCCTGTTAGGAAGTAGGTCTCTTGGGTTGCATCCTTCATTGGTCTAAGTAACATACTTCTCCATCTATGGCATTTCACATGGTATTGCAATGGAACTTATTAGCAAATGAACCTAACTAGAATATTCCCCTTCAAATTACTGTTAATTCACCTACAGACACTTGAAAGAAAAGCTGCTCAAATATGGACTAATCCGAAAGTTTTTGAATAAAATATGAACAAGTGAGTGCTCTGTTTAAAAAATATGAAATTGTTTTGCAATGCATGACCGGACCAATTTGTTTGGTTGTAATCAATAACATTTGTGATATAGTGCTATATGCTCATAATTGAGATGATGTTTCTTGGAGTTGAATTATGCTATTTCTTTGTGTAGATCCTGTATTGTTTAAACACAGCTAACCATTTTCGCTGAATCAGGTAATGAGCTTCCTTCAGAACTTATTCAGACTTTATTAAAAATGGCGCCTACAGCTGAAGAAGAATTGAAGCTGAGACTGTATAGTGGCCCACTCTCTCAACTGGGTCCTGCCGAGCGCTTTCTGAAAGTCTTGGTTGATATTCCATTTGCGTTTAAGAGGCTGGAATCGTTGCTATTCATGTGCACTCTTCAGGAGGAGATGCTAACGTTAAAAGAGTCCTTTGCAGTGTTGGAGGTGAGATACCTAACTGCTAATTGCATCAGGATTTCATATACATTTCCGAGAATGAACTTTTACTACCGTTTCGAGAAGTAAATAATAGTACTGAATGAACTCCACGCAACCAAAATTTCAACATTATTAAGCTAGACAACCTAGTTGGGTCCAGGATCCATACTGGCCCTTTCTCCCTTTGAATCTTACTCTTACTGAGTGGGGAGCAACTTTAATAACAATGAGTTGCTGATGATATAGGCTCAGGTGTATTGAGCTTTTTTAACCTTTTGTCGATAATTAGTTAATCCTTTGCACTCTTATTGAAGCACTACTTAGGTTGCTCAGGTCCGCATATAAGGATAACTTCCTTCAGGGTTCCTCACATAAACTCTTGCAGAGAATTTGGTTGTCCATTAGAATTTTGAGGTATTTTTGTGCTTTGCGTAAACTGTTCTTAGTTTATTGGACTCTAGTTGCATTGCTGCTTGCAGAAATAGATGAACATCTATGCAGTAGTAGCAGAAATAGTTTGATCATATTGGAGTTGCTAACTGCTAGGCCTCTTAAAATCCAGCCACGTGATATGGATATGTTATTTTAGTTCATTGTCTAAACCTCATGAACAAAGAATTCATCACCTTTTGTAACAGGCAATTAACTTTCCATCTGTTTGAGCATAATCTGCATTATTCTGAAGTTCCGTCAGTTTTATTTTAATATTTCTAAAATCATGTGCCTTCTGGTTGTCTGCATGCTCAGGCTGCCTGCACAGAGTTGCGAAAGAGCAGGTTGTTCATCAAACTCCTGGAGGCTGTTCTTAAAACTGGAAATCGTATGAATGACGGAACATTCCGTGGCGGTGCACAAGCATTTAAGCTTGATACACTTCTGAAGTTGTCAGATGTGAAAGGAACAGATGGAAAAACTACATTGTTGCACTTTGTTGTTCAGGAGATTATCCGTTCGGAAGGCAAAAGAGCTGCTCGAGCAGCCAAAGAGACCCCAAGCTTCTCCATCCATAAGTCTGATGATCAACTTGAGGAGCCCACGGAAGAGTCAGATGAGCACTTAAGGAGCATTGGTCTCCAGGTGGTATCTGGTCTGAGTAACGAGCTTGAGAATGTCAGGAGAGCTGCCATTTTAGACACTGATAGCTTAACAGGAACAGTTGCCAAGCTTGGTCATGCCCTTGTAAAAGCCCGGAATTTCCTGAACTCAGATATGAAAAATGTGCCTGAGGAAAATGGATTTCACCAAACATTAAGGAGCTTTGTGCAAAATGTGGAGGTTGATGTCAGGTGGTCGCTCGAGGAAGAGAAGCGGATAATGGCACTGGTGAAGAGCACGGCTGATTACTTCCATGGAAATTCCGGGAAGGATGAGGGTCTGAGATTATTTGTCATTGTCCGAGATTTCCTTATAATTTTAGATAAAGTGTGTAAAGAAGTCAAAAATGCCCCACGAAAGCCAAGTAGGACATCTAGGAGTGAAGATACAGCAGTTACTCCTCCTGATCCACGGAAAACTCTTCCCTTGGATCCTCGACAGCTGCTGTTCCCAGCAATCACTGATAGGCGAATGGATACATCAAGTTCAGACGAGGAGTCGTAGTAAACTAATTAGAACATGTAAGCGACTCACTGCAGCATTTAGTACCATATCAGTTAACTAGAGGTGTTACGCGTGTGAAACTAACTTTCCGTTGTCTTCTTGGTAATTTTTTCTGGCTCTGCAGTGGTTTAGGGAAGTCGAAGAAAGCAGTATGATATCTGTTCTTTGTTTCGATTGCTCTTTTGGCCGTGCTCTTCCATGGGGCGGACCTTAGTGAAGTCAGAAAGATGTCTTCCATGGAGTTTCAAATGGACATCAAAGATCCAAGTTTGAAATTTTCATTTCTTAGTACCTTTAGCAATTTTGTTCTCTGTTATTCTTTTTCTTCTTATGTTTCTCCATCTTGATTATCCAGAATTAGCCCGTAAATTATTGAAAAATCTCCTGCCCAGGGTCATTGTACAAAAACTGACGCCAAATTCAGTTAGAACCAGCTTCCTCGTCAATTTCTTCTTCACTGTATTGTGTTTGCGTATGCTGAAACCATCCGGGAGAATGTGGGTTGCCCAGTGAGTAAAACCAAATTCATTTTCCTGAATGACTGTTCTAACAATCCATAGAGAATGAAGCAGGTCGTCGCTGCACGTCAGCTCCATCTCGAAACATAAATCATGAGTTATGCCGCACCTACACTTCTCCCGTAGTACATATCAGGGGAAGATAACCAACAAATTTTAATATAGTGGATCATTCCCTTGGATTCGAAAACAAACTGAGCCACAAATCAACAATTGCCCCACTTAATCTTTCATTGATTCATTTGCCAATGAAGGAACAGAAAGAAAACGTACATAGAATATCCACAATTATGTTGTATCAGATAGACACCATCCAGAAGGAGAAATAAGAAACAAATTCAGTATTGAAAACAGAAGATTAGCCAATTAACAAAGTCCATTACCTCAATATCTCATAAATCTAGTTTTTCATTACAGTAAAACAGAAACATGAGTTCCCTTCATTCATTTACAGGCACAAATCTGACAGAACCAATCCCTACCGCCAACTACACCTAAAACCTTAAAGATGGCAATTGAACTAGAAACATAGGGGAAAATTTTTAAAACACTAATTGAACTAACACTCCCACAACCTAATTGCAGCACCAGAAATCAGTTTCTGCTTCTTTTTTCCAAAGTCATGTGTCTTTCGTTTCTACACCAGTTTAATCCTCATCCACAGAAGGCTTGGAGGAACCGCCAGCCTTCTTGGGAAGCAAAAGGTTGTGAATGTTGGGCATGACTCCACCGTTGGCAATAGTCACATCCCCGAGAAGCTTGCTCAGTTCCTCATCGTTCCTCACGGCCAACTGAATGTGTCGAGGCACAATCCTGGTCTTCTTGTTGTCCCTTGCTGCGTTTCCAGCCAATTCAAGAACCTGTGGTAAACAAGAATTTTGACATTTAAATTATATTTAACCCTACAAATTTGGGGGAAATAATTAACTCGATTCGGAGCAATTCTTGGAAATTTTGCAAATTGAAAAGTTGCCCATAACAAATATATGGTAATTGGGTTAAAATTAATTTTTGAAAAATTGAAAGTAAAATTCCGGAAAAGGTTGCAGAAAAATAAAGAAGACGACTCAACAAAAGAGGATTTTGCAATTATAGACGATGAGTTTGGTAAAAAAAGATGAGAGCCACCAAATACTCCGATTGAGAACCAAAAACCGCAAATAACAACGCACGCGAAACTACAACGGACAGAATTCGAGAAACGAATCAAAATTCCGAAAACCTAGATTCGAAAACCTTGAAATCGGGTATCACATAAGTCGTGAAGCGTGAATACACAACAATTACCTCTGCTGCGAGGTACTCAAGGACCGCGGCAAGGTACACCGGAGCTCCGGCACCAACACGCTCGGCATATTTGCCGGCCTTCAGGAAACGGGCTATACGACCAACCGGAAACTGGAGCCCCGCCTTGCTGCTCCTCGACTGAGCTTTCTTCGCCGCTCCCGATCCGAGTGTCTTACCACGGCCCGCCATCTCAATCTCCCAAAAACTTGAAAAAACGAAAGGGAATTGTGTTTCTGCTTGTGGGCTACACACAAGAGAAGGATGAATTGATAGAGAGGGAGGGGTTTGTAGAGTGGATTATATAGTAGTAGGGGTTTGGCAATGAACCAATGGCGTGGCAGTGAGCAGATCCTCGATTCTAACCGTTGATAAGAGAACCAGTGGACGGACGGATTGGAGGTGCGGATTTTAACCGCCTAATATTTTTGTTTTGGTGCTGGATTTTCCAACTCCGATGACGTGGGAATTTCACGTTTCAGTCCCTAAACTTTTTCTTATTATTTTTCACCCACATTTTTCTTTGCCTTTTCTTTGCCCCTCGAGTCAAAATGCGTTACCTAAAATCTGCAGAATTGGTGCATGATTACGAACATCCCACCAGCAATAGAGTACAAGTCAAAGTGAATTAACTCTTTGGATTCCCGATTTTTGTACTTTTGTGTATGATGTCGATTCAATCAAGATATCAATATGTTATAATACAATAATTAAATAATAAATTATATGATATTCAATCAATACATCATTATAATTGTAAATAAATTAAAATAACTGCATACAATTCGAGCAATATATCAATATATTAAGAACAGTAAACAATAAATTACAATAACTTTCCATTTAGCCAAATATTATTATGATTGTACACAAATTACAAATAATTATATAAAGTGAAATAAATACTTACATATCCAATGGAACTCGAACCCATGACCTCGAATTCATTCATGGAATCCAAACTTTAACTTAAACTACTATATTAAAATATTCTTGATGGGTTTTTTATTTTTAAATAAATGAAATCAGCAAATGGTGGATTATATCCACTTTTATTATCATTTTTTGTTTTTTTGTTTTCTTGTGTAAATCCGTCGATCTAAAAATATTGATGTATTAAATTATCTTATAAGTTTAAAAGATACTAAATTATACAACAATAAACTGAATCTTATAAAAGAATAAATAAATCAAATCAATAATCACTGATTTTCTTTTGTGAAAATGATAATTATATTGCTATGTCAATATACCATTTGATACATTCATCAATAATAAACAAGTTATACATATTCAATATACTTATAATTTTTGTTGAATCGCATAAATTGGAACAACATTTCCTAAAATCTGACTCATAATTTCATATTTATTCATAAACCTCCACTCAGAACAACACTAAGTACTAACAGAGGAAGAAGTACAAATTCGCGAAATTAGTCAACTGATTTTTTTATTTTATAATTTTGAGGTTATTTTCTAAATAAATTAATGATAAAAATATATATCCCGACTATTAATCAATCGGATTTAGAATAAAATAAAATTTTAATAATAAGATACTCGTTGAATGATTTTTTGGGGGATCTAAATGGGGTCAATGAAAATAAAAATGAGGAAAAATTTCAGAAAAAACAACAAATCCAATTAAAATTCCGAGCAAGATAAACTCATAAAATAGAAAACTTAGCAAATAGTAATAAATTTATACTTTTTTTAATAGAAAGATCAAAGCTGGTGCTCTAATTTCACCCTAGAACTCGAACCCAAAAATAAAATCATTTTAATTTCATGCATCTGAGCTTTATAGGTCTATATCTCCTAGCTTTGATGACCAATCGAAATTCTCCAATTTCACTGTAAAACTCAAATTCAAAAATAAATTCATGTCAATTTTATAGATATGAGGTTTATAGATCTATATATCTCCTAGCTTTCACAACCAATCGAAATATTTTAGTAGCAAAATTGCATACCTTGTTTGCGGAACTCCTGAGGGCCATGATGAGTTGAAGAAGATGGACATTGGAGTACTTGAATCATCTTCTCAAAATTTGTGGATGGAAAAACAAAAAAATCAAAGTTGTTGCTCTGAATTTAGGCGTTTTACAAACTCGAAACATCTTGAGTCGGTATCTCTTTCTGGTAAAAATGTTTGAATAATAAATTTTTTATTTTCAGTGAGATCTGATGAAAATAACGAAAGAGAACGCTTTGATATCCTGGAGAAAGAAAAACGAAGGCGTCTGTATCATATGAACCACATTTGTACATTATAACGAGTGTTGGCGTTATTTCACTGAGGAGAAAGCAATAAATGTGGGCGGAGTATCAGGAAAATCTTGACCTCCTACTACAATTAAAACATGTATAATGCCGGAAATTTAGGTATTTTGGAGATTTAATTGTTGGGCGGAGTCCGGATTGAATTTTCTATTTTAAATTACTAGCTGAAGTGGTACGATGTACCTGCGTACATATTATAATAAATAATTTTTAACGCTTTAAAGAATATTATAAATAAGAATAAAACATATAAGCCAACAAATCATATTTTCAAAAAAAAAAAATAAAAAAGAAAGAAAGAAAGGTAAAAAACAACTTAATGTATTATCGGCATGACAAATAAATAGATGTAGTGGTGCTAAAATAATGGTATCACTTTTGTAAAAAGAAAAGGAAAAAAAAAGTAATTACAAGTCATTTTTAAAGTTATCTAATTAGGAGTGTCGATGAAAATTTGGTATCGTAACTGTAATTTGTGAGTAAAAATAATTTTTTTTTATTAGTATCGAAGTATAAATATAGATATAGATAAGATAGATATATAATATAGATATATAGATAAGAAGAATTTGAGTAGGGTGATTGAAATTACATAAAAGATATTTTTGAAAATTCAGAAAATTGGTCTTAAGTAACCGCCCATTTGTGAGTAAAATGACATTTTCTTTTTTATATAGTATAGATATTGCATTTTATATTTTATTTAATATATATTTTTTATATATGCAAAATATTTTTCTTAGATAAAATAGATGGTACAATTTTTATATTTGCGATGTGTATATATTAAATGAAATAGAAAAAACAACAAGATCTAAAATAAAGAAAATTAGTATTAAGGTGTACACATTTTATTTCTTATTATCATCTTCATTTTATAATTTTTACACTTTAATTTTTATGTTATATTAAACTTTTCGGACCAATTTTTCACAAATTTCACCAAAAAGCTAGAGTAACCTCTTCACACCACATGGTTGATGGCACATCTCTCAGCACCAATATAGGGGTGTCAATAGTATGGTAAGATCCTACCCAAACTCATAAAATTAACTCTAAAATCCAAACTCAAACCCGATAAGTATTACTAGACCCAGACCCGATAAATATTATTAAATTCAACCCAGATCCAGACCTATTAAAAAATATAGATTGAATCTGGGTAGGGTCTCTACAGTCTACCTATAAATACCCATGGGTTTATGTACCCAATTTGAACCCAATATACCCCTTCACACGTGCTACAACTCTGTTTCCACTTTCTACTTAAACACATGTCATTGAGAGAGATCTACAAAAAGACGTGGCCACAATGTAATCATTCACTAAGTCGGACGATATATCTAGCGAACTGGCCTAAGATATACTCTTACATGTTCGTCCTTTTGCCATAAAAAATTCTGACACCATCAAATATAATGGATTCAACAATCAAGATTTTGATTTAGAAAATCTTCCAACACTCTCTATTCTCGATATGGATCTTTTATCATATTTTTTGATTGCACATTTGGTGTAGCGCCCTTGGGAGTTGGGATCTTGGGCTTTTAGTAAGATTAGTTGTTGTGGCACGTCATTTCTGCGTGCATATAATAATAATTGTTTACACTTATAAAATATATTATAAATAAAAATAAGATTATAAACCAATACATTATATTTAAAATAAATAAATAAATAAAATAAACTAATTTAGGGATATTATTGACATAAAAAAATATATGGGTAAAATTTTCATATTAATATAGATAGATAGTATTTCAAATCACATGGACGAGAAGAATAATTTAAGTATACATATATAGGAGTAGTTGCAGTATAAATAAGCGCTATTTATGAGTAAAAAAAATAATTATTTTTTAAATAGTATAGATGAACGATAAATTAAGTTGAGAAACCTAAAATTGGCATAGTGTGTGTATACAGAATGCTGTGATCACATCCATTATTTGAAGATATGATGAGTACTGGAAATTTTAACAGTGGCCCAATCTTTATTACTAGAATGTCCACTGGGCTTTAGTTGTTAGGACCAAAGTCAGTTCCAGTTGGGCTTATAGTAGCAACTACCTTACAGGACTTGCTGGGTTGGACTGCTTCTGGACTTATTATACAAATGTCTTTCCTTAATGAACATGATTTTTTATGCTTAACTAACTGTGTTGGCAATGAAGTCTACCTCATAACTATAATATTATGATTTAAATCCCATCAATGTGTTAGTTATTATTTTATTTTTATATTAGTCAAAAGATTTTAAATTTCTCGTGGATGAGCCAATTTCAGCCATTAATAATAATAAATAAAGTCCAAGTAAGCTTGAAATGGATGGATAATACTATATTCAGATTCTACCCAATAAATGCCTGTAATAGTTATTTATAGATTTTATATGGACCTTATTTATAAAATACCCATTGGACTTCATCCAAGTTATAAACCATTGATCTGATTTAGATATTACTTATTGAATATTATGTTACTTTTTTTAAAATAAGTCTAAAAAAATAGAATTTCTCAAATTTTAAATTTACACAAAAATTTAAGAACCAATGAAAAAACCAAATTTAAGCATGAAAAAGTTATTTCAACTTTGGCATAATTTGTTTAGCAAAGTTTGTCAAAGTTGATAAATATAATTTAAATTTTTTTAGATGTAGAGTAAATCTCATCAATTGATTTAAAAAAATTTATGAATTTAATAATTTTAAGTTAATAGATAAAATATATATTTGGGGTATTATATTTTTAGCCATATCGATACTCATATCTATAAGTATTTTAGAGTTTAAATCCTACCCATATATTTTATTTTAATTTGGGCCAGAATATAGCTCAAATATAATAATATTAAGTCCACATTTGAATAATATTATTACAATGGACTTGGATTTGAGTATTGTCTGCTCATTGACAAGCTTAAGTCTGATTGGATGGCGACTGTTGATCCATGGAAGTGGTTTGATAATTTAATTCACTACTATTGGTGGGTCATAAATGCCCAATTCATATAATAATATATCAGCTGTTCTAACAATGGTGCCATACATTTGTGATTTTGTCCCATCTTTGTGTTTTTCAAATACTTTCATCCAACAATATGTCCATGTCATAACATTCCCTAAACAACAATACCATCAATACCTCTAACTTTTCTGTTCATCTTTCTTCTCTTTCCTTTCGATATACTTTCATGTTAATATATTGTTTTAAAATTTAAGTAATTTGAGATTTTAAAAATGACAAGCACAACATTTTGAAATTGTAATTATAACTTACGTCGATACCTTCTCAAGGCCAAAAACTTATACAAACGTCCCTTGAGTAAAATTGCGTTGAGGCCCCCTTAAGGATGTGATTGTAATTTTATACGGGGCATGAGATATTTGCATAATTAGATTTAATTGTAAGAAGTATCAATGTAATTTATACTTATAAATACCATCACTCGGAAGAAATGAAAACTTAATAAATAGGTGATTACTCAATGGGTTGATTTTGAACCCAAAGCAAATTTAAATGCCATGATTATCAATCACTTAGGCCCTGTTTACTTCGACTATTCGATTAAAAGAGTGACGTATTCATTTTTAATTAAATGAATGATAAAAAAATCTTGAATTAATTATAAGCTATTTACTTAGATGCATTATTGTATGAGGATAAAATTTATTCATGTGTTTACTTTGATTGGTACATACGGGTTGAGTGGAGAAATTACTATTGAGCCCTTTGATATGTATTAAAGACAAAAATATTATGGGTAAAATAGAGAACACACATTATTATCATGTTGGTTGTGGTCATTAGGATAACTCATCACACCACCTCAGATGGGATGAGTTATGTATGCGGAACAGTGATAAGTACAAGGCTCATAGTCTAATACTGAGCCTCGATACCTCAAAGTAAATACTAAATAGTTCTATATACTTTTTAGATGTTTTTATATTTAAATTAATATATTTTATAAATAAATATAATTTAATATAATATATTCAAACTCAATAAATAATTTAAATTAATCAATTATATGGTAAAATATATTTAAATATAATACAAATAAATTAATTTAAAATACATTTATATGTAAAAAAATGGACAAAATGAACATTTGTACACGTAAAATAACTCCAAAAAATAATAAAAATGAAGCCCGCTACATAATAAATAAGTGTCAAACACTCTCTATTAATTTCCCATATTAATAAAAAATTCACGCTATTTTATCAAAATACAATTTCCTACCTAACATTAATATACAAGTATGTATGAGGGTGGGAGTTGGTGGGCCTTGTATTTTATGACCTTCCATGATTCTTGGTTGTTGGCCATTGCAATAAATGGTAAATCCCAATTCAAAGAACTAACACTATCAATGAGTGGGACCCTTATTACATTGATTGATGCCTCTATTTCATCACCCTTTGTTTTTTCTTCTAATTTTTATTACAAGAAAGTTAAATGCAAAAGGTGCATAGAGAATGGTGTTCAAAGCTCTAATCTAATAAAGCCTTTTTCTTTTACAGCTTCACCACTTGTCTTTGGAGTTTTTGGTCTTACATTATTGTTTTTTTCGCTCGTGACTTTGCTGCAAATTCCTACATCAACACCCATTGCATTTGTCCTATGCTTCCATCTCACCTGATGCTCAGTGATTTTTTTGTTTAGTTTCTATTACATTACATGTAATAATAAAAAAACTATCCAATTAGACAGAAATTTCATATGATTGTTCTTAATATTTGTTTTTGTTCGACAAATAGATCAATCATTTAGTCTTGTTGCAATAAGTCAATAGTAAATTAATCGGGGTCTAAATATGGATTTTCATTCGTTTTTTTTACTAATATCAACAAATTCGATAAATTTTACAGATTGGTCTATTTGCTGGGACGTAAACAAAATTCTGAAGATCTATATATAATTATATCAAAACTCAAGAGAGTACATGTATAAATATAATATCATTTATTATACTTTTAAAAATATTATTCAAACCATGTAACATGATATAACATAAACAAAAAATTCAACCCGTTTTGGTTATGATAACAACAATTCAAATGATCGGAAGATAAAATCGAGTATCTTCAAATTATGCATCGGATCAATATAAACAAAAAATGGCACATATTTTAGTAATAAAATGAAATAAAGTATTGAATAGAATTCCTCTTTTAAGGAAGCGGATCTACAAGTAATGTTTAAAAAAACAACATGGGTTTAAACAATGTATAACATTTTTATTTTTGTATGGGAGAAACGTAAAGTACATAACAATGTATTAATGATGGTTAATTATTAAGTACAAGAGTGATTAATAATAATCTCATGTGTATCCTTCTCTAATAAAATTTTGCACGCCCGTTGAAAATTTCGATTTGACCTTTAATAATTAAGTCAATTCAAACTAAAAAATTGAAGCTACATTATTTATATCTATATTATATATTAATCCGCGTCTCTTTTGGTAGTGTTTTTTTTTTTTATTTCAACTTTTTTGTCATTGTTTTTTAATATTAACATATTTTTTTGTATATATTTTATTAAATAATAAAATTGTGTAAATATTTTATTTTAATTGATATTTATAAAAGTTGCACACACATAGGAAGTGCCACAAATTATTAGTACTTATTAAACTTCAATCCCATAATTCTGATTAGAGGTGTTAATGCGAAAAACATGATGGGTTTAATTGTTAAAATGCGTGTTAATTTGCAATAGTTTATAGTTTTGTAATGACAATAAAAATTAAAGTTCGAGTGTTTTTAGTTTTAAAAATAATTTTTTGAATATTTGAAAAATAATTTAATATTTTATAATTTTATTATTAAGTTGTAGAAGTTGGTAGGGAGTGAGCTGTTTTTAACTGTTGACTTAAGTCAATTTAAAAGTTATTACTCAAAGTAACAACTTGTATTAGTACTATATTTTTTTTTTATAAATTACAACATGTTTACTTATTTATGTTTGGAAATTTTAAATCATTTCTTAAAATCATAAATACATTATTATGATTTCAGAAAGTATTTATAATTTTTCAATAAAAAAAATATTTATAATTATAATAAGTCATAGAAGAGTTATTTTTTAAAATATTATTATTATAAATAAGCCACGATCTTTAAGCCCATAATAAATTCTTGATGGGGTGTTGGCGAAAGAGGAGAATTGAATCCCGTGAAGAAATTCAATTCAAATTGAGGTGAGCATTAAAGAGAGTGTCAGTGAATTTCAAGTGAAGGCTCTCTGTGCACTCTTCTGAATTCTCTCCCTTACGGCCTCCGTCTTTTTGCACTCAGTTACTTTTCAAGTATCACTGCAAGCATAGCTGCTTTTATCCATCACCTTTCTTGTCATCGTCTTCTTAGACCCAAGATTCTCATTTTTCTTCTTCATGTTGGGCTCTTCTCTTTTCTTGCACTGAGTCCGGTTTCTTTCGCTCTACTCATTGTTTACAGACACCCAATAAAGGGAAAAGGAGCTCTCTTTTGCTGTGCACATCATGTAGCAGTCCTTTTGCTGGAAATGAAAAGCTAAAGGCAACAGCAAAGTGTTGATGTTAGGCAAGAGTGGAAAGTTCTGTTGTCATATCAAGCGCTTTTTCTGGCTCATGGAGTTGGAGAGCAAATATAGTAGTTTTGAAAAGGGACTAGCTTTTAAGAATTTGTTCAACTGTGGGGAAAGTTTCTTGCTTTGAACGGGATGGAGAAGCAGCTTTGAAGTGTTTTGTGGGTAGTGAGCAAATGGGGGAGAAGAAGAAAGACGTGCCAACAGTCTGGTTTTCTTTAAAGAAATCCTTGCACTGCAAATCAGAGCCATCAGATGTACATAGTCCAAAGACGAGGAAACAATTGAGCGCAATCTTGACCAGGAAAACAGGCAGGTCAGGTTGTTCCAGGTCTATTGCAAATCTGAAAGATGTGATTCATGGAAGCAAGAGGCACCTGGAGAGGCCCCCGAGCTGCAGCCCAAGATCCATTGGGAGCAGTGAATTTCTCAACCCGATAGCCCATGAAGTCATTTTGAGCAACTCAAGATGTGAGCTCAAAATCACTGGTTTTGGTGGATTTCATGAAGGATACAATGGCAGCGGCGGTGATAGTGGCGGCGGAGGCGGAGGCGGTGGCTCAACTTTCGTGGGCACTTTAAGGCCTGGGACACCTGGTCCCGGAGGGCACCCCACAATGCATTACTTCAATCCTTCTTTCAGGAATTCCGCAACTCCACCTAGAAAGACTGCCTCCCTTTTAGCAGAAAGGGAAGGAAACGGCGTTCCCACTCAAAAAAGGGCATCCTTTGGAAAAGATAGTAATGGGTCTAATGGAGTTACATGCCACAAATGTGGAGAACAGTTTGTAAAGTGGGAAGCTCTTGAATCTCATCACCTTTCCAAGCATGCTGGTAAAAATTCTCATATATATATATATTTATATGTGTGTGTGTGTCTTTTGCCGTTTGCATTTTCTTGGTTTCCTAACTTTGAATCTCTTTCCGGATTCTTGTCTGGCACTTGGTAGTTTCTTTTTTGAACAATTTTACCTTTGCTCTTAAAGAAGAAAGTTTTTGTCTTTCAGACTGCTGTCTTTATTATATTCATGTTTGAAGCCTGGAAAAGCAGATATGGTTGAATCCTTGGAACCAGAAACCTTTGTTTTGTATCTAGTACTGTACAATCATAAGGCTGGATTTCAATTCAGGGAATCATATGCTGAGTTTCTAAACTTTTGCAGGAATTCAAGCTAGTGCCCTTGAAAGAAATACCTCTATTCTATCTCTGTGGTGTTAGATTATGACCCTAAATTATGTTGACTGGACTTTATTCATAGGAAAAGGAGGAAGGAAAGAACATACATTATCTGTTTATATGAAGGTTTCATGATAAACCTGATTTCTCTTGTTTTAATCTGATATTACTCACTCTGTTCTTGCACAGTAACTGAACTAGTGGAGGGCGATTCGTCGAGGAAAATCGTCGAGATCATCTGTCGATCAAGTTGGTTGAAGTCTGAAAACCAGTGCGTTAGAATTGACAGGGTTTTGAAAGTTCATAATATGCAGAAGACCCTGGCACGATTCGAGGATTACAGGGAGACAGTGAAAACTAAGGCCAGTAAACTCCCTAAGAAGCATCCTCGCTGCCTAGCTGATGGGAACGAACTCTTGAGGTTTTATGGGACGACACTAGCATGCTCACTCGGCATCAATGGATCCTCCAGCCTTTGTGTATCTGACAAATGCTGTGTATGTCGAATTATCAGAGACGGGTTCTCCACGAAAAGAGAACTAAAAGATGGAGTTGGAGTTTTCACGACTTCCACTAGCGGAAGGGCTTTTGAATCCATTGCAATGTGTGAAGATGATGCTTCGATAAGGAAAGCATTGATTGTTTGCAGAGTTATCGCAGGAAGGGTGCATCGGCCTCTGGAGAACATCCAGGAAATTTCTGGGCAGACAGGGTTTGATTCCTTAGCTGGTAAAGTTGGTCTCTATTCCAACATTGAGGAACTTTACTTGCTCAATCCTAAAGCACTGCTTCCTTGTTTTGTGGTTATTTGCAAAACCTGAGGAATCAAGTTTTGATATTGTGACCATGAAGATTTTAGTTAAGGTACAGGAGATTCCTGAATTTTGTATCAGAAAACTGTAGAATCTTGCACAATCCGTGGATAATCTGTAACCTTGTTGGTTATACTTCATGTAATTTTAGCTCTATCCTTATGTTGATTGTTTCTTGCTGGAAATTGAGTTCTCTTGCAGTCACAATGAAATATTTGCCCCCCCCCCCCCCCCCCCCATTGTTTTTTTTTGGGGGGGTGGGGTTGGTTGGTTTCAATAAATACTAATTTAGTAATTTATTTATAGAGAATCTTGAAATCCTAAAAATTAATTCTCAAAGAAAACTTGGACGTTTTCATGTAGTGGTAGACACTAACACAATAGAGGGAAATTGAAGTAGGCAACTTGCATGTTTCATTTATGGTGAAACTGGTTTGGGAAAGTGGTCCTATGATTCATAAGATAGTAAGTTCAGAAATAAAGAACAAGAATCAAGAAAATAACAGGTCATGCTGTCCGGGCAATGTTTTCTTTGTCTCACTATTCCCATTGAAAAGTTGAGTTTTCCTCTGTAAAGCAACTTTTAGTAGATACTCATCCCTGTAGGGACATGAAATCCTGGAGATAAAGGTCAGGTCCTTTTCTAGTTTTATACGGTAATTTCGTGCCAGAAAACAAGATTGTTAGAGCAATGGGCTGGTACTAGCTCGAATTTCAGACAGAATCTTATTATTTGGAGAAGGAATTTATCTGTAGAGTTGGGATCCAATATGGTTATCTTGTTATTCTACTTGAATGTTATTTGAACTTTACCGAGTATATAGAGCCCGTCGCTTTATGTGGTCGTAAACAAACCCAAACCAGACAGGATCCAAAACTGGATGTCTTTCATGAAAAAATTCAAATTGGGTCCAATCTTTGAAGGACATTGAAGTTTTTAAAAAATAGATGCTCTGGAGCAATATCTGCAGCACTGCGTGGCTTTAAAGACGCTGCCCTACAAGCCAATTTATGAACATACCCATCCCCCATAACTTTGTCTGACATCAGGTATTAATTTGAATTGAAACCCGCATTTGGTATTTGAAAGTTTGAAAGTGGTGAGAGCATATAAGCAGGGAATTTAATGCTGATTTAGACTCTTGAGAAGGGACCAGCCTTGTTTCTGCACTTGCACGCTTTTCCATCTCTTTTGAAACTTATGAAGATGCTGCTGAGGACTTTCTCTTATGGCCCTTGATTCCTGATGGGATCTGGGCAAGTCTCGAATATGTCTAGGGCCATTCAGAAACAATGTTCCCAAGAAACACAGATAGAATTTTCACTAAATAGTTACTAAATTTGAGGGCAGAAGCTACCACTTAGTGCTTATCTGGCTATCTTGAAGGCAGGAGTTGAATTTTATAAATAATGTCTATTGCACATGAAACTTTAATTTTTTTTACATCTTCAAACTCAATTTTAGGTTCATGGTATTAGCATTCTTTGAGAAAAGAAAAGGTGAAATGAGAGAATCCTATATCTTGAATCAGAAATCATTCAAATAGTCAAAACATTGATGCTCTAAATATTAGTTTCATGGGGTGTCACATATTTTTTCAATGACTGCAGCATAAACTAAACGGTTGGCTAAATCTTTGATTAACGTTAAACTCGTGCAATCATATGTATAACACATTGCTTACTCGTTACTGGTGGGTGGTAGAAAGCCACAATCCACACACTTTCTGATAGTCTGATGAATAATATCTTGAATACCATACTTGAACTCAAATCCCATGTCTCTAATCTTCTCGATGAAATCTCAGCGGGGATTGAATCCTGTTCCATGCTGGTAAGCCTACAACACGACATAAATTGAAAACATGAGACTTAGATTCAAATGCCTGACTATTATATTAGGCTATATTATAAAAATAGAGTTTATAACACTGACAACCTCTGTGCAGTAGAACAAGGGTACTCTTTCCTAAGGAGCTCAACCAGTTCGGACATCACACAACTCTGAGTGCAGCATATGTATCGACCTTCAGCCTTGGGATGCTCCATAAGAAACACGTGCGCATTACATATATCTTCAATGTGAACTAAAGCGATCGACCCCATTCTTGAGTTCACAGAGTCCAAAATTGGGAGCATCTTAGGATCACTAAAGCAATCACATCGTTATTATATCTTCAACATCCTAGAATGTATTGCATAGCATAGCTCGATTTTTGTATTGTCAAATTTAAATTTTGAATGTGAAATGTAAATTTCAATGATAACAAAGTAACCTGTAATTGGGGAGACGAGAACTTGAATGCTTGATGGAACTGTTGGAGTGAGGAAGGGACCACCTACAGTGGTTGTTATCACTGATATCAGATCAATGCCATTCTCTTCTGCATACTGGAAAGCTGCCTCCTCTGTCAAAAGCTTCGACAGCGCATAGACCTAATCAAGACTTTTATGTGAATTTCAAAGTTAAAAAGAAAATTCAATAATAGTGTAGTTTAAATATTTGAAGACAAAATGATACCCAGCCACTTGCTTTTGTCTTTAAAACATGATGAACATGTGTCTGGCAAGCCTCATCAACTATTGGTATCAATCCTCCGGAGCTGTTTTTTGCGGTCAATGTGCTTATTGATGATGTAAAGACAATCCTCCTAGCAGTATTCGATCTTAAACAAGCCTTGAGAACGTTAAGCGTCCCTCTTATAGCTGGATTTATGACTTCGGTTTTAACATAGCTTTCTTGAAGAGAAAAGAAGTCGATGAATGTGAGATTTTCAAGTTGGTCTCCTAAAAGTATTATAATTATTGGATTCAGGTGACCTACAACACGAACAGAGAGGCTAAGCAGGGAGAGTTACCAAGATCTTCTACAGCTGGCACCCCAAATTCCATTGAAGCTGCAACATGGAATACACCATCACAGCCTATTACTGCCTCATCGAAACTTCCATCTTCCAGTAAATCAGCCCTGAATAGACGCAACCTATCCCTGCCTTGCCACGACTTGAACAAATGAGATGCCTTCTCTGGAAAATAAAATCACAATTATGTTTTATTAAAACAGTAGAAACCAACAAGAGCATAAAATCAGAAATCATTACAAGAACTTACGTGGTTCCCCCAAAAGGGCCGTGTCCAAGACAATCAGAAAACTTTACTATAATTTGAAGGGCCTTCAGTATTTAAGACTACACGTAGAGTGAGAAGTGGCTTCACTTATTACATGTTTGACTATAACATCAACGGGACCACGACTTTTGCTCAATGAAAGATTATCACATGTCCGACTATAACATCAAAGGGACCATGACTTTTGTCTAACAAAAGAAAGAACAAAAAGATTTTTCTCACGACAGTAAGAAGGGATAAAGTGTATTTAAGAATTTCAGTTTCTCCACAAAAATAAATCAATCTGAGGCAGTTTGGTCGCAAGACAGAAAAGTTATGCTCAAGTCGAACCTTCTTGTAAGAATATATTAAAGTTTTTACAATTTATCCTGCTAGTAAGGTTACAATATGTTTATGGATGGTCCAATATTTTCCAGAATTAAGACAGACTGATAAGTATGAATTTTGGAACTAGTATAGGCTTACCCAAGTTATTATCCATTCTTCTGAGTTCTAATCTTTTATTAGAATGTTTCATTTCCTATTTGCTTCAATTAATTAGTATTAAGATCCAAGTTTCCATCTACATTAGTCAAAAAGAAATTGCAACTCAAGAAAAAGAATTTCCGAAAACAAAAACAGCTGTTTGGTTTGTTTTTCGGTCAACCAATCATTGTCTTACTCATATACTAAAATTATTAGTCTATTTAATTCACTTCAATGACAAAATTCTTTTCTGTGATACCGAATACAAGTTAAATATAAAACTGTAATTGAAATGGAAAATTAAGAAAATAAATGGGAATAAACACTGGAAAGCCAAGCTCTTGATCCAAGGAAAGGTGCCATTATATGCAGACAATCTTTTCTCCCATTTTCATTTGAGCTATATTGTCAATCATATTAAAAAGTAAAGAGTTATCCTCACCCGTATGATGAGGTTTTTGACTTTAACATCCATTTATTATGAAATTTTGGTTTTTGGTGAAAGACGTCTCTTTTATTACCCTTTTTGTTAAAAAATTCTAATAAGAAAGTTCATTTAAAAACCATAAATAGCACTATCTCAGAAATGGGCAGAAAAAATCATAAGTCTCAAAAGACAAATGGATATCTATTTCTCATGAGGCATAATTTTTTCAGAAAAAAATAATGAATAGACAAACAAATGAAAAAACAAATTGTTTCTCCTTGGTATGCTGGTATAGTCAACTGAAAGGAAGCGTCAGAGAACCTGAAACGAATGTCTAACCAGGACTCCGGAGAGTGGCATGAACAGTGTAGCCTCTTTCAAGGAGAGACGTCACCAGCCATGATCCTATGTAACCTGTCCCCCCTGTCACACAGTAGGTCTTCCCCTTCCTTTCTCTTCTCTCTTCCATACAAATGCAGTATAAATTTACTAATCAGGCACGAAAACAATGAGCACAAGATGCAGTTCAAAGCATCAACTTGACATGGAGGTTCTATTGATTTAACCTGCATGGTATAGTAGAAGACATTAACAGATTACTTATAACTTGCTTATGCCTTCTTTGTTTCCGGTATAATATAAAGCAACAGACTTAGCAAAAATAGAGGAGCCATACGCCAACATTTGAAGTAGAGTACCTTAAACTAAGATACAGACTTAAGTAGCATAAATTAAAACGGCAAAAAATGAACTTCCCTCCCACCCTGATCCCTAGAGGATTAAAGTAAATTCAAATTCATCAAGCCCAAAAAAGATACAGATTTCCACTAACATTTCAAATTAGAAATATTATAAATTTCTGTCTCATTCTTGATTCCTCCCCTTTGCCATTTCACTCTTTACTAGGAAGCCATAAAATGCGTTTATAATTCCTTAGCAAGCCCTCAAGCATTCAATTTACGGAGATTATTTAGAAGCACTGGAAGTAATTCTCAGAGCTCGGAAGCCCAAAACACCTTTCCGGTTGCTTAATTGGAAATTGAAAGCATTGAAGAATCATGAAATCGGAGCCCGAAATGGCGCCCAAATACCAAACGAAACAAACCACACGAAGATCCGTTTGAGAATTTCAGGCATTTTTAACATAATATAATTATGAAAAGAAAACATAGAGGAAATTAGAGGCGTACTTCGAGCAAAGGAGCTCAGGGAGCCGCCATTGCCACTGTTTCCCGCACCTTCTTCTCCTTCCTTGTCTATTGGGTTGACAGCTCCTAAGTTTACTACTGTTACACCATTAAGAGAACCATAATTTGTCTTTCGGTCCGGTTTTCTCCAGTTTAATCTAAAATCGTTGTACCCCAGTCGAACATTTTGAGTTGGTGTGAGCACATGCTCCAAAAGGACTGTTTCTACATACCCAAAAAGGACTAGTCACCCTCATTGTTTATGTTTTTATTTTTAATTTTTTCAGTTTTGAGTGTTAAATTTGGTTTCAGTTTTGTACGAATTATCATATGAAATTGATAATATATATTTTAATGAAATTGTATTTTATATTGAAATATTTTAGCAAATTAATATATTTTTATAAAAAATACAATCATATTTTCACACTATAAAAAATAATTTTCAAATATGCAAATAATATAAATTTGTATATATATGAAATGCAATGTAAAATGCAACACTAACTTACAACAAAAAGAAGGAAAGACAAAATTGGTTACCGCCAATCAGTTTTGCTGCATCATCCCTCCAGTTTTTGTTTGTTACGTGTTAATTGATCTTGTATATACTACAATTGTTATACAATAGAATGTGTAAGTAGCCAATGAGACCTAACTCAGTTGGTAAAGTTGAGACCCTATGATGTTAAAGGTCATGGGTTCAAACCCACTAAATACATGGAATATTGTCTGTTGTGTAATAGTACTATGAGCAGATACTTCAGCTTCATTTGAACTCCAGAATTCATTACACAAACTTGATGGAATCAAAAGACAAGATGTCAAAAAGGGATTACCATATTACAGTGAGATTACCAGGGATTGGAGAAACTGGAGTCAAGGCTAGCTTGAGCTCAACTTCAAGCTATGATGTGATTCTAAATCCTATACAGCTGAAGATATGTTACAGATCAAAGCCAAAACAAGTAAAGAGAAAGATCTTTCATATGTGAGATGATTGATGAAACCCTCCACCCCACCAAAAGAAAAAAAAAAAAAAAAAAAAGAAAAAATCTGTTGCTTAAACATCAATTGAGTCAGTCATGCTGTCCAATGATTCTACTCGGTGGTGTTGAGGTATTGGAGTCCGACTTTCTGATTGACTCGTGTTGATGATCACCTCATGTGCTCTAGGAGTCAGGTCTTCCATGTCGCGCTTCCTACTGTGTCTGTATTTACGAATCCTAGAGAGAACCTGAACAATGTCCCGCATCGATGGCCTTCTCCTTGGGATGGGACTCACACATTTGTGTGCAAGAGCAGCCACTTGATTGAGTTCTTCGACATCAAAGTTCCCCTTGAGACGAGGATCACCTATTTCTTCCCATCCGACTTTGCCTTCAGTATTCATGGCAGCCTACCATAATTAAATAAATATTAAAAAAAAAAAGAGAGAGTATTCGTTGATCAGTGAATATGTGACCATGCATGCCTAATACTTCAAAAGTAAATAACTAGTAATGCAATAACAAACAGAGGGGCTGTTCGATGTACATTAGTCAAAAGTTAGATCCTATTCGAAGTTCCTCTGCACTTCCAAGATATTGAACATGCAAATTTGGATGGGTAGGAGAACTTACTAGCTCAACATGCTCCATAAGACCCTGGAGAGGATTTCTTCCAGCAATAAGTTCAAATAGCAAAACCCCATAGCTGTAAACATCACTTTTCTTTGTAAATGAACGTGTTGATATATATTCAGGATCAAGATATCCAAAAGTCCCTCGAATATGGGATGCGTGCTTGCTAACCATCTCTTCCCTTGACAGTCCAAAGTCAGCCACCTGCGTAATAGACATGTCGCACATCAAAACCTTAGCAAATGCATTGATTAGTTTATAGATTGTTATTTGGTTACGTTGTGATATGTATTCCAGAGGAAAAGTATGAATAGCCAACAGAACCGTACCCTAGCTCTCATGGACTGATCCAATAAAATATTGGATGATTTGATGTCTCGATGTATCACAGGAGGAACTGCCTGAAGTCAATTATATAAGCATCCAGTGAAGGAACGGTAGAC
The DNA here is from genome assembly GCA_034509725.1 of Sesamum angolense. Lineage (NCBI taxonomy): Eukaryota > Viridiplantae > Streptophyta > Magnoliopsida > Lamiales > Pedaliaceae > Sesamum > Sesamum angolense. The sequence continues at coordinate 9,204,699 of JACGWL010000007.1, read as the reverse complement.
ATGTAATACCATGTGATTACAAGATAGGTAAAGAGAAAGGAGAATAAAAAACTTAGAACAACTGCAAGTGCAAGAAAGACAACTCCTAGCCACCTACTGCACAAGAACGACTAATTCAACTTACACCATCATGAAGATACTCCAAGCCCCTGGCCACATCAAGAGCTATTTGGACCCTTAATTCCCAGTTCAATGGTTCAAATTTCTCACCTGAAGACATCAAGAAACCATTTCGCTAAGTAGCCACTCAACTAACAACATGGGTAGCAGCAGATGGAGCAGTACTAGTTTCAAAAGAATGGCTGTTATTCTCTCAGACATACAAGGATAGGCATAGCGAACTTACTGTACAGATGAGAAGCCAAACTTCCTCTACTCATGTACACATAAATTAGCATGTGCTGGTTCTTCTCTGCACAGTAGCCAACCAAATTCACAAGGTTTCTGTGATGTAACCTCCCTAATAACGTGACCTGAGAATTAAATTAGTGGAGAAGTTAACTTATGCCACTGATGAAGTCAGCTGCCGTTTTTTATAATGTAATGTACCATTTTCTGTTCGAGAAGTATGTAGTATAGGAAAGCAGCTATATGTTACATCTCAAAACAAATACCTCAGTTTGAAACTCTTTCTCCCCTTGCTTAGAGTCACTAGCAAGCATTTTAACGGCAACAGTCTCACCAGTTGACATCTGAGCTTTGTAAACAGGACCATATGCCCCTTGACCAATTAATGTGGTAAAATTACAGGTCGCTTTCTGCAGGTCCCTGATTGTGCATCAACAAAATTTATTTTATTAAAAAATAATTCAACAGAGCACACTATTATGTGCATTTACAACCTGACTTCATATGCAAAAAGATCATACGTAGAGATAATATCTAGAATCAATCACAATCAATCTAACGACCACATCAACCACTAGAGAGCACTATATCTTTCAATCTTTCTTACATATCAGCGGAGACCAATTTTTTTAGGCATATACTGTAGTTCAACCCAATGAGGTAATCTAAAACACTTGGGCTAACTTTCAGTCATCCTATCCTTCTACTTCCCAGTTAATGTGTTTTGCCCTGTTGCAATATGGTATAATAAAACAATAAGCCTTCCCAACTCAGAAACACCATCAATTGAAACATGCATTTTCGATGTCACGCGTTTTCCATGCAGATCAGTATTAAAACCATGGATGGAAATGCCACCAAGACTTAAGTTTCGTCATCCGCAGTAAACCGCTCACACTATGGGTCATCTGGATTTCATATATTTACACCCTAAAAGTGGCAAAAACAACAAATACATACTTGTAAGAGTATTCTAGTATCCCTGATGCAGGAATCACATTGGCCTTCCTAAGTCCACTGAGCCAGAATGAGATGCCGTTCTGTAAGGTAGACTTTGGCGACTCAGTCCCAATCGATGAGTCTGACAATACCGAACAAGAATCAGCTCCATTTGCACGAATAGGGATGGTTGCGGCCCTCCTCGAACTGCTATTCCCTATCTGGGAACGCTTCCTATGGTACCTAACGCAAAAGAATGCAGCTACAGCCAAAGCCACACCGATCACCACTCCTATTGATATCCCAACTATTAAGCCTGACGACTCCTCTCTCATCTCTGTCCTCCCAGTTCACTCTGTATCACCAGTTAATAAATCATCCATCCATCAACCTGTGCAAAACAAAAAAAAAAAAGAACTGTAACTTAATTAGATGAATACCTTAAAAGCTTCAAATCGAGAAAAACATCTAGCCACGAAATTCTCTTATAGCTTTATCCAATGTTCACAAAAGTACCTCAAACAGAGGATTTCTTTTTGAAGACATGAATGTCAAAGTGAGCACTATAGACATAGAAACATCCCATAAAATATTTACTTCATGTCATGCGATAAGAATGAAATAGAGGTAAAAAACGCAAGCCCATGAACAAACCTTCCTCAAACATAACGGGTAAAATACATATTACCCCCTGTGATATCCCAAATGTTCAAATAAGCCCCTGTAATAAAAAAAATACCATATAACCCCCTGTAAAATTTTAAAAGGTGCATATTGGCCCCTATCCCGCCCCCGCTATTTTCTATCATTTTTTTCTCCGACATCCGACGACCTTTCGACGTGTGCTTTCCATCATTGGAAAGCGCGTCCGACAACGATCATTTTGACACCCCATCCACCGTCAATCTCTCGTCCATCGACGAGTTATTTCTATTTTTCTATTTTATATTTTTTTTATTTCTTTATATATATACATATAATTAAATTATATTTTGTTATATTATATTTTAAATATGTATAATTTAAAGACAGTGGTAGCTTGATAATTAGGGGCAAAATATACATATTCAGCCGCAATTTTGGAACATGAAATTTTTGTAGGGGGGTAATATGCACCTTTTAAATTTTACAGGGGGTTATATAGTATTTTTTTTATCACAGTGGCTTATTTGAACATTTGAGATATCACAAGGGGGTAATATGGGTTTTACCCCAAACATAACAACCAAGTAATAGACATAGACCATAAATTTGGTCTAAAGCTCTGACGATTTGACAGTCCACTCGCAACAAAAATTCAGCAAAAAACAGCTGAATGCTGGGACTAGAAGATTCCTAAGCTTTAGTCAGACTTTACAGGGAGTTGCCAAAACAAACACAAGTCAAATTTCCCCCCCCCCACAAAATTTGTCAAACCACATAAAACACAAGCCCAATGAACAGCTCCAGATCAAGCAAAAAAAAAAAAAAGAAATTGGAAGCAGAAGAGAAGAACCCAGGTGAAGATTTAATCAAAACTCGGAAAAGAAAAAAGAAACAGAAACCAAAATATCCCCCAACAAAAAAGGAGGAAAAAGAAGTTACCAAAAATAGCAATAACATTCCAAAAACAAAGAAAACACAGACACATAGTAAAAGTACAGTAGCAGGACTTCAAAAGAGAAGAATGTAAGACACTACTACCTCTTACCTATTTTCCAATTTCTCTATGAACGTTGCCGGAATAAAATCCGCACACGAGAGCTGGCATTAAGATACTTTTCCGGGTGCGTCAAGAATGCAACGAAGAGGAAGAAATCAGAAGCTAGAGTGGATGCGAAGATAAAATCAGAGAAGCCCAGTTGGGAAATTTCCCATATTGGTGTTCTAAGACTGAAAATGAAGGGACGGCAAGTGGCGAAGGAGGCAGCGAAATGCCCTCCTCGGGATCTCCCATCCATCACTCACGTTTCCCACTCATGTTAAAAGAGAGAATGTGCCTTTTGGCTTCCTCACAAAATAATGATATTCATACACTATTTCTTTCTTTTTTTTTTTATATATATAATTACATTAATATTTTTAATAAATTTAAGTATCATATCAGTTTATTAATATACTTATGTCTAATAAAACAAAATAATAAATTCATATAAAATAAAATATAAAATTAAAAAAAAATCAAAATTGTTCGTATAATTTCAACCTTACCAATTAAACTATCATGGGCTGTAGGCCGATTCCGACATCCGGTCTTTTATCTTTTATAAACCCAAATGAATTAATAATTGTGATGTGGTTGCACAATCAAATTAAGTTGAGGTAACAAAAATTCATTACTTGAAAAGGGCTACAAAAATGGGTTAAAGTGTGCAGGACATTATGGTCATTTTCCTATAACACATGCATCAATTTCTCATTAAAAGTAGTTGGATTTGATCCATACAGATGAAGGTATTGTTTAGGTCGTAAGTGATAATTGAGTAAAATTAGCGTTATTTCATAGAAATAAATGGAAAATATGTAATGATACGTATTAACTGTACATTATATCTTTTTCTGGGTGTATTTCCATGATTCTCTAATTAACGTGATGCGAACTCTCAACTATTCTTTTTAGTTTTAATTTAATATTTAGACAATTAAATCATTTTAATATTCAAGCACAACTTCTCACACTTTCTCGTACTTTTTCGTTTTCCCACATTATTTTCATGTCAGAATCTTATAGTCATGAGATATTAATTTCACAAATTAAATTACACATCACAAACATTACTCGTCGGGTCTTATATTTATGGCCAATCAATTCAATTTCATTAACTAAACTAAGTCTCATTATACCTTAATTTTTTTTCTCAGAAAATTGATTACAATCATATCATGTTTTCAAAATTCTATAGTTACAGTACGTCAACTTCACCAACTAAGTTAAGTATCATTGACATTTTTTCCTTGCACATAGTCAGGTGGATGGTAAAGTTAGTTTGATTTGAAGGATTTTTTGTTTTGAAACAGTGATGACACAGTTTATATAAAAGACTAATAAATTGATTATCGATTCGATATAAATTTAATAAACTCAAATTAAGTGAGACAAATACTCACACGGTTATTGGGACTCAAACCCATAATTTCGAAATAAATCATGGGACCTCAACTTCATATATTGAACCCAAATATTAGTAGATATTTTTTTCATTTATATAAGCATTAATGGAAAAGTGGTGGATGTGATGGTTAAATTAGTTTTGAATGACAGTAATAGCTCTAATCAACTCTTAACCTAATCTAATTATTTGGCATTATTAAATTAAAAATTGTCACACAAGAAAAACTCATTCACGTACGTAAACGTCACCCCATGTTAATTAGATGCTTTCTACTCCAAACTTTTCTCAACTCATAAGTTGACTATGAACAATAAGTTCTTGATTAATTAGTAGAAATCAAGAAAATTAAACAAATGCAGCATTGATATTACCGGGATTGTATAGCTTTATGTGATTATTTGTAGATTTATTGTAATTTAAAAATTTATATTTAATTTTTCTAAATTTTATAGTTATTCACTAAATATATCCCTTCGTTAGTTAATATTCAACAAATTTATTTATATTAGCAAAAAATAAATAAAAATTCGTATTTAGTTTCGATTGACTTGAAACTAATTTATTGTAGCTCAAATAAATATTTTCTGACCAAGCTACCTTTATATATCTTCACACATTAATGCATATGGGGAGGTACATTTTCACTCTTATAAATGTAGTTTGGTCGTAAAAGATTTATTTGACATATAATAAGCCAATTGGGTGTAAATATATATATATATATATATATATTTTATTTTTTTACTAATATCGATAAATTTAATGAATTTTGACTTATGAATGGATCAATTTATTGGGCGAAAATAAATGTTATGGGTACTAGGTATAATTTTTTTCACACTATAAGAGATTTACGTATAATTACATCAAATTTCAAGAAAAGACAATGTAATTATTTGATCCAAAAAATTGATAGCATTCAAAAATTAAATATAATGTACGGGTGAAACAATATTAAAATATTTAAAAAAATAATAATAATGTATTTGGAGACTGGCCAGATTCATATTATAGTGTGTGTTTGTAACTTACAGAACTGATTGATCATTATGATTGATTTACATGATAATTATTGTGGGAGTGTATTATCGATCCTGATCGACTTTATTTCAGTCTCATGTTATCAATAATTTATTTAATATCACTCGTAGCATGCATACATCATCGATTTATATGATTACTACCTCATTATTTAGAAATATCAATTTTAAGAATGTTTAGAACAAAAAGAGAGAAAAGTAACATAGAGTGATATGATTAATTATAAATAAATACTAATTCATAGTTGTAGACTTGTAGTCGCACATAAACATATGGCACGTTGAATCAAGAGTATATATATATAATAGAAATGATATGGATCTGATAAATCAAAGGAAATTCATGGAAACGAGTGTAGGACGTGCAGGAAAGTCATGAAACCCAACTCACATTTCAAATTAAAAATTCAAGAAAATTATAATATATATATATATATATATATATATATATATATAGATATATAGAGAGAGAGAGAGAGTGGGGGGGGGGGGGGGGGGTTAGCAAAGGGTAAAATTGGCATATTTGGAATTTGTCGTGTTGTATTTGGGAGTTGAGGTAGATTGGTGAGTTATAATTAATTAAAGGAGGGGGGAATGTTTTGACGGGATTAACGAAGCTGGGGGAGTTGCTGCCAAAACAGGGGACAATCTGCCCCGCCCTTATTACATGCTTGCCTTGTAATGAAACGGGACATACAATTTCTGAGACGGCGTTTTCGGAGAAATAACAACCTTTATTCACTTCTTCTTCTTCTTCTACGCACCACTAATTACATTTCTAATTCATACTAATCTGTTTATAAATTAAATAATATAATACATTAAATTACAAATACTTATATAAAATAAGATAAATACTCGTCACCCCAATATTTATGATAATGACGCTAAACAAAATTTTTACGCCATTTGAAATTAAGCAAAAATTTACGACACCATAAATAAGAAATTCGAGTATTACAAAAAAAAATGGGATTTAAAAGTCATCTAAAATTGACAATTTATAAAACACCACGAGGCAGTAAATATTGGAGGGTTTTGAAAGTGTGGAGTGTTTGTGTTATGATAGTGCCTTTGTGCTCACACATGCACCCATTAATTGATTGCTATTCATTTTCTTTGAAAAGGGACTATCAATGTTATTGCAGTGTGTGTGTGTGTGTGTGTGAATATTAAGAAAGTTGGATGGGAGGACATGTTAGGAACACATGCTTGCACGTGCAGTGTGCTGCATCTTGGAGAGACAGGGTGTTTGGATATAAGTGGGTTCCGAATACTTGTCCAAAACTCCAATTCAACCCCTTTTGGGCTGTTCTATTCACGTGGAATTTACTTGTTTAAATGATAACCTTGTTGTTTAGTCCACTACATACAACAATTTTGTGTTAATTAGTTTATCATACAAGCTCATGTTTAACTAATCATGGGTACTTAATTTAATTAATTGATTCACTTAAAAAAGAAATTTAGAAGGTATTTTAATCGAGAAAATCAGAGTTTGATGATCAAAATCTTGATATGAATTTAGATGTAGAAACAATTACAAAAGACAGAGGCAACAGTTCAAGTGGTGTCTTTATGTAAAGTAAATAACAAGATTGAATCACTTATGGAAGTGGATTTAATATCTTAAATTCTTCCAAAATCAAAATCTTGTACCGGTTCTTGGTCATTGAGTTGTAGTCTTTTGTTGTTCTCGTTTTCGAATGCTCTTTTTTCTTCTCCTCGAGTTTGAGTGTTTTGTTAAGTGTTTGGCAGGTCACCGTGTAGTTTTTTATATTTCTTTTTTTGTTATTAAAAAATGTCCAAAGAAGAAAAAAAAGGTCGGGCTCGAACCCGACCCAAATGTTCAGATCTGATCTGCTAGACCCGTTGTTGAGGCCCATCAGGTCTCGTGCCAAGTCGGATCGGGTCCATTAGAAAATAATGGATAATGGATGGGTCTGGGTAAATTTGGCCATTGACAAGTCTAAGTCAATCGGATGTGGGTTCTTACAACATCCAAAAGAAAATTAAAACAAACATATTCAGACCCAAATGGTAAGGCATACATACATTCAGAAACACAAGACTGGGCCTGCTCATGTCCTGAACATCGTTTCTCAGTATTCGGCCTACTATTGTACGTTCATTAAGGCAATAAAAAAGTTTTAAGTCCAGTTTCCAAAGTGAATTTCCTTAATTCATTACATCCTATGTAGTGGCCCCCACACTTTGACCTATAATTAAAATCTTGTTGAGGATTTGATTGTAAGAAAAATACCTCCCAATTTATCTGAAATTTCAACTGTAGTAGTTATAAATAAAAATGCACTTTAGGTGTTGCATCACTTTCAAGTCTATGATCAACTGACGGCAACGGATCTTTGGATCTAATTCTACTTTTTTGCTACTTTGACTAAGGACAGTACACGTAGAGACCTTTTCTGCTCTTCCAAATCATTGAGTTTTTATTTTGTTCCCAATTCAATTTGATTATTAGTATTTGCTAATTAACAATGTCTAATTCAAATGGTAAAAATTGAACCATGTGGTGAACATGTCAGTGAATTTTTTTTTTTTTGAAAAAAATAAGAACGATAATCTATTATTAATTAAAATAAATTAATTATAATCATTCATGTCGGATATCAATATTTAGCTAAGACCGTCACAACAATCATACTCTAATCAATAATGTCAAATAAACTAAATCTAGCCAACACCTACTATCTATTAGAAATAACATACCTACTAGTCAAATCGTGATTTGAATTCCACAAATATAAATCTTTTATACGGTATTTTTTCAAAAAAAATAGTGTTCGATATCTTTATATTAAAAAAATATAATTTATTGTATACATTTAAAAATAAAAAATAGATATTAATCCTACTGTGAATAAAAAAAAAAAGAATTTTACAAGTAATTTGAAACTCGCAACTTGAAAGTGTCTTGGCTTTAACTAACAATTTAAGCACATAAACTCGACAGAAAAACACGATTATAGATGCATGCGACTGTCTGAAGACAGATTTGTAGTTCTAGGTATGCTTCTTGCGTAGACTCTAGCCCTTTAATGCCAGACAGCAAAATTTAATTTAAATTAAATATAAATTAATTATATCCCAAGTGAAATATATATGATAAATACATTATATTTAATTTGTAATTAATATAATTCGACCAAATTGAATTAATATTTTTTTTCGAAATCAGAAATGATTCTTATATGTGATAACAAGAAAAATGGAGTGGGAACACATAATTAATAGTTTACGAAGGTGGGGGTGGGGTGGGGTGGGGGCTTTGGGTTTCACACGTGTATCTGGTCTTTCTTGTTCTTGGGGTTGACCGTCCCCCACCTCATCAATTAACTGTTTTTGCCGACGCGCTTAATGGACCGGAGGTATATTAATATTTGTTTGAATTATTTAATTTAATTTAATTTAATTTGATTAATGATGTGGTTTGAGAATCCCATGGAATTATCTACTTAATCATGATTTGCATATAATTATATTATCAACAATTACTACTCATCTTCGCATGATGTCCCATAATTAAGTTCGAGTCCCAATATATGCATTGATATTTATTTCATTTTGTGCGTTATTATAATTTATTTATTATTCATAATTATATTGATGTATTGTTCAATTTATCAAAATAATAATATAATCAAGTATATAATTATCACTTAAAAAAATTACTACTCATATGCAGAAACACGTGCACTTGGATTCCTTTTATCTTTAAAATTTATATAAAATTATCTACACAATTGCAGAGCATTTTCATATACTATTTCGTGATGTAATATAATTTTTTTTAAAAAAAAATAATAAAACTTCTTGAGAACTTGACGATCGAAGCTTAAATAAGTTGATGTTGTCGAGTTTGTTCGTTTTTCATTGGTTCAAATTTATTTTTATGAATATAATATCGAGTAGATTGTATTGATAATCATCTGATACTCAAGTCAATATTTACAAGGGGGTGATAATTGATTACTAACCAAGGCACCACAATTAGTATAGTATAGATATCATGTAATGCGTTGTTGCTCTAATCTCTAACACGACTTTTCATCAGAAAGATGAGGGCAATATTCGTGGAAACTCTCAAGGAAATTTCTAGCAAGAAAGCACGACTTCAATAAATAAATAAGTTAACTAATGTCGAATCCGACAACAGATTCTATTACAAAGCACTGAAGACCAGAGTTGGTGTGTTGGTCAAAATTAAGTTCCCATAGAAATGTGGTGGAAATTACGACTACCATACCACTTCATATTTGCTTCATTATTATATATATTCAATCCTTTATTATAAAAATAATATTCAATTTTCATCTCATAAATTATTTGCTTACCGTATTAATACGTATATAACATGAATCTTGAATATGTTAGAAAATGAAATGTAAAAATATATATACAATAATATTTTCTCTTAATTTCCACTGGTCCTCATGGTCATTAATTCGTGGTATAGACGCACACATTTACATCAATAATCGACCCAACGTTCACGACACTCCCAAACACATGTGTTGCACAACTCAACCACAAATTGACTTTATTTTTTTTTTAGGGTACAAATTGGCACACATCTTAATCATATGTATGTGTATATATATATAGGTAGAGTTAAATTGATCAACCTAAGAAACAAACCAAAAACGAGACAAGAAAAAGTACAAAGGAGAGTGTGTGTGTGTGTGATGTTTCACTAAAGTAGTGATGATTCATAATTAAGTACTTTGCATGTGGACCAATATGATTCCCCTTTAGGTTTAGGGTTGTGGCCTCATCTCCCATCACATCTCACCTTTAGTTTCTAGCTACTCTTCCCTTCATGGAATTTTAATTGCTTCTACCCCCTCATCATTTCTTTGTAGTATGAATCTGATTATTTTCTTTTAGAAAAAGTATGAATTGAATGAAAAATTATAGAAAAAATATCAATTATTTGGAATATGAATTTTACTTGTTGACATAACTGTTTTTCTTCTCTGTACAAGGAAATTTGGTAAATTTAATTCTATATGTTCTTTATAAAAATACCTACAAATTATAGGAAAAAAATTAAAATATATTAAAATAATTTATGCAGTGTAGCTGGTTGATCATACTTGACTCGTCACTGATTTGGGACGTGTAAATGAAAAGATACTTTCATAAAATTAAAGGCCTCCATATATATTATTATTATAATTAAAGTAAATACTGAATGTGGTTTGTACTAATCTAGCATCCATTATATTAAAACCTATCACATCCATATATTATAGATTACTTTGATTTATTCCAAGTAATTATAATTAGATTCTTCAAATATACTTTTAGAAAAAAAGTTGCAACCACGATCTAATCTTTGTTTAACTTGTAACCTAATTGACTACAATGTACGTAATTCGCAATCTAATTGTATTAATCAATAGATAATCATATCTTAATTAATTAATCATATGGGATAGCTATAATAATTAAATATTTATAACTAACAATTAGATCCAAAATATCAATTTATATTAATCATTCTAATTAATAATAAATTTCATATATATATATATATATAGTTAAATATAAATAATACTATATGCTTGATGGTTGCAATGTGAACCCTCATTTCTTTTTAATTTTTTTATTAAGTAATAATATAAGAATGAATGTGAACATTCCAGGCCTCGCTTTTTCCCATATGATAATTACTTTATTTTCGAATTAAAATAATATATTGTTGTAAATTAATAGATTTTGAGTGTGCACCCCTGTGACTGTCTGTGAGGGACAGTCAGTCATACCGCGTTGCCACGTCAGGTCAAACTGGTCAAATTCCATATGAGATTCAATCTCACGTGTTGACATTTATTTAATTGGTCAGACTGTTACACCCGTCAACCACTGCGTATGCCAACTCCCTACGTCACGTTGGAGTCACGTGCTTCGTCACTTCCCACCCTCGGCTCGGCTTCAGCTGCCTAGCTGGCTAATCTCTTTCCATTACATCACCCCATTCGTAAGTAGTTCCCCGCCCCAAGCGCGTGCCTGTGCCTCTGTCCTAATTCGATTTTGCTTTGATTCTTCAAAAACTACCATGTTTATGTACATATCAAAAGATCAATATGCTACCGCAAATTTAACTGTTTGTTTTGAGGAACAATTTTGTTCTTCTTTTTAGTAAATAGAGGAAGAGAAGGAAGAACCTATTGAAGCAGATAAAGCTCAATGAAGATTCCAAACAAATGCTAATTTAAGAGTCAAGTATAAAAAACAAGGAATGAAAGCAATCGAAAACAATAACAGTTGTTAAGTCGAAAAGTGAAGTAGTCCCTCTATTCCCAAAAAAAGCCTATTTGACTCTAAAAATCTTTATCCTATCCCCTTTTTTCATTAATGGTTCGAAATTTCTTTATCTTTCCGATGCTCCCTAAAAGAGAGATGTCAGAGTGAGTGATCCTCTGTTGAGTGAATCCAATCAAGCAGAATCAATTTTGTCTTTCAACATTTGCAGAGCTAACCCCTGAAGTGACTTTAGTCCCGTTAGAGCTAACTGTTGCTTGTAGCAAGTGCCGAGCATGAATCACTGCTTATTCGACCGTTAATACCTACTCCCCTTGGCGCATTACCCCAAGGGTGTTCTAAAGTTCCTCAAATGGGATGATGCCAGAAAGAATTTTTATCCGAACATTAATTGGTCGTTCATTAGCTAATGATATATACATGGGCGAGCCTTCATCTCGCTTCATCCCCAATTCAGGAGGTTCCCCTTTAGGGGTTGGGAATCAGACCTATCAATATAGTGAACTGGGTATTCATTGCTAAGTTGCTCTGGAAGCTCCTATCCGAGCCCGACTGTCTTTGATCTGATGGCTCGAGTCCCCCCGAAGAAGGCCTTCTTCACCTACTGAAAAAGGTTCTCATGAAGCCGATAAATGTTCAGCTAAGATACAAAGTACTCTTGCTTTGATCAATCGAATAAAGATGGTGTCTTTGGTCCTCACGCTTTTTAGGCTTATGGGCCCAGGACTAGGAATCGAGTAAGGGTGAAATGAGTCATTGAATTTACTGTTCTCACTTCAAAAGAAAGCTCCTTTATTTAGAATAAGATGTAATTCGCCAGAATAAATGGAATAAGTGCGTATCCAACCCGCTGGTTGGGCAATTAAGTTATTAATTATGTCCAAATACGAGTTTATAAAATATTTCATTAGATTATATTTAATACGAGTCTATAAATTATAAAATACATCAAAATTATAAACAAAATTGAATTATGAATATATTGCTGCCAGCTAATTCATATTTGAATTGATCAATCTAGTAATCATTTATGAAAACTCATAATTTATTTTTGATGTTCTTTGCGACCTAATCGGTACCTTATTATGTTAAGTATTGTTCACTTTAACATCATCTGAATTTATAATTTTATTTTGAAAAGACGTTTTAATAGAAAGAGGAGATCCTATGATCTATAAACATCTCAAACTTCTTATTTATAATTAACGTGGAATGTTTATTTATATTAAAATTAAAGAATTACCCCTTTGATACTGTTTAATAATTAACTTAACAAGGAATTCATTAATGTTTCATGTCATGTGTGCGCTTTATTCACCCTATGACCATTTTCTGCCGCGTGCCCACCACACAAAAACATGAGCGCGTTCGTAAACAATTCTAAGCTTGAGAGAGCCGAGAAAGTTCCTTGGTGCGTCGAGCGTGTGGTCGGCGAGGATGCTCACAGTTCCATAAATCGTCAGCAACGCCGTCAACCCACTCGACACAATCCGTACATCCCCAACTGTTACCGTCACCGTTAACTGCATCAGAGTGTCCACTCACCGTCCTCTCGCTGCACCTTCCGCCTTCCTATATATATAATCTCCAGCTTCCATTCACTTAATTTTTCGACCCAGCGTTCAAAATATATTCCCTTCTTCATTCACTACTCAAACCTTTTTACTTAAGTAATCAGTTCTGTATTCCTCCATAACCTGAGACTCAAGAATTTTCATTACCATCTGCAATCAAATCTGGAGGTACTTCAATTTCTTCCTCACATTCGCATTTCTTGGTTTCTGGGTTTTGCTTAAAAGGTTTGATCTTTTTGCTGTTTGATTTTTGTGGGCTTTTATGTTTCGTTGGAACAAGAAACGGAGGTGTTTGATTTCATATTTCGTTGACTATTGTTATCCATCTGCAGTGAAATTCTTAATAAAAAAATTAGGAGACTTTAAGGTGGTCAAGGGGTTGATTTTTTTTTTTTTTTCTAAAGTTGGTAAGAATTTGGATTTCGTAGGTAATAGTAGTTCCATAGATTTATATGACGAGGAGGGCTCCTTGTAACTTTCCTCGAGTTTTACAAGAGCATGGAAAATGTCCAAGATATACTTCTTCTTTCTTTTGAGGGTTGCCTTTGCATTAGCAATAGGGATTATAAATGCTTGTCCGGGAATTGAATCTGTATGAGTATGTCTCTTTCGAGCTTTTACTTTCCGCTGCTGTTGTTTAGAAACTGCTCCACGATAGAAATCATGGTGTTGAAGAAAATGATGTTCTTGAATCAGCTTTTGATTTCTTGGTATGAGATTAGTTTTTCTTGTTTTCCTTAATTCAAGAGGTAGGAATCAAGAACCTTGTTTCTCTCGGATGGATGTGATTAGCACTCTGCTTTTTCTTCTTCTCTTATTGGGCCTTGTTCTGATGTGTTATTTGATTTAAGCATGCACTTAAGAAATGATTTTGTTGAGATTTTTCTCATTACATAAACAGGTTGAGTTACTACAATTATCTAACCACTTTAAGTATTTCAGCAACTTAATTCTTTAGTAGTAGTTGGTTTGAATGCTTCGGAATTCGTTTCTTGTCTAAATTGAGAATTGAATCTGGCGTAGACTGTGCATATAGTTGCTACGAGCTGGTGATGTATCTGGTATTGGATATATTACAAGTGGTAATGAAGTTTGTGATGAAAAATAACTAGTAATTTCTCACTGCTTTCATTATGTTGTCTTAACCTCAGTCGCAGAATGTTTGATTCCTTCTAACTGTGGAAAGAGTGAATTTATTTATCTTCGACGTTGTCTGTTTTTGCAGGTTTGGTATTTTTCTGCAAGAGAGCCACAAAATTGGTTTGTGAACAAGACTGTCCAACTTTCTCCGCTTACAGACCTGAGGGATGCTTCTTGAACCACAAGATCTTTGCTGAAGGTTCCTGATAGAAGAGCCGATGTTAGTTATATAGAATGGACTCTCATTATCTTGGATATAGTGTCACCGGTGCAGATTTACCCTACTCTTCTTATCCTACTGTTTCCTCTATCCCGAAGAGACTGTTTGAGTCCTTGAAGTTTGATTCAAGAAACTCACCTAATTCGCCTTTCTCTACACCTTTTGAGACGGAGAGCCTCACCGTATTCAGTGAAAGTCAAGAGCAGCACAGTTCGAGTGATAATCTTTCAGAAGCCACCCCTTCTTCTAATTCTTCACTGGATTACAACCGCTACCTTCAGCAATCAAGGCCCTCTCCCTTCTGCCGTCAGGATAGTCTGTCGATTCGTTCTGGTCTACCTTCTTCTCTTCCGAATGCGAATAACAATCAGAACATAAGGCACGCTTTGCGGGAACTAGAGAGTGCTCTTATGGCTCCAGATGATGATGAGGAAGTCACAACATCAGAGCCTTTCTTAGGGGAAAATACACGGTCTCAAACACCTGGCCAGAGGTCAAGGTCTTGGAACCAGGAAGCTCAGGCGTCTCATTCACGTCAATCTGAGTCGCCTCGCGATTCCCCATTTGGCAGCTCAAGCAATCAAGTTCATATTGAGAAACGCCGCAAAGGAATGGAGGACTTTGCTTTACAGGGTGTTCCTCCTAATAATCTCAAGCAGCTGCTGATTGCGTGTGCTAGAGCTCTTTCTGAGAATAAATTAGACGAATTTGAGAAACTGGTAGAACATGCTCGTGCTGCTGTGTCTATCAGCGGAGAGCCGATTCAACGTCTAGGTGCCTACATGGTGGAAGGACTAATAGCAAGGAAAGAGTCCTCTGGTACCAACATTTACCGAGCCCTGAGGTGCAACGAGCCAGAGAGCAAGGACTTGCTATCCTACATGCACATTCTGTATGAGATTTGCCCTTATTTGAAGTTCGGTTATATGGCTGCAAATGGAGCAATTGCAGAAGCATGCAAAAATGAGGACCGCATCCACATAATCGATTTCCAGATTGCACAGGGAACCCAGTGGCCGACTCTGTTACAAGCCCTTGCAGCCAGACCTAGTGGTGCTCCTCACGTGCGTATTACTGGAATTGATGATCCAGTCTCAAAATATGCTCGAGGAGATGGTCTAGCAGCAGTCGCAAGACGGTTAGCTGCAATTTCAGAGAAATTTAACATCCCCGTAGAGTTTCATGCTATTCCAGTTTTTGCTCCAGACATTACAAGGGAGATGCTAGATGTTAGGCCTGGCGAGGCCCTGGCGGTGAATTTTCCGTTGCAGCTCCACCATACCCCTGATGAGAGCGTTGACGTGTCCAATCCAAGGGATGGACTTCTGAGGATGGTGAAATCACTTTCACCCAAGGTGGTCACTCTGGTCGAGCAAGAATCAAACACGAATACCGCACCATTTCTCCCAAGATTCATAGAAGCTCTCGACTACTACTCGGCTATGTTCGAGTCCATAGATGTCACCATGCCGAGGGACAGGAAGGAACGGATCAACGTGGAGCAACACTGTTTGGCCAGGGACATCGTGAACATCATAGCCTGCGAAGGGAAGGAGAGAGTGGAACGTCATGAGCTGTTTGGGAAGTGGAGATTGAGATTCATGATGGCAGGTTTTCGACAATTCCCTTTAAGTTCTTATGTGAATTCAGTGATCAGGGGACTGTTAAGATGCTACTCTGAGCATTACACCTTGGTGGAGAAGGATGGTGCTATGCTGTTGGGATGGAAGGACAGGAATCTGGTGTCGGCATCAGCTTGGCACTGAAGAGATGGGAGTATTGGGGACACATGTAGATGTTGTTGTAGGAATACCTAGTTTCTTTTCTAGGCTCGGATTATATTATAATCCCATGACTTGTCAGAATTATGTAGTTTCAATTTTTATACTTGGAAAAAGAAAATACAATTTCACATTTGTGTCCTCAAGGGGAATGTTTCACAATGGTATGGTACAATGACGCACAAAGGTAACTCATTGCTGGCAAGATTCTAATCCAGATCGAATTTGTTTGAATTTGAATAAATTATATATTAAGTGTCATATATTTGTTGTTTGATTGGTGTATAGTTCAAAAGAAGTAAATTATTATATGACAAATATGATTATATGATTGATTTGGTTAGATCGAACTTAGTATGAGTAATTTTTTTTTTCTAGTTAATGATGTATGGTTCAATAAAGAGAGAGATAGCGAGAGATGAAACGAAACAGGAAATATTAAAGCATCAAGTGTTCTATTACATTTTTGAGTCGTACAAGTATTTGACATGTGTTTTGTTTCATTACGCGTGCATGTGTAACATCGATGTGTGATACAAAAGTGTGATAAAAGATCTTTCACTGCCGATTTCAAGTAAAGGGGAAGTAGAAATGGGAATTTCAGTATATTAAGAGAAAATTACAAAGAATTCTTTTGAAATTTGTCATAAATACTAATATTCTCTATTGTTTGACAAATTACAAACATTCTTCTAGAATTAACGGCCGTCTAACAAATACCCCTGAAATATGCAGTTCTAAAACTGTTTAGATGAGATTGGTTAGTGGAAGCTCATTTGGATCCCACATACGGACGCCCAATACAGGGTTGGGTAAAAGCCCATATGATAGATAGATCGGGCAAGGTAAAAGCCCACATAGTGCAAAAAAAAAAAAAAAAAGAAGTTATCTACACTATTATAATTTTTTTATCGTACTAATTTTTAAATATTCAAATTTATCTTTTATTTCATTTGTTTTTTTTAAAAGAATTTGATCAGATTAGTAATTTTAATAATTTTTTAATTTTCACAATTAATTTTTTCCCTTAATTATCAACTACTCCACATTTATCTTTAACCTTATTTCTTCATATTTATCATATTTTATAATTATTAATTTATTCTTTATATATATTTTTTTCTTTTTTATAATTTTCAGACCAAAGTATTTTTATATGCTTACGAAAATTACGTGCAATGATAATTAGTAAATTTAAACTCGATCTAATTTTTGAAAAGGTACTCTCTATATATGTAAATGCATTGAAATAACATTGATATTGAAGAAAAATATTAATGTATCACGTATAAGTAAGCCATAAAACTAAATATTCATATTTTAAAATATACAAACATCTGCTCTTTAATTAATAGATGTATTACAATTATATATAATAATTTTTTATATAGTTCTATCTAGTTTTGGTACTTCAAAAAGATAATTTTTATATAAGATTCTACAAACATCATAAATATATATATATATATATATATTTATATTTATGTTTAATTTAATTTTTTTGTTACTTAAGTACATCAAAGCAACGTTGATATCAAAGTAAAATATTGATATATATTATATATAAGTAAAAAATAGAAGAAAATGATTATCTTGATGTATTTAAATAAAAATAATTATTGCGATGTTTGTATATTTTTATAATTTAATATTTAATTATGGTTAATTGTCATGATTAATAATAAATAGTCGAGTAGATAGTCATTAACCACAACCATGCAAAGATTGTTGACTGTAATTTTTACGAATGTGGCTAGTACGTTTATCAAGGTCAAAAGCCATGGCAAAAATATTTGTTATGGCCTGTAACCATGGAAAAAATAATTATTATGGTAAATAAGTTAAATTTTTCATTAATTTTTATTTAACCATGATCAATAATAATTATGTGCCAAATTTTAGTCCTTAATTAAATTTTCTTCTAGTGACGTGCATATAGATATGCATATGTTATGTGCATAATCATTTATTTATAATCTTTTAATGGATATTGATACGTATTACATATTTAGAAATATTTATTCGATATTGTATATTAACATAAATAATTTAAATGCATGTCTTAGTTATATGTATCATATTATATATTTTTTTCAATATCAATGTTGTTTCATTTGTATGTGCATAAAAAAAATATTTTGATAATATTACATTAGGCTTAATTGCATTTACTGCCCCATATATTAGGAGGTAGCAAAACAAAGACTTTAAATATAGAGGTAATAAAAAGTACCCCGTAATTAAATTTCGGCCACTGAATTTTTAAAAGTGGCCGAAATTTGCTTATGTGGACAAAATTAGGGCAATTTATTTGGGAAATTTACTAATTGGGCATTTTTTTTTATTTTTCACTGCTACCTAAGCATTTAAGTGGAAAAAAAACCCGCCCCAGCAGAGAGGGGCGACGGCGTCACCCCCCCTCCCCCCAACTCTGGGCGACATCGCTCCCTTTTGCGAGCGGACAACGGTGGCGTCAGGGGTGGATGGGCGGGATGAATTGGGTTGGTGGGTGGTTGAGGGTGGGGGAGTGACGGTGTTTATTTTTTTTAAATTTATATTATATAAAATAATAATTTTATTTTTATTATTACAATATATAAAATTTCAAATTAATTTTATATAATTTTACTTTTTTTTTCCATGTGAGTGCTTACATGGCATATACAAAATAAAAAAAATATCTAGTCAGCAAAATCCTCAAAAAAATTGCCCTAATTTTGTCCACATAAGCAAATTTCGGCCATTCTTAAAAATTCGGTGGACGGAATTGCAAAAAAAAATTTAATTAGGGGGCACTTTTTGTTACCCATATATTTAAAGTTCTTGTTTTGCTACCCTCTAATATACGGGGCAGTAACTGCAATTAAGCCTATTATATTAAACATAAGAAATATATTTAGATGTTTGCTACATTTTTTTTTAATCAGTACAACAAATATATACAAACATTTATACTATTTCATAACTATTTATTTAAAATATTTACTAAGAATATGTACTACAACAAAATTATTCAATAGCATAAAAAATAGCATTGAGATAATTAACAAGTAAAATTCTCATTGCTAATCTGTATTATCTAATGCAATAAATTCACTTATCAATGAATGTAGCAAGAAAAATTAACTTGCTACCAATTTAGCAATGAGCTGTTTAAAAGAAATATTAAATAATGAGATCAACAATGCGACTTGATCGGTGCCCCGTTGCGCGATGTATTGTTAGCTTTGGCTTCGTATGAGTCTCACGGGTTTGTCCTGAAAAGACGCCTCGCTAGGAAAAGGAGGTATTGGGGCTTATAAGCCACTCAAGCTCCTCGTCTGCAACCGATGTGGGACGCTTGTCTCCATCAGCTAATTTGAAAATGAGAATTTCAAATTCCTATTGATAAATTTTTTGAAACTATTTGAACACTATATTGTGAGAATATTGGTAGATTTTAAATTATTTTGGTATATAGTTATTTAAAATCCTTTCTCCAAACTATTTTCTCAAATCCAAATTCATTCATCCCAGACGATAAATAATAATTTTTATGGCCAGTGAGGTCTAGCTCAGTTGGCGAAGCTAAGGCTCCATAATCCTAGAGGTCATGGATTCGAATCCCGCCAGGTGCGTGGATGTTGTTTGCTATAAGTAAGAGTTGGTCTACTGCATGGTAGGAGTTGTTATCTACTACAATAGTATGTGTTATTGTACATGATATAATTATTATAATAGTCTTTGTTTGATATTGATATCGACATGAATGATTATTCTTGCAATTAATTTATTTAAATTAATAATAATTCATCGTTCTTACCTTAATTTTTTTTTTTTTTTTGTTTTTTTATGTAATGTGAAGGTAGATTTTTGCGTGCGCCTGAGACGTTGCAACTTGGATTTCCAAAAGTCCATGTCATTATGTTTTGGCCGAAAATTCCAAAATCAAAGTTGGTCACAAATTCAGGTAAGTTGTGCAATAATTACAGGAATAAATTTACAAAATACTGTACATGTACTATGTAGATACTGTGTAGCTGCTGTATTTGACTTTTTGCTGGAGATTCTTTACAAAAAAAACTATGAATTACCAACTATTAGAAAGGATGAAATTTTTTGTGGGAATTTGGTTCGATCAAATCTAAATTAATTAAATGACAAGTGCAATGTACTTGTCATGTAATTAGTGTATAATTCAAAAGAGTGATCAATCACATATCAAGTGTGATATATATACTTACTCCGTAATTAGTTTGGTTTGATCAAACTTGATTTTGACAATAATTTTTCTAAAAAGAATTTAATTAGGAGGGAACAATCTGAATTGAAAAATTATTTATTGGAATTATAGGAGTGGGAGAGCTACAAATTGTGACATTAAGCAATAAAGTAGGTCTACGGAAGCAAGTGTAAGAGCGGATCTATCCACAACGCAAGGGAAATTGCTTTCTTTTGAATCTCCATGAAGAAGGTGATTCTGGCAATCTCTATATGGAACCTGTCTAACTTCGACTTAGGAAATGAGGCCAGGTTCGGGCCAACAAAGAAATTCCTCCAAGTCAAGCAAGCTTACCTGACTTGCTGTTGAATTGTCACCACTTACCGTTATCTATACGGCTAGTTTTCTAGCGATATTTCTAACTTTCATCAAGGCTTGCAATAGTTTTATTTAATTGTGGTCAATAAAACTTTTTACCATGATTTTTAATCCGTAGCTGTTAAAAATAGCCAATAATCATTTTTTTTTTACGTGTATGTAGAAATTTTGTAGTAAAAAATTCAATCTAAAAGTGGAGGAACAAGCACGAGGGACAAGTATTTCTTTTTCATTGAACATAGATGATGACAAAGAGGGCTGCGATCAATTTAATTTCTTACAGAAAGATTTCCTTAATGAACTCTAATTGGATAAGGAAATTTAAAGTCCTTAATGAAATTGGAAATAATGACATGGTACGACAGTTTGGTAGTAACCACGCACATACAACTTTCTGTCGTCAAATTGGCATTGGCAGCAACCTCGTTTTTGCTATATATACCCGTTTCTGGTAGACAAGACGACTACAGTTGCTCCCTAGCAAGACAATATTAATTAGCACAAACACAAAAGATCATAAGTAAAATGGAGTTTGGTTCATCAAATTGTCATGAAAAACTCAATTTAGATGATGTTCGTCGATCAGTAAAATATCATCCGAGCATTTGGGGAGACCATTTCTTGACATATGCATCTACGGTACAAAATTTTTTTGAGCATTATATGCTTTTTTTTCTTGTTATTGGTATTGTATGCAGATCGTAATTTGAGAAACGTGAGATTATACATGTTATGTATATGTGCAGAAAACTGAGGAAGAGAAAGAACTCCAAAGACAGAAAGAAATGGTGAAGAAAGTGCTGGCCCGAGTGCCTGATCATTCATCTCACAAATTAGAACTTATTGACTCAATTCAACGCCTTGGTGTGAGTTATCATTTTGAAGAAGAAATTGAGAAATCCTTACAATGCATGCATGACACTTACTTAGGGTGCAGTAGCAAGGACAATGATCTTCGTACTGTTGCTCTTCGTTTCCGTTTACTCAGACAACAAGGTTACCGTGTCTCGTGTGGTAAGTATTAAGTCCTAATCATTGGGGATCAGAGTACATTAGTTGAAACAAATTAGACTGTTCTGACATGCTTGATTGACAATTTTTCTCACACCAGATGTGTTCGACAAATTCATAGACGGTGAAGGAAATTTTAAGGAGTCGTTAACGAAAGATGTGGAAGGAATGTTAGAGTTATACGAAGCAGCACATTTTGGAGTACACGGGGAGGACGTTCTCAACAAAGCACTGCACTTCTCTTCCTCTCGTCTCGAGTCATTGGCCACCCACATGGCCAGCTCTCTTTCTGCGCTAGTTAACGAAGCCCTCAAGTTCCCTATTCGCAAGAATTTGACCAGATTGGGAGCCAGAAAATTCATTTCCGTGTATCAAGAAGATGAATCACACAAGGAAATATTATTGAATTTTGCGAAATTGGACTTCAATATAGTACAGAAAATACATCAGAAGGAGCTAAGTGATCTAACAAGGTCACTTTTCGTGTTTCGACATGAATTACATGCAAATTATGATATTTTCTTTGTTGAATTTCTAATCCAAAAAATCTAGTTAAATGAGTGCAGTGGTGGAAGGATTTAGACTTCAAGAATAAATTACCGTTTGTAAGAGATAGGATGGTGGAATGCTACTTCTGGGCATTGGGTGTGTATTTTGAACCGCAGTACCAGGTTGCTAGGAAAATACTGGCAAAAGTACTTGCCTTAGCTTCCACAGTTGATATATTTATGATGTCTATGGAACCTTAGATGAACTCAAAATGTTTACACATGCCGTCCAAAGGTATCATTTTTTGAAAAATTCTATCCAAATCAAATTCGATCGAACCAAACCAATCACAAATAAGTATAATACACTTATCATGTGATTGGTCACTTTCCTTAAACTTACATCAATCATACTGCAATTGTATTGCACTTTTCATATAATTGTTTTTTATCCGAGCAAACTAGATTTGGATTAGAATTTTCCATCTTTTATGTAACACAGACATACATTTTTATATCTACATATTTGTCATATACACATTTATTTTATTGTTTTTCATTACATAAAAAATAATAAATATTTTGCGATGCTAGGTGGAATATTGACGCCTTGGAACAACTACCTCCATACATGAGATTTTTACAAAAGGCGCTTTTGGAAATCTGGAAATGAACCAATAGAAGTATAGAATTTTTAATAGAAAATCCCCCAATTAATTTTGGTAAGTAGAGAGGAGCTAATTAGTCCGAAATGGGCAATTTGAATCCCTGTGATATTGAAAATGTGCAAATTAACCCCTTATGAAAAATAAAAATATAGAAGAGCTAATTAGTCGAGATGTTCTCTATTTCAAATTTCGTTAAATAATATATAACGAAATGAAATTATTTACATATTACAGATGCAAAAACTGATCGAGTATTACTTTGAGGAGGCGAAATGGTTATACAACACTCATATTCCAACGTTGCAAGAATATATGAAAGTTGCAATTGTGTCCGCCGGTTATATGATGCTGGCGTCTACTTCCTTAGTTGGCATGGGAAATTTAGTAACAGAGGAAGACTGCCGCTGGATTTCAGGCGAAGCGGTAATAGTTGAGGCGTCGTCAATAATAGCTAGACTAATGGACGATATGGCCGGACATGGGTACCAAAACTATACAAATTCATTGATATATACGTTATCTAGTGTGTATTTGCGTTTTACATTTGATTTTAATACTTTTGAATCAATGAATATTCGATTTATGTTTTGATCGTAGCTTGAAGCAAAAATGTCAGCGGTGGGATGCTACATGAGCCAAAATGGTGCATCGAGAGAGGAGGCGTTTGAGGAATTTCAGAAACAAGTTTCGAAAGCATGGAAGGATATAAATGAAGAATGCCTTCGTCCAACGGCAGTATCAGAGCCGATTATCGTTCGCATCTTGAACGCTACTCGTGTCATACATTCTCTATCAAGGTGATGAAGATGGATATACAAATACAAATACTATGATTGAAAATCTTATAAAATCAGTGCTCATCCAGCACTGCCAATTTAAAGTTTCATATAAGATTATTAATTATCTTATTTTATCCATACTTTATTTGAATTTGTACTGAGAGATTCCAAGCTTATGAGTAGTCCAAGACTTTCGTAGGTCTAAATTTGTATTGGGAACTATAAGCTTGTGAAAATAAATGTACTCCAATGAATCACTTTTAGTATTTACCTTAATTTGTATTGAGAGACTCCAAGCTTCTGAAAATAAATATACACACTCTTCATTATTCGCGTTTTCTATTTTAATAGTAGCTGTCGTTTACTTTAATATTTTTTTTTTAAATTGAACAATTATTTTTAACTTCCCCATTCATCATGATTTTTCGTAATTACCTTCTGATAGTTTTTTTTCTTAAATATTTATATAATAATAAAAATTGCAACTATACCTTTTAATATATTTATTTTTTAACTCTATATAGAGTAAATAATATAATTTAAAAATATTTTATTTTAAATATTTTATAAAATTATACATATATATAGAATGTGCCACACTTACTAGTTTAATATTTTATAAAAAATAACATCCATAAATTGTTAGATGGTCTAAAGACTCATGCATGTTTTTTTTTTTTTTTAGTTTTACTTTTTCTTTTTAATTCTAGTGTTTGCTTGATAAACGACACACTTTTTATTTATTTTTTGTTTTGTATTTAATATTTAATATTATTAATTATAATAATTAATAATTATATTTACTAATTCTAATAATAAATTAATCACTAAAAAAAATATTTAACCATGGCTAATTGCCATAGTCAAAAACAAAAAAAGTCATAACAAATAGTTATTAACAACGATCATGCAACGGTTGTGACCGTGGTATCTGCGATGGTGGCTAAAATCATTTGCCATAGCTAAAAACATTGGCAAATATTTCTACCATGGCTTTTAGTCATCGCAAATAACTTTTTCACGGTGGAAAATATATGTTTTTATATCTGTTTTACTTAATCGTAGTTAATAAAATTATTTACTACGATTTTTAATCCATAATTATTAAAGTTGGAGCCAATTGTCATTTTTTTTTTCTAGCGAAGATATTATTTTGGGTTATAATGTAATAATTTTTTTATTTAATTTTTTAGTTAAAAATATTTATAAATAAAAAATCTTAAATATATAATTAACTTGTAACAACTAACAAGCTTGAAATTTACATTTAAAAAACATGTAATTAAGTATTAATTTTATTATTTTACGGTCTACGATCCCGTCTTGGTACGTTATGCCAAGGAGCTTTTTTTTTTTATTTTAAAGAAACCACCCGAGGAGGTGGGTGGATCTTTTCGGAGTCCCCGTCCCTTCTATATTAGCAAAAGAAAACCAAGGTTACAACGGGGAGTGATAGCTCCCTATTTTCCTACGAAATCCATAAACAAGGAGTACTACTCCCTTACAGCTTGAATGTCGCACCTGAAAGCCAAAAAAAAAAGGAGTACAACTCCCTAACAGTGATTCCCAAAGCGTAAATAAGGAGTACTACTCCCTTACAAAGACATTCAAAGCGTAAACAAGGAGTACTACTCCCTTACAGACAATGGAGATGAAAAAAACGGGTTGGATGCGATGACTCCTTGTGTCTAACCACACTTGAATCATAGGTGCCAACAACCTGCAAACTCAAAGCAACAGACACCAAGCAAGCCAAAACTTCCCAAAAGACCGAGGGAAGTTTAAGCTTACTCAAAGTATCAAGAACCATCTCCTCAACAAAAAGAATAGGGGGCGGGGGGGAGATGATTATCATTTTTCCTAAAAGTAAAAGATGGGGATAGAATAATCTCGGCTGTTAGAGCCCAAACCCCAAATGGACAAAAGTGCCGCCCATCAAACACTGAACAAGACAAGGGACACACCCCAATAACAGAGTTGACACGAATGGGACACAGCCCCAGTGAGCCGCCGAATACAGACAAACAAAGTGGGAGCTCATCTTGGAATTGGTATAAACAAGACAAACTAACGCCAGGAGCTCTGGTGTTCTGAATCATTG
This sequence comes from Sesamum angolense, assembly GCA_034509725.1. Classification (NCBI taxonomy): domain Eukaryota; kingdom Viridiplantae; phylum Streptophyta; class Magnoliopsida; order Lamiales; family Pedaliaceae; genus Sesamum; species Sesamum angolense. Next base: position 9,178,651 of record JACGWL010000007.1, on the reverse strand, counting down.
ATTAAAATTCAAAGAAAAAAGCTGCTATAAGAATGTCTTTTTCTTCACTTAATGTCTCTTCTTCAAAATTCTGGCTACACAAATCTATGAAGATACCTTCTTCTAAAAAAAAAAGTTTTTACCTATACTTTACACTAATCTTTTTCTCTTTTTACACTTGCTTCATGTTGGGTTTTGGATATAAAATATAAATGAAATTTATAAAATTTTAATTTTTTCTTTATATTATGTATGTTTTGTATTTATAAAGAAATAAATAATATTATATATAGAGTGAGGTTAGTGTCATTTATATTATTTTTCTAAAAACAATCCATTAAATGCGAGTATTAAATAATTAAAAATTATAGTTAATTTGGCTAAAGTAAGCAATTTTATGTGTCCTAAAGAAGGTCGTTATAAACAAAATTGGAGAGGATGTAAGTGCAATTTTAAAATTTCTTTGAAAAAAAGTATATATATTTTTATTTTCAGAGGGGGTCTAAGTATAATTAATCTTAATTAATAAGTATTATTTTATTATTATGAATTTTTAATATTTCTATTGTTGTGAAACTGGTTTTCTTAGGGGTATACTTGAAAGAAGTGATATGCGCATGTGTCTAGATAAGGGGTTAGGCATATCCCTATCTGTTTATTAATAATTTGAAAGAATACATAAATTAGATTAATTTAGACGAAGCTAGTTACTTTGTGCAACATGCATGATGATGATCGCGTGGTTGATAGGGCTCAATTGGATAAAATAATTAGATAGGATAATTACAAAAGTTTTATCCAATGTAGCAAAATTGCATTACTTACAATAAAAAAAAAAAAAAATGTACGCGAGGATCGCGTGCCGCTACTGTTAGTTTTAATAAGAAAAAAAGTAAAATATTGTTAATTTTTGGATGACGGATAGAAATTATATTCGAGATAAAAGTGTATCATTAATAATTATTGTGATGATAAAATATATATGATAAATGTAACAATTAATTAAAATTAATATGGCATATTTTCTCGAAAAGTAAAATATACCTTAAAAAGTATCTTATAAATATATAGAAAATAAAGTTATCTACAAAATAAGATATGATAAAAACCATAAATATGATGAAGCAAGCAATCATATATATCACATAATTTTATTGGTCCTAAAGAAACGATAATGACCTAACGATGTCATCGTCACATAAAAAAACACGTGACATTATTTAGGCACGAGGTAAGCCGTGTTGACAACAATCATTTTGAATTTTCTCTATCAAGATAAATATTAAAAAATTTGAGAAAAGATTGCAACAAGTAGTAAAAATTCTCTAAAATTGTATATTTATATTTTATTTATATATATCAATAAATATAATGTTAGATCTATAAAATTTATATGATACTGATACAATATGTATAATCTTTCAAAATTTGTAAAGGTAAATTATAACGAGAATCTTGAAATTTATTATAATTATAATATTTTATTATTTTTTAAATAATTATAATATTTCTTTGAAATTACAAATATTCTCTTATGATAATCCATTATAAAAGGGCAGTTTTTAGGGTTTTTAAAATTTTTTGGGGTATTTATAATTTTTTTTAAAAATATTTATAATTATGATAAAATTATATTGCAATCGCTTTTATTAAAAGAGATAGTGCAAGCTTTCTATTCTCTAATAATTATTATATGGATAATTATATCCCTTTCTTAAGTTAGGTGTAGTTACATTAGATCCCATGTGGTTTGAAAAATTATATATAACACTCCTAAAATTTGTTTCTGTCCAACAAATAAGTCTCATCTTTTAATCAAAATTCACCGAATTGCTTATATTAATAAAAAGAAAATCTATATTAGCCCCTGATTGTCTTATTGCAGGTCAAATAAATCTTTTTATAACCAAATTACCTCATACGTCTTCATGCGTTAATGCATGTGAAGAGGTATATCTTCACCGTTAAAAGGGTAGTTTAGTCCAAAAAAATTATTTGACACGCAATAAATCAATAATCAGTCAATCGAGAACAAATATTAATTCTCGTTCAGTTTTTTTAATTATTAATTTCAACAAATTCATTAAATCTTGACTAATATAGGGACTTATTCGTTTAAACGGAAGCAAATATTAGGGGTGCTAGATATAATTTCTCAAACCATATGGAGTTTATGTGTATTTACACCAAATTTCAGGTAAGGGGAATGTAATTATCCCTTATATTTTATGTTATTGTTATATTTTGATTATACCGCATGTAATCGTATTATTAATTTTTGGAAAAAAAAATTGCAAGCGATCCTTGTCATATGTAATATGTGCAAAACATGCACTCCTCATGAGAGAGAAAAAAAAAAAAAAAAAAAACAAACTACCTTCCTATAGTTTTTAGAATGAAACAATTTATTTCCTTAGACATAGAGAAATTGTATATATTGAAAAATATAGAGAGGTAAATTGCTATTTTTTTAGGAGGAGTAATTTGCTCAAATTTATAATATCACAGGGGTATAAATTGCATTAAACTCTTAATTTTTTGTATAGCAAAAAAAGTACCTACATACACACACACACATATATATAAAGATAATAAAAGCTAATATAAATATTTTGATTTATATAAATATATTGACAAACAAATATAATAAATAATATTGAAGAAATAAAAAAATACATGAAAAAAATTACTACCAAAAGATAATTAAAAAAGCATGATTAATGAAGGAGTTAAAAATAATTAATTTTTGTAATCATTTGATCACTCTTATTATAGTAGAATTGCTCTTGTCGATCGTGAAATATTAATAGAAAAATGAGAAATCGTATTTTGTTATTTTCTCAATTTATCTTTTAATTGTACTTGTTGTAAAAGACAAAACAAGATATTTTTAGTGAGTTTAAAATGTTTGCTACTTCAAAAGTAATGGGTAATCTCCAGAATCCAACTGTAGGCCTGCAAGATACACTAGAAAAAAATTGATTTTTCGCAATGACCAATTATCATAACCAAAAAGAAAATTGTGGTAAATATGAATTAACTATAGTTTTGCAATGGCCATTAGCCGTTGTTTCTGCAAGTGTGGCTAAAACATTAACCATGACAAAAAACATGACAAATGTTTTGGCTGCAAATGTTTTGGCCATGGTTAGAAACCATGGCGAAGATGGAATAAAAGTAGTAAAAAATTAAAATTTTGCTTCGACTTGTTTAACCATAGTTAATAGTAGTGGTTTACCACTGTTTTTGAGCCGTTGTCATTTATAGCGAATACTCAAATTTTTGTAGTGATACACACACGGTTAGAATTATATCGGGGTGTTTCAACAATGGTCCTCCCAATTTTATTCAATAATCGGAATGAGTATACTAATTAAAGATAGTACAGAGTTTAGCAAAAGTTGCCAATATTTATAAAAAATACAATGATGATCAGCGTGCACCTAGTATACAATTAGGTTTGAGTATTTATATATAATATTTATGGATTTATGTTCGAGATAAAAGTGTAATATTAATAATCATTGTGATGATTATATATATATATATATATATATAATGAAATGACAATTAAAAATTAATGTGGTACATATTTATTGTAAAGTAAAATATATATTTTAAAAACTTGCTCATAAATATACAGTACAAAATTATAAATAAGATGCAATGAAAATAATAAATATGATGAAACAAGCGAATCTCATCAAACATAATATTATTGGTCATAGAACAACGATCGATAATGACTTAACATTGTCATCGTTAGCTAAAAAGAACGTGACATTATTTAGGTACAAAAAGGTAAGCCATATGAGGTTGACAAAAATCATTTGGAATTTTTTCTATCATGAAAAACATTAAAAAATTGAGAAATAATTGCAACAACTAGTCAAATTTCTCTAAAATCTAATATATATATATATATATATATATATATATATATTGTTTAGATCTATAAAGTATTAAATCGTTAATCACCACTTCTCTATGATTAAAATTAATATGAAATATTTTCTCGACAATTTAAATATTTTTTAAAATATATAGAAAAACATTTGACGAAATAATATATGATATGGCAGCAAACTAATGTAATATACCACACATTTTATAGGTCCCCACAGTAAAGATAATATCGTAATTGTTAGATAGAACCAAATGACATGACACAATACTGGACGCATTTTTTGAGAATTTTGAATTAATAATTCAGTCGCTTTTATATTTATGTCACGAGTGATACGAAAATATTTTATTGTGGTCTCCTAAGACCTTCTTCTAACCTCACGCCATCGAATAAATTTTGAAGATCCAAAATAGAATAAATTGCTTGATAACCAAATCTTATAAGTATAATCTAGGTCAAGTCCGGAAGGTCTATAGCACAATCACGTTCCGGATAATTGGCTTTTAAAGTTTGAAAAATCCTAATATGTGTGAACCACCACAACTTACCGATCGAGTGCATATTACAGTTAGTCTTTCTCTTATAAATATCTACACTCCTCCAGTAGTATAATTTTTGTTACCCATTCTCTATAAACTCATTTGAGAATCTCATGCCTATCACTGATTTGAGCATTGAAAGGCTATCTCCAGAAATATCTCCGTATGTTTCTAACATGTGTATTTTGCAGGCGTATCTTTGTCTCAAGGAGAGTACCCTTTGTTTTGTAGTAGCACATACACAATTAATCCCATCACTTAAAAATGCCTTGCGTTGTCTTATTTTTTTATGAACATGTCTTTTGTAACGAGTATTTGGATATAAGAGACAGTGCTACCTAGTATAAAATTTCAATTCTATTCTCTCAATAATCATTTTCGTTATTGTTATACTAGAAAAATTGATAAATAATAAAATTGAAGACATCAATAAATTACTTTTTAATTAATATTAGAACTTGTGGCGCGTGATTCCTGCACACATAATTTTATTGGATGTAATATGAAAATTATTTATATTTTTTAAATTGATCAGAAAATTTAATACATATCAATAACAATCGAGAGCAAAACAATTTCTATAAAATGGTAGTTCTTATGGAGACACGTTTGTATGAAATGAAAGACAGTAGAGTTCTAAGAATTAAAGTGAAATTTTTTCATAAATCAAATATTTATTGCAAATTCATTCAATTTGTTGTTCTATCTGCCTTGTGATGGATTCACCTTTCATCTATACAAACAGAAAATAAATAAATAAATATACAATGCATAATAATATTTTTTTAAATATAAAGTACAATCATTAAACAATACCCTGAGTTATGAATGAGACAAATTTCTAACTTTGTAAAAAATTTCTTGAAAACCACATTCTTTGTGTACATACCCTCAGAGGGGGCTATGCGCCACCGCAAAACTGGGCGACGATGGTCGCCCGCCATTGGGCGACTCGCCGTCGCTCCCCTCTGCCGAGGGTGGGGCGACGGGGAAGGAAGGGGGGTGGGTTATTATTATTTTTTAAAATTATATTATTATAAATAATTTTATTTTATAATTATGTATATATTTAAATATAATTATGCCACATAGGATGTCCAGTGTACATAATGACGTAGCTCATTTCACCAAACAAATAAGCAATTACCTGCCACATTATCAATTTTCAGTCAAAATTGGACAAATCAGCCACGAATAATTCACATTCGTCAATTAAGCTATGCCTTATTGATAAGACTGCTTCACATACACTGTGTATGTGTTTGTTGAAGGGTTGAAGCACACAATTTTCTTGGTAGCAGAAAAAGGCCACATCGTTGTCGAGTGTAACGCTCTTGGATTACATTTTTGTGGCAACTAAGTGTGATGGTTCATAATTTTCTTTGTGCCAATAGTTTCTATGCTTTCATGAATTTCGTATGAAGGAAATTTGGAGATATTATTTTTGAGGGATACAAATAAAATCTAGAGAGCTGCATTTATTAGTAGTCTTAGCGATTAATGTAAAGTAGACTCGTTATTAGTAGTCTGACGATGTAAGTGTGTGTGTTTTTTTTTTTTCTATTTTTTTTAATTTTGATTAGACGAATATACTGCTTGATTTGAATTATATTATTCTAATAATACTAAGTAATTTTCTACATACGGAAATATAATTTCAAAGTGGTTATCTTGTGCAACATGCGTGTTGATGAGTATTAAAAGTACAATCATGTCCGAATCACATAATATATGTATAGACGTATCAATAAATTTTAAAAGTTGGTCGAGAGCTGCTTAAAGTTTTTGACTTAAATAAATTTAATTTAAATAATTTAAAAGCATAAAGTATATGGTAAAACATATTTTCAACTTAATTTCAGTAAAAAAAACTTATAAAAAGTTAATTTAAGCTATTGTAAACACCTTTGAGGCACGTTCACGAGAATTTCTACTTTTCGGAGGAGTGCTTACTGTAGAGAAATTTGAAATTTGTAATAGAATCAAAAGTTGAGAGTATTTGAAAAATTAGTGTAATACATCTCTCTTGTCATGAATTTTTTTTTTTTTGCGCAACTTAAAAGAAAAAAAAAAGGATTAGTTTGTGAAATATTTTAATTTTGTTTAAGAAGATTCGGTTCATTACTAAATTATCTATTACATGCCAACTTAATACGAAATCTACATTAATAATTAACAAATATATTCAAAGTAAACAAAGAAACTAATACTATTATATATGAAAAGTAAACTATCTACACACATCGACACTTGATGATAATTTTTTGAACAATCTGAATGTCATAGGTGGCGGCGATTGTAATTAACCCATTTATACTCCGTACCTTTCCTTCTTTCTAATATTTTTGGAGTATATCGATACAGTTATGAATATCAAATATTTATATCTAACAACTACTAACAACTATAATAATCATATAGTAATTATTAATATCAAATAATTATTTTTAATCAATACTTAATATTAAAGTATTTCATCAATTGAGCCAAACCTCATCGACCATTTTATACTTTGTTCTCGGTCCCCTCCTGTCCTTTTATATTCTAAAAATATGGTACTTTTTTTATATTAATTTTGCGATAATTGGGTAAATAAATAAGACTTGTTTTCCACCCCTTGGCTCCCTATATATATACCCCATTTAAGGTGGACGCAAGAGGAGTACGTAGAAGTGCTTGCTAGCAAAAGAAAATTAACATTGGAGATAAAGTAAAAATGGAATTTGGTTCATCAAATTCTCCTATCTTCACTAGAAATGACGATTTAGATGATGTTCGTCGATCAGTCAAATTTCATCCAACCATTTGGGGAGAATATTTCTTGGCGTATGCTTCTACGGTATGAAATTAATTTTATGCATCATTATTATTTTATGCAATTCCTACTATGCCGTAAACCAACTCCTACTATACAACAGACAACAATCCTACGCACCTGACGGAGTTCGAACCCATCTAAGATATGGGGTCTCAGTTTCGCCAACTGAGCTAGGCTTCATTGACTTATCGGTAATTGTTAGATATTGATATTTGTAAACGATTTACTGAAAAGATAATAGTTCATGCTTTCACTTTTAAGAGAGAAAAAAAGAGCGCAACATTCTTTCATCATGTATATGTGATATGTGTAGGAAATATCTGGTGGTGAAAAGGAAAAACTCCAAAAGCGAAAAGAAATGGTGAGGAAGGTACTGAACCAAACGCCAGATGATTCATCTCACAAATTAGAACTCATTGACGCAATCCAACGCCTTGGAGTGGGCTATCATTTTGAAGAAGAAATTGGAAAGTCCTTAAAATGCAATTTTGACAATTATTGGGAGTGCAATAACAAAGACGATAATGTCCGTAGTGTTGCTCTTCGTTTCCGTTTACTTAGACAACAAGGTTTTGCTGTCTCGCCTGGTATGTATTGAGTCTTAGTCATTTTCAAGTAGATGAAAAGCGTCTTGAGTAGTGATAAGTGTTTGATTCTCTAAAGTTGGACTTCTCTCCGATCTAGATACTTGTGTAGTAGATATTTTATTTTTTGTTTCGTCTTGTTCATACACATCATACATGTATATATAATTTATATTTTTATAAAAATATTTTATATATGTGCGTAAATATATTGGGGGGGGGGGGGGGGGGGGGGATGCAATTTTATCGCTATATTCAGGTAGTTGGTATTTTTTGTCTTGAACGAATTATTTTTTACAATTTAGTCTTATAACTTTACGATTTTGATATTTTAATTTTTTTTATTAACATGTGATTTGCACATGATCTTAAAATTGCACGTGATTTGCACGGAGTTTAAAATTGGGCTTTTTGGCAATTATGATTGCGTGGCAGTCCAGTTCGACCACCACATCATCATAAAAATTCAAACCGAATTAGACCGCAACGTCATTAACTGTCTGGAAAGTCCCAATTCTAAAGGTGTTGGATGAAAAAGGTCTAAATTTGTCAAAACTTTAAAATTATAAGACTAAATTGTAAAAATTAATTCGAACTGGATAAAAAATCTCACCTGCTAAGTTGCAAGACTAAAATTATATATTTTTTCCCATATATATGTATATATAATGTAATATAAGATTAAATATCAGTTCAGAATATAGGATTTGGACTAGAATTCATGTGGTGTTTATCTTCTTACTTCTTAGACTAAATGGAGGCAGTGAATTTCTCACATGCTGTGATTGGTTAGAGAATATCGCTCACCTTTAACATACTTGATCGTTAATTTTTCATATCAGATGTGTTCAGCAAATTCACAGACAACGAAGGAAATTTTAAGGAGATGATTTCGAAAATGTTGAAGACATATTAGATTTATACGAGGCCGCACATTTTGGAGCATATGGGGATGAAATTCTGGATAAAGCATTAGAGTTTTCCTCCTCTAAACTTGAGGTTTTACTCCCAATCATGACCACTTCTCTTTCCAAACAAGTAAAGGAGGCCTTGAAGATCCCAATAAACAAGAGTTTGACCAGGTTGGGAGCCCGGAAATTCATTGCTGCTTACCAACAACATAAATCACATAATGAGATACTACTGAATTTCGCGAAATTGGATTTCAATATTGTCCAGAAGATGCATCAGAAAGAGCTAAGTCTTATTACAAGGTACTTAATGTACAAATTATGTGTAGAAAAATTCTAATCCAAATCGGTTTGGTTGGAACTGAACTAATTATATGACAAGTGAGATATACTTGTTGTGTGATTGATGTACATTAAAAAAAATGACCAATCACATAATAAGTGTATTACACTTACTCTGCGATTGATTTGGTTCGACTGAACCTAATTTGGGTAAAAAATTTCGAACTCTGTGTTTGTTTAGTTTAATCTTTAGCAATGATATTGCAGGTGGTGGAAGGATTTAGACTTTACAAATAAATTATCTTTTGCAAGAGATAGAGTGGCGGAATGCTACTTTTGGATATTGGGAGTGTACTTTGAGCCCCAATACCAATTTGAAAGAAGAATACTCACCAAAGTCCTCGCTTTGATTTCCATTATTGATGACATTTACGACATCTATGGCACGTTGGATGATCTCCAACTCTTTACGAGAATTGTTCAGAGGTTGCATCAAGTTTGTGTTCAAGACTATTTACTATTTTAGTCAGCATATGATCACTTAATTTATTAAATATATATAATTTGTTAGTGTATTTGATTTGACAATTATAAGTTTAATTTCCTTTCTTTAACATGATGGGTAGGTGGGATGTCAATGACGTGGACCAGTTGCCACCGTACATGGGAATATGCTACAAAGCCCTCTTAGATGTGTACCTTGAAATGGAAGCTGAAGTGGAGCATGGAGGGGAATCATATCTTGTTCATTATACAAAAGAAGAGGTATATAATTATTTTTTGACAATTGTCCCACGTTGATTGCAAATAAAGAATTTAAGCGACTCTTAGGCATTATTTTTTTAGTGATGTACTTTTCCGGACCAACCCGCGAGACTCTGAAAAAGGATGTTTATACCTTGCACAACAAGGCATTAATCAAGTCGCATCATTTTGCGCCATGACCCGTAAGAACCAGGATATGTGCTCATCCCAAGCTCCTTCTTTGGGGGCTGATAGCGTCCCATATTCATTGAAGAGGAATTTGAGCGACTTATAAGTCCAAAGGACTTGTCTACCAGCGAGACGCCTTTTCACTCTAATTTAACACAAAATAATCATTTTAATGATCAATGTTTATATTGTTTCCCAATACTACATTGATAATTTGTCCGTTCCAAATTTGTTTTGAACAGATGAAAAAATTGACGAGGGCATTTTTACAAGAGGCAGAATGGGTTTACAGTAAGTATATGGCAACGATGGAGGAATATATGGAGGTGGCCCTTGTAACTACTGGTCATGCCATGATGGCAACACTTTCCCTGCTTGGTGTGAGGAACACAGTGACGAAGAAAGACCTTGAATGGATTACAAGTAAACCACTAATAGTACAAGCATCAGCAATCATTTGTCGACTAATGGATGACATCGTGGGATTTGGGGTAATTACGAAATCATTAAACAGAAACTTCGTACTAAATTCTTGAATGTGTGTTAATTATCCTAGATTGATCCTTGCAAGATTTTGGTTGACACAGTTTGAGAAAAAATACACAGCAGTGCATTGTTACATGAACCAAACTGGTGCTTCAAAGATGGACACTTTTGCTGAACTTAGGAAACAAGTGGAGAACGCATGGAAAGATATGAATCAAGAATGCCTTCATCCGACAGTACCGGTCTCCATGCCGATCCTTAAACCTGTTGTCGATCTTGCTCGTGTCATACATCTCTTGTACTCGGATAATGATGACTATACCAATTCCCAGACTAATACGAGAGACTATATAAACTCCGTGCTGGTCGAGCCTGTGCCAATCTGAAGATCGGACAATGCATGTCGGGAGCTGAATCCTTTGCTTCTCGTACAAAACAAATTAAATTCCTATGTATTGTCAAATGAAATAAAGAGCATGTTTGCCTCTCGCCCTCTCCTCTGCATGTCACTGATTTATCCAAGAAATCCGTAAAATGAAGGGGTTATAATATACTTCCCCCCCCTTCAATTATATCATACGGGTGTGTGTGGCAGATCCAAATATGTCTACAATTAGTTTAAAATTTAAATAATATAATTGTTTACTTTTTCAAAATATACATTTTAATTAAATAAATAAAAAAATAGTAAAAAGATAAAAGTTATGGAAAGTTATTGAAAGAAGAGTGGGGGAGGAGACATATAATTGGAGGTTGAGAAAAAAAAACTTTGAAATTAATAATTTAAGAAATAAAATAATGACTGACAAAAAAAATTGAGACACCAAAATAGGTGCTCTTCAATTATAACTAGTGTGTTTGGCACCCACAAATGTGTGTGTAATTAATTTAAAATATAAATAGTATCATTCTTACTCTTTTAGATATTTGTTTTAGTTAAATAAATAAAAAAATTATGAACAAAAGTAGAGTTGTAGGTAGTTATTTAGAGAAAATAGTGGGGAAAAAAAGTAACGTGAAAGTTGAAGGAGAGAGATAATTGGAAGTTGAGAAAAAGAAAAAAGAACTGTTGAATTTTTTTAAAAAAAAAATGACAGATCATAAAAAAATTATACACCAATTTAGTACTTTTCAATAATAATAAGGTATAAATATAATATAATAATAAAAAAATAATAAGGTATAAATATCTCGTTAGCCTACATACTACACTAATAATTAATGTAATGCTTAACCCCCTTTAAGTAAATGTTTTGATAAAATTGCCCTTGTAATATATAATATATATATATATATTATTTAATTAAAAGCAAAAATATTTTCTGAAATTTTAATCTTAAGTGAAATATAAAATATTCCATAATTAAACAATATATATTTTTATTTTACTAAAAAAATACGTAGCTTAATTAGTTGAAACTTAAAAGACTAAAGATTAAGTAATATATGACTAAAACAAATACACAAAAGATATATATTACTAATTTTTTAAACTTAAATTATCAACAAATGAATCTAGATATTTTTATAAACATGAAATAATTACATCTCTAATTTTCAAATATATGTCTTTTACAAAAATTAAAACAAAAGTGCATTTATTAATATTTTTAAAATATGTGGAACATTTCTTCAACTTTTAATTTTTATTTTATCTAAGTTAACAAAATATATTGATTTATTTGTCAGAAGAGCCAAGTCTAATTGCATTAGTTAGTTTTTTCATGTAAGAGCCAAGACAACATCTCACGCGCTTGGCGGGGTTCGAACCCATGACTTCTAAAATTATGGGGTCTCTTAACTTCACCAACTGTATTAGACCTTATTGGCCTAATTGCATTAGGTAGTTAATAACTTATTTTTTAGTTCAAATGAATAAAATATTTTTTGCCATGATTAATATATGTCTTGTATAATATACTTTAATTTGATTTATAATGTTTACGTTATTAATCACTCTTTCTATATTTCAATTAAGAATATTTTTATTCTATCTAAAAAGTAATTTGATATTAAATTAAAGTGAAAGAATTTATAATCTATTAGGAAGATATAAATATATATAACATGCATAAAGTGTATTTCTATCGCAATAAATAAATTAAGGAAGGTAAATATTACATATATTAATTTAGAAGGGAGAATGAGACTTGGAGTATAATTGAGAGGGATAAACTTTAGGAATAAAGACGATTTCAACTATTAGAATGCAATACGGCAGGAATATGATATATATAATAATGACATATATGAAACTTTTAGATAATCTTTTATCCGTATACTTCTTTCATATGTATATATTTGAAAATATTTTAGTAGAAAATAATAAAAATTAATATGGACATGATAATTAAACAAATCACACAATATATAAAAAATATATTTCAAAATATTTTTTTTCATAAATTTGGCAAAATTGTATTTTTTTAAAAAAAAAAAAAAAAATCCATAAGTTCTCAGCCATATTCAAAATGTATTATATATATATATATATATATATATATATATATGTCCGCCTTGACTCATTTCCAGCACATGTTTTGAATTACTAAATATTAAAAACTTTTCGAAAATATTTTGAAAACTACAGAAAAATCATAAAATTATAAAAAAAAAAACGATGTGATAAAATAAAATATTATTGGATTAGAATGTTTTGTAACAATTTTGTATGAGAAAATAGTTTTTTTGTAATTTAAAAAAAAAAAATCTAATGGAACATGATTCAATTTAAAATAATATAAAATTAGGACTATAAATAGTTTTAACAAAATATAATAGGATTGTGCTCTCGTTTGCGATATTAATTTGCAACTAAATTATGTAATTTTTCTAAATTATTCTTTCAAAAGTTTTACCTATTATGATAAAACATTTTATCCCATCATCTAAATATCAGTTGCAATTTAGTTTCTTGCACATAAATTACCATACAAAACTTAGCATGTTTTGGCATGGACAAAAATCAATATTGCATAAATTTTTCGTTAATATTTTTGTACAAGTATTTTCTAAATGGAAAATAATTTTTTTCAAAATATTTTAAATAGAAGAAGAACTAATGGTTTAGTCGAAAACTATATTTAGTTTCACAGCAACATATTTATTTACAAAAATAATTTAATTATTCCTGTAATGTGTTTATATATAAAATAGTACGTAAAATGTTTTTTTTTATAAATTAAATCTAAATAAATACATATGTTTTTATTATAATTTTGGTGCAGAAGAGCTCTTACAGAATGATTTATAAAAATATTTAATAAATTAAATACATATTTTCATCTTGTCTTTGATCAAATACCAAATCTCTTTTTTTCATGAACACAATATAGTTGTTGGATAAATGTAAGCATAACTAATAACTTGAATAAATTATTGACTTCAAATTAAATAAGTACATATATATTTACTAGCATTTGACAAAAATGTCAAAAAATTTCACGCAAATTAGTGCACGAGGGACCAAAATAATTTAAGGTAAAACTTATAAAAGGATTATTTAAAAAAAATCACATAATTCGACTGGAAATTGAGTTAGTTAATTAATAATTTAGTGTTGATAGTACATGCATAATTATGGATTGTTGGATTATTTTAAGTAGCTAACATAATTAATTATTTTATCAATTATATACGTCTAGCTATCGTTTATTAAGACTCTGACAGTTTACATATACTATTAGCTTTATATTTCACTTCAATAGTAACATCTAAAAGTTACGAAATAAGGAACAGAGTAAGAAATTAACTAATAAAAATTAGAATAAGATAAAATACTTAAATTATAAAAAATAGTTTAAATAAAATTATATTAACTTACACGCAGATTGAATAATATTATATATATATATATATATATATATATATATATGCTAACGCATCAAATTATAGGGAAGGTGATAATTTTAATTTTGTACAAATTATTTTTGAAAATTATGTCTTGTAATTTTAAAAATTTCGCATATTAAAAATAAAATGGTCGAAATTTGTTACTATGGCGGGAAAAGTACACACATATGACCAGCTTAATTGGATGCAATTTTCCAACCATTATAGTGAATTATGGTAATTTGTAATCTTAATTGATATGCTAACTTTTTAAAAAAACTGGACAACAATACCAAAATGAATTCGTACCGGACTAAACTTTTCACTTCATATACTTTACAAAATTAAAATTGCAATTTTCCCTCAAACCCACTAAGGTGGAAAAGAATACGAATTCACCCACTAGGAAAATATATATATAATATTTAATTATGATTAATTAATATAATTAAAAATAAATAATTATAGTAATTAATCATTATAATGCAACAGTTGTTAGTCGTTGCTTTTACGAACGTGGCTAAAATATTTGTCACAATGAATAAACTAATTTTTGTTATCAATTTTGATTTAATTAAATATAATTAATAAAAATTATTTATCACAATTTTAGTTCATAATTGATAAAACTTTAGGGCGTTGCTGTATTTTTTATATTCTATGTATCGGGGTGTCTTATTCTTTAATTAATTCAAATACGTGTAAAAAATTGCACGAGATCAGTGTGTACTATTTGCGTTATTAACATCGAGTGTACGTAGAGATCAATATATAAAATTAAAAAAATCAGAACTAAAAACGATAGAGTAAAAAAAAAAAAATCATTTTCTGTGTTATAAATTATCACAATCTAAAAAGTAAGGCAAATAAATAATAAATATTAAGGACAAATAAAATCAATGCGAAAATTTAAATTTTCACCACGAATTATCAAAGTTTGTTATAATTTTAATCACGATCAAAAATTTTTTATGGTTTTTAATCATGACTAATGTTTATGCCTCAATTGTCAAAACAATGACGAACAACCATGGTTCACACGTGATTACTTCATATATATTAATTATGATTTTTCACTTTTAGTAATAATAATAATTAACAATAAGAAACAAAAATCATAATTCTCTAATAGAGGTAATTAATTCCGTATAGAAATGTAATTTGAAAATATTAACGATGCAAAATTCGTCTCTAATTATCAATATTGCCCCTGCCACCCCTTCCTACTCCTATAAATACACATTTTCCGCTGGACACAATGACAATTCATTGCAAAACAAATTCAGACACAAAACAAGCAAAATGGAATTTGACTCATCAAATTCTCCAAATTTCACCAAGAATGTCGATGCAAATGACTCTCGTCGATCAGTCAAATATCATCCAAGCGTCTGGGAGATTATTTCTTGGCATATGATTCTACGGTACAAAATTCACTTTTTGTGTACATATATAATCAGTTTCATATCACTAATGTTTTGTGCAAATCTTAATTTGAGATACATGGAAATAAAATCACGCTATGTGCAGGAAGTCTCCACTGCTGAAAAGGAAGAACTGCAAAGACAGAAAGAAATGGTGAGGAAGTTGCTGGCTGGAACACCTCATGATTCCTCACAAATTAGAACTCATCGACGCAATTCAACGCCTTGGTGTGAATTATCATTTTGAAGAAGAAATTGACAAATCCTTACGATGCATGCACGACACTTTTTAGAGCGCAGCAACGAAGACAATGATCTTCGTGTTGTTGCTCTTCGTTTCCGTTTACTCAGACAACAAGGTTACCGTGTCTCGTGTGGTAAGTATTATTGTGACAGTGTGAATTTTTCTCATCATGCATGTCATGTCATTGATATATTAGAAATTGATGAGCACATTAATTTACTATATATGTTTAATGGATTAAATTTTCCTCGTACCAGATGTGTTCAACAAATTTATGGATGATGAAGGGAAGTTTAAGGATTCGCTTATAACAAATGTTGAGGGGATGTTAGAGTTATATGAGGCAGCACATTTTGGAGTAAGTGGTGAGGAAATTCTCGACAAAGCATTGGAGTTCTCTTCCTCGTACCTCCAGTCATCCGCCTCCCACACGACCAGCTCGCTTTCTGCACTGGTCAATGAAGCCTTGCAATTTCCTATTCGCAAGAATTTGACCAGATTAGCAGCCAGGAAGTTCATTTCTATATATCAAGAAGATGCGTCTCGTAATGAAATTCTATTGAATTTTGCTAAATTGGACTTCAACATAGTACAAAAGATACATCAGAAGGAGTTAAGTGATATTACAAGGTATTTAAGTACTAACATATGAATTTTCAGACACTTATATAGTTTTATATAATTAAGTTCATTTAAATTTTATACAACATTAATCATCAATTAAATCATATTTGTAGGTGGTGGGAGGCTTTAGATTCAGCAAATAAATTTCCTTTTGCAAGAAATAGAGTGGTGGAATGCTACTTTTGGATATTAGGAGTCTACTTTGAGCCCCAGTACAATGTTGCAAGAAGAATGCTAACCAAAGTCATTGCTCTAACTTCTATCATTGACGACATTTACGATGTTTATGGAACGTTGGACGATCTTCAACTTTTTACAGACATCATTCAAAGGTTGCATTCTAAGTCCTTGTTCGAGACTACTATTTGAGTGTGCATATCGATATAGTTATACAATATGTACAACTTGTGACTATATTTTGATAGGATTAAGTGAAATTTTCGTCATATATATATATATATATATTTTTGATCTTATATTTAGTCATTTATCTTTCTAGGGAAGAACAAATTTGTTAGGTAACTTTTTAATTAATTATTCTCGATTTTGGTCTTTCAATTATTGCCAGGGTTTGCAAATGTTTTTGAAAAAAAGTATATGCAGTGCATGTACTTTTTTTAATTTGGGATTCTTGTTCCCATTGGTCAGTTTAATGACTAAAATTGCAAAAATATTGGAAAATCACAAGACCTATCTCCTATCTTGAAAAAATAATGGACTAAAATGTTAAAATATAAAAAGATATATAATGAAAATTACATTTAAGCCTAAAATTATAATGAAAATTTTCTTTCTTTACTGTCAACAGTGGGATGTCAATGACCTGGAGCAGTTGCCACCATACATGGGAATATGCTACAAAGCCCTTTTAGATGTGTACCTTGAAATGGAAGCTGAAGTGGAGAATGGAGGCGGATCATACCGTGTTCAATATGCAAAAGAAGAGGTATATATAAATATTGGTGATCATATCAATTTGTTATTGAAAACTTCTAATTCAGATCGGGTTTAGACGAACATGAGTCAACTACATGGTAGGTGCAATTCATTTTCGTGTGATTGGTGTACAATTGTAACTAATTACATGATAAATATATTACTTGGTCTTTTGTTTGGGTCGGCCAAATCTGACTTGGATAAAAAATTTGAATTTTTTTCTTGCAGATGAAAAAATTGGTGAGAGCATATCTAGAGGAGGCGAAATGGGTTTACAGTAAGTATATATGCCAACGACGAAGGAATATATGAAGGTGGCACTTGTGTCTGGTGCTTATATGATGTTGTCAACGACATCCTTGGTGGCATGGGGAACCTAGTAACCAAGGAAGACTTCGACTGGGTTACAAGTGAACCCCTAATTGTACGAGCATCATGCATAATTTGTCGATTAATGGACGACATGGTAGGACTTGAGGTAAGAAACTAACACATATTCACAGTGCATAATTTCTTGGATATTTATTGTGTCGGCTTCTTTCCATTTTTAGTCCGTAATATAGATTATTTATTGTTTTCGTCATTTAATTTTTTAAAATGGTATTTTAATCCTAGTTTTTTTAATTTTTGTGATTTCAATCATTTCTTTTTTGTCGGAGCTCATCTTTATCGCCGGAAAAATACATATGCACCTCACATTAGCTTTTAAAATTTGGGGTACTATTCCCATCGGCCATTTTCGCCAATATTTTTATCCTTTAACTTTCTGGATTAGTGTTTTGGTGCAATTTTGGCCAGAGTTCATCTCCACTGGCGAGAAGGGCAAACTCCAACTAAAAAATAACTAAATCGCAAAAATTAAAAAGATGTCGGACCAAAAGCTACCCTAGAAAGTTAGACGAAAACACCAAATAATCTAAGTTACACGATTGAAAAATACATTTTACCTTTTATATATATATATATCAGTTTCTTACAAGATTTTGATTTTGTTTTCACATATATATATAGTTTGAACAAAAAGTCACAGCGGTTGATTGTTACATGAATGAATATGGCGCCTCAAAGAAGGAGACATTCGCTGAGTTCTGGAAACAAGTGAAGAAAGCATGGAAGGATATAAATGAAGAATGTCTTGAACCACTACCAGCCTCTATGCCAGTGCTTATGCGTGTTGTCAATCTTGCCCGTGTCATTAATCTTCTGTACGAGCGTGATGATGAGTATGCCAATTCCAACACTAAGACCAAGCAGATTGTAAGATCTGTGCTCGTTGACCCCATCGCAGTTTGAAGTCAGGATGGTGTCCGACGCTGAATTCATGTCATCCTCAACTTATTTCCCAGTAAAATTACTGCATATTACAATAAATAAAGATGACCAAGTGGAACTAAATATATATATATATATATTTATAAGGATTAATCAAGTCTGGCACCTCTTTGCTAGCTGTGATTTTATCAACTGCTTTGCTATATATGAGCCATTATGATATATTATGTTTATTGTGTACCTATTATATTAATTTATTATTTTTACTTTTAATATAAAATTTATTTATTAAATACTTTTATATTGATTAAAAATATTTATCTTAGTTAGAAAATAATTTGATGATGATTTAAGTAATGTGCAATGTTACCTAATATAATAAAAACTATATAGTTATATATTCATGATACGAGGGTAATTTGTCTAACTAATCAATTAAAAAAGATAAGTGTTACATTTATTAGTTAATTAAGAGGTTAAATGCTACCTCAAAAATAGTCGAGAAGGGCGAAGTGTATTGGAAAATATAAAATCCTGTAACTATAAATGCAATTTGGATTCATAATTTGGTCCAATAATTTAAATTTTTTGGCAATTTTAGGATAACTTGACAATTTTGCTAGAATCCCCAATTTTATCGGATCATGTGCCGGTCACATGGGATTTTCTGTCGAAATTGGTTGGAGTTCACCTATAATTGTATTTTCTTTAATTACAAGACCAAATTGCAAAATTTGATTTCGACAAAATTAACATTGCCACCCTTTTATAATTACAGGACTAAAATTATAATTTTTTAAAATTTTTTTAATGTCAATAGTAGAGTTGTAAAATTTTCACAAAAGGTAAAACCTACCAAATATGTCCTATACCACTGGATGTGATTTAAAGTTGCCAAATCACTGGAGCTTGTTGCTCTTCTATCAAGTTTGAACACAATGATAGAACAATTTTTTTAATGAGCCATATTTAAACATATCTTATTTTAATTAGTCAATCAAATAAAAAATAATTTCGAACTTCATTCGGGATTCAATTTATTTTAGAATTTTATAAAGCCGAATTGATGAAGTTTAATTTGTGATCCCATTATTAGCCAATATATTTATACTTCTAATTGATAATTTAATCCAAAAAATACAGTTTTAGTCTTGTAACTATAAGGGATGACAATTTTAATCGTATTGAAATCACATTTCATGCAATATTATTATTATTATTATTGTAATTTTAGAAAAACTCCAAAATTTCGCCGAAATTCTCAATTTAATTAGGCCGTGTTCAACTTTTCAGCAAAATTGGCAGGAGTTGTCCTAACAATATTGCCATTTTTCTTAATTATAGGATTAATTTGCTAAATTGATTTCAACAGGACAAAAATTGTGACCTCCTACAATTACAGGATTAAATTGCAGGTTTTCAAAAATATTTAACCCAAGTAAAAATGATAAATTCAAATAACACCTTATAAGAAAGCAATAATAAATTTGAATTTTTTGTCTTAGAAACATTTTAGTGATCACTTTCTCAAAATTTTCAGAAATTAAAGCTCTTTCTTTTCTTTTTTTTTAGTGAAAAATAAGTTGATTTCAAAAGCAATGCGTATCCACTTATTAATCTGATAATTTTATATCTTTACGCACGAATAATAATTTAATCCACTGATACTTATCTGATATTTTTTCATCTTAAAGCACAAATACAAAATAATTTTAATCATAATACTTTATATCTTTACGCACGAATAATAATGTAATCCACTTTTACTTATCTAATATTTTTTCTTTTATCTTTAAGCACAAATACAAAATAATTTTAATCACTAAAACTTGTCTAATGATTTTATATCTTTAGGCACGTGTAATAATTGAACCCACTAATTCTTGTCTCCTCATACTTTTATATCTTTAGGGACCCATAATAATTTAAATATTTATATGGTTGAGTTAATACTTTTCGTCAAGATCAATGCTATTTTTTTTTTTTTCTATTCAAATGTTGTGTAAAAATTTACAAGTTAACATGTTTTTTCAATTAAAGTTAGAGAATCAACGCTGATCCTTCTTAAATTAAAAAAAAAATTAATTTGCAAGGGTATTTATATGTCGGATTTATCTGTACTCTAATTAGAAAAGGAAGGTGAATTTTGGTTTTATTCTATTTTAATAGCATCAAAATAGATTCATGGAAAAGGATAATTACCTATATGCACTTCTCTAGATATTGGCATATTAATTACAAATAATTTTCATAAGTTGTGTACGTAAAACT
Source organism: Sesamum angolense (assembly GCA_034509725.1). Taxonomy (NCBI): domain Eukaryota; kingdom Viridiplantae; phylum Streptophyta; class Magnoliopsida; order Lamiales; family Pedaliaceae; genus Sesamum; species Sesamum angolense. Next base: position 9,157,610 of record JACGWL010000007.1, on the reverse strand, counting down.
TTTGTTTTGTTTTTGACTTCTTTAATATAATTATATCGATAATTTTAAATATTACTGTATATATTACTATTAAAAGTTACTAGATACATATATCTGTAGAAGCTATTGCTAAGAAAGGGAGAAATAACTCTTTTCGTTCTATAATTTAGGGTCTTTTTTTTTTGATCCGATTGGTTATTGGATTAACATTTCTGGTCCCATAATTTTAAGAAAGTAATACCTTTGGTCCCATGATACCTTTTCATTAGATGTTTAACGGAAAAGGTCACGTCTGACTACTCTTTTAAAAGTTATGGGACCAAAAGTGATAATATAGTTAACATATGTGATAAAAAGTGCAAAGACTCTAAAGACCACGTGCTATTTTTCAATTAAAAATTTAACAAAAATGTGTTATGGGACAAAAGTACTATTTCTTAGATGTTACAGATCAAAGTGAGAATCCCATAACAAATAGGACCAAAAGTGAAAAGACCTTAAATTACAGGAGGAAAAATGTTATTTTCCCCTAAAAAAGAGACATAAAGATATTATGGGCGATCACATGATTCAGGCAAACTAATATAAATAAATAATCAAGATATTTATCCAGTTGTGTAATCAATATAGGATTCGATCAAAGATGTTTTTAATAATTGAAGCAAAACATTGTCCCAAGATCCACTTTGATATGTTTGGTAAGAAAATTACTAAATAAGTTAGGATTCTTCTTTTGTTTCTTAGCTTTTTGTTAAAAGTTCCAATTCTTTGATATGTCATAACACTTTGCCATATTTGGTTGCGTTTTCTTTTCAATTGTCAATGGGGAATATATGCTTTTAATTTTGTGTAAATTTTTATATTTAAAATGAGAATATATCTGCATTAGCTAATGAAATTGTATTTTATATTGTTAGTGAGAGTCATATTAATATATTTTTTTTATTTGATAAGAATAATACCATTTTATTTTTATTGTTAGTGCAGGATATCAAATCAAGTTGTATATATTTTATTTAAATAAAATTAATAGTCTATAAAATCAAGTTGTACATATTATTGTTAGGGTCCTTAGGGATGTCATTGCAAAGAACCATGCAAAAATATATTATTAATTTATAAAATTAATAATTAAAAAAATTCGCCATAATATTATATGGATAAGACTTACACACGAGGGGGCCGTTAACCGCCCATCTCAACCCCGTTAAGTAAACCAATTTTAAATAAATAAATAAATAAATTGCAACAGCTCATTTGGATTTGTCGTATTTATAAGTTCATTTTTATTATTTAATAAATTACAAAAAAAATTATAATTAAAGGTCATCTAGTAAATATTTTCTCACAATGATCTGTCGCGAGTGAGTATCTAGTAGATGATCGTTAGTTTTAGAGAGTATTTATAATTTATTAAATAATTAGGGAGTATTTATAATTAAGTAATTATAATAAATTTTAGGAGAGTAAATTGTAATTTATAAAAAAGATAAGGCATCAGTAAATAATTAAATACAATATTATTTGCATAGAACATACTCTCAGTTTCAAATATTTATTTCTTAAAAAATATATGTTTTAGCTATAATACCAAAGACAAAAAAAAAAAAAAAAAAAGGCAATTAGTCATGCAAGAAATTAAATTTTAAAAGACTAAAGTCGGCGAAGTAAAATAAGAATTAAAATATGTCACGCCTCAAAAGTAGGACCCATTTTTTAACCCTATTTTTGACTTTTGAGACGCGACCTAATCAAAAATCATAACAACATTATATTCACCGAATAATAACCTGATAACGGGAACAATTGTGAGCCCTAATAATTCGACCGATTTTTTAACCACCTCGATCTCTTTTTCCTAGGCTAGTGAAATCATGAGTTATTAACTTTATCCCCTATATCTGGAGGAAGAAATTTAGAATACGTAAGCAAAGGCTTAGCGAGGCCGTAAGTGAGTGCACATGGAAAGAAATAATCAATAATGGAAAAGTCAATCAAAATACTTAAAATATGTCATATTGACTGGCAACAATAACAGCCGAACCTGTGAAAGTCATATTAGACAAGGACCGAATCTTATGATCACCACCTTGTGTCTCCTGAAAGACTGTTTACTACCTTATCATCCATGTAGGGAGCGACCCTACGACTGCATAGAATTGGCCATGCATTGGTACATGCCGGTACCAATCACACATAGGCAACCTCCAGTCTGCTCGTGACAAGACACTCAAGTGGGAACTGGAAGACGGAGCCTCAACTGGCAGCCCAATGCTATCCCAAAGTGCCCCGCGAACCGTCCAACCTCAGGCCCATTGACCTCTTACCAAGAACTACGTGATCAAATTCACCGAGCCGATCGAACAATTATATACAAAATAAACTATATAAAATTACATGCATATTCAATATTACGATGAACCGTTATCAAAATAAGTAACACTCACAGTAAGTTCCATGATAAGATTAATCTCGGTAGTTCAAAGGGAAGCTGAGTAGGTAATTCACCTGTACGCCCATCCTATAATTTTAATATCCTCATAAGTATGAGCATGATAGTCACTTGCACATAAATGGAGTTTATATACAAATTGTATCTATATGCGTATACTACATAGAGTGGCAGTAATTTAATCTTGAAAACATTGATTAGTTAATTTAGTATAGGTAATAAAACTAGTTTAGGAACGAGTGCACTCAACCAACTACTCATTTAATCAAATTCGAATAAGTTAAACTTAATTAATTAATAATTAATATTTATATACTTTACACCTTCAAGGAGTGGGGAGTATTTTTTATTTTTTTATCTAAAAATATATTAGTAGGAAATATTCGCGTACTTACCGAATAGATGCGTAATTCGTTTCATTTAATACTACTATTTCCTAATGGAGAAGCACAATTATTAAATAACAACTAAAATTATACTCGAACACTTGATTAATTTTTAATCAAATGTTAAGCTTGAAGAAACAAAATCAAGTATAATTATTTGTGATTAGTCAATATATACAAGTTTACCTAATAATCAGATAATCATTGATATAAGACAAAAATTGATCAATTAAATTAATCAAAGCAAATCATTATGAATGACAGATTAATTAAAAGGTTCTCTAAATAAAAAAAATAATTAATCTAATTGGTAAATACATTTGAACATTTATAATATTATCTGAATATACATCAGTAATGAAATTACAAGTTAGATAAATTAATTAAGTTAACTCAATGATTTAACTATTTCAGCTAACTATTCAAGGTTAGATTGGCCAATTTTTAATTTGATCAACAATAACATAAAAAATTGAGTAATTAACTAATCATTAACTAATAAACTAATTTAAATAGTTTAGAAATTAAAGAAAAAGATAGAAAATAATTTTATCAATTCATTGCTTATTAGCTGTTCAGTAATTAATTACAACTAATTAGTATAGGTATATCTGAACAATTAATCTATTCAGATAGGTGAGTTATTAGAGATTAATCATCGATTAGTCAAAGGTCAACTAATTAAACAAATAATTGATCTAAATTAGTATAGACTAATACCAAAAAAGTAATAAGCTGAATCGATACAATTATTTCCATCTTTTGATTAATTATCGATTAGTCAAAGGTCAAGTAATTAAACAAATAATTGATCTAATTAGTATAGACTAATACAAAAGGAACAGAAGAGGAATACTTCGCCGCGGGTGATGACAAAAGGAAATTAGTGTTCCACTTGCTCTTATTTTAGGTAAGAGAGGTGAACTATCGATTATAAGTACAATCATTTATGTCGATATCAATATTTATGCAGTAGATGACTTCTACTATACAAAAACAATATCCTACACACCTAACGGGGTTCGGACCTATGGCATCTAAGATTATGGGGTCTCAACTTTGCCAACTGAACTAAGTCTCATTGGTGTTTATTTATTATTATTTGATAAGCATGGATGCCACCACTAGAGATGCAAGCTAAAATACAATTCAGAGAGGCAAAGTTCATTTAACCATGAATTTCCAAATGTCAATTTTATCCTCTCCCTACTCCCTATATATACACTAGAGGAGGACATGAAGTGCTTGCTACCAAAGAAAAATAAAACAGAAGACAATTAGAATGGAGTTTGACTCATCAAAATTTCCCATTTTCAGTAAGGAAGTTGATATTGATGAGGTCCGTCGATCAATCAAGTATCATCCAAGCGTCTGGGGAGAGTTTTTCTTGACATTTGCTTCTACGGTACAAATTTGCCCTTTTTGTACATAATTAGGTTCCCATCATGCATTAATATTGTATGAGAACTTTAATTTTATTACATGGGAACAAAACATGTCTGTGTGTAGGAAATCTCTACTGCCCAAGAGGAAGAACTACAAAGACAAAAAAACATGGTGAGGACGATGCTGGCTCAGACGCCGGATGATTCACCTCAGAAATTACAACTCATTGACGTAGTTCAACGCCTTGGCGTTGGTTATCATTTTGAAGAAGAAATTGACAAATCGTTACGGTACATGCATGATACTTACTTAGAGTACAGTAGTAACGACAGTGATCTTCGTACTATTGCTCTTCGTTTTCGTTTACTCAGACAACAAGGTTATCCAGTCTCATGCGGTAAGGACATGTCGATGTTTTGAAATTGAACTATATATTGTCTGGTATGGATTGTCTATTCTCTGACATGGTCGTGTTTCCTTTAATTGATTGATTTTGTCCGACCAGACGTGTTTGACAAATTCCTAGACGGTGAAGGAAATTTTAAGGAGTCATTGGTCGAAAATGCTGAAGGGCTGTTAGAGTTATACGAGTCATCATATTTTGGAGTTCGTGGGGAGGAAATTCTTGACAAAGCAATGGAGTTTTCCTCCTCTAAACTTAAGTATTTACTTCCAAACATGAACTGTCTCTCTCCACACAAGTTAAAGCTGCCCTGGAGACCTCAATTCGCAAGAGTTTGAGCAGATTGGGACCCAAGAAATTCATTTATATGTACCAACACGACAAATCATGTAATGAGATATTGCTGAATTTTGCGAAATTGGACTACAACATTGTACAAAACTTCATCAAAAAGAGCTAAGTGAGATTACAAGGTATGTACTTGTTCTAACATACAACTTTAATGATATTATATATATGTGCTATTTAAATGGATAAAATTACAATTTTAATCTCATCGGATAAGAGGTTCAACACTTTTAGTCCTTTTTTATTTGCGAGATTTTTGAAATAGTCTCAAAATTAAGAAAACTCGACATATTTAATCTTTTGCTTTATAGGATTTATGGGATCAAATATATCAAAAATTTTCAATTTCGAGACTATTTTGGAAATTTCGTAAAGTAGAAGACTAAAAAGTGTTCGACTCCTGTTCTATGGGACTAATTAAAAAAATAATTCGCGTATTAAAAGTTTAATTAATTTGAATACTGTAGAGCAATTGATTTATAAAGTATTGGTGCATGTTGTAGGTGGTGGAGGGCTTTAGACTTCGCAAATAGATTGTCTTTTGCAAGGGATAGAGTGTCGGAATGCTACTTTTGGATAGTGGAAGTGTATTTTGAGCCCCGTTACCATAAAGCAAGAATAACGCTAACCAAAGTTCTCAACTTGACTTCCATTCTTGACGATGTCTACGATGTCTATGGAACATTAGATGATCTTCAACTTTTTACAGACATCATTCAAAGGTTACATTATTTAATTCTTTTTCAAGAACACTATTTTACTTAGTATAATAGTTTTTTTGAGTAAGATATATATAATTTTTTAATATAATTTGGTTTAATTTTATGCCGGCAGATGGGATGCTAATGCCTTAGAGCAGTTGCCACCGTACTTGAGAATATGTTATGAAGCCCTTTCAGATGTGTATATTGAAATGGAAAATGAAATAAAAGAAATAGGCGAATCATACCGTGCTCAATATGCGAAGGAAGAGGTATATATTTATTTTTGGAAATTGCAACTTCCGTCTTATAACTTACAGAGAGTGGTAATTTTAAGGGAAATAGCATTTTGGTCCCATAAGTTAGACCCTTTTCACTTTTGGTCCCATTCGTTACGAAATTAGCACTTTTGGTCCCGTAACTTAGAAAATTAGCAATTTTGGTCCACCGTCACTTTTCTGCTAACTTTTTAACGGAGACAGCCACGTGCCGAGCACGTGGCCGTTAATTTTTTTTTTCTGGAGGGAAAAATGGCGCCATTTATTGCTTAGTATCATTTTGGGGGGAATATAACCACAATTGAGGGCCAAAAAACAAATTGAAGAAAATTAGGGCAAAGAATTGTGATTTCTCTCCTCTTTCACAAAAAATACTCCCCACCTTCCCAATTGTTGAAATCAAAAGTGAAATAGAAATGTGATTTCTCTCCTCTGTCACAAAACTAGTGTGGTTTGATTTAATGGAAAAAAATTTGAGAAAAATTTGTTGATATTAACAAAAAAATTTGAGAAAAATTTATATTAGATACTAAGCAATAAATGGCGCCATTTTTCCCTCCAGAAAAAAAAAATTAACGGCCACGTGCTCGGCACGTGGCTGTCTCCGTTAAAAAGTTAGCAGAAAAGTGACGGTGGACCAAAATTGCTAATTTTTCTAAGTTTACGGGACCAAAAGTGCTAATTTCGTAACGAATGGGACCAAAAGTGAAAAGGGTCTAACTTATGGGACCAAAAATGCTATTTCCCCTAATTTTAATTCTGTACGAATTGATTTTCGCAAGAAAAATTTGGCAATTTGAGTCCTTTTCAACCGAAAAAATGCATGTGTTGGGCACACGGTCTTTAGAATTGGGGCTTTTCCGTCAAATGAGACCAAAATTGTCAAATTTTTAAAATTATAGTATTAAATTATCAAAAATCGTAAAATTTGTCATTCCTACTTACAAGATGGAAAATTAATTTTCCGTATTTATTCTAGCAGAAGGAGTAAATTGTTTTAATTTATAGCATGCGGTTTTAGTAGTAGTACATAATGTACAATCGCCCTGTCAATGATTGATCCATTTTCGATTTATTTTCTGCAGATGAAAAAATTGTTGCGAGCATATTTAGAAGAGACAAAATGGTCTTACGGTAAGGATATACCGACGATGGAGGAATACATGAAGGTGGCCATCGTAACTGCTACTTATATGATGTTGTCAACAACTTCCTTGGTTGGTATGGGAAACCTAGTAACTAAAAAAGACTTTGATTGGGTAACAAGTGAGCCACTGCTTGTAATAGCATCCTCAGCTGTTTGTAGATTAACCAACGACGTGGTAGGATATGGGGTAAGAAATGAATTTAATATAAATTCCACAATACTCAATTTGGACTTATATTTTTGGACATATATATCATGTCTGTTTCTTACAGATTTTGGTTCTAATTTCCGCACAGTTTGAAACAAAACCCGCAGCAGTGGACTGTTACATGAACCAATACGGTATTTCAAAGGAAGAAGCTGTTGTCGAAATTAGGAAACTAACCAAGAAAGCGTGGAAGGATATGAATCAGGAATGTCTTCATCCAACACCAGTCTCTGTGCCGGTCCTGAAAAATGTTGTCAATCTTGCTCGCATCGTACATCTTTTCTATGACTATGCCGATGAGTATACCAATTCCAAAATTAATATAAAAGACGTGATATACGACGTGCTCGTTGAGCCCGTGACAGTTTGAAGATCCAAGTCGGGATGGCTGGTAAAATTCTTGTGTTACTCATCTGATGTATTAATATTACAGCATATATCATCAATAAATGTAAGGACTTGATGAAATGAAATGGGATCTTAGCGGCGTTGTCTATGTACTCCTGATTTAACGGATTTGTTGTCTGTAAATTGCACATCTCAGAGTTCGCTTCTCTCATTCATCATTTGTGTCTTTAATGTCTGTCTGTTGAGCAACACACCTTGAAGTGACCAAATGTGTGCACGACTTCGCAAAAGTTCGAGGGTGATAGATTCACATTTTACTTGTTAAAAATAACAAAATACCCCTATATAAAAAATAAATTAATAATTTACCTCACCCAAAGTATAAAAAAAAAGAGCAAAATACCCCTTCGAGCGGATGGTGTAACACCCATGTCATTTTTTTTCCAATTATTTTTATTTATATATTTGCTACCAACCGTTCAATCTTATCTTTGTAGGTAAATGGTCCAAATTTAATTTTATATAACAATTATATACAAAAAGGTTTGTATATATATATGTATAAAATTTATACTAATATATATTTATAATTTATATATATACATATAATATATCTATATATAAAAAATTTATACTGATATATATTTGTAATTTATATATATGGACTACAAAAAGACAGTCTTATAGCAACGAAATTTTTACAATGGATATGTTTGTTGCAAATTTATCACGATTTTGCAATGAAGTTGCAATTTTTTCTGTTGCAATTTACAATGGAATTTTCGGAACGGTTTTTACCACAATTTTTGCAACAAAATTGCATATACATATAATATGTATATGAATCGACTCTCCTCCTTCACCCAGTCGGCCACCCCCTTCCCTGTTGCCGACGTCGTCTAGTTGCCCTCTTCCCCCAACGCTGCATGCCCCTTCCCCGATTTCACCTTTCCCACTCACTATTGCTCCTTCCGACCAGCGCGTCCTGCGCTTTCCTCCCCCTCCGCCTCCCTCTCCCTCGCGCCGCTGCGCTTCTCTTCCCCTCCCCGCTATTGCGCTTCTTCTCTCTCTCTCTCTCTCCCCCTCTTCCACTGCGCCCCTCATCGCCACCTCCTGCGCCTTCAATCGACGGCGGCAATCTTGAATTTTTTAGATATTTTTCATTTTTTATACTTTACAATTTATTATTATAGAATTTAATTTTTTATAAATTTATTTTATCTAGTATAAATATTAGTAATTCGGATCGATTTGAGCCATTTATTTATACATTGTTATGGATCGTTGATCTAAATCAAAAAATATGTTGGTCATTGATTTGATTATTAAATCTCAACTGTTGATATATATATATATATATATATATATATATATATATATATATAATAAGATTTAACGGTTCATATTTAAGGTATAAAAGTCATTATAAGAAAAAAATAAGCAAAAACGCGAATGCAGGGTGTGTTGCACACCGCATGACTTAAGGGTATTTTGCTCTTTTTTTACAGGGTAAACATCACTTTTGGTTCCTGAACTGTGCCACTTATCCAAATTTGATCCCACATATTTCACTCTCATCAGACTTAGTCCCTTAAGTTTATATATCTCATTATTTTTTGTTCCTTCCATTATTTTTTCATTAAAATTAACGAATTTCTTGAAGAAAAAATTTGTTTATGCTATTTTAAGGGTACGAAATTGGGACCTTGAGGAAGAAATTAATATTTTTACCACTCCACCAAATGCACCACTTATTTACTTTTTAATTAAAACTTAACACATGTAACTTAAAAAATTATTTATGCTATTGAAAGAACTTGAAATTGAGACCTTATGTAAAGAATTCAAAGTCTTGATCACCCCACTAAGTGAACCACTTAGTTATTTTGTTAAATAAAACGTTACATATGCATAACTATAAAATAAAAATACGTTAAAAACATCTCAAATCATACTGAAAAATCAACAAATATCCATCATTGTCATCCTACATATCCTTATAGACATAACTAAAATATTTGCTAAACTTTTTTCGCTAAAGCTGGTGTTTTGGCACCATTTATAGAAATAACACTATAAGAAAAATGATCAATAGTTACGAAAAATTTGATACTAAAATCAGCGTCGAACTAATTATCAAGTAAAATTTTTGTTGCTAATCGATAATATTTAATATATCTCTTAAATAGTTCGTTGCTAAATTCGTAGCAAGTTATTTTCCCTTGCTAAATCATTAGCAAGTAAATTTTTTGAATTAGATAATATAATTTAACAACGAGAATTTTACTTGCAAATTCTCTTGACGCTAATTTTTTTCTTGCTATTGAATAATTTTTGTAGTTTAAAGTCTATTAATCGGTGCTCAGTTGTGGTTAATTTGTATTCTCTACATTTTTGTCTTTTGAATATAGTACTTAACCATGACCAAAAAGTTACCTTTCTTCTAATATGAATAATAATTATAATTAATTTAATAAGTCTTCTTTTCCCCTTAAAAAACAACAAATTTTGTTTGAAATATATTTGAAAAGATCACTCACTAATAATTGCGTATCCAAAAAAATATTTTAAAAGATGAGATTTTTCTTGCAAGCAATCATCGAAAAGGTTAAATGCAACTCAGTGAGAGAGCTGAAAGGGTACTCCTTGCATGGGACTCACGTGGGGTCAGCCAGGGATTATGCCTTGCATGGGAATCACGTTGCGGTGGTTTTAGGTGTTGGTTGTCTTGCATCAATCATTTTTATTATTTAATTTAAATATTAATAATATATTTATGATGTAACTTTTAATTTATAATTGACAATAACTCAAAATTTAAGGATCTCCCACAAATATATATACACCCGAATTTCACATAGCAAGTTTATAACAAGGGATAATTACACTCATCTCTCATAAAATTTAGTGTAATTATACTAGATCTTCAATAGTTTGAAAAATTATATCTAACACTTTTAAAATTTGTTTGTATCTAATAAATAAGTCTTCTATTAGTCAAAAATTGATATTTACCTTGATTCACTTAAAACTGATTTATTGCAGGTTAAATAAATTTTTTTTAACTGAACTACCCTTATGACGGTGTAGATATTCCTCCTCACATGCATTAACGCGTGAAGACATATGAGGGTAATTTGATCATAAAAATATTATTTGAACTGTTATAAGTCAGTAATAAGTCAATTGAGAGTAAATACAGATTTTCTTTTCCGATTTTTTTTGTTAATATCAGCAAGTTTGGTAAATTTGGACTAACGGAGGGATTTATTTATTAGATGGAAGCAAACATCATGGGTGTTAGATGTAATTTTTTAAATCACAAGGGGTCTACGTGTAATTTCACCAAATCTCATGGGAGGGGAGTGTAATTGTCCCTTATAATAATCTAGGAAGTAGAAAAAGGATAAAAATCGCCAAAATTTTTAAAATTACATAACTAAATTTTGAAAATCATTTCATGCAAAATCAAAAATACAATTCACCATAAATTATATGACTAAAATTGTATTTTTTTTTTCTATATTATTATTTTAAACTTAAATAGTAAAATGTTAAAAATGAAAATAAAAACAAGAATTGAGCAACAAGACTCGAGGTGGTGAGCTGAAGCTCGAGTTCATATCCATTTATGGCAAGTGAGTTTGAGCGTGAAATTGTGAAGGAGTTGGGCTTCAGCTCTGTTTGTTTCAGTTTAACTTTGTCAAATACTCATATCCAACTGTATGAAATACTCCAGCAGCTCTTTTTGGACTGTTCCAACTCCTTTCTCTCTTTTTGTGTATATTTGTGTACTTGTGTTGGGTTATCCGCAGATGCAAACACGCACGTAAACACATAAATGAATACACATATCTACATACATGGAAGTTTCTACGTATGCGTTTATATGAAAAGACACGATTTACCACTTCTATTCGTGTTTATGTTGCGTATCTTAGAATGATTTTATTGCATAAATTATTTCAATTGTTTATCTTTTTAAGACAAGAGTGGTTGTGTCAAGTTTCGGTAGAAACATAGTTGAAAGGGCCTAATTTGACTCAAAAGATAATATATGGGGATAAATAATACAACAAACTAAGTACTCCATAAGGCATTATTTGCCCTTTTCAGTGATCGGGTTTGTCTGTAGAAAAAGAAAATATTGCAGGATTGCTCCAAAGATTAACTTCCTTTTATTACTAGAAGGAAGGGATTGGATGTTGTTGTCTCTGAAAGAGGGTTCTTGAGGCAGAAAGCACGAGTTTATCATCATCCATCTAATCGATCATATTCCATCATTCTTTTAGCTTCCATCATCTTTCTTTTTCCTTTTATCCCAATAATTTATGTTTTTTCGGTAATTTTTCAAACCCCAGGGATTTACTTGTAATCACACCACATTCGTATGTTATACATATACATCAATTTTTGATAGGGTTCAAAAACAAATAAAACTACTCAATATTTGATTGCAATCGATCGATAAAAGCTCATTAATTAATTTGAATTCAAATTGTTGAATTTAACAAACCAAAGTTATAAAAGTTTTTGGTCATAAGCTTTCAGACCTATTTAAACTTGATTTAATTTGTACAAAAATAATTAAAAATATGCATCAATTGATGGATGAGGAGGTTTCTGCATTTGAAACAACTCGCTCCGAATCTACACTTAATACAAAAATATTAGGATAGACAAAATTATGCACTATGAACATGTTATTCATAAAAGTTATCTTAGGCAGTTTATATATATAAAAAAAAAATACAATTTAGTAGCCTATATATACAGAAATTTCACTTGAAACAAGAGCACAACTCAAAAGAAAACTAACAAAAGCATAAGCAAAATGGAATTTGATTCCTCAAATTCTTCAATCTTGATTAAGAAAGTTGATCAAGATGATGTCCGTCGATCAATCAAATATCATCCAAGTGTTTGGGGAGATTATTTCTTGGCTTATATTTCTACGGTACAACATTAGCTTTTGTTACTCCACATCAATTCTAATTTGAGATGCACGAAATAAATTGATTGTTAGGAACAAAACTAAGTTATGTACAGGAAATTTCTGCTACCGAAGATGAAGAACTTCGAAGACAAAAGGAAATGGTGCGGAAGGTGTTGGCCGAGACGCCAGATCATTCGTATCACAAATTAGAACTCATTGATGCAATTCAACGTCTTGGCAATGGTTATCATTTTGAAGAAGAAATCGACAAATCCTTACACTACATACATGACACTTACTTAGAGTACAGTAGCAAAGACAATGATCTTCGTACTGTTGCTCTTCGTTTCCGTTTACTCAGACAACATGGTTATCCTGTCTCGTGTGGTAACAAAAACTCTTAGTCATTCGCGAGCATAATGGTTTTTTGAAATTGGACTTTCTCTAGTATGTATTTTTTATTCTGAATTGGTGTTTCGCATATCAGATGAGTTCAACAAATTCATAGACGGTGAAGGGAATTTCAATGTATCATTGATCAAAAACCTTGAAGGGATGTTAGAGTTATTTGAGGCAGCACAATTCAGAATAGATGGGGAGGAAATTCTTGAGAAAGCATTGGAGTTTTCCTCCTCTAATCTTGAGGCTTCACTCCCAAACATGAGCTGTGCTCTTTCCAGACGAAGTTAAAGAAGCCCTGAAGATCCCAATTCTCAAGAGTTCCAACAGAGTTGGAGCTAAGAAATTCATTTCCATATACCAACAAAATGAATCACATTCTGAGATACTACTGAATTTTGCAAAATTGGACTTTAACATTATACAAAAAATACATCAAAAAGAGCTCAGCGATATTACGAGGTACTGCTAATTGTCTTAACATAAGCAAATTCATAGATACTACACATGATGTGCTAACGTAAATCTTACAACAATGAAATGTGTGAATGAATGTAGGTGGTGGAAGGATTTGGACTTTGCAAATAGATTGCCTTTTGCAAGGGATAGAATGGTGGAATGCTACTTTTGGTCAGTGGAAGTCTACTTTGAGCCCATTACCATATTGCAAGGAGAATGCTAACCAAAATTTTCAACATGACTTCCATTCTTGATGACATTTACGATGTTTACGGAACATTAGATGATCTTCAACTTTTTACGGACCTTATTCAAAGGTCACATTCTGAGTCTTTCTTCAAGACTATACTATTTTACTTAGCATAATACAACTTGTGAATATTTTGATATGACAATTAAATTTTCCTTGTTTTACCGCGGGTATGTAGATGGGATGTTAATACCTTGGAGCAGTTGCCATCATACATGAGAATATGTTATGAAGCCCTTTCAGATGTGTACATTGAAATGGAAAATGAATTGGAAAAGATATACGAATCGTATCGTGTCCAATATGCAAAAGAAGAGGTATAATATATTATATATATATATATATTATATATATATATATATATATATAATCTAGCAAATTGAACGAATAAATCATTGTAATTTACATTTATATTTCGATTTTGCAGATGAAAAAAATGGTGAGGGCATACCTAGAAGAGGCAAAATGGTGTTACAATAAGAATATGCCGACAATGGAGGAATATATGAAGGTGGCTATCGTAACTTCTACTTACATGATGTTGTTAACGACATCCTTGGTTGGTATGGAAAACCTAGTAACAAGGAAAGACTTTGACTGGATTACAAGTGAGCCACTGCTTGTTCTTGCATCCTCAATAATTGGTAGATTAGCCAACGACATGGCAGGACACGGGGTAAGAAATTAATTAACACAAATTCCTCACTCAATTTACCCTTGAGTTCTTGGATATGTTATGTCAATTAAGGCTTAATTGTATTTAGTGTCCCATATTAGGGGTTAGCAAAACAAGAATCCTAAATATAGGGTGGTAAATAGTATTCTATTTTTATTTTTTTTTACAATCGTAGGATTCCAGCCACTGAATTTATAATTTATACTAATTGCCATTACATGGCATCCCCGCATTTATATAATAGATAACACATGAGCAAATTCTAGTCACTTTAAAAAATTTAGTGGCTGAAATCTTGCAATTGTCAAATAAACTATAATTTTGAGGTACTATTTATTACCCCTATATTTAAGATCCTTAGTTTATGGGAAAATAGTATTTTTAGTCTCATAAGTTAGCTCATGTCACTTTTGATCTCATTCATTACAAGATTAACACTTTTAGCCTCATAACTTACAAATAAGCACTTTTGGTCTTCATGCACTTTTTCATCTACAATTTAACGATGTGTGCATCATGTGTCTAGCATGTTACCTTTAAGTATTTTTTTATTTGAGGAAAAATTGACATTTTTTTCAATAGTAGCATATGAGTGCACTTCATTTGACCTACTTGATTAAGTTGTGAAAGACGTGATTTTTTATATTGCTACCACTTGGCTTCAACTTGTAGAAATATGGGATGATATGATTCAATTTTTTGCGAGAGAAGATATAATTGCTATGCCTTTTGCCCAATTTCCTTCAAGATTTATCCCCCCCCCACCCAAATGTAGTTATATTTTCTCATAAAAATGGTCCCAAGCTAAAAACAAACAAATTTCCTCTCCAGCCAAAAATACTTAACTATCACATGCTACGCACGTGCGCTGGACCGTTAAGTTGTGGAGAAAAAGGTGGATGCGGACCAAATGAGCTAATTTTTTTAAGTTACATAACTAAAAGTACTAATTCCGTAATGAATGGGACCAAAGTGAAACGAGGCTAACTTATGGGACCAAAAATACTATTTTTTTCTTATTCTATCAACCTCTAATACATGGAGCAATAAATACAAAGAAGTTTCTTATAGGATTTTGGTTTTATTTCCATGTACAGTTTGAAAAGAAATCCACGGCAGTGGAATGTTACATGAATGAAAATGGTGCCTCAAAGGAGGAAGCTTTTGCTAAACTCGAAAACCAAGTCACCAAAGCATGGAAGGACATAAATCAAGAATGCCTTCGACCAGCTGTACCAATCCCTATGCCAGTCTTTATGCGTGCTCTCAATTTAACTCAAGTTACACATCTTTTCTACATTAAAGACGATGAGTATACCAATTCTTCAGTTAATATAAAAGACATCATACGCGGCGTGCTAGTTGAGCCAGTCGTCACAGTTTAAAGATCCAAGTCGAAATTGAATGATGTGGGGAGGGTGGTGAACCACTTGTGCTCCTCAACTTCACAAATGGTACTATAGTTAAAGATTGATGGAGTTTGGCATCTCGGCAGCAAACCTGTGTGTTGGTATCAAAGTCTGGACAGGGTGAGAAGCTGAATCTTGTGTATTCATAGGCATCTTGGCAGTGGACCGACAACTGTTTAACTGCTTTTATGATTGTAACACAGTAGAGGACATATAGTTGAAATATCTTGATAATTATTACATATTTGTTCAACTGAACTTGTGTTTTAATAAAACAGTACGCAAAGAGAGAAAATTATGGCGACAAATAAGTTTTAGTGATAATTTTTATTTTCACTAGTTTATATATATTTAATGACAAAAAAATATTTTTGTCACCATCACCAGTAATTAATTTGTGAAAATCATCATTAATAATATACTGACGCTAAAATAAGTATTGATATATATAATGACAATCTATTGACAATAATTATTTGTGATCACTATATTTGTATTGACCCTATAAATAGGTTACTAATTTATATATAGTGAAAACTTTGTGCCTAATTTTTGCCATTCTAAACAGAATTTGTAAGTTAAAAAAAAAAAAAAGAAAGAAATAAAGAAAAAAGTCCGTGCAGGCTGCAGAAAAAAGAAAAAATTGCACTTTTGGTCCTATAGTTTACGGTCTCTTAAGTTTTTCCATATTTATAGTTTTTTTTTTTTCAAATGTGGGATAATAAGTTTGGTATAAACATTTCTATATTTATAGTCTAAAGTTTTTAAGTTTTGATTTATACTTTTCTAACATGGGATAATAAGCTTGGTTTAAAATTTGTATATATAATATCTAAAGTGTTTAAGTTTTAGCTTATACTTTTTCAATATGGGATAATAAGCTTGGCTTAAGCTTTTCATATTTATAGTTTAAAATATTTAAATCTCCCTTATTTTCATAATATGGGACAAAACCACATCCAACAATCAATAAGATTTAATAAATTGATATATAATATATTGATAGATTACAAATATATAGACATGTATGTAATATATTTGGGGTCAATCATTTTTTAATTCGGTCCGACCGATCGAACCAATGACCAGTAATGTAACCAGTTCGATCCCAATCCGACTCTAAAAGTATTGCTTTAAGTTTATAAGTTTAGATTTAGTTAGCCAGATAATCTCAAAACCCATCCTTTTGGTTACCAAAACTAACATTGAGAAATTAACACTTAATTCCCTTGGGTATGCACCTGATTCCGCTACTGTTATAGTAATAATTAATTTTAATGGTTTCCACAACTGTTAACTATACCATACTAGTATGCTATTCGTACTATGTACGAGTTAATTTAATTACAATTAAAATAATATTTTCTAATTATTTTAAAGTTTACTTATTAACATAATAAATAGCAAAGTATTTATAATGTAATCAGCCGTGGAAATGGAAGTTGATGGAAAAATAATGAATTTGACGGCATTATGAAATTTCTTACGTGGGCTTTAATGTATTTGTGGAAAATTTTAGAATTTGATTTAGTAAGCAATTAATTAGATTTTTCTATGCAAATTTTATATGAATTTAGTTTGATAGTTGAACTTTTAAAAAAAGAAGAAATCAGAATTTATTAATAAAATGAAACACCAATCAATTAATATTAGAAACTTAATTATTGACATAATTGATAGCAGGTCTACTGCATATTAGGAGTTGTTGTCTACTGTAATAATAGGTATAATTGAGTAGAATATGATTATTATAATAGTCTTTATTACATGTTAAAGTCGATAAGAATAATTATATTTATACTCAATTTATTTTAATTAATAAAAATTCATTCCTCTTACCAAATATAATATATATATATATATATATATATATATATATATATATAATCAATAGCAAACCTTTGGCAATGTGATCAGCCGTCCAAATTGAAGTGTTGAGGAAAATAAATAATTTTGACGGCTATTGCGGCACTATAAAATTCCTCACATGGGCTTTAATATTTAGTTTGATAGTTGAACATTTTAGAAAGAATAAATCGGAATTTATGGTAAAACTAACCCAATTAATTGGATTTTTTCATGTAAAATTTATGTATTTAGTTTCTTTGTTAACTCATACTTTTTAAACAAATTAATTTTTGTTAAAATTAAACCAATCAATTAGAATATTTATAGATAATTAAATAATTTCAAAATTTTGGTCGAAATTGAACGATTGAGGACAAATCTATATAATAATAAAACAATTGAACAATTAATTTTAGAATTTTGGTCAAAATCGAGGTCAAATATAAATCTTAATAGATAATAGATATGTTCAATTAAAAGTATTAATCCAGCTTTGAAAATACGCATTGAGTTAGGATAAAGATGATCATATTGAAAATTATTAATTTCAAAAAAATTCAAAATTATAATTTTTAATTTTTTATTTAATTTTTGTAATTTCTGCAAATTCATATTTCTCAAAATTTTGAAAATAATATATATTTCTTTAATTCCTGAAAAGGCAATTTCTCAAATTTTGTTCCTTTTTTTTTTTTGTAATAACTTTTGTGCATTTTCTTGTAATTTCAGAAGATTTTATGTAAATTTTTTAATTCCAAAAAAATATATATTTATTTAATTTTTAAAATAATAATTTCTGAAAATTTTCTTTGCCTTTTCTGTTTTTTTTAAAAATTACGTGCATTTTCTATAATTTTTTATTTTAAATCACATGTATATTCGGTATGAATTATTGGGAATAAATCACATGTATTCTGGTTAATAACTTTTAATTTTTCAAGCAATTTATAATGTTCTTTTAATTTAGATGTAAGGTAACTCTATAGAAAAATCACATATCCATGAACTATAAAACAGTAAAAAATAATAAAAGAAATCAATCTTAGAAATGTGATCAGCCGTAAAATGGGAGTTGCTGAGAAAAATAATGAACTTTGACGGCTATTACGGCATTATAAAATTCCTCACGTCGGCTTTAATATTTAGTTTGATAGTCATAATTTATGATAAAATTGAATCAATCAATCAGATTTTTCCATGCAAAATTTTATGTATGTAATTTCTTTGCTAACTGATATTTTTTAAACAAAATAATTTATGCAGGAATAAAAATACCAATTATTTTTAAGTTATAGGACTAAAATTGCAATGTAATTTGTTTATTAGCAAGTTACATGCAATTATGTGGCGATTTTCTGAAAAAAATGACTAAAATTACCAAATTCTAAAAATACATTACTACATTCCAAAAATCAATTCATGCATAACAAAATATCAAACCCTATGTGATACGATTACAAGTACAATCTTGCCTATATAAGTAGTATGATGAATAATATGTTGGAAAATGGTGAATGATAAATTAAATAATAAAATTATTGTAAATCGTGACAAGTAATTGATTACGATGTGAGACGCATGGATGATGATTGATGGTGCTCAATCTCATTTAATCGTATTTAATTCAACCAAATAGTTGTGTCATTTGGTTAAAATGATGTGTTCGTTGGGTGAAATCCTTTGAATGAAACGATGCTTTTATTTGTGCGAAGTGATATGTCCTTTGTATGAAATGATGTGTCTATTCAGATGAAAGGTTATAACCTTTCAAATGCATCTTTTCTGATCGGATATGACCATTCAATGGTACCTTTCCAGCTTTTATAAATAGATTCCCTTATTTCATTTCATTCATTCAATAATTCAATAAGCATTCTTAAGCAACAAAAGTATTTTGCAAGTATAGTGTTAGTAAGAGAGTTTCAAAATATTGTTTGGTTCACCATTTGGTGAATTTTGACAAATTGAGGGACTTATTTGTTAGATTAAAGCATAAAAGGATGAAAATCGCAAAAAAAAAAAATTAAGTTACAAAACTAAATTGCGAAAATCAATTCGTGTAGGACCAAAATACCACCCATCATAAGTTACATGACTAAAATTGTATTTTTTTCTATATTATTATTTACAAAATAAATAGTAAAATGTTAAAAAAAAATAAAATAAAAACAAGAATTGAGCAACAAGACTGGAGGTGGTGAGCTGAAGCTCGAGTTCATATCCATTTATGGCAAGTGAGTTTGAGCCTGAAATTGTGAAGGAGTTGGGGGTTTCAGTTTAACTCTGTCAAATACTCATCCAACCGTATGGAATATTCCAGCAGCTCGTTTTTGACTCTTCCAACTACTAGAAAGACATTGAGGTTAGGAAACCTAAAGATGTACTCTCTTTAATTTATTCGTGTTTATGTTGCGTATCTTAGTATGATTTTATTGCATAAATTATTTCAATTGTTTATCTTTTTAACGTAAGAGTGGTTGTGTCACGTTTCCATAAAAACATAGTTAAAAGCGCCTAATTTGACTCAAATCATAATAAAAGGGGATAAATAATACAACAAACTGAATACTCCATTGGGCATTATTTGTCCTCTTCTGTGATAGGGTTTGTCTGTAAGAAAAAGAAGATATTTTGCAGGATCTCGCCAAAGATTGGCTTCCTTTTATTACTAGAAGGAAAGGGATTGGATGTTTTTGTCTTTGAGAGAGGGTTCTTGAGTCAGAAAGCATGAGTTTATCGATCATACTCCATTGTTCTTTTATATAGCTTCTATCATCTTCCTTTCCAAACCCCCCCCCCCCTAATTTATGTTTTTCTGTAGAATTTGAGGTTTTCATATACATGACAGCTAACTAATTCTCTCTTCTAATTTAAGGAAAATATCTAATTATTTTATTATGTTACGAGGTCTTGCGTTAATTTGCTTTTTTTCAAGTATATATATTGTGTCTTGATTCTATTATTTACGGAATAATTTATTGATAGATTTGGTAAATCGATTCGACATAATTGTTCTATAATATAACATGACAATGGTCCGTTATTGTCATGAATGATTATTACAAGTAGCAAGTAAATTGATGGTGTTTGTAGGGATAAGAGAACTAAGTTGGATATTATAGTTCTCTCAATTATTTGATCTAATTTTAACTGATTTTACGAATGCTAATGGTATTATCAGAGTCTAATATGGCCCACTATCGTGCTCGGTTTGATGACATAATAAGTTTTGATGTTTTGATCAAATCAAATACAATATGTAAACATATACATCAATTTTTGATGGAGTTCAAAAATAAATAAAATTACTCAATATTTAATTGCAATCGATCGATGAAAGCTCATTAATTAATTTGAATCCAAATTGTTAAATTTAACCAATCAAAGTTACAAAAGTAGTTCAATAAGCTTTAAGACATATTTGAAATTGATTTAATTTGCACAAAAATAATAAATTATGCACCAAATGATGGATGAGGAGGTTTCTGCGTTCGAAGTAGCTCACCGCAACTCCTATATATAGGGGTGTTCAATAAAACCGTCGGACCGCCCCAACCGATCGACCCAACCCAAACCGCACCGCAATTAGCGGGCTAAAGGTGGGTTGGGTTGGTCTTGGGTTAGTTAGAAAAAGACCGCATTTTTGCAATCGGGCTTGGTTTTATGTTTACGTAAACCGCATAGACCGCGTTCGACCGCGATAATGATAATAGTAGTAGTAGAAGTAGTAATAATAATACATGAAGAAGAAGAAGATGATGATGATGATGAAGGAGAGCAATAATAATATACTAGAATTCTTCATATGTTTATACAAAAATTTTGATTATGCACAAACTAATATTCAACACTAATAATAATGATGATATTTTTTTGTTGGTATTATATAATATATATGTACAAATATGTAAACGAGATCAATTGATTCATTAAGTTTGGTTATTGACAATCTTTCATATTTTATGCTGTAGATAAATACAAGAACTTGAAATAGATGATATTACGATTTTGTTATAATCTCATTACCATCTTATTTTATTTCAAATAATTTTTATTTAATATGATATGTTATTATGGTTAGTTTTTTATATACTTAATTCGAAATAATAAATTTTTCACAATCTTATTCATAAAAAAATTGGTAATATTTTTAATATTTATTTGTATTCTTTTAAAATAAACATATAATCATGTATAAGTGTTTATTTTTTACACATTGTAATTGATATATTATATTTTTATAATTAGTACTACAAAAAAATACATTTATTTTGACAAAATAATTGTAACAAAAGTATAAATTGTCACAAAATACTAATATAATTGTATAAGTGGTTTTCTATACACTAAAGACCCCAAAACCGCCCCAACCCACCCAACCCAATTAGACCGCAAAGTGCGGGTTTTATGATCGTTGGGTTGGGCTTGGGTAGAGCTTTCTAAAAAACCGCAATTATTGGGTTGGGCCAAAAAATTACCTAAATTGCCCCAACCCGCACCGCGTACACTCCTACCTATATATACAGAATTTTCACTTGAGACAAGAGCACAACTCAAAAGAAAACTAACAAAAACATAAGCGAAATGGAATTTGATTCAAAGAATTCTTCAATTTTGATTAAGAAAGTTGATCAAGATGATGTTCGTCGATCAGTCAAATATCATCCAAGCGTTTGGGGAGATTATTTCTTGGCTTATGTTTCTACGGTATAACATTAGCTTTTGTTACTCCACATCAATTCTAATTTGAGATGCACGAAATAAACTGATTGTTATGAACAAAACTATGTTATGTGCAGGAAGGTTCTACTACCGAAGAGGAAGAACTTCGAAGACAAAAGGAAATGGTGCGGAAGGTGTTTGCCCAAACACCAGATCATTCATACCAAAAATTAGAACTCATTGATGCAATTCAACGTCTTGGCGTTGGTTATCATTTTGAAGAAGAAATCGACAGATCCTTACAGTACATACATGACACTTACTTAGAGTACAGTAGCAAAGACAACGATCTTCGTACTATTGCTCTTCGTTTTCGTTTACTCAGACAACAAGGTTATTCCGTCTCGTGCGGTAAGTATTAATTTTTAGTCATTGGCGTGTACGATGATTTTTGAAATAGGACTTTCTCTGGTGTATGTATTTTCTATTCTGAATTGGTGTTTCGCCTTTTTATGTCAGATGTGTTCACCAAATTCATAGACGATGAAGGGAATTTTAACGTATCATTGATCAAAAACGTCGAATGGATGTTAGAGTTATTTGAGGCAGCACAATTCAGAATAGATGGGGAGGAAATTCTTGAGAAAGCATTGGAGTTCTCCTCCTCTAATCTTGAGTCTTCACTTTCAAACATGAACAGTTCTCTTTTGACACAAGTCGAAGAAGCCCTGAAGATCCCAATTCGCAAGAGTTCTAACAGAGTGGGAGCTAAGAAATTCATTTCCATATACCAACAAAATGAATCGCATTCTGAGATACTACTGAATTTTGCGAAATTGGACTTTAACATTATACAAAAGATGCATCAAAAAGAGCTCAGCGATATTACGAGGTATTGCTAACTTGTCTTAACATAAGCAGATTCATAGATACTACGCATGATGTGCTAACTTAAAGCTTACAGCAACGAAATGTGTAAATATTGTAGGTGGTGGAAGGATTTGGACTTCGCAAATAGATTGCCTTTTGCAAGAGATAGAGTGGTGGAAGGCTACTTTTGGGCATTGGAAGTCTACTTTGAGCCCCATTACCATATTGCAAGGAGAATGCTAACCAAAATCATCAACATGACTTCCATTCTTGATGACATTTACGATGTTTACGGAACATTAGATGATCTTCAACTTTTTACAGACTTCATTCAAAGGTCACATTCTGAATTTGTCTTCAAGACTATACTATTTACTTAGCATAATATAACTTGTGAATATTTTGATGTGATAATTAAATTTTCCTTCTTTTACCACGGGTATATAGATGGGACGTTAATGCGTTGGATCAGTTGCCATCATACATGAGAATATGTTTTGAAGCCCTTTCAGATGTGTATATTGAAATGGAAAATGAACTCAAAAAGATAGGTGCATCGTATCGTATCCAATACGCAATAAAAGAGGTATATATATATATAATTGAACGAATAAATCATTTTAATTTCCATTTATATTCGTCGTCACTTTCTATTTCGATTTTGCAGATGAAAAAATTGGTGAGGGCATACATAGAAGAGGCAAAATGGTGTTACAATAAAGATATGCCGACGATGGAGGAATATATGAAGGTGGCCGTCGTAACTTCTACGTACATGATGTTGTCAACAACATCCTTGGTTGGTATGGGAAACCTTGTAACAAAGAAAGATTTTGACTGGATTACAAGTGAGCCACTGCTTGTTCTTGCATCCTCAATTATTGGTAGATTAGCCAACGACTTGGCAGGACGCGGGGTAAGAAATTAATTAACACAAATTCCACAGTCAATTTACACTTAATTTCTTGGGCATGTTAATTATGCCAATTAAGGCTTAATTATATTTACGGCTAGGGGTCGTCAACATAAAGATCCTAACTATAGGGATGGTAAATAGTAGGACTCCAAAGTGATCAAAAATTAATTACATGAACAAATGTTAAAGTTTTATTTTTGGGCTTTTGCTTACATGAAAATTTAATGAAAATTCAACTGCCCAATAAGATATTTTCTTTTTCTTTTTTTCCACAAGAGCTTATATGGAAAAATTTATGCCACATAAGTAATGTTATGGAAAAAAAGAAAAGAAAGAGGGGGGGGGGGGGGGGGGGGGGGGGAGATGTTTTTATTTGGGGTTGTTGACATTTTTTATCTCTCCTCTTTCACAATTTACTATTTTATATTAACTAACGTGATATGGCGTTTTTGTATGCATATAATAAATAATATTTTTTATATTTTAAATATATTATAAATTAAAATAGAATATATAATGTATACATGAGTTTAAAAAAAAAGAGAAATTTGATGTATTGTCCACACAAAAATATAAATACATAAAATTAGTATTTTATATATAACTATAATTAAAAAATAATTCGTATAATATAATTTAAACAAAAAACTGATCCACCAAAAAAGGGCAATGGCAGCGACGACTAGCAAAGGAGGTCAAACGGTGTCGCCCCGCTCAGGGGGGGGGGGGGGTTAAGTTTTTCTTTAATTTATATTATATAGTAATTTTATTTTTATAATTTACATAACATATATTTTAAATTTATTTTATTTCCATGTCGGCGCTTATGTGGTAGGTTGTTTTTAAAGCCTGCTCAATTAGTTTTCTCTTCATTTAAGAAAAAACTCTAGATTTGTACACATCGGCAAATTCTAATCACTTTTAAAATTTTAGTGGTTGAAATCTTACGGTTGCTAAAAAAAGTTAATTCTAAAGTAGTATTTAAGATCTTTATTTTATCCTCTTCTAATATATGGAGTAGTAAATAGAATTAATTTCTTACCGGCCGATTCTGTTGTATTTCCACATACAGTTTGAAAAGAAATCTACGGCAGTGGAATGTTACATGAAGGAAAATAGTGCCTCAAAGGAGGAAGCTTTCGCAGAACTTGGAAACAAGTGACGAAATCATGGAAGGACATAAATCGAGAATGGCTTGGACCAAGGGTACCTGTCTCTATGCCAGTCCTCATGCGTGCTCTCAATTTGGCTTGCGCTACACATCTTTTCTATGTGGAATACGATGAGTATACATAAAAGGCATCATACATGGCGTGCTTGTTCAGCCGATCCAATTATTAATAGTTAAAGATTGATGGAGTTTGGCATCTTGCAGCAAAGCTATCTATAATAACCTGCTTCAGTACTTTTGTTTTTCTTTTACTTTTTCTCGACTTGAAAGTTCTATTGAAAATTACTAATCTTCGTTGAAGTTTTGAAGAGATCGATGAAATTTAGCAACTAATCAATATCAAAACTATAGTCAGCCCTTTGAGTGTAAAATTGCCGAGAAAAATAATGAGAAATGCAATTGATTGCAATTACTTACTTAATAAGGGTAAATTACAACCACCTCCTCTGAGGTTTGGCGTGATTACGAATACCCCTCGTTGTTTGAAAAATTACAAATACCCCCTTGATGTTTGATGAAATTATGTAATCCTTGGATGGAGGTATAAAAATGTCAACTTTCCCCTTATTGTGTTTTTTTTATTATTTTTAAAAAATTAAAATCTTATAAAAATATGAAACAGGATGAATGAAAAAAATTTAAAAATTATAAAAAAAATTATCCACTTAGTCCATAGAAAAATACTTTTAAACAAATAAATAAAATTATAATTTTTAATTTGTAAGGGTATTTTGCTCAGATCATCATAAAAAATGAATGGATTGGGCTAATTGTAATGTGGCCGTTAAAATTAAGGGGATATTTGTAATTTTTAAAACAACGAGAGAGTATTCGTAATTATGCCAAACTTTATGGGAGGTCGTTGTAATTAAGTAATTAATATAGAATAATTAAGTAAAATATGAAAACTTAATTATTAACATATAAATAGCAAACCCTTCAAAAAAAAAAAAAAAAACATATAAATAGCAAAGCTTTAGCAATGTGATCAGCCGTCGAAATGAAAGCACGTTGATGAGGAAAATAATGGATTTGACGACTTTGCGGCATTATGAAATTCCTTATGTGGGCTTTAATATGTTTGTGAAAAATTTTAGAATTTAACAATGTGATCAGCCGTTCAAATGGAAGTTGATGAGGAAAATAATGAATTTTGACAGCTATTGCGGCATATGAAATTCCTCACGTGGGATTTAATATTTAGTTGGGGTAATTACATTTACACCCTTCACTTGTTATTATTTTAAACAAATTATTCCTATCTTTTCAAAAATTACAAAAATCACCCTTGGTAGTATTTAAAATTCCAAAATTTCCTTGTTGACTTGGTCAAATTTTAATTTAATTTTTCAATGATAAAAATGGCTTCAGGGGTATTTTGTAATTACCAAAAGATTAGATGAGATGTCAAAGTAATGTTTATGGGGATGCATAATATGACCCCATAGATTTTTTTTTTTTTTATCATCTATGCTAAAACTTAATTTAAATTTAAATTTTTTTATTAATTTTTTTTAATCTGTATATAATTTACACCTTTTAATAATTGAAATATGGTAAAATGCGGACACCTCCTTTAGTGTGTGGGGTCATTTACACTTTCCCCCAACCTTTTTATTTTACCCTTTCCCATCCAACCTTTTAATTTTATTGCACTTTACATTTTTTAGGGAATAATAATAGAATATTTTGTTCGTATGTACACACGCGTCTAAGAGAGATTTAATAGCACCCCAACATATGGGATTATTTGCGCTTTGTCCCCAAACCTTTTTAAAAAACAAAAAAAATAAATTTAAAAAAATTAGAAAAAAAATATGGAGAGAAGTTATGAAACATGGAGAAAAAAAGGAAAAATATTTCAAAAAATTTAATGTTTGATCTGCAGATAAACCACTTCACATTGCAAGCGAAATGTAATATTGGCACAAATCAAAATACACTCATATGCTTTATGGATGCGCCAACATAAATACATGATTTTTTTTTTCTTTATTTTTTTTGGTTTTATGTTTTCTCTTTATAAAATAGTAGTATATTTGATTTTGTTGTGAAGTTACACTCTTTTGTGATTTTTTCATTTGGATTGTTGAAATTTAATCTCTTCATTTAGATCGATGCGTTTTTCTTATTTTCTCATTTGGATTTTTCTCAATCTTTGTAATGTTCTGTTGATTTCATGCTTATGTTGGAGATTATGTTTGTGAATTGAATTTAAAGTTTTCTTGCTCGATTTAGGGGTTTCACATATTTGATATTACAAAAAGTTCATAGTTTTTCTGTTTGATTTTATCTTGTAATGTGAAGTTATTTATGTGCAATTATATGTTGAACTTTTTCTTTATTTTTTGGATTTCTTTTCATTTTTTCTATTTTTAATTTTTTTCTATTAAAAGGTTGGGGGCGAAGTGCAAATGATTCCATACATTGAAGGATTATTTGCATTTAACCTTTATAATTTTACCGAATATAAAATCGCCTTTAGGCGCGTGTACACACGCGGACAGAATATTCCATTATTATTTATCGAAAAGTGTAAAGTGCAACACAATCAAAAGGTTGGGTGCGGAAGTGCAAAAAAAAAAAGGTTGGGGGCAAAGTGCAAAGACCCATATATTAGGGGGATGTCTGCATTTTACCCATTAAAATATTAATATATTTAATTAATATATTAATAAAAAATAGTTACTAGCTTATAAATTCAAATTAAAAATTATCACACTTGTTTAAATTATTTTAAATTCTTAAAATTAAAAAATTATTTATCCTTTATTTTTATTTATAAAATTTATTTTTATTACGATTAATAAATTATATTAGAATTAGTAAAATAAATAATTTATTTATAAAAATTTTAATTTATTAAATTAAGTTTTAAAAAAATTGTTCCTTCTTCCCAATCATATCTTCATGTCCACCCGTAGTTCCTGTCTATGCCCTTGTTCCCACCGCCCTATTGAGGCTATGGCCTCGCCCTACTGGCACCCACCTTTTACCCTCCTTCGCCATTGTTAGCCATCATAATACGTATGTATAAATATAAATATGTCCAAATATATATTATATATATATAATATATATATATTTATATATTTATATATATAAACATATATACATACTGTATATAAACATATTTACACTTTACATATATAATACTTTTTTTATTGATTTTTTTGCTGAAAAAACATCACATGTTGTGCATATATGAAAAATATCACATCACATAATTTTTAAATATCATATATACACTGCATATGATATCTTTTGATCTTAATTGGATTTCCAGTAGAGACCAATGAAATTTAGCAACAATCAATATCATAAACTTAGTCAACCATTTAAGTGTAAGACTGCAGAGAAAAATAATGAGAAATGCGTCTGATTCTAATTACATAGTTAATAATTAATATATCATAATTAAGTAAAATATAAAAGCTTAATTATCAACATAATGAATAGCAATTGCAATGTGATCAGCCGTTGAAATGGAAGTTGATGAGGAAAATAATGAATTTGGCGGCTTTGCGCTTACGTGGGCTTTAATATGTTTGTGAAAAAAATTAGAAATTGATTTGGTAATTAAGGAAAATTTTTAGATTGGAAGAAATTAACATTCTTGCTAATTAATTATAGCAATTTTTAGATTTTTCATGCAAATTTTATATGATTTTTTTTATAGTTGAACTTTTTAAAAAAAGAAGAAATCAGAATTTATTAATAAAATTAAACCAGTCAATTAATTTAGAATAATTAAGTAAAATTTGAAAACTTAATTATTAAATCAATAGCAAAGCTTTAGCAATGTGATCAGCCGTCCAAATTGAAGTTGCTGAGAAAAATAATGAATTTTGACGGCTATTGCGGCATTATAAAATTCCTCACGTGCGCTTTAATATTTAGTTTGATAGTTGAACTTTTTTAAAAAGAAGAAATCATAATTTATGGTAAAATAAATCCAATCAATCAGATTTTTCCATGCAAAATTTTATGTATGTAGTTTCTTTGTTAACTGATACTTTTTAAACCAAACAATTTGTGCCGGATAAAAAATATCAATTCTTCCTAAATTATAGGAATCAGCAAGTTAGTTACATGCAATTTTGTGGTGAATTTTTTGAAAAAAAAAAACGATTAAAATTATCAAATTTTAAGAATACATTACTAAATTACATATGCTATAGGATTATAAGTAGAATTTTGCCTATGTAAGTAGTATGATGAATAATAATCACTATACATTGCACATTTTATATGTACTCACATCATAAATATATAATGTCGTCATATGACAAACTTTTTCAGTAGTCATCAATTTCGTAAAAGCCGGTCACCGCAACTCCTATATATACACAATTTTAACTTGAAACAAGAGCACAACTCAAAAGAAATAACAAAAACATAAGCTAAATGGAATTAAATTCCACAAATTCTTCAATCTTGATTAAGAAAGTTGAACAGAATGATGTTCGTCGATCAGTCAAATATCATCCAAGCGTTTGGGGAGATTATTTCTTGGCTTATGTTTCTACGGTACAGCATTAGCTTTTGTTACTCCACGTCAATGCTAATTTGAGATGCACGAAATAAACTGATTGTTATGAACAAAACTATGTTATGTACAGGAAATTTCTGCTACCGAAGAGGAAGAACTTCCAAGACAAAAGGAAATGGTGCGGAAGGTGTTGGCCGAGACGCCAGATCATTCATATCACAAATTAGAACTCATTGATGCAATTCAACGTCTTGGCGTTGGTTATCACTTTGAAGAAGAAATCAACAAATCCTTACAGTACATACATGACACTTACTTAGAGTACAGTAACAAAGACAACGATCTTCGTATCGTTGCTCTTCGTTTTCGTTTACTCAGACAACAAGGTTATCCAGTCTCGTGTGGTAAGTATTAACTCTTAGTCATTCGCGAGCATAGTTGGACTTGCTCTAGTGTGGATTCTCTAGTATTTTGAAATTGGACTTTCTCTAGTATGGATTCTCTATTATGAATTGGTGTTTCGGCTTTTTATATCAGACGTGTTCAACAAATTCATAGACGGTGAAGGGAATTTCAAGGTATCACTGATCAAAAACGTCAAAGGGATGTTAGAATTATTTGAGGCAGCACAATTTAGAATAGCTGAGGAGGAAATTCTTGAGAAAGCATTGGAGTTCTCCACCTCTAATCTTGAGTCTTTACTCCCAAACATGAGCAGTTCTCTTTCCAAACAAGTTAAAGAAGCCCTGAAGATCCCAATTCTCAAGAGTTCAAGCAGAGTGGGAGCTAAGAAATTCATTTCCATATACCAACAAGATGAATCACATAATGAGATATTATTTAATTTTGCAAAATTGGATTTCAACATTATACAAAAGATGCATCAAAAAGAGCTCAGCGATATTACGAGGTACTGTTAACTTGTCTTAACATAAGCAAATTCATATATATATATATAGATACTACAGATGATGTGCCAACTTAAATCTTAACAGCAATAAAATGTGTAAATACTGTCGGTGGTGGAAGGATTTAGACTTTGCAAATAGATTGCCTTTTGCAAGAGATAGAGTGGTGGAATGCTACTTTTGGGCATTAGGAGTCTACTTTGAGCCCCATTACCATATTGCAAGAAGAATGCTAACCAAAATCATCAACATAACTTCCATTCTTGACGACATTTACGATGTTTACGGAACATTAGATGATCTTCAAGTTTTTACAGACTTCATTCAAAGGTCACATTCTGAGTATTTCTTCAAGACTAATAGCATAATATAACTTGTGAGTATTTTCATGTGACAATTAAATTTTCCTTGTTTTACTGCGGGTATGTAGATGGGAT
Source organism: Sesamum angolense (assembly GCA_034509725.1). Lineage (NCBI taxonomy): Eukaryota > Viridiplantae > Streptophyta > Magnoliopsida > Lamiales > Pedaliaceae > Sesamum > Sesamum angolense. The sequence goes on along the minus strand of JACGWL010000007.1, from coordinate 9,126,541 downwards.
GTTAATGCGTTGGATCAGTTGCCATCATACATGAGAATATGTTATGAAGCCCTTTCAGATGTGTACATTGAAATGGAAAAAGAAATGGAAAAGATAGGTGAATCGTATCGTATCCAATATGCAAAAGAAGAGGTATATATATTATTTATCTAGCAAACCAATAAATCATTTTAATGTACATTATATTTGTCATCCATTTCTATTTCAATTTTGCAGATGCAAAAATTGGTGAGGGCATACTTAGAAGAGGCAAAATGGTCTTACAATAAATATACACCGACAATGGAGGAAATATGAAGGTGGCACTTGTGTCTGGTGCTTATATGATGTTGTCGACAACATCCTTGGTTGGTATGGGCAACCTAGTTACTAAGAAAGACTTTGACTGCATTACAAGTGAGCCATTGCTTGTTCTTACATCCACAACAATTTGTAGATTAACCAATGACTTGGTAGGATACGGGGTAAGAAATTAATTAACACGAATTCTAAACTCAATTTACACTTAATTTCTTTGGACATATTATGCCAACTAATATCTTTCTTACAAGATTTTGGTTCTATTATGCCCACGTACAGTTTGAAAAGAAACCGACCGCAGTGGAATGTTACATGAATGAAAATGGTGCCTCAAAGGAGGAAGCTTTTGCTGAACTCGAAGAACAAGTCAGGAATGGATGGAAGGACATGAATCAAGAATGGCTTCGACCAACGGTACCGGTCTCTATGCCAGTCCTAACACGCGTTCTCAATTTTACTCGCATTGCACATCTTTTCTATGTAGAAGACGATGAGTATACCAATTCCCAAGCTAATATAAAAGACATCATACACGGCGTGCTAGTTGAGCCGGTCGTGACAATTAAAGATCCAAGTGGGATGGGAGGGTGCTGAACCTCTTCTGCTCCTCAACTTCACGAATAATATTAAAGTTGCTGCATCTCAATAAATAAAGACCTGAGCAAATGGAGTTAAGATTGACGGAGTTTGGCATCGCTATGTTATCTATATATAAACTCTGTGTAGGTATCTAAGTCGGGACAGTGTGAGAAGTTGAATCCTATATCTCAATGTAATAAAATTACAGCATATTAAAACTACTATTCAACTGCTTTTATGGTTGCAGCACAGTTGAGGACATTGTCCAAATATTTGATTGGTGTACAAATTTGTTCAACTGAACTGGTGTTTTGATAAAACAATATGCAAAGCGAGAAAATTAGGGACAAATAAATTTAAGTGAGAGTTTTAATATTTTCACTAGTTATATATATATATATATATATATATATATATGATAAAAAAATTATTTTATCACAATAATAAATGTTATAGTTTTACTAGTAATTATTGTACAAAAATTATTATTAATAAAAATTAATGACACTAAAAATAATTAATGATATATCAGTGATGATAATTATTTATTATCACTAAATTTGTATTAACCCTATAAATATGTTACTAATTTATTCATAATGAAAAAAAATATATTCTTTTTAAGACTTGGTGTATAATTAATTTTCCACTCTAAATAGAATTTGTAATTTTTTAAAAAAAAAATAAAATAAAAAAAGTCCGTAAGTCTAACTTTAACTTTGAGATGGCTAAAAAAAATGATTTTAAACCAAAAGTTAGAAATACATTAGAGTACTTTTAGCTATTTTGATTTTTTTTGTAAATAAATTCATCTTTATTTTTTACTAATATATTCTTATTATGATAATTTTAATTTAATTTTACTATTTTAAATTTATTTTTAAAATTATATATTTAAAATTAATATTAGTTTTTAAATAATTTGAATAATTTAATAATAATTATAATTACAATTTCACATATTTACTATTTTAAAATTTTTATATTTATTTGCTATATCATCTAATTATATTAGTTTTGTTCACATATTAGTATTTGATTAAATAATAAAATTTTTTTTTTTGAAATCATGCTAGTTAATTAATAATTATATTATTTAGTGTGAGCATTGTCAATTAAATATATACTTTTAAATATTTTAAATAATAAATATGAAATATATTAATTAAAATAAAATTTATTATTTTTATAAAATAATTATTATTTACAAACAACAAGTGAAATAATAAATAAAAAATAGTATCTTTTTAAAAGGAGCAAGACGGTTTTAATCAATTAAGGGAGTGTTTGGGCGAGCTTTTTAAAAGCGCTTTTTAACTTTTAGGTTCAGAAACGTACTTTTGATGTGTTTTGAATGTCGGCTTCTGCTTCCGAAACTGCTATAAAAAATACTTTTAAACCCAAAAATTAGAAGCAACTTGAGAGTGCTTTTAGCTGTTTTAACTTTTTTGTAAATAAATTAAACTTATTTTGGAATACTTTACCTTCAATAAAAAATAATTTATTTCAACTTTGACTCATTTATTTTTAAAATTTCTCATCTAAAGTTGATGTTAGAATTTTCAAATAATTTGAATAATTTATCACTAACAATATTTATAATTTAACATATTTAATATTTTAAAATTTATTTATTTTATTTTTTATATTATTAAATATTATTCCTATATCACAGAAAAATATAAATTAAAATTGCCATAATTAATTAATAAATATATTTTTCGATAATCATGCAAGGTTATTTATTATGCATAAATTACTGAACAACTATATTACATAGTGAAAATATTATTAGATTAAACATTTATTTTATTCATTAAAATTCAATATTTTAATAACATAAATGATAAATATTTATAAAATTAAATATGAGATATACAATGACAAGTGCAAATATTAAACAAACATTGTATCTTTTTAATACTTATGAAAAAAATTGTCTTTAACCAACTAACTTATGAAAACATTATATTGAATTATTTCTTAACACTTTTGTAATTAAAATTTAATATTATAATTTATATTGATATATATTTATTTGAAAATTAAAAAATAAAATGTTAAAAAAGAGAAAAACAATTAAGAAACGAACTTGGAGGTGGAGAGCTGAAGCTGGAGCCCGAGCTCAGACTTAAAATAGCCTGATTGATGGAGTTCGGCTTAAGCTCTGTTTGTTTAACTGTATCAAATACTCATATCCAACCGTATGGAATACTCCAGCAGCTCTTTTCGGACTGGTCCAACTACTAGAAAGAAATTGAGGTTAGGAAACCTAAAAATGTGTACTTGTGTTTGGTGTTGCCGCCGATTATACACACATAAATGAATACACCTATATAGGGTAGAGAATAGAGATCACTTTTTATCCCTCTATTATATTATTTATCCAGATAGGGTTTTTTATATTTTTATTCATCAGATTTAGTTAGGGGTGCAAGGTGAGCCGAGCCGGCTCGAGCTTTATATTTTTATTCATCAGATTTAGTTAGGGGTGCAAGGTGAGCCGAGCCGGCTCGCGAGCTCACCCCTTTTTTATTTATTTTTTTTATTATATTATATATATATATATTATATATTATTAAAGTGCATATTTAATATTGTATCAAGTTTATATTCAAAATTCATCATATATTAGAATTATTAGTCAATATATCTCTTATTTAGATTTTATATGATAATAAAATATGGTATTTTTATTTATATTATTTATAAATAAGTTTAAGCAATAATTTAGTAAGTTTTGATACTTTTTTATAAATAAATATTTAAAATTCATTATCAATTAGAATTATTAGTTAATATCTCATATTTTAGTTTTAGATGATATTAAAATATATTATTGTAGTTTATATTATCTAAAAACAAACTTATTAGAAATTTAGTACGTTTTGATAATTTTTTTGTAAATAAATATTAATATAATGTATATAAATTTTATCATTCTCAATCTCTTATAACAAAATTCAGTTATTCACTATATATTAGATTTATTAGTCCATATATCATAATTTAGTTTTAGATGGTAATCAAATATGGTATTATAGTTTATATTATCTAAAAGAAGCTTAATCAACAATTTAGTATATTTTAATAATTTTCTGTAAATAAATATTTAATATAATGTATATGAATTTTATTGTTATAATTTTAATTTCCACTACAAGAAAATATATTTCTTTTAAAAATTCATCATATATTAGAATTTCTAGTCAGTGTATCATATTTTAGTTTTAGATGATACTAAAATATGATATTTTGTTTTATATTATTTAAAAACAAGCTTAGTCAATAATTTAATACGTTTAGATAAATATTTAATATAATGCATATATTTTATTGTTGCAATTTCATTCCATTACAACAAAATGTACTTATTCACTATATATTAAAGCTATTAGTCCATATCTCATATTTTAGTTTTAGATGATATTAAAATATGGTATTTGTTTATATTATCTAAAAAGAATCTTAATCAACAATTTAGTACACTTTCATAATTTTTTGTAATTAATATTTAATATAATGCATATAAAAATTATCGCTATAATTTCAATATCAACTACATCAAAATGCATTATTTTAAAAACTCGCCATATATTAGAATTACTAGTCAATATATTATATTTAAAAATTTTAGATGATACTGAAAATAAGTTCAATCGATAATTTAATATGTATTGATTTCCACTACAATATTAAATAGTTATATTAATTATTTATATATTTATTAAATAAATAAATAAATAAAACAAAGTAATTCATCTAATTTAAAAAAAAAAATTAATTGAGACTCGAGCTCGAGCTCGAGCTCGACTCGTGTCAATTGAGCTCGAGCTCGAGCTCGCTGTCTACTGCTCGAGCTCGAGCTCGAGCCCCTCTTTATTGGGCTCGCCGAGCTCGAGCTCAAATTTTGGCTCATTTGCACCCCTAGATTTAGTTATTCAAATTTATATATTTTATCATTTTTGATCCATTTGATTAACTAATCGTTAAATTAATGGATTTTTTATCCAAAAAAAAAAAAACTATCTTCGTGACAAAACCACTCTACTAAGTGCATCACTTGTTTATATTTCTAAATGAAATATTACTTAACTAATATATAACAACGAATTATCTTATTAAACCTCAAATATTTAGCCACAATTACATTGAATTATTTGGGTTTTAACAGATGAAATTATAATTATTTTTATTTTTTGTTTAGCCACAATTACAGTAAAAATATTTGAATTTTAATATACGATAAAAGGATGATAAATAATAGAACAGAGTAAAATACTCCATAAGGTGTTATCCGCGCTATTCAATGATCGAATTTGTGTATGAGGAAACGGAAAGATTTTGGATTGTGGTAAAAGATCAACTTCCTTTTATTACTAGAAGGAAAAGAATTGGACGTCTTTCTAAAAGAGGTTCTTGAGGCAAGAAGTATTTTATATATACTCGCATCATAAATAATGTCATTAAATGGCCGTTTAAAGTTCAAACATATGGCACCCTAACTTTTTCACTACTTATCAATTTTGTCGGAGCCGGTCACACAACTCCCTATATATACACAATTTTCACTTGAAACAAGACCACAACTCAAAAGAAAACTAACAAAAACATGAGCGAAATGGAATTTGATTCAAAGAATTCTTCAATCTTGATTAAGAGAGTTGATCAAGATGATGTCCGTCGATCAATCAAATATCATCCAAGCGTTTGGGGAGATTATTTCTTGGCTTATGTTTCTACGGTACAGCATTAGCTTTTGTTACTCCACATCAATGCTAATTTGAGATGCACGAAATCCACTGATTGTTATGTACAGGAAATTTCTGCTACCGAAGAGGAAGAACTTCCAAGACAAAAGGAAATGGTGCGGAAGGTGTTGGCCCAAACCCCAGATCATTCGTATAAAAGTTAGAATTTATTGATGCAATTCAACGTCTTGGCCTTGGTTATCATTTTGAAGAAGAAATCGACAAATCCTTACACTACATACATGACACTTACCTAGAGTACAGTACCAAAGACGATGATCTTCGTACTGTTGCTCTTAGTTTTCGTTTACTCAGACAACAAGGTTATCCTGTCTCGTGTGGTAAGTATTAACTCTTAGTCATTGGCCAGTACAATGATTTTTTGAAATGGGACTTTCTCTAGTATGGATATATATTCTCTATTCTGAATTGGAGTTTTTATATCAGACGTATTCGACAAATTCATAGACAGTGAAAGGAATTTTAAGGCATCATTGATCAAAAACATCGAAGGGATGTTAGAGTTGTTTGAGGCAGCACAGTTCAGAATAGCTGGGGAGGAAGTTCTTGAGAAAGCATTGGAGTTTTCCTCCTCTAATCTTTAGGCTTCACTCCCAAACATGAGTTGTGCTCTTTCCAGACAAGTTAAAGAAGCCTTGAAGATCCCAATTCTCAAGAGTCCAACAGAGTGGGAGCTAAGAAATTCATTTCCATATACCAACAAAATGAATCACATTCTGAGATACTACTGAATTTTGCGAAATTGGACTTTAACATTATACAAAAGATGCATCAGAAAGAGCTCAGCCATATTACGAGGTATTACTATACTTGTCTTAACATAAGCAAATTCATATATAGATACTACACATGATGTGCTAACGTAAATCTTACAACAATGAAATGTGTGAATGAATGTAGGTGGTGGAAGGATTTGGACTTTGCAAATAGATTGCCTTTTGCAAGAGATAGAGTGGTGGAATGCTACTTTTGGGCAATGGAAGTCTACTTTGAGCCCCGTTACATATTGCAAGAAATAATTAGGTGACGATGACATATTAATGACAGTTAATATCTTCTTACAAGATATTGGTTCTATTAATTCCCACGTACAGTTTGAAAAGAAACCGACCGCAGTGGAATGTTACATGAATGAAAATGGTGCCTCAAAGGAGGAAGCTTTTGCTGAACTCGAAGAACAAGTCACGAAAGCATGGAAGGACATGAATCAAGAATGGCTTCGACCAACGGTACCGGTCTCTATGCCAGTCCTAAACGCGTTCTCAATTTTACTCGCACTGCACATCTTTTCTATATTGAAGACGATGAGTATACCAACTCCAAAGCTAATATAAAAGACATCATACACGACGTGCTAGTTGAGCCGTGACAATTTAAAGATCCAAGTGGGCACTGAATGATGGATGTGGGAGGCTGCTGAACCTCTTCTGCTCCTCAAATTCACCAACAATATTAAAGTTACTGCATCTGAATAAATAAAGACCTGAGCAAAAGAAGTTAAGATTGATGGAGTTTGGCATCGCTATGTTATATATATAAACTCTGTGTAGGTATCTAAGTCGGGACAGTGTGAGAAGCTGAATCCTGTATCTTAATGCAATAAAATTACAACATATTAATAAAAAAAATTCATGAAATGGAACTATATATTTAAAGATTATTCAAGTTTGGCATCTTGGCGGTGGATCTACTACTGTTCAACTGCTTTTATGGTTGCAGAACAGTTGAGGACATTGTTGAAATAGATTGATAATTATTACAAATCTGTTCAACTTAACCAGTGTTTCAGTAAAACATTACTCAAACAGAGAAAATTAGGGACAAATAAATTTTAAGTGATAATTTTAATATTTTCACTAATTATATATATTGACCAAAAAAAATATTTTATCACAATAATAAATTTTATAGTTTTACTAGTAAGTATTTTGTAAAAATCATCATTAATAAAAATTAATGACACGAAAAATAATTAATGATATATATAGTGACAATAATTAATTGTTATCACTATATTTGTATTGTCCCTATAAATATGTTACTGATTTATTCATAGTGAAGACTTCGTGTATAATTTCAGAGAAAAATGTAATTTTGGTCATGTAACTTAGGGGGTGTGGTATTTTTAGTCCCGTATAAATTAATTTTCGTAATTTAGTCTTGTAACTTAGGGGTGTAGCATTTGTAGTCCTATACAAATTGATTTTCGTAATTTAGTCCTATAATTTTATAACTTTGGCAATTTTGTCTTTTCCAGCTAGTTTGACCGAAAATTGCAATATACGTGCAATTTAGTTCTGTAAATAAATTTATGGAGGATAAAAAATGCCAACTCTCTCAAGTTATAAGACTAAAAATGACAATACCCCCCTAACTTACATGACTAAAATTGTAATTTAATTGGGTCATGTGTAAGTCACATACAATTTTTCAGCCAAATTGATCGAGAAAAAATGAAAATCGCCAAATTTGCAAAGTTACAGAATTAAATTGCGAACATCAATTTGTGTAGGACCAAAATTACCACCCTCAATAAGTTATAGGACTAAAATTGCATATTTTTCCATAATTTTATTGCCGCTCTAAACAGAGTTTGTAATTTAAAGAAAAAAACTAAAAAGAAAAAAAGTCCATGCAGGCTGCAGCACTAATAAAGTCTGGGGGGGAGAGATTTCATTGGCTCAGTTTACACCAAAACCAGATGCAGCGGTGTTCTTCAAGCTGACGATCTATTATCATTGTAAGAAAAACTGAAAGCAACCTTTTCATAATATTATAAATAAGTAAATTATATTTTTTTAAAAAATATAATTTATTTTTTTTATATTTTAAAAAATATAAAAATTTATCTTCTTAGACAGGAAGGTAACTTACTTCATTTTAAATTATACAGAGGATAAAATGCTATTATTTTTTATAAGAGATAATTTGTTCATTTACAATATCACAACCAGGTAAATTGCATTAAACCATATCGTTATATGTTGTATTTAATTTGCTATTATTATTGTATTCATATAAAAACTCACTACCAAGGAATGTAGTGACAGAATATAAGTGATAACTTCAAGTTGTTACTAGAAAAATATATTAAGTAATAATAATTTTGGTCTTGTCGTACTATAATTATTAGTTTAAAGAGTTGTGTATATATAAAGTTATCATTACAAATTGTTAGTGATGATCTATATAGATAACTTAATAACAATAAAATATAATGACGCAAATTATTTATTGTTACTAGGCCATCATTATCTATACTAATATAAAAATAAAAACCCCTCCACACTCACAAATGGCAGTTAATGACACCGCTACACCAATTTTTTTGAGAAGTAAAAAATGACATTCATGATAAAATAACTAACTTATTCAACTTTTTAAAATTTATATTAATTGGTATATAAATTATTATTTTCTTTGTTTCTTTTATTAATGTAATGTACTGGTTTATATATTTCACTTTTATTTATAATATATTTTAAAATAAAAAATTTATTATATGCACGTAGGAACGACGTGTCATAGTAGCTAATATCTATATATATATGTATATGTCTAGTTTGTCTTTTTAGTGAAAACTTTATGCACTATTTTTTATCAAATTTATATTTAAACTTTATATTAATAAAAATATACCTTTAATTTTTTAAGGCCATACAAATGTTAAGTCCTTGAATCAAGGGATAGAGGGATTAAGTTTGGATTGGATTCAGTCAAGTTCTAATAAATGCTTAATTTGCCTTTGATATAAATATATATCTATATATATATTTATTTATTCAGATATGAGGTATATATTTCACTTGGAAATTTTAGAAGTTTATATCAGTATGTTCTGTTGGCCAAAAAATTAAAAATCTCAAATTGAAATGATTTAATCGTGTAATTTTTTAGACATTGAAATCTCTTTATAATTTTCTCGCCCAAAAATAACTTTAGTAATAACTAATACTTCTCTTTGTAACCAGTGGCGACGGCAGAAAACAGTTTCATCGTATCATAAATTAATTAATTAATTTATTGAATAAAATATTAAATTCTTTTAAAAATTAGTTATTTTATTAAATTATTATATATATAATTGAAAATTTAATTATATACTTAATGATGTGGTTCGGATTTTATTGTTTTTTTAAGTTTTAAATTAAAATCAAATTAATAGTGCATACCATTTTACCCTAACTTAGAATTATGATTTAAAAAATAAATCATAAAAAATAGTTCAATTCAATATAATCCGAACAATCTTAGACGATTTTATTTATTTATTTATTTTTTCATCAGCTCTGGCTTGACCTATTCACTGGAACTCCTAAATCTTCGGGTGGCTTAGTCGTCAGCGGTTGGATGCTTGGCCCTGTTGGTTTGTAAAAGCATTTGCCACGTGTTAGTTACCAGTGTCTATTGGCTTCATTGACTTACCACGTGTGGTAAGAACGAAATCACTGACGATTCGGAGTATTGAACGCACGACAACTATTCTTAGACACATCATAGCTGAGGAATGTAAACAACGAATCATCAGCAGTGAATTATCTCCTTCAATTAGTACATTTGCTTTGTATAGATTATGAAAAATACAATGGACTCATAACATGACATAACCCCCGATCTTGTATTGTACCAATGTACTTTTCTTTATTTAATGAAATTTATCTTTACCCAAAAATATAAAAAAAAAACATTTGCCACGTGTCAAACAGGTCCCTAGGAGGACGGGCCAATTGCCACAAAGACAGGTTGGAGGCATTTGGGCCTGGCCTGATTCCTTGGGGGGTCTCCTTTTAGGCCTATGCCTATACTAAGGATTGTGGTGGCCCAGTTCGCGTAGCCCACTGGATTTCTTCCGGTCTTGGGCCTTCATTATTAGAGATATCGATGAAGCTTAAAAAATAGCTTATGTTTATTTATTTTATATAACTCAATTAAAAAAAATTATGTGGACGAATATATTTTAAATTTTCATACTATAAATATTATTGATTTTTTTTTAATGATTACTATGTTTTATTTGAAAAATCTATAACTATCCAAAATTTTGTCCAAGTATTTAAATAATTTGATGTATAATTTCTGTACCTTTACTGATTATGTGACTACAAACTAATAGTAGGTATATAATAAATATATTACAGAGTTGTATTATTCATAACATTATATTAATTAAATTATTTTTAACACTTTTTTAATTAATATTTATTATTATACTTTATACTAATATATTCTATTTGAAAACTAAAAAGCAAATATTTAAAAAAAATAATGAGCAACGAGTATGAAATACTCCCCCAATGAAGCTTAGCTCAGTTGGCAAAGTTGGGGCTCCATGATCTTAGAGGTCATGAATTCGAATCTCGCCAGCTGCGTGAGATATTGTCTATTGTATAGTAGGAGTTGGTCTACTACATAGTAGGAATTATTATCTACTATAATATTAGGGTGTTACTAAGCAAGATATAATTATTGTAATAGCTAAGCAATTTATTTTAATTAGTAATAATTTCGCACTTACCTAAAATAAAATAAAAATTATGAAATACTCCAGCAGCTCTTTTTGACTGGTACAACTGCTGGAAAAGAATTAAAGTTAGGAAACTTAAAGATGTACTCTCTTTTCTCTTCGTGTGTACATATATGTGTAGTTGTGTTTAGTGCGCCGGCAGATGCAATTTCGCACGTACACACATAGATGAACACACATGCACATACTTAGAATATTTCTATACATGCATTTATATGATAAGACACAATTTACCACTTCTATTCTTGTATTTTAAAATGATTTTATTTACATAAATTGTTTCAATTATCTATCTTTCAAAGATAAGAGTGATTGTGTAAAGTATTGATGGAAATAGGGCTAAAAGGATTTGATTTGACTCAAATAATAAAAAAAGGGATAAATAATAGAACAGGGCGAAATTCTCGGTAAGGCGTTATCGCTCTATTCAGTTATCGACTTTGTCTACGATAAAAAGGGAAAATTTTGTAGGATTGTGGCAAAAGATTAACTTCCTTTTAGTACTAGAAGGAAAAGATTAACTATACCATATATCTATATGTATATGTTATATATTATATATATATACATTAATTATTGATAGGATAAAAAATAAATGAAACTACTAGGCACTCTATTGATATGGATTAATTTTAATTCAAATTGTTAGATTCAATAAACCAAAGTTGTAAAAGTTTTGTTCAAAAAGCTTTGGAACATATTTGAACTCAATTTGATTTGTGCAAAAATAATAAAATATAATTAAAAGTATTAAACTACTCGAGCTTTATTTATATTTGTTCCAATTAAAGCTCGATTGAACTCGATCGATTAAACTAATAATTAGATCAAATTAAAATACAATTTTTTAAACTTGGTAATAATTCAAAAAAGTTTGAACAACGTCTGACTCGCCTCCAATCATCTACAACTCTAATTATTGGACCTTAAGAAACTACTTTTCTATTTAACTTTAATTATAAATATATAGTTCCATTATTTGATTATTAATTATTTTAATTAGTTATTGAATAATTGAAAAAAAAGATTAGTTTTATGTTTCACTTCAATAATGTATATATATAGTACTTCTGATGCTTTATGTCTTTCTTTCTGTTTTATGCATAATTCTCACTAATATGTGTCGATTAATGGATGAGGAGGTGTCTGCGTTTGAAACATCTCGTTTAGATTAATCTACACTTAATACTAAAAAATTAGGATAGACAAAATTATGCCGTATGAAAATGTTATTCATAAAAGTTATCTTATGTACTATATATAAATATTTTTTATCTTGCGCGAATTATTTTTCACGATTTAGTCTTGTACCTTTAAAATTTTATCAATTTTAGTCATTTTCCTATTAATTAGGTCAAAAAATTGCATGTGACTGCACATAACCTAATTAAATTAATTACAATTTTAGTCATATAAATCAATTCGTGCAAGACCCAAAAAGTCACCCCAATTCATACAGGACAAAAATACTAACCATTTGGACTAAAATTGCAATTTAATTCAGTCATTTGCAAGTCATATGCAATTTTCTGACAAGATTTGCTAAAAAGGGACTAAAGTTATCAAAGTTTTAAAAATACAAAACTAAATTATGAAAATCAATTCGCGAAAAACAAAAAATGCCAATCCGTAAATTACATGAATTTGCAAACTTCCCTATATATGTAGAATGGTGAAAAGTATGTACTCGCATCATAAATAATGTTTTTAAGTAACCGTCTAAAGTTCAAACATATGACACAGAAACTTTTTCACTAGTTATCAATTTTGTTGAAGCTGCTCACCGCAACTCCCTATATATAATACAATCTTCGCTTGACACAAGAGCACAACGCAAAAGAAAACTAACAAAAACATAAGCAAAATGGAATTTGATTCCTCAAATTCTTCAATCTTGAAGGTTGATCAAGATGATGTTCGTCGATCAGTAAAATATCATCCAAGTGTTTGGGGAGATTATTTCTTGGCTTATGTTTCTACGGTACGTACAACATTAGCTTTTGTTACTCCACATCAATGTTAATTTGAGATGGACGAAATAAACAGATTGCTACGAACAAAACTATGTTATGTACAGGAAATTTCTGCTACCGAAGAGGAAGAACTTCGAAGACAAAAGGAAATGGTGCGGAAGGTGTTGGCCCAGACGTCAGATCATTCGTATCACAAACTAGAACTTATTGATGCAACTCAACGTCTTGGCGTTGGTTATCATTTTGAAGAAGAAGTAAACAAATCCTTACAGTACATACATGACAGTTACTTAGAGTACGGTAGCAAAGACAATGATCTTCGTATTGTTGCTCTTCGTTTTCGTTTACTCAGACAACATGGTTATCCAGTCTCCTGTGGTAAGTAATAACTTTAGTCATTTGCGAGCATAATGATTTTTTAAATTGGACTTCTTCTCGTATGGATTATCTATTCTGAATTGGTGTTTCACCAGACATATTCAACAAATTCATAGACGGTGAAGGAAATTTCAACATATCATTGATCAAAAACTACGAAGCGATGTTACAGTTATTTCAGGCAGCACAGTTCAGAATAGCTTCGGAGGAAATTCTTGAGAAAGCATTGGAGTTCTCCTCCTCTAATCTTGAGGCTTTACTCCCAAACATGAGCAGTTCTCTTTCCAGACAAGTTAAAGAAGCCCTTAAGATCCCAATTCTCAAGAGTTGTAACAGAGTGGAAGCTAAGAAATTCATTTCCATATACCAAGAAGATGAATCACATTCTGAGATACTGCTGAATTTTGCAAAATTGGATTTCAACTTTGTACAAAAAATGCATCAGAAAGAGCTCAGCGATATTACGAGGTACTACTAACTTGTCTTAACATAAGCAAATTCATATATATAGATACTACACATGATGTGCTAACGTAAATCTTACAACAATGAAATGTGTGAATGAATGTAGGTGGTGGAAGGATTTGGACTTTGCAAATAGATTGCCTTTTGCAAGAGATAGAGTGGTGGAATGCTACTTTTGGGCATTGGAAGTCTACTTTGAGCCCGCCCAATTGCAAGAATAATGCTAGCCAAAATCATCAACATGACTTCTATTCTTGACGACATTTACGATGTTTATGGAACATTAGATGATCTTCAGCTTTTTACAGACTTCATTCAAAGGTCACATTCTGAGTTTTTCTTCAAGACTATACTATTTTACTTAACATAATATAACTTGTGAATATTTTGATGTGATAATTAAATTTTCCTTCTTTTACCACGGGTATATAGATGGGACGTTAATGCGTTGGATCAGTTGCCATCATACATGAGAATATGTTTTGAAGCCCTTTCAGATGTGTATATTGAAATGGAAAATGAACTCAAAAAGATAGGCGCATCGTATCTTATCCGATATGCAATAGAAGAGGTACGCGAATTGAACGAATAAATCATTTTATTTTAATTTACATTTATATTCGTGGTCACTTTCTATTTCGATTTTGCAGATGAAAAAAGTGGTTAGGGCATACATAGAAGAGGCAAAATGGTCTTACAATAAGGATATGCCGAGGATGGAGGAATATATGAAGGTGGCCATCGTAACTTCTACGTACATAACAACATCCTTGGTTGGTATGGGAAACCTTGTAACAAAGAAAGATTTTGACTGGATTACAAGTGAGCCACTGCTTGTTCTTGCATCCTCAACAATTTGTAGATTAACCAACGACTTGGTAGGATACGGGGTAAGAAATTAATTAACACAAATTGCACAATATGCAATTTACACTTAATTTCTTGGACATATTATGCCAATTATGAATATATTTCTATTAATTTCCACGTATAGTTTGAAAAGAAACCGACTGCTGTGGAATGTTACATGAATGAAAATGGTGCCTCTAAGGAGGAAGCTTTTGCTGAACTCGAAAAACAAGTCACGAAAGCATGGATGGACATGAATCAAGAATGGCTTCGACCAACGATACCGGTCTCTATGTCAGTCCTAACACGTGTTCTCAATTTTACTCGCATTGCACATCTTTTCTATGTGGAAGACGATGAGTATACCAATTCCAAAGCTAATATAAAAGACATCATACACAGTGTGCTAGTTGAGCCGATCGTGACAGTTTAAAGATTCAAGTCGGAGTTGAACAATGAACGCCTCTTTTGCTCCTCATCTTCAGCAATGATATTAAAATTACTGCATCTCAATAAATAAAGACCTGACCAAATGGAATTATAGTTAAAGATTGATGGATATAAACTATGTATTAGTATCAAAGTCGGGACAGTGTGAGAAGCTGAATGTTGTATCACAATGTAATATAATAAAATTACAGCATATTAATAAAAACAATTCATGAAATGGAACTATATATTTAAAGATTATTCAAGTTTGGCATCTTGGCCGTCGACCTACTACTGTTCAACTGCTTTTATGGTTGCAGCACAGTTGAGGACATTGTTGAAAATTGAAATATCTTGATCATTGTTACGTTCAACTGAACTAGTGTTGTAATAGAACACTACACAAAAGAGAGAACATTAGTGACAAATAAATTCCAGTGATAATTTTAATATTTTCACTAATTATATATATTTAATGACCAAAAAAATTCTTTTGTCACAATAATATATTTTTTTAACTTTACTAACAATTATTTTTTGAAAATTATCATTCATAAAATTAATGTTACTAGACATAATTAGTAATATATATAGTGATAATAATTACTTATTATCACTATATTTTTATTGACCCTATAAATAGGTTATTAATTTTTTATAGTGAAAATTCCGTATATAATTTTTGCGACTTTAAATAGAATTTGTAATTTAAAAATAATAATAATAATAATAAAAGGAAAAAAGTGCGTGCAGGCTGCAGCACTAATAAAGTCTGTGTGAGAGAAATTCCATTGGCTCAAATTACACCAAAACCTAATGCAGCGGTGTTCTTCAGGCTGACAATCTATTCCAAATGAAGAATTTTCGACGCTCAAGAAGAACAAGCACGGATCATAAGAAACGGATTGTCCCCACTCCATCCGCGATGCTAACCAAGCGCCATGCTTCCTATTTCGATCTTTTATTTGATATATATAAACCAACCTGTATATATCCATCTCCCATTTCAAAGACTCTTCATCAATCAGCAGAAATCCTAGTTTGTACTATTTTGGAAAGGAAGGGAGATTAAAGATGGGGATTGTGGATCTCGTGACGGAGAAGGTGGCGCAGATGCCGCAGCCGGAGGCCACCATGAAAGACGTGGATCTCAAAGGTCTGGGCTTCGACGGAATAAATTTGCTGGCCAAGGTTTCGGTGTCGAATCCCTACTCGGTTCCCATTCCGATCGGGGAAATCACGTACAAGGTGAAGAGCGCCGAGCGTTTGATCGCATCGGGTTCCATTCCGGACCCTGGATCCCTCAAGGCTAACGGCGAGACGGTGCTGGATGTGGCGGTGAAGGTGGCGCACAGCGCGCTGGTTAGCCTCGTTCGGGACATCGCCGGCGATTGGGATGTCGATTATCTATTGGAGTTGGGGATGATCGTTGATCTTCCGATCGTTGGGCAATTCACCATTCCGGTGTCGTATAAGGGCGAGATGAAGCTGCCCACCTTTTCCGAGTTGATCAGGGGAAAATCTGAGCCATCCGAAGCTGCGGCGCCCTCAGTGGAGTAATTTAGTCGTCATCTCTTTTTTTTTTTTTTTTTTTCCTTTTAAATAATTTAGAAGAAGGATTTTCCAGCCTTCTCAAGGCTTTAGAATTTTGAATGGACATATGGTAAGAAGGGGTGTTAGTGTAATTTCCACATTACACACAAGATGTACATTAATTTAATAAAGGGCATTATAATTCATAAGATTAGATCAAATTATATAAATATTTTGTATTTTTTATAAAATTATATTTACACCCATATTCAACAACAAAGCTTATGTAAATATTTTTTAGAGAGTGTAGATATAATTTTGCAAATTATAATGGATTTTTGTGTAATTTCACCTGACCTCGTGGATTATAAATCTAATTTACCCATTTAAATTTAATAATCTTAGCATGTCTTGTGATATTAGTGCAAAGGTTTAATGAATTGAATTAGTTAGGCAAAACCACCGATAATCTAAAATTGGTAGACGTACCTATTCATTTTAAATTACACTATTAAACTTCAAAAAAATATTAAATATCTCATTAAATTTTGAAAATTTCATCAGTTATAAACTACAAAAAAGTATATGAAATATTTTTTAGATTATAAATGAGTACAATTCAAAAATCATGATAATTTTATACTATTAAACCAAAATCAAACAAACCAATGTAATAATTTTAATTTTCATTATGATTAATTAATATTTATTATGATTTTAACTATAATCAAACTAGTATTTGTTATGGTCTTGACTATAATTAAAATATTTATCATGATTTTTAATTATGATCAAAATATTTGTCTTGATTTTTAACTATAGTTAGTATTTGATCTTGATTCTACTAAAATTATGGTTGATAGCTTTTGTGAAGTTTTAGTTAATTACTATTCACTGTATTTTTTATATTTGATCAAATACTTAATTAATGCAAAAAATATATATTTCTTATAGAATAATGAAACATGTCACAAATATTTTTATTAAACGGTAAGATCGATTAACATGTTTTCTGTTCAAAGCATATCCATGTGATAATAATTTTTTATTAATAAAATAAATTTAAAATTTTCAAGGTATGAATATAAATGATATAATTATTTAAAGATGCAATTTGTTCCGACACTTCATAGAAAACTCAAAAGAGTCAAGAAAAATTATGTGCTTAATGCAATTTATCTCATGCAATATTATAAATGAGCAAATAATTTTTTTATAAAAAAATTAATTTACCTCTGTATAATTTTTTTAATAGAGAAATATATTTTTCTATCTAAAAAGGTCAATTATTTTATTTTAATATATATATATATATATATATATATATAATAATTTGTTCATTTATCACACAAGTTACTTGCATTATTCCCAAAGATTTACATACCCAAACTCACCAAGTGACAATCATCTCATTTTGTTCTTTGTTACATAAAAAATAATAATGTAAAGAATTGAGGTTTTTTGAAATTAAATTAAAATGCACAAATAGTTTTTATTTTTAATAAAATTAGAATTACACTTTTTGAGATTATAATTATAATTACTTTTGTATTTCTTATCTATTATTTACAGAATAGGATAAATGGTCACATGAGTTGAGACTTGACATGACTGTAACTTTGGTCAGAATTTCAGTGCAAGATTTCGGCCAACCAATCTATTATATTGGTAGTCTGACAATCTTGAATCTTAAAAATTATTTAATATCACTCAATTATTAAAAAAACTAATCCAGCTAATTAAATAACTGTAGTCATGAGAAAGATAATTAAAATGAGTGATTATCAGTATTATTAGATCCATTGCTTTTTAAAGCCGACGGAAATATATTTACTTTCTTCCATTTGATTCTGCTCATTTAAATTTAAAGGTTAAAAAAAAAAAAAAAAATAGAACAAATGAAGGATCGATTTTGGGTTTCCATAAGGTAAGGCCCATAATTAGGTCTTGGAGTCCAACCTTGAAGCTTGTGCATAAACTGGACCACTAAAATGCCATTACTCATCAAATATTTTTCTCCAAATATAGATTTTTAGTTCAAAAATTCTCATACAAATTAAATTAATTTAATTAATCACATTATAAATACTATCATAATTGTTTTTTAATTAATTCCTTTTTTTAGACCCTCATAATAAATGAAACATACTCATCATCTTATAATTATAATTTAATTCGATCAAACTTTAATAAAAAACTCTTACTCAAACAAAATCCAGTTCAATTACAACTATATATATTTGATGGGCTGGAATTTCCGGGTACAGACAGAAACTCTCTCTCTCATACAAAAAATAAAACAAAGGCCTACTTTCCAGGCCTCCCACTTGTTATCCACTTTATTACTTTTTATATTCCCCCGAATATTATCTTCCCTCCATTCCAACATTTAGTATACACCTTTTTCTCTAAGAAGTCTTCTTTCACCCAAATTGCACTAATCCACCTCTACATTACTATTATTATATGATTAAAACTATACTTAGAGTAAGATTAGTAATAGAACCCTTTTCAATAACCAACACCCCTTTTTCCAGAATATCCCACACACACACACACACACATATATATATATACATATATTGTGATTACTTCCAAATTTCAGTCATAATCCTATCCTCCCCCAAGAAAAATACAACACTTGTTCTCTTCCCATCCCATGTGAAGTACACAATACGACCAAGAATATAAAAATGTCCAAAAGCTCTCTTCCTGAATCTTTCGACCCGGACCTCAGCTCGCCGCTGCTCGCCCTCGATCCCGACCATGGCGGCGCCAAACCCGAGGAGAGATTATGCATGGACGACATGCTGACCAAGTACTGCGGCGAGTTCGGGTGGTGGCAGATGAAGCACTTTGTGCTTACCAGCATGGCGTGGGCGCTCGAGGCTTTCCACACCATGGTCGTCATATTCGCCGACCGTGAGCCCGTCTGGCGATGCTTGGGTGACGGATGCTCCGCCGGGGTGAGGAGCGTGTGCGAGCTGGACCCCGGTTCTTGGGAGTGGATCGACGGGCCGGGGAGTTCGACGGTGGCGGAGTTCGGATTGATTTGTTCGGAGAAATACAAGGTGGGGTTGGTGCAGGCCTTGTTCTTCGGCGGCTGCATGATAGGTCAGTCTCCTGCTGGATCTTGATTTCGTATGATTATTGTCCTCATCATCATACAGCTATTTTATTTATTAATTAATTTTCAAATACTAATTAGACTTGAAATTAATGCTGTTTTCATCTACTAATTTTAAGGGTCAAAAAAGCAGTAGCACTAATGGTTATTTCATTAATGTGGTAGCATGACAACTAGGTAATTACCACAGAATTAATTGCCAACGTTAAAGATATACATATCTGTCGTTGCTCTGTTGATTTTGTATTGATGGCTGTCGAGTTTGAGACGTGTCAATGAGAGGGAACCTGCACCACATAACACGCAGCTCTCAACTTAGAGTTATCACTGTACAATTCATGCTAATGCTGAATATACGGATAACTCTCATATGTCTCCTATTTTTAAAAGGTACTGAAATATATGATAATCATCTAATTGCCAGACGTAATCGAACACCTAATATAGATTATTACACTGAAAGAAGTTGGAATTTGATAATGTTGGTATAGGCGGCGCCTTGTCAAATCAAAAAGGCGCAAGTTGTTGTTAATGACTATAATATGTAAACTGAAATAAGGCGACAAAATTGTTTAAGGTAGGGTAGGCGCGTTAGTGGTCTCATGTTTGGAACTCAAAAAATAGTAATGTTAGATGAAGAGATAACCACATCTTTTCGCAGAAAGCAGAAAAACGTGAGGAGCCCAGATGCTTTTGGACAAAGCCTGGACACCTTTTTCCTTACTTCTATTGATAAGGGCAAGTATAGTTTTAAAAAAATATATTTAAATCAAATTTGATTTAATCAAATTAATAAAATAATAAGCTGTGTATCACATTTATTATGTAATTATTATTTTTTAATTATATATGAACCGAACGATTAATATATTACTCATTCCTATTCAACCAAACGCAATCCAGAGAAGAATTTTCCGGAGGTTACTTTCTTTTCTGAAAAGGGATGGTCCTAATTTCTGATAATGAGGTACAATTCTTATATTAATAATGCCGGACGGAGAGGCACACATTAAATCCTACTGGAAAAGGATTAATGGTGATGTTGAGAGGAGATTAGACTAGACTAATCCATGGGGGAGAGAGGAAAGACGTCACCATGTCCGAAAAGAGGTGGTCCCAATTCCTTAACTTAAGGTACATTCTAGTAATTAAGGTAACTGATTGACAGGTGAAAGTTAAATGGGAGAGGGCCACGATTGCTGCCTAAGTCAAGCGTCTTTATTACCACCTTTAATGCTTTTTTCTCTACTACGATGTCAAGTACTGTCCTGGGTCCCTGTCCATTCACGTTTTTGCTTTTTCTGTACATATTTCTGTCGTCACTTCAACTTTTTTATGTTTGGTTTCGTTTTTCCCAGTATTCATACACATCATGACAGGCCAAGAATTGTCAAAAGCTTTGATCTCGTACATTCTCTCTTGGAAATTAGGACAGCTCTGTCACATAGCATGTGTTGTTTGCTGTACAATGCGGGAATAGAAGATTGGACAGGATTACAGAATGAAAAATTTTTACACGCTGAAAATGATTGTTGAATTTTGATGTGAAGACAAATTGATGCACATGTTTTTTCAGGTGCTGGAGTATTTGGGCACCTCTCAGACTCAAAATTGGGGAGGAAGGGTTCTCTCATAGTGGTATGCACCTTGAACGCCATCTTTGGTTGTCTGACGGCAGTTTCTCCAGATTACTGGACCTATGCCCTCTTCCGCCTCCTGACGGGTTTCAGCACTGGTGGAGTTGGCCTCTGTGCTTTCGTCCTTGCAACGGAGCCCATCGGCCCCACGAAGCGTGGAATTGCGGGGATGTCGACGTTCTACTTCTTCTCAGGCGGGATAGCTGTGCTTTCCGGTATAGCTTATTTTTTCAGGTCCTGGCGAGCACTCTATATTGCCACTTCGATTCCGTCCATTCTCTTCCTCCTCTTCATACTGCCTTTTGTTTCCGAGTCCCCGAGATGGTGCCTCATCAGGGGAAAGATCGGCCGCACCATGAAAACCATGCACAGCATTGCCAAAGCCAATGGAAAAACACTTCCTGACAGCGTCTTCCTCGCCCTGGATGATGACACAAATGAAACATCAGAGAAATCCCAAACCAATGATTCTAAAGGAGAAGAGGAGTCAAAAGAGGCCATAACAGGATCCCTAGTGGACGTGCTTCGTTCGCCACTCACACGTATCCGTTTGTTTCTGGCAGTGGCGATTAACTTCTTCTGTTCTGTTGTCTACTACGGCCTGAGTTTGAATGTGGTGAACCTCGGAACAAATCTGTACCTCAACGTCTTCCTGAATGCAGTAGCTGAGATGCCTGCGTTTCTGCTCACCGCAATCCTGATTGACAGGTTCGGCAGAAAGCCGTTAACCATCGGGACGCAATGGTTCAGTGGGGCTTTTTGTGTTGTGGGAGGTCTGTTAAAGGTGTATGGAACATGGAAGACGATCCGGATGGTATGTAGTATTTTAGGGATATTTGGCATGGCTGGCACTTACAATTTGTTGTTTATATATACAGTAGAGCTGTTTCCTACAGTTGTTAGGAACGCAGCATTAGGGTCAGCAACTCAGGCAGCGCAGATGGGAGCAATACTGGCGCCGCTGGTGGTGGTTCTAGGAGAAAGAATACCGTTTTTGGTGTTTGGAGTTTGTGGGATTGCAGGGGGGATTCTGGCATTTTTCCTGCCAGAGACTTTAAACAGACCTTTGTATGATACAATGGCTGGAATGGCAGAGGGGGAGGGAGAGAGCGAGGCGATTACTGCTTAAGATCGATCAGTGGACCATATTTCTCCTTTACTTGTCATCTTGAGAACTGAATTTTTTTAAAAAAATACAAGGTTTTTATAACATTCTGGATTGTTGTGCTTTCCGAGGTCGATCGATACCATAGTTGCAAACATGTTATCAAGTATTGAGGAAGTCTGGGCAAAAGTATATGTTGTTAAACATCATGGTACACCACACCTTAAATCCAAGCCTTTGATCCCTGCTGCAGCTTCTCCTATTGTTGCATATCTTACAAAACCAAAACCATTATGAGTAGAATACATGATCAGTGACCACTAGAATTTGCCAAATGTCGCGCCATACAGCACAAATTTTAAACAAAGAGAAAGAGATACCATGAACCACTTCACCAAATTTAGCACCCTATTGATGTTGTGCGTCTGCTCAGCCCTAAACCAAGATATCATGGTTTTTAGAGTAAATAAGTCTATTATGATCGACAATACCTTTGCAAATAATTCTACTATGACCGACAACATCTTTGCAAGTATTCCTGTGACTGGGTAAATTATATTTTTTGTCTATACATAATAGCCTTTAATATTTATAATTTTTTGCAGATTCGGTGCATAGTTATCAAGGTTGTAATAATTCAAAATACATTGTTATCCATCTTTTGCAGCCAAAAGGAAATTCGGATTCTGAAAAAATAAAAAAATATAATAATAATAAATAAAAGAAAGAAGATTTTTTTTTCTACTTTAATTAGAAAACAGAAATTGGGGGAGTAAATGACAGGGAATAAAAGTAAATATAAAGTAAAATCGATTCCTACGAATACGAGCTATGAAGGTTGATGCATTTACCTCCGCTTGAAAGGATTCCCTGAAAATTTTCCGCCCAACCACACCATTTGATATTAGAAAATCGTCATTGAAAGATATATCCATGCTTCTCCAAAAAGGACCACAATCCACAAGCACAGTCAGAGTGAAGGAGTCAAAGGAATACTTGCAAACCTGTTGTCTGTCCATTCTTATTGTCATTCATAATATAATTATTTTGAAAAAATTATTTTTTTAGCCCGTTCTATCCAATATTTATTTTAGTTCTATAATTATGTCTTTGTTTAATTAAGTTATTTAAGTTTCAAAATTGATGAATTTTTAATTGAAAAAATGACATGGTATGGCAACTGGATTTTTTGAGATAATTTTTAATTCTACGTGGCTTCAAACATGAGTTGAAAGATATGTTGTATATAATTATAACATATAAAAATTAAATTATTATTTGAAAAAAAAAAAAAATCCCCCCCTCCCCAAACCAGCAGCACCCCACAAAGGGGGCAAAGGCCGACTCCGTCGCCCAGATCGAAAATAGATCTCTGTGTTTTCACTTCTGCAGTGGGCAACCACATGGCGAGGTCACCCTCTGCGGTGATGGGTGGTGGCCTAGCACATATGTCTGGGCGATGGCATGGTGAGAAGGGTGCAGCGAGACACCCTCCTCAGTTGCGGCGGCGCGCACCGCTAGGTCTTAAAAAAAATTAAAATTGCTTTAATTAATTTAATTAAAAGTAATTAAAAGAAAATTAAGTTAAACATACATTTTGAAAAATTATGAAAATTGTTTTACCATTTTTTAAATATATATAAATAATATAGAAAAGAATTTAATATTATATATTGAAACCACAATTAACTTCAAACTCATGTGGTTGTACGCATGACTGTACACTTGGATAAATGGTTAGACACTTAATTAGCAAGAATATTGCACATGCACAATGTTGGTTAAAATTCAGAAGTTGGCTAAACAATTACATAAAATCTAAATCTTACTAAATTTCTCAATTTTAAAACTTAAAGGATTTAATTAAAAAAAAAAAAAGAGTATAATTACAGGACTAAAATTAGTATTTAGTATACTTAACGAACTAAAAAAATAATTTTGCCTAATTGTACTCTGCACACAATGGTCTGTTGAGAATTTCTACACCAATAACAAAACTCAAATTGCAATAAACTAAATCTCAGGCATCATAAAAGCGAAGACGATACTTCTAATGACGATGACCAAAATTAGCCACGAAAACTTTCAGACATATCAACTGATGTATCAAGTTCCCAACACCTAATAAATTTCCACCTAGACAGAAAAAATGAACAGGGAAGTCCACAAAGTGGAAAGTATGTTAGAATTATATAAACTACCGGGTTGTTAATTCATTTGTTTCACTAACAAAAGAGGTATGCTAAACAGGACGCACGAAATGAAGAACCAGCATTCTGCACTGTATATAAATCGTTTCTGATATTTCTCTATAAGATAAAAGTTCAGGATTCGTAGCAGAAAAACAATAACGTCAGGTCCCAAGTCTTCCAAACCACTACTTTACAACGGAAAATGCATCACACAATGTGTAACCTATATCGTAACCACAGGTAAGGAATCCACACAATATAAGGACTCAGAGATAGAAAAAGGGCACAATAATTTAATTGTCCCAACTCATTTTAGTGGAGAAAATTAGGTTTGATAGAGAAAGCATTAGATTTTACATAGGAAAGCAATCAAATTTACACCATAACACACTAAATTAGGTGTTTTACCAAAAAAGGAAATAAAAACACCAGCATGAAACGAGGATATATGCGCAAATGGGGAGGAAGAGAAAGATACCTGAGACGAGAGATTGGTGGAGGCTTCGGCGGGATATATTGGCTTCTGAACTTTAGTCTGGAATTGATAGCAGGGGAAGCTCGAGCCTTAGCCCCTCTGTGCCGTTTCTGGGGTTTATCTCCTTCCCAAAAGTGGAGGGTTTCAAGAATTTGCTGGGAAAGATGAGATGCTTCATTTTACAATAACGGGCTGCCGACCATAGCAGGATCTCACTACTTTTTTTATGAGCTTGAGTTTGAAGGTAATGAATTTTTTTTCTTTTCTTTCCTTTTTAGTTGTGTAGTATGACATGCAGTTATGATTCGATTGTCTCTCCAACATCATACAAATTGCATTAAGTACAATTTTACTCTGAATCTGCCCCAATTTCATTGCGCTGTTTACTGCATGTACAGATCCCATGTAACAGGAGTTCCTGACAGGCTTAAAATAGAATATAATTTCACTGATATTATTTTTTTTTTTTAGCATCAACTAATTTATTCAGTCTATAGCAGTCAATATTTAATGTCAAGTAAAATATTGTTTTGATATTAAACCACCCTATTTTCCATTGCCTCAAAACTTGTGGATTTGAGATACCAACCTGAAATCAAGCACACACACTAAGCTCATAACAATTTCAAACAAGCACTAAGATAGAACTTAAAATCCAGAATCCCAACAAAATCTAGTATATCCTCACCGTAACAATGAAGTAGTTCAACATGCAAAATCTGATTCAGATTGAAGTGAAAAAAAGATGGTAACAAAATTAAACTCTTCATCATTATATTAATCTAAGCGCCCTTATCGGCTTTAGCAGCTGTAGCAGCAGCTTGACCACGGAGACGACCGGTTCTTCTGGCAGCAATAAGACCAACCTTTTGTCCAGGTGGTGCATCACGACGAACAGTACTGGCGTGACCAATGTGTTGATGGTTACCACCACCATGAGGATGCTCCACAGGATTCATAGCAACACCACGAACCTTGGGCCAGCTGTTTCTCTTCACTCTGAACTTGTGATAAGCATTTCCAGCCTTCAAGAGCGGCTTCTCAGTTCTTCCACCTCCAGCAACCTGGCCAACCATGGCACGGCAACCACTAGGGACAATCTTCTTGGCTCCTGAAGGGAGCTTAATCCTGCAAGAAAGTAATTGTCAGGACAGAAAACGACGATAGATTCCATTACCATACATCATCCACTTAAGACATCTCTTGGAAGTAAAATTTTAATTAGCAATCAAATGCATAGTGCAGAATTGAGAGAAGAGTTACTCGATGATAACCTCATAACCCAGTGTTGGGTCACAGGTGATAGTACATGGGGCTAAAAAAATAACATAACATGTGTTGCAATATCAAGACTTTAGCTGACCAGTGCATAGAAATGAATTACACGGATAATCAGACTATAAATTTATTTTAGATAAGAAGCATGCCAGAAGAAATCCTGAAACTATTTCAGGAAAAAAGCAACAATTCAATTTCAAAAGGAACAAATAGGCATCAAGATAACACGAAGAAAGCACAGTGATACCAACCACTTAATCACCAAATGACAGCATATAGTAAATTCAGTATACAAATTGATTATTAGACAAAACATGTTCATTATCCTAAACCAATCCGTATTGCACCTAATTAAAACAATGAATTGCAATATGAAGGAATTGTAAGTTGGAAGTAAAATACAATTACTTCCAACCAAATTCTAGCAGACATTTTAACAAGTCCAATCATGACCTCAATTCCATGGACACAGACAAGCTAGGTAAGATTGCATACCCGAAATAGGGCTAACCATACCAAGCTGAAGAACATTCAAAATACAGGATGAAAAGGTTCATTGTAGCTACTTCAAATTTTACTTAAATTTCATGTTTCTCAATCATAAACAACTGAATGCACAAAATTAGATTGGACAGACACCCCAAATTCATAAATTTACAGGGGAAAAAGAACATAACGGCCCAGTTTATACTATAATTTTCCTAGTAAGCAAGAATGTTAAACACATACCCAAACCTCCTTCAAGTTTCCCAACAAATACACCATAAATCAGGTATTGGCAAAAGTACCAAGTAGTTCTCAACAAATACATTAATGAATGAAGTAATTGGCAAAGTTACCTAGTAGTTCCATTATCAGGGTTGTGGGAGATAACAATAGCATAGTCCCCAGAAGCTCTAGCGAAAACCCCACGATCCCCAACATGGTGCTCAACGTTGCAAACGACGGCACCCTCCGGAATAGATCTGAGAGGCAACACGTTGCCGACAACAAGGTTGGCCTTCTTTCCGCAGTAGACAAACTGTCCAGTGTACATACCCTCGGCGGCGACGAAGAGCTCCTTCTGGTGCTGGAACCGGAAGGGATGACGAAAGGTGACGCGCGCTAGCGGAGCACCACGGCCGGGGTCATGGATAACCTCAGTGACGACACCCTTCAGGTAGCCATTGCGCTCGCCGAAATCAAGGGAACGGAAGCGTGCCGGGCCCTTGCGGTGGTGAGTGTGGGACTTGAACACGGAGCCAGCTCCCTTACGCTGTGCTCGTATCACACGACCCATTTCGGGGAAGTGCTGTGTGTGAAACTGTGTGTGTGGTTTGGGGGGAGGAGAAGAGGGGACGGCGGGAGACTGGAGGAATGGGAAATGGTGGAGATAGATATAAGGTTTCAGAGACGTTCTTTGTCCGGGTGAAATTTAGGGTTTGCCCTAGGGCTTGTTGGGCTTAGACAAATGGGCCTAGTCCGATATGTCAAGATCTTGGTACTCTTTTAAGCCCAATAGTGTACGTAGCATAATCAAATTCTCCCCAGATATAATAATTTAAGCCGAGTTTTTTTGAGTTTTTATATAAATTGCTAAACTTAAAATTTTGTAATTATGAAATCCGCGAATATAAATATATATTTTATTTTATAGTAATTTTATATGATTGTACAGTTATGCTGTCTGGTATTATATGAAATACCTATTTTGTCCTTTTTATACTACATTTTTGTGTATTAAAATTAATAAAATCCTTAGAAAGTGAAATATCATAAAGTGATTTCCAAGGGAAGTACATTCTTATCATTTTCACATACTCCCTCAAGAAACGACTTTCCCCTATTTATCAATCTTCTTCTCTATTTCATCAAACTCTATTTTGAATTGAAAATTATAAACTTCCAAATCCTATACGTAAAACCCTCTTTTTTATAATTGAGTATCAATGGAATCGGAATTCAATATTCTTAACACAACGCCATTTTTAGGTGTAGAAAGACAAAACAAAATAACCATTAGCATTTTGATGCTGATTGAGTACTCCTTGTTTTTCTTTTTCTTTTCTATTAGTGAATAGTGTTGATTGAGTACTCGATTAAAAATAATACTTTTTTATGACCTTATCCTAATTTGCTAATCTGGAGACTTAACATTCATCTTAATCAAATAAGCGTTGGAGTGACACCATCTAATCCTCTATCTATAAGTGCATCACGCAGTTTTTTTTCTTTTTGTTTAATTTTTTGAACCCTGTTGAAATTCGACTTATTTATCATTAGACCAATAACTTGGAAGTTCCGACAACTTCCAATTTTACATGTAATGTTACAAAATAAGTGTTTAATAAATTTTTAAATCAACTTATTACACTGAGCTTTGTATTATGATCGAACTCGAAAATTTAAATATAAAAAAATTATAAGTTTTTATGTAATGCGGCTATCACATTCAATTCATATGATATATCATTTTTGCTTCATTATAAAAAATACAGGATAAATTATTATTATTAATTTTTACGATGATTTTTTTGTTCATTTTTTTTTATCACGTGGTTAAATTAAATTACATTGAACCCATTTTGACAATTAACTGCGATTTGTTTTCAAAATAAATACACACATAAGTATTACCAGATTAAAGAGGGAATCAACATTTTCAAAATAAATGCGTTAGATTATGGGCACATGGAATCAAAACGTGTAAGCAAGAGGCACAGATTGCTTAGCAGACACCCATGCTTTCCGCCTACGCCTCCGCCACACCCTGCTTCTTTCTTTTTTTATTTTCAGTGAAAATAATATATTTCTTTATTTATATTCTCTTATAAAATAAAAATATATTTTTATGAGAATACATACTTACAAATAAATATATTTTTATTTCAAAAATTGAAAATTAGAACTGAAATATGTATGTATTAAATAAAATTAAAAAATAGTAACAAATTTAAGAACAAAAATAATCCAACGCGAAGTCCCACTAATCCTTCCACCGCAAGAGAAGCTCCATAAGTCGCTATTTGATCCAATAATCTTGACTTCCATCGTACATCATTGTTCATTAGACTCAAAACCCGATTTTTAATTTCTCCAACTTATATAATATATGAAAGCAACACCATTTCATGAGAGTTGTCAGACAATTTCTTGACGATCAGACAAACTCAAAAATGGCAGCCATTCTCGTACTCCTCGTCTTGGCGGCTTTCCTAGTTATGAACTGTGAATCCATCAGCCGAGCTGATTTTCCTGATGGGTTCACTTTTGGAACCGCTTCTTCGGCTTACCAGGTTGCAGAAAAACCGTTGTTTCAACTTTCTTGTTTAATGTTAAGATTCTTGCACTGTAATCGGAGTTGGTGTTTTTCAGTTTGAAGGGGCTGTCAATGAAGGAAATAAAGGAGACAGCATATGGATACCTTTACCAGAAAACCAGGTTGGTGATCAATCTCTTCCTCAACACTCCAAATATGTGCAAATTTGAGTTTTTTGCAAGCTCTTCTGGTTATTTATTTTTTATTTTTCCCCGAAAAAAAAAAAAAAAACATAGGAAGAATATTGGATTTCAGCAATGCAGACACAGCGGTTGATCAGTATCATCGGTTTAAGGTAAATGTTTCATGAAATTCATTAGTTGGACTTCAGAATTAATGCACCCATGTTTGGTTCTTGGCCCTTGATTTTTGTCTTTTTTTCTTGTGAAAAATGTTATGTTGAAGACATATTTGATCATATGTTAAAGAGAAAAGAGAAGTATATTTAGCTTTTGTCTGGCTGTTGCTTTTAAATCCAATGCATTGGGTAGAAACCATAAGTGCTGAATGATGATGTCTCTGATTCAGAAAAGTAGGATAGACAAAGTTTTGAGTAGAAAGTAGTCGGAGGATAAGAATGCTCACATTCTTAACTTATTATGTATAAAATATTGATATGACACTTGTGCAATAAGATAAGAAGTGTACCAGAAAATATTATATAAGATAGGAATAAGAAATATATTTCGTGGCAGGCTGAATTTGAGTAAACAAGAGTATTACTTTAGTCAATTTTAGGTTTTGGTGTCGTCCCGACTGAAGTGGATGATGTATCAACCTCATATGGCAGAGTGACATAGACTTGATGAAGGACTTGGGAATGGATGCTTATAGATTCTCGATATCGGGTCAAGAATCTTGCCAAGTAAGATGCATACAACGCTGTCTTTCTTTTTCGAAGGGACATGCTCGATGAGTTTGAAGAAGAGATATTGTTGTCTTGATAATGTTTCCCTCCTAACAATGTGGACTTATGGCGTTAGTATGTCTGAATCGACAGATGGAACTGGGGAACCAAATCAGGAAGGGATAGAATACTACAACAATCTGATAGACTCTTTGCTAGAAAAAGGTTTGACGAAAAGAATGATTTCCGAAACTTATCACGCAACGGTGTTTCCATCTTACATCGACGTTTTTGTTCTTGTTTAGGTATCAACCCTATGCAACTCTGTACCATTGGGATCTTCCACAGATTCTTGAAGATAAATATGGAGGACTGTTAAGCAATCAAGTAGTGTATGTTGTGCATTGTTTGCATCAATGGTGATATATATGTTGATTTAAGCGCTAAAAAGAATGAAGTTTTAACTCGTAAAGTGCTTGTGCTTAATGCAGAAAGGATTTCGAAAATTATGCTTATATCTGTTTCGAAGCTTTTGGGGATAGAGTGAAACATTGGATGACTTTCAACGAGCCTCACGGTATTGCAATCCAAGGTTATGATTTAGGGGTTCAAGCTCCGGGCAGATGCTCCATCCTCGGACATTTAATCTGCAAAGCCGGAAAATCGTCTGTCGAACCTTACATAGTAGCTCACAACATCCTCTTGTCTCACGCTGCTGCTTATCGCACTTATCAGAATCATTTCAAGGTATTTTTTATTGGCATAAAGGAGAGGTAGTTGTTGTTATGTTTCTGATGTGATTTACGAGAACAAGAAAGTGAGGACATTACCGTGCAACTTATTTTTGACAGATTTCATGTTCCAGGAAAGGCAACAAGGCCAAGTTGGGATAGCTCTCGACGCTAAGTGGTATGAACCGATATCTAATGCAGATGAGGATGTAGATGCTGCAGGGAGAGCCATGGATTTCGGACTTGGATGGTAATACCCACGAAGAGTAATTTATGAAAAAATCAAAAGATATGAAATTAGGTGAAATTTTAGAAACTACAAAGTTGTGTAACAAACAATGAGTTGCAAATCTAAATCAGGTTCCTTGATCCACTTCTCCTTGGGCATTATCCTCTTTCAATGCAGAAGTTGGTGGCTGAGAGACTCCCTGAAATCACTCCGGAGACGTCTCGACTCCTCAAAGGGTCCCTTGACTTTGTCGGCATAAATCATTACACTACCTTATATGCCCGTAATGACAGAACTCGTTTTCGCAAGTTCATATTGCAGGACGCCTCATCTGACTCTGCTGTAATTACTACATGTAAAATACCTACATAACATAATTTTTTACTCTTTCTGATAAAGATTCATCAATATTTGTACTAATTTTCTTGTACATTTTAACTTCAGCTTCAAAGCACGGAATCGCCATTGGAGAAAGAGTAAGCATCGACTTCTTGTCAGGGTAAAAAATTTCAGACAATTAAGAATGTAAGCACTTATGACGTTCCCTATTCGCAGGCTGCATCTAGTTGGCTACACATTGTCCCTTGGGGGATCCGGAAATTGGCAAACTATATTAAAGACAAGTACGGGAATCCACCGGTAATTATAACTGAAAACGGTGAGTGTTCTTTTTTGGCTGCTTATGAAGCTAAAATCTCTTAATGCCGGCAATGCATCTCATGCATTGGTTTCATGAAATTCAGGGATGGACGATCCTAATAGATCTCATCTAGCATTGGCTAAGGCTTTGCATGACGATAAGAGAATAAATTATCACCGGGGCTATCTTTCTAACCTGTCTGCCGCAATAAGGTTCCGACAACATTAACAACCTGTCATGTTTTGCTAGGTCTTCTATGTTTTTCAGGTTTATGCTTGGTTTAGGTCCACGGAAACTCTCTCTTATGCAAAACTAACTGAATGCAGGCAAGACAAGTGCGACATTCGTGGTTATTTCGTATGGTCATTGCTTGACAACTGGGAATGGAACATGGGATATACTGTCCGGTTTGGGCTCTACTATGTGGACTACAAGAACAACCTTACCAGGATACCCAAGTCCTCCGTCAATTGGTTCAGAAACATGCTAACACTATCAAAGAACACAAGGGTTTTCAATGGCAATAAAGTCTTGCCTGAATATAGACCACATCTGTACATTTGTACCATACAACAAAATGCATTATGCGATTCCAAGTTCATATGATCATTACATTGGCTGGTTGATGAAGCCTTTGCTTCTGTGATTTGTCCCATATATATGCCAGTCCCAGCCTGTTTTCTTCGTCGTTGATAGAGCAAAAACCGCACGTAACCCATAATATTCACTCTGTCTGCATCCTCTGAGAGAACTTTTTCGATCATGAAATTGGTGAAAATTAAATTTAGGAAATAGATGAAAATGAACCTTGCAGGATTATTTTATTCCCGAAAAAGAATTACATGGACTAGATAATAGATATAATTGTATATAAATGAATGCCATATATGACTTCGATAAATTTGTATGTATAATTACTTAAGATATGAATTTTTTTCCAATTTTTAGACGTGTCAATTACAATTTTTGCTCATTTTTTAAATTAGAACTAATTTCATTTTTTAAAAATATCACAAAAAATTATTAAATTAATTATTTTTTTTGATCCCATCAAAATTTTACTTTGTATTTGTAAAAAAAACAAAAATTATAATGAGTTCATATTTATTATATTCCCCTAATATTTGATGAAATTATGTAATTTTTTAATAGAAGCTTGAAATTTTCAATTTTGTCTTTTTCTTTTTTCAAAAAAAAAAAAGATTACAATTTTTTTTAAAAAATAAGTAAAATTATAATTATAGTTTATAAGAACATTTTCCTCCATTTACCATCCAGAAAAAAAAATGGACGGTTAAAATTAAAAAATATTACTTTTTTTTAAAAAATAAAAAAAAAAATATTACTAATTTGTAGAATAAGAAATATTTATAATTAAATCAAATTTGAATGCGATTGTTGGAGAAAGATTTTATGAGGACTTCGGCCGACTGCTTTTTAGCATCTCTTAAAGACTCGAATGCTAAAAAAAACTGTCCTCTTTTGCCTCCTGTTTCCATCCATCCATTCGTTCATGATTCATATATCTACCCTTTCCTTTTCTACTCTACGGAAAAACCCTTCTGCGTTTTTTCGGGTATAAAACCAGTACCAGTTTTTTCTGATCAAACTGTAGATAGATATACGTGTACATTGCGTACACATGAAGCGAGGTTATCAAGAATCTTCATCCTCGGGTTCTTTCGGACCTCCTCAATCCAAGTTCAAGTACAACCCAGAAGGTATTTCTTTCTGGAAAAGTGAATTAGAGGGCCTTAATCTCCTCGTTTTTCATCTTCGTTCATAGAAAAAAAATTGATCATACTAAGTGTTGAGGTGGGTTCTTGATTTAATATTTAATTCCGGTACGTGTATTCAGAAAGTTTGGAGCTTTATCATTTTTAGCTTGCTTAGAATCGAACTATATTGGAATGCGTTGTATGTTTTCGGTTTTTTTTTTTTTTTTTTTTTTTTTTTTCCTTATTTGGTTTTGTTGATCAAAGATCAAGGTCGTTTCATTTGGACGCTGCATTTTTATTTTGTTTTGGGATAAAAAAATTGTGATTTCGATAAGTTTCAAGTGTGTTTCCTTGGATTCAGGTGATGCCCAGTTCTTGGAGGATGACAGTACTAAGATGTTTGCTAGGAAAGTGGCTGATCACTACAGTTCAAGAACAAATCAGACGCTCGAGGAGCGGGAAGCAAGCCCTATTATTCACTTGAGAAGCTTAATAACTGGGTACTTACTGAAAATTATTTGAGCTGGTTATCGGGTATTTTGTTGATTCTTTCCTTGTTATTACCAAATTGTAGATGCTACTGTGTTTAAACTGTTTGTGAAATCCAGTGTGAAAGTGAAAGCGAGTAAAGTACTGTAGTTTTTTCTTACTGCTTTTTCTGTTCAACAGATAAAGAGCGTCTTAATTCAGTTATACACAAAAAAGGGAGATGCGGTCCTTGACCTGGCTTGTGGAAAGGTAGTTTATGAACTGTGTATTTTGAGATGGATTTACATTTATATTGAGCTTATGTTGTCATTTTGCTCTTATCGTGTATCTTTCATTGTACCAGGTGGCGATCTTATCAAATGGGACAAAGCAAAGATTGGCTATTATGTTGGTATTGACATTGCGAATGGCTCGGTAAAGTTTCAAGACCTATTAGCTGCCATTCCAATGGTTTTTGCTTCTGAAACCATCAAACTGAACTAGTTTCTTGTATGTTAAAGGTGTACTATATACTCATCCCCTTCTTTGACCTGTGTGTGTATGCGTTTGCGCATGCATTTGTAGAGAGGTGTAACTTCATTGAACTTTGTCTAATATTACTTTGACCAACACAAAGAGATTTATATGTTAGCATTTTCTTTGGTCATTCTGAGTGCAATTACCTTTTTCCTAAAGAAAAGCCTGCAGGAGCCACTTGTCAATTGTCACGAATGTGGTTACGTTTAAGCAATTCTGAAGGACTTCGAACTTTCAAATTGCATTGTTCTCTATTCAGAACCAAATGAATGTCGTTTTGCACATCTCTTCTCATAACCTCACATAACTACTTTATTTTGGACCGATGGTGATTGCTTACCTGCAGGCACACCTCTATCAAAATTGTCAACTTCATTTACTGTGGGATTGAGCACTAAATAGAAGCAGTCAAATATAGAGGCCTCCATGTATTCACATGAACATAAAAGTGTAGTGTGATGATATTTCTGTACATGACACGAAAAGGAATGGAGACATCGGATTGAGACTTTATAGGACTTCATAGACTTCAATGCATCCAAACTTAGTTCTTAGAGAGAGGCTAAGAACTAACTAAGAAAGGCTGCCTTTGCGGTTTGAGGCATCAATTAACCTATTCAGTTTCCAGTTCTCACTTGGCCTTTTTGGCTCAGTAGTCAGGTAGAAACCGAGGAAAGAGGATCAGATTTGAGAACGACTGATTATAATGTAATGAGAAATAGAACCTCTTTCTCTAGGGTATTCCCTCTGTGTCTAGATGTTGAGTGAGATGACTGTATGCTAAACCTAGCCTATAATGCTATGCATGACGAAGTACATCTCCATCTTTTCAATGTGACAAAATCTAACGAGCTTGAGCTTCCTGTGGGTGGTGTATTTGGTGTCCATATTAATTCTTGAAGAAATATATGGTATATAACTGAAGTCTTTCTCAAACATAGATTCTCAAATGTGGATCATATGCACAAGACTTTGAATGCTTCCTCAGTTAATGAGTACTGGTTGTGATCTCCTATATTTTCAGCCTAAAATTCAATTTACAATGTTGTAACTTATACTAGTCTTGATATTTTATAGATTAGAACTTATTTGTGATTAGAAAATTATCAGGGGATGAATCTCAACATTCCCTGTATTGCATTTCAGGAAAATCAGTTGTCTAACGTGTAATGAGATTCCTGAAATATGAATATGATAGACTATCATCTTATTTGATACCAATAACAGAAATGATTACTCCATTAACAGATAGAAGACTGCCGCACGCGATATAATGGTGATGCTGATCATCATCAGCGTCGGAAAAAATTCTCCTTTCCTGCCAGACTCATCTGTGGAGACTGCTTTGAGGTGACTATTGATGATCTTATACATATGTACAGAATAGCAACATATATGTCTGCTCTGGATATTTCTTGTAATACCTGAGTAATGGAGTGATTCATTAGTTGTGTATAGACCAGAAATTAAAGTGTTGCTAAATTGCTCTGAGGGGGATAACTGGGTCGTGGACAGTACTGTTGAATTCCTGAAGTTTGTTGATGTGCCTTTTAGTTATATTAGATATGTATTCAGGCAATTCAACTCTGTTTTTTTGCAGGTTCGCCTTGATAAGGTTTTGGCAGATGATGCTCCATTTGATGTTTGTAGCTGTCAGGTCAGTGGTTCTTAGGCATTTTCTGCAAGTAAGCATCTGTTCTTCCATGATTCAATGATTTAGTTTTGAGATGTCACCATATCCCCCTCCCTCCTCTCTCTACACTCATACACACTTGCAAATTATCTTGGTACCACCTACAATATGTTTCTCTTATTCTGGAGACTTACATGTTAGAAATGACACAGGAGAAGTCTATCAACTAACTTGTCTCTTTCGACTAATAATTATACCCTCCTACATAAGTGATAGCTGTAGTTATTCTTTGCATGGACTAGCTGAAGTGATCAGATCTTTATATGAGCTATAAGGTTCTTAGATATTTCTCATCTTGCTTATCAAATTTGGGGACATCTTGAAGTATTTTATAACTCAGTTTGCTGTGTAAAATTACTTTAGTGCCAATTTTATGTATGTTAAAGCAAAAATACATATATCTTTAGATCCTAGTGGGCAATGATTTCCATTCAAATTATGTACTGTACCAATCCCAGATCCCATATTAAAATAAGAGAAAGACCATTCAGAAGTGCTGCTTGTGCATGTATGTGTTGAAGGTTCTGAAGATGCAGACTAGTAAATTTGCGACTGATAATTGGAAATATAACAAATTATTCAAGTTTTACAAGTAAAGACTTAAACTGTCAAAACCTGATATATTGCAGTTTGCCATGCATTACTCATGGTCTACTGAGGCGCGTGCAAGACGGGCCCTGGCCAATGTATCGGCTTTACTTCGGCCAGGAGGCATCCTTATTGGAACAATGCCAGATGGCAATGTCATCGTCAAAAAGCTTAGAGAAGGTTTTACATTGCCTTATGCTGTTTGAATTTCTGCTCCCATTTAGTCGATAAATATTTTAGAACTACACAAAATTTTGTAACTCTTAGATGTCCCAGTATAGGACATTGATACTGGATGGCTAAAATGAGGAGTTGTGATGGCAAGATTTACATTGTAGTGCACCACAAGTATTTCCTCACCCTGACTAGTTAAAAAATCTTGTCCTGCTGCAGTACAGAGCTGTCGTAAAGATATTGTTACCTATTGTTTGTTTATCATATTCTGGCTTTTAATTCATCAGCTTGTTTATCTAATATTCAAATCCTCAGTAGATCATTCTCACTTATTTTATCTTTATTGAGTTGCCAAGCCTTCCATCTTTGATTTTAGCTATGGGCATCAATGTTTATTTTTTTTCTCTTATTTATAATTATGTCCCTATCACTAATTATGTTCACAATATAATATGTTTATTTGGTGGGCGATTTTAGGTGTTATTATGAGTCATGGGCCTTTTCATTATCATTCTTATCGCTATAAAGCTGTATCTGGAATAAGAAATCTTCTCTCTCCTTGCATATTTATTTTTCCGTAATACATGCAGTTGATGGGATGACTTTTGGTAATAGTGTGTACTGGATACGTTTTGATGAAGAATTCGAAAACAAGGTAATTTTCTATGCTCTCAGCTAAAATGTTAGCTAAGCAGCTTATGCCAACTATGTCTAGCCTCCAATTACAACATCTTTTCACCATTTTTTAATTCATACAGAAATTTAAGTCCTCAAATCCTTTTGGCATCAAGTACAAGTTCCATCTAGAGGTACTTTTTTACTTTTCTCTTTTTAATTTATAAATTTATAGAGCTTAATTCGTTCTAAATCCTTTTTCATCTACCTTACAGTCACCTGTCTTGCTCTTCTGATTTCGCACTTGCTTCTGTTGCTGGGATCTTATAGTGGATTCTATTGTTTTTCTCCTTGGAATGTCCTTGTAATAAATATAGTTTAAGCAACTCTCTTGCAGGATGCTGTTGATTGTCCTGAATGGATTGTCCCTTTTCACGTCTTCAAATCAATGGCTGAAGAGGTATGCATCTGGATTCGACGGACAATTTCATATGTATTAACATCACATGCACAATATACATTCAACTGCTTGTAAGAAGTTTCTATCAGCTGTATCACAAGCTTAGTTTCTAAATCTTTGCTTATATCTAAATTTGCAGTATGATTTAGAGTTGATTTTCGCCAAAAATGCACATGTATTTGTGGATGAATACTTGAAGAAGCCAGAATTCATTGAGCTCATGCGAAGACTTGGTGCTTTGGGTGATGGTAAAGACGACCAAAGTAAGCTTTGGCATTTCTTTCAATTAAAATCTTAGTATGTTATTGTCTGGTATATGGATTAATTCATTCCAGATAAAATATCGGGCGCGCAATTTATGAATTTCATGGCATCCAAGTAATGCCTCAGCTTTGATTGGTTCGAACTTTTACTTTCAGGTACACTATCACCAGATGAATGGGATGCAGCATACCTATATTTGACCTTCGTCTTGAGAAAGGTAAAGATTTCACCCTTTTGTATATCTAACAATACAAGTTTCTTGTAAATTGTTGTATTCTACCTCTGTGTACATGCAAGAAATAGCTTGTTACGTGGGGCAATTGATGCCCACTCTGCTTCTCCCTCTGCACTCTTATCAGTTTTCATTCTGAGTTCTAACTGTTCTAAGGATTCTGCTTCTCTTGTAGCGAGGGCAACCAGATCAAACCCAGGTGAGTATTAGACGGGACAAAGGTAAGATGCATCTATCGAAGGAGGATATCATGTACATCAGCGGTCAAGTATAGACAAGATTCAATAGCCACACATCCTGATTGGACAAATACACAGCTTGGATAGGGAGGAAAGTAGGAAATGTTTGACTTCTCCTGACCATTAAGCGTCAGAATCATAGGGGGCCAATCAGTCTGGTATAGAACTGAGTGCAGCACTTACTGCAGCTTAGTTCAAAGCCGCCTGTGCTGTTGGCCTAATAGTTTTTGCTACATGCATTACCAATGTAACCAGATATGTCTACTCACAACTTCTTGATCTGTAACTTGCTTTAGTTAGGCTGCCTATAAGAGCTTCATTTTCATCCATGGTTGTGAAATTCTCGATAATGAAACTGCAAAGACTTTCTACTTTTAAGGTGACTTTGAAATCTAAAAAAACATTTAGTGCAGTGATATCAAAAAGGTAAAGTAACTCTCTTGCAGGGCAAAATGTAAAGTGCAGTACTTAAGTTCTCCATTGGAGCAAGTTACGGAACATTTTCAATTCCTACTTTGGGGTGATACTGGAAATCAAACAAGTGAAGAAAGCATAAAAACTATTCTCAGGTTAGCTTCAACAGATTTTACAGATACCCTGCAGCAAATATTGATTAATTAAACTCGCTTCAAAGGATCACCATTATGGCCATGATAGCCAATCCCATAAAGGATGCTCCCATAACAGTTTCCGCACTTCCAGCCCTGCCGGAATGTGCCAATATTCTGCTGGCACCCTGACCAGCAAAGAAATTTTGGAAGTAATCAGACAAGCTGCTTATCATATCAACCACTGTAGTCTTGACCTTCTGAACGACATCAATAAATCCATTATCAGGCTGAGATTCAACACGCTCATATGCAACATCAATCCTCTCTGATGACTGATTCATGTTTGAGTATGCTAAACCTTCAAATAAAATTACAACAATGATTATCACCTATGATTTGGAATTTTCCTTAAATGAAAAGCAGCCGTGGACAACAATCTTACCTGCCCTTTTTGACTGCAGAAACTCCTGAAGCTCCTGGTTATGTAATACAGCATTCCACACATTTTGATCACAGGCAATTGAAGCAACAACATCCTGGGGAAAGACATGAAAACAAAGCAGTTAGGGATATCATAATTCCTACCACGGGCTGGCTATAGGCTTATCAATGATGCTTTGATATCCATATAGAAACAAGCTTATAATGTCAAATTCCTTATAACCATCCAGTGCTGAAAATTGTTGGCATGCTGTGTACAATAGACGAGAGATTCTAAATTTTCATGCCTGGAACAGTACGTGAATGCATGGAAATCTTCCAAAGCTCCATCAAAACTGAATATCAAAGTTTAACAGGGATAAAAACCTGAGCTGCAGAGCTTTCATATAGAAACTGAAATGCCTTAATGGCGTGGGCTGGTACCGCAGGTGCAACAGCTCTCTCACTGGCTTTGTTCTCTATAAGTTGTGAGCTTGAAACAGATAAGCAAGGGTAACGACTTTCGGCAAATGAAGCTTCAAAACCAGCTGATGAGTGGTGAGATGACAGATAAACCCTGGAAATTAAAATTTTTGGCAAGAGATGCCTCAGCAACAGCATGTATACATAGTACATACAGAAAGTTGATTTGGGAGGCAACTAGTTCAGCTTCACAGTTACAAACGGATAAAAGTTCAATATTGAAGTTCCAATGAGGTAATCATTCAAGAGGCACACTGGTCAGCTATGGCGCGTCCCATGCAACCAGTAACTTTTTTCCTTTTTCTCATTTCATTGTAATAATGAAATGTTATCCTTACAAGTTATGACCAAACATTAAATGAGAGACTGAGCAGAACTACTTATTACAATTAATAAAGGAATAATTACACTACACTCTTTGATCTATAACCTGTTTAGACAAACCACCCCTACCTTTAGATAATTACATATAATCCTATCAAAATATCATTATCACTTACACAAACCTCCATTGTAATGAATCTAACATTTTTAGGAGGTGTGTTAGTGTAAGTTTCATTACACAAACTGTCCCTATTTTTTTTGCTGTCAGGATAATTTCTGTAATTATGCAAAAAAACAGGGGTGGTTTATGTAGATAGAACATAGATTA
This sequence comes from Sesamum angolense, assembly GCA_034509725.1. Classification (NCBI taxonomy): domain Eukaryota; kingdom Viridiplantae; phylum Streptophyta; class Magnoliopsida; order Lamiales; family Pedaliaceae; genus Sesamum; species Sesamum angolense. The sequence goes on along the minus strand of JACGWL010000007.1, from coordinate 9,085,086 downwards.
AGGTGTAAATGTGATTATCCCTTAATAAAAAGACAGATGAAGTGATCAATCATCAGAAAACCTTAATAAAACAGACATGAGAATAAGGGGTTAAAAATTCATTAAATTACAAACGGCCGATACTGAGAAAATACAGAAATGTGTGCTTAAGCCCGAACGATCACCAAAAGATTTAACTTGACTAAAAATTAATCTCAGAAAAAGATAGTAAAATTCCGATGTCAAACAAATCACATCAAACTGACAGATAAATTTTTCATACATCACCGGGTCTAACAATGACTCGTATTTAAAACAGATACTCGTTTAGAAGAGGAAAAAAAGTTTCAAACTTCACAAATTAGAAGAATCACAGACATACTTTTCAAGCGCCACCGTGAGGTCCGAAGTAGCCTCTTTAGCTTCCTGAAGAGTCGGCCTCCCGGCGAACACAATCCTGGGCATTTGATCAACGGCGCTTACAACCGGCTCCGGCTCCCTCCCGGCGAACAACCAGTCATCCATCTCCGAAGACGTCATCCGAACGCCAGCCTGAGACGGCGACGCCTCAGGACGGGAAGAAGCCGCCCTGAGGGTGGCGGAGAAAACTGGGCAATGCTCCAAAGTGATGCCACGGAGGCCACCATTCGCCACGGTGATCCCCGCCGCTCTCATCACTCCGCCTCCCATGGTTTAAAGCTTCGTGAATATACGAAGAAACGAAACCGTAGATTAGGATTATGAATTTGTAATTAGGAGCTTAATCAGGAAAGACGATGAATTAGCGGCGAGTTTAAAATAGCGCATCGCGAGGGGAAAAGATCTTACAGGCGAAGGCAAAGAGTCTGGGAAGCCCAGCAGGCGGACACGTGTGCATTTAATTTAACGTGTACGGATCGGGGGGAAATGTAATAAATATTCGGAATAAACCAAAAGGTCAGAAATTCAAGTAGGAACAATATGAAAAGTATTTTAAATTAAAAATAGGGATAATTATAGTCCTCTTTCTTAAAATTTAGTATAATTTCATGTAGAATCTTTTGTGATTTAAAAAATTATATTTATATTTTTAAAATTTATTCCGTCTAACAAATAAGTCCTCACTTAGTTAAAATTTATCGAGTTTGTCGATATTAACAAAAAAATTATATTAACCCATAATTGACTTATTATTATGTCTTCACACGTTAATACATTTGAGGGTGTATATTTTCACCGTTAAAAATGATAGTTTAGTTCGAAATAAATTCTTTGATCTGCAATAAGTAAGTAATTATTCAATCGAGGGTAAATACCAATTTTCATTCAATTTTTCTGTTAATATCGATAAATTTAATGAATTTTGACTAACGGAGGGACATGTTTTCTAGATGGAAGCAAACCTCAGATGTAGTAAATATAATTTTTCAAACCACATAAAATCTACGTATAATTACATCAAACCTCAAGGGAGATAAGTGTAATTATCCCTTAATTTTTTTTAAAAAATTATGGCTATTAGAGTAATCAGGACTAGAGATTAAGTATAGATCATATTAACTGAGGTGATGATCTAAAATTCGTAATAAAGTCAGTACAGTGGAATTATCAATTTTTGTATTTTTGTTAATAATATTCGCTAGCATCATTTAATACATTCAAATTAAATATAAATTCAGATATCGATAGTATTAAATTATTAAATATATTCAAAATGAACAAGACAATATGTTATTATGAAAAATAGACAATACAATAACGTTAATGAGACTCAAACTCACACCCTCGTGATTATGAAACATTTCGTGTTCATTGATCAAATGTCTAATGAATGGTGAGGACGAAAATATCATAACTAAAATATCTGTTTGAAATTGAATGCGAAGATAATAAATTGAAGCGGAAATTAGTATAGATAAGGGAGCTGCCATACTTTTGTTCGAAAATGATGGGCACCCACAATCGCATAAGATAGTAGATATGCATGCCACTGCCCCAACATTACCACGAACCTGTTATCTACACTACACTCTCATATTTAATGGGGGCAGAAAATTCTAGCTCAGACTGTATTCAGTTAAATTAGAATTATTTATATGATAAAAGGTATAAATTTTGTTATATTATATACATAAAATAAACAATCACATAATAAGTGTGTCACTTTTATTGTGTGTTATATTAGATAGGAGTTAAATTCATTTTGCCCCCTGTGTTATAAAGAATGGATTACACTGCCCCCTGGTCAAAGATAGCCTAATTTTATAGGGGCAATGACTAAAATGCCCCTCACAGTTAATTTGGTCAACCTATGCCTATTAAAATATATCTATAATATATAAAAATTATTTTAAAAAAGTTTTATATAGAAAAATTATCCATAGAATTTTTTTTATGTAGAAAAATTATTTTTTCTTAGTCCATTAAATATGCTCAATATTAATTTTAATCGATAATTAACTCATTTTTTATAAATTTATTAAATTTTAAAATTGAAGAAATTTAATTTTTTAGTGGTGAAGATTTTAATTTTTTGACCAAAACATAACATGGCATGCTAAGTTGATATTTTTTTTAGGCTTTTAATTTTATGTGGCTTTAGAAAATTATATGACATGTTGGATAAATTATATTATATAAATTATTATAATTATAAAATTGAAATTTTATATTTATAAAGTAAAATTATATTATTAAAAAAAAATCAAACTCCCCACCCCCACCCCCTCCCCTTCCCTCCTGCCGCTGTTTGGGTGACGCCGGTCGCCCTTGACGGCGACGGCGATCGCCCTCAATGGCCGTTGCCCTGGTTGCGTTGGGCGACCGCCACGCTCCAGAAACGACGAGGGCAACCCTCCTCCGCAGCGGCGGCTTTCGCCGCTGCTTCCCTTTTTTAAAAAAAAATAATTAATTTAATTATGTAACAAAATATATTATATTAAAAATATTAATATAATTATATTTACGTATAAATAAATTTTATTATTAATAAACTATTATATATTATTTTAAAATTTATTAAATATATATAATGTATAATGATTTATTAAATTATACATAATATATTATATAATATTATATTATAGAGAGAAGAGGGCAAAATTGTTAAGAATGAAATTTCATACCCACACTCTCAATCAACGCAAGTGTATTACACTCTCTGACCTTAGGGGTTTTTAACTTTTTTTATATCACATGGGTGTGTTTGAATTTTTATTTTTTTAGAATTTTTTTTTGAATATTTCCAATATCATAGGGGATTTCTTGGATTTTCCCTTAGATAAGATAAGAATTTTTGACAGACAACTTTGACTCTCGGCATTTGAAATTTTCATACACGGTGCCCCCCCCCCCCCCCCCCCCCCCCCAAATTTTGAATTAAAAAAATTTATATTGTTTGATAGTAAGATATCAAAAATCAATCAATAAGTACATAATATATATATATATATATATATATATATATAACAAGCACAAAACATATAAAAACCGTTATAGTACTATTTGATTTGGGTTGAGGTTGTTATGATCAGGGTTGTAGTTGCTTCCTAGGGATATCTTGATTTGGAAAGTAATAAAATTATTTACAACAAATACATTATGCTTGTAAGGTAATTTTTAGTCAGAACGCTATGATATTTGGTATCGTGTACAATTATAAAATGAGTCGATTATCGCTAACATTTAGAAGTGGTTCAAATGTAAAAAAATATGTGCAAATTCAGACTACCAAATCTTAATTGTATGACAATAGCATGATCGATAGTTAAGATTTTATATTAACGAATCCTGTAAAATTATACACATCTCAAATAAAAGCAAGTCAAAACAACACTAACGTACATCAACAACATGCACTTGTACTGTTTAGTCTTTACAATCTATTTTTATAAGCATAACTCAAATTAATTATTTTCAAGACGAGTACCATTGAAATTAATTCATGTTAAAATCTCAATATTTAGTATACAAAGAAGTAAACAAGAAACGCTATAGTTAAATCATTGTTTTCCCCAATCACAGGTATAGTAGCAGTACAGTACTGTTGTTCTGGGCAAAACTCGTGTTTCATACTGTGAAGCTGCCGGACAAAATAATGATCCAATCACCGAGGATAAAGACGCGGCCAACCAGCCGTAGATGCCGCTGTCTGATGGCACGTGCGGACCCAGCTGACCCTGACCCTGACCCTGACCGCGACAAGTATAATACACGTCTATAATTATGCACATGCTTGCTATCCTACTTTATAGTTGTGACCAACTAATTTCTTACCCGATTTCATTATACGAGTTCCAGTTTCGGACACTGATGGGCCCCACGTGAGATGGATCCAATGAATAAATGATATGCAACCCGTGATGGGTGGGCCCCGTTTTCAGCTCCTTTTCCATTGACACTGATCAAACATCCCCTATTGACCTACCACCCACCCTACCGTTCTTTGAAATTAATTTAATTTATATATTTTAATTATCAATCATTAATGTAAAATATTTACTTTGAATTCTAGCAATTACGTAAAGAATAAACATAATTTCACATTTTTCATAATAAAAATCCTGAATTCATTAAAATCAATTATTTCGTTTAATCTTTTATTATGTGAAGCATAATTTGATCAACGTTGATCACTAATTTTACGAGTAAAGATAGTATATTTAATTCAGACAACAATGAGTATTGAGTTTTTAAATTAAAGTGGTGGAGGTAAAAATATGCTATGTTTTGGGGTTATCTAAATCTTCTAATCTAAGAAGATTAAGACAAACAAGAATTAACTAAAGTTAGAAGATTAATTAGGATTTCTAGTCTAGTAATTAGGAGATCTGATGTCCAAAACTTTACACTACTACCAACATATAGTATACTAACTACTGAGGATACTGCTGTAATATACTGATGAAAGGTTAAATTACAAAAATAACCCCAAGTGGTATTAGTGTTCTTGCCCACATACTACTATCTTTCTGCTGCCAATGCCTTCCCTGTTGCCGCGCTCTCCTTCAATACACCTGTGCCCATTCATTCAGAACCACAAGGGTCTATCAGTCTTTTCATAAATTCCAAACCCAGTACAATAAATGAAAATAAATTCAAAATTTCCCTTAACTCAAAAGCCAACTAACAGAAAGACGGCCCCCATCCCCACATTTAATAAGTTTATGGAATTCAAAAGGGCAGTGTAAAAAGAATTTAATTCAGCTGAAAATGGAAGGAAATTTGTTTTCCGGGTTCGAAATTTTGGAGCTCCGGGACACGGAACCCGGAAAGCAAACGGGTTTCTTTTCCCAAAGCGGGCAGACCCTTGAAACTTGTACCGTGTGTGGAACTGCAAATTTTACAGTAGCTTGGAAGTGAAAGGGAAAAGAGAGAACTCACTTTTTGTGCTGCAATCCGGAGGGTCTTCAAAGAGGGAGAGAGAGAGTTGTTTGTGAGCAACTCCGATGTCAATTAGTATGAGCCCCGATCTGGGGTCATCGACGATTATGTCTTTGACCGGAAGCCAGAGAAAAAGCTCCTCCTGCGACAGCCCTTCTACTCCGGTGAGGCTGCCGTAGGTGAGATTAGCGCGCACCTCGCTCTCGTAGAAGGCCATGGTGTCGAACTTGGTAAGGCAAGGCCCGTCGAGGAACACCTCGAGCAGGCCAGAGTCGGAGAAATTGTAGGACTTGACCTCCTTGGGGAGCAGGCCCGCCGGGAGGCCCATGGACTGGAGGAGGTGGATGGAGGAGAGGAGGAGGAGTTGGAGAGCGGAAGAGAGAGAAAGAAGATGGCGAAAAAGAGGAGAGAGAGAGAGTGGCGATTTTGTGTGAACGCGAACGCCATGAGGAAAATGATGCGGAAAAGGGAAAGAAAAATCAGAGATTGAGAGGTTTAAGGAGTGGTTTAGGAGAGGAAATGTGGAGGGAGTTTGGAAAGTAGAAAGACTGTTTAAAAAGGGTTGGGATAATGATTGATGGGGTGAATTTACTACATTGCCCTTTGTTATCATATGAAGCTTCAATTATTTTGCATGGTGGGGTTGTAGCCTTGTAGGAGGGGTTGAGATGTAATTTGATATTTTTGTTTGCCAGTTTTGGGGATATGTGATATTTATGGTCAAAAGATAGAAAACATACAAGAATGTCTTGGTGTAATAATGTTGCATATTCTTTTGCTAGTAATGCACATATTAGTACCATTGTTTCATTTATAACATGCTTGTCCTTAACAAGACTCCCACTCCCACACTCCATAATTTAGAGTGAGGGAGATGCCTTTTGGCCTTCCCCACCACTTACTCTTCAATCTTTGGTTGCATTCACACATATTTACTAATTCTTCCAAACTCTAATTTACTTTAATTTGATTTGGCCAAATTGTATTTGATATATAGTAATTCATTACCTTTTTTTTTTTTTTTTTTTGATGATATGTTGATTTTACTACGAAGATATATAAATTTATCCGTAATGTGATAATTTTGGATCAATTAAATTATCATTCAACTAAGAATTTATAGTGTACTAATTCAACTCAATTATATATATTTTTGTAACTTCAACTCAAATTTTCTCGGAAGATAGCAGCGTCAGAGTTCATAAATAATGTACAAAATTAATTAAAATTATCTATTAATTAGATTATCATTTTGATAAAAATTAATTGAATACATTGTATTCTAATTAGGAGTGTGGCCATACATAAGTTTAAGTCATGAATTCGGATCCCATCAAATATATATGTGAGTGTTTGTTTCTCTTAATATGAAGTTATAAATAATTATTTTATATGAATTTATTCATAAAAAAAAGGTGACTTGTCAATATATATGGGATAATTACACTCTCTTCCTTCGAGGTTTGGTGTAATTACACTTAAATCTCCTGTAATTTAAAAAATTGCACCTGGCACCCTTGATATTTGCTTTCATCTAACAAATAAATCCATCCATTAGTCAAAATTCACCAAATTAACTGATATTAATAAAATAATTAGAAAAATTATATATTAACCCTTAATTAATTCACTACTGATTTAGTGCAAGTCAAATAAATCTTTTTATGATCAAATTACCCTCATATATCGTCACGTGTTAATGTATTGTGGACGTATATCTTTACTGTAATAAGAATAATTTAATCCGAAAATTTTTTATTTAACATGCAATAAGTCAATAATAAGTCAAATAAGGGTTAATATAGATTTTTTTCTAATTTTTTTTTAATATCAATCAATTCGATGAATTTTGACTAACGAATGCACTTATTTGTTAGATGTAGTCAAACCTCATAGGTGTTAGGTGTAATTTCCCAAATCACAGAGAGTTTACATATAATTACATTAAATCTCTTGCCGGCGGAAAAGTTTTTTAAATTCATTCGTACAATGGAATATGAATATAATAAACCAAAAGTAAACCTTAATTTTTAATTCAACCAATGAGATCAGACACCGGTCAACTAACGGCAAACTTCTAAAATTTTGCGATAACCCCCTTGAAAGTTCCAATAATTCAAATTTTATCGTGTGGAGTGATGTGAAAATAATGCATCAAAATCAACGAAGGCATTTCGGAAGTTTTTTCAAGAACCAGCAGTAACGGCTGGAAGCCCTGTTGGAGCTGGAAAGTCAAATCAAAGCATAGCTGCATAGTGAGCCGAAACAAACAGCTCTCTGACAAAATTAGGCATCATCCGGGGACACAAAATCCATTCTAAGATATTTATGTTGTAGTAAGATTTTATTTTTACCGCTCATAAGTTTAATCCATGTGATTCTCTGGAAGTTTTAGTGTTGTATATGAAGGCTTGTATATTTTAATTTGTACATGTTATAAATGATTGACAATTCATGAATAAATAAGTGTGAATTGAATTGTTTAATAATATGTGTTAAGAGGATAAAATATTCATATTATCTAAAGTAACATATTCAACGTGTCAATTTTTTTAAAAAGACAAAGGATATACATGTTTTTTATATGGGTTGAGTCGTCCCGCCATAGGAAATAGGATATGTGGCACAATTTTTGGACACGGCCTGATGCATGCTATGAGTTGGATGAAACTTATAAATAGTGTTCCTTCAAAAGAATTCAATTATCAGATTTAGATAAGACCTCATTTTATTATTGCATTATAAACAACCTTGAGACCATTGTTAATTTAGATGGTGTTCAACTAATTTTATTTAAAACATGGTATAGGTTTTGCATCTCATTTTAAAAGGGTGAATAGCAATTTACCTACTTGTGATATTGAGAATGAGCAAATTACTCATTATGAAAAATAAATAGCAATTTATCCATTTGTGTTATAAAAAATGAATCAATTTACCTCCTTAAGTAGGGAGGTAAATTGCTTTAGTTTTAAAAATATAGAGAGGTAAATTGCTATTTTATTTTTCACAATGAGGCTATTTGCCTATTTTCCTTAACACATGTAGATAAATTTGTAATTTACACCATTTTAAAAAGGGTTAATCACATTTTACACCCTAAAATATACTATCCTTATCAATTACTCTCGATAAAAGCTCCATGGAGTCTTACCTTGATTTTAACAGGAAAATAAGAATAAATCGTAGTTGATTTTTCGTAGGACATATTAATTAGCTGTCTAAACCAATGCATAATTCTTGTTACAATGTTCATAGAAGAATTAAAGTTTGGTTTTACAGTAAACCTAAATTTTGTTATGTAGTAGGCTCAAATTACACTTCAAAATCAAAAGAATCTGATGGAGACTCTTTGTCAGTCAGAGTGTATGAATTAATGAGGTCGTTGGAGCTGCTGCTGCTGCTACTGCTACTGGGTAACAATATCCCATCATCAGCAAATTTTCAGTACAATGTTTCATTAATGAACTCAACGCTTGATTGCTGACTAGCAGACAAGTTACTGCTCACTACATTTTTCAGGCAAAGTAACAACCTTCTGTTCATCTCTAGTACCCATGATTGCTTTAAGAGGTCCATCTAATTCTTTTGAAAGTTTAATTCTACATTGTAAAGTAGTACTCCTCTTATTCAATTTTCTTTGTTCTTAGAAAGGGAAAATACGTGAAGATGACGGACACCATTTCATTTTCTGAAGTTTAATTATCGAGTCTCGTAGGGTGGTTTTATAATGTAGGAATAAGCTCTTCGGGGTTACTAGTCTAACAATCGCTACTAATTTTAATTAATTAGTCGTCATGGTATGTTGTTTTACGTGCATATAATAAATAATATTTTTTTTTAAACTGTATTATGAATAACGAAAAATATATGTAAATCAATATAATATATATTCTAAAAAGAAAAAAACGAAAGAAAGAAAGAAGAAAGAGAGCAATGAAGGAACACAGAAAATCAACTTAGGAGTATAATTGATTTAACGATAAAATTGATGTTGTGGTGTAATAATCGCTGTTTGTGAGAGAAAAATGACTTTTTTATTTTATTTTTATGTAGTATAGAAGAAGATTAGATGATAAATTCTCAATGACTACTAGTTGAGGTGAGCCACCGGCTGTGTTTTGTTGGGGTAGCCTAGCGGCCCTTAACACCTAAGCCATGAAATGGAAGTATAGGCCTATAGCGGGATCGAGTGTTGTTTCAAACTTGGGCCATGAAAACAGGCTGATTTATGGGCGGCAAATATCCGAGCCCATTCGAATTGGATCGAGCCCAAAGGCTGGCGTCCACGTCGGAAGTCGACAGAATTTTCCTTGATTACTGCTGTGCTGCTCTCTTTCTTCCCAGAAATGTCGTGGTCAGTCTGATTTTTCTTCACGTGGATTATTTACCAAACCGGGTTTACATATAAACCGGTCTCCACTTCCAATCCAGTCCAATCCACAACCAACTAAAAAAGAATCGATGACCTGGCAGAATGGGAATCCACGTGGCCGTACGTAATTGGGGTTCCTCACTAGTCGTGACAGGGAGATCAGTAAACCCAGCACTCACGAACCCACCGGCTAAACGGCAGAAACATATAGAGATTCCGCCGTGGAGTCAGTCCTCCCTAAATCAATTACTCTCACATCGCTAATCCGAAAGCCCTAGCCCACCGGAATCACGAATCACTTGTAATTCTTCTGATCCCTTTCCTTTTCTTTCCGATTGTTTAGTTAATCGTGTTCCATTTGTCGATTAAAACTGCATGATCTATAATTTTTTCTCAGTGCCTGAACCCTTTGATTTTTGTTCCGATGCTTGGAAATCGTGGCTTCTTTCCAATGACGCGATCCAGAAACTTTTCGTCCCATACATTATATACTTTGTCATATTTATGCATATTTCTATTCAGACGAATTAGCATGTGCTCTAGCAAGGATTTGCGTTTTTGGGCAGATTTTTTCCTTCTATTTTGTAGATACAGGCATTGAGACCTTATTTTTGCCTAAATTTTACCAAGGAGATTTTGTGGTGCTGTCCTTCGGTGTGGGTTCTTGCTGAAAAATCCTGTTTGTGTGTGTTGCTAGGTCAAAATTGGTTCCGTTGAAAAGTGATATTCGTGTGGAATATGTTTCAGGACTGTCTGGGTGTGAAGAATTTGAAGCAACAAGGGAACTGGTTGAACGAAATAGGAGAAACGTTTCTTGATTCCCAAAAGTCTCAGCTTCTTTTCTGATTTTCAGTGCCATTGCAACAAAATTCAAGATACAGCGACAAGGTTCAGGGGGCGACTTGCCCCAGAGTGGCGAGTTTAACCCTTTCCCTGTAGCACGGAGGGTGAACTCCTTCCAAGCTGTTGCAATGGATGATGATATGGAGGGTGGGCTCTATCAGGAAAGGACGAGGACATTCCCTAACATGCGTAGTAAACCTTACTCACCTCTGGTAAGTGCATCTATTTACTAATGCATTTTATTTTTTAAGCAATACATACTATTTTACAGTTAATTTTACCTGTATCACTCAATTTGGACAGCCTGTCAGAAAATATTTTTGTTCTATGTGCTCAGTTCCGGGTTCTTTGCCTTCTGATTTATGGTTCTTAAGGCCCATATTTGAACAAGTTTATGTTGCATACTGACTATGCTTATGCCCATCAAAAGATTGTATATAGAAGTTCATAATCCATTATTCTAGTTTAAATTGCATGCATGGAAAGATATCGGCATGCTTCAGCTGCTAAAGTATAAGATAAAATTTTTTGTGTTTGTAACTGGAAAATATGTCTTTCAGTCTCACGTCGGAAGTTGCATCATATTGTGCTAGGGGACCTACTTCCTAAAACACAAGAAGGAGAAGTAAGTGGAAAAAATAGACAAATCATTCACTTTTGCCGAAAAATGAATAAAAGAAATGAGTGAATACTTTAGGACTGAGCTGAAAAGAAAACCATACTGAAAACCCGTAATTATATTTTGGGCCTTCCATTTCAGAGTACTTATGATATCTGACTTGAGGATCTTGGCTTTCTTTATACATGTTGCAAGTTACTAGCAGCTGATAATGTAATAATTGAACGAATGGAGAATAGTAAAGTTGCTTATTCTTTTGTGTTCCATAGGCCTTTTCTTTTCTTGTAGTGTTTCTTATCATCTCAACTTATGTTGCACGTATTTCTGATTTTGCTCAAGTGCTAACTGCCAAATGCGTTCTGCAGATCTTTCGTTTGCTCATGAGAATAAACAGTCGTGTTCTTTTGGTGCTTCTGCTCTTTGGACTTGGAGCTCTCTTTTATATTGGTGCAAGTACCTCGCCCATTATTGTGTTTGTATACTCAGTTTGCATAATCAGTTTTCTTGTGTCCATATACCTTACTAAGTGGGTACTTTCTAAGGATGAGGGGCCTCCTGATGGTTCAGGTATTTCTTGTTATTGTTTAGTAATTTTTTCAATTTTGTTCTCCATTTTTCGGTGATATACACTTAATTCTTTTTCTTTAATGTACATGATAATAAATCATTTATTATTTTTTTGGTTTCCTGGGATTGGACTTAATCAATAGTTCAATACTTTTTTTTATATGGCCTTTGCATTTTATGTTTTCTTTTTACAATTTTGAGCCAATAATTGGTAGGAGTGTACGCGGTGCGGGTTGGGGCAGTTTAGGTAATTTTTTGGCCCAACCCAATCATTGCGGTCTTTAGAAAGCTCTACCCAAGCCCAACCCAACGATCATCAAAACCGCACTTTGCGGTCTAATTGTGTTGGGGCGGGTTGGGGCGGTTTTTGCGGTCTTTAGTATATAGACAATCACCTATACAATTATATTAGTATTTTGGAACAACTTATGCTTTTGTTACAATTATTTTGTCAAAATAAATATATTTTTCTGTAGAGCTAATTATGAAATATGATATATCAATTATAAAATGTAAAACTTAAGCACTTATACATAGTTATATGTTTATTTTAAAAGAATAAAAATATTATTAAAAAAATTACCATTTTTTTATGAATAAGATTGTGAAAATTTTATTATTTCGATTAATTATATAAAAAACTGATCATAATAATATATAAATATTAATAAAAATTATTTAAAATAAAATAAGATGGTAATGAAAACAAATTATAACAAAATCGTGATATCATCTATTTCAAGTTCTTGCCTTTATCAACGGCATAAAAAATATAGAAGATTGTCAATAATCAAGAATTAATGAATTAATTGATCTCATCTACATATTTATACATATATATTATACAATACCAACTTGAATGTTTATGCATAATCAAAACTTTTGTATAAACATACGAAGAATTCTAGTATATTATTAGTGTTCACCTTCATCTTCTTCTTCTTTTTCTTCTTCTTATTATTACTACTACTACTATTATCATCATCACGGTCGAACGGGGTCTATGCGGTCTACGTAAACATAAAACCAAACCCGATTGCTAAAATGCGGTCTTTTTTTAACTAGCCCAAGACCAACCCAACCCACCTTTAGCCCGCTAATTGCGGTGCGGTTTGGGTTGGGTATATCGGTTGGGGCGGTCCGACAATTTTGTTGAACACCCCTAATAATTGGGTCTTCAAAATATGTTTTTGGTTTGATATTTCTCTGTTGCATTGTATTGGGATTTATAGTCAAATCTGCTATCTTCTACTAGATTGATACCTATTATTTTCATTCTGAGCTTTCTCTGACCAGTATGACTTAATAAAAGTTCTATAAGTTTGGCTTCCATGGAACTGGAAGTGAATGCTACTCAATAGCTTTCTTTTTCATCTTGAAGTGTTTTCTTTTGTTCCAATGCCTTCACCTTATTATTTTACTTGCTAGATATCAGAAGCTATACGTGATGGTGCTGAAGGTTTCTTTAGGACCCAATACGGGACTATCTCAAAGATGGCTATTTTACTAGCATTAGTAATCCTCAGCATATACCTGTTTCGTAGTACGACACCACAGCAAGAATCATCTGGTTTGGGGAGGTAAGTATAGAATTTGTATTTGGTGTATGGTGTCCCCCCTGGCTCACTACATTTAGACTACATGCCACAAGAGTTTCTAATGATAGATCATGGCTCTGCCCATGGTGATGCAGGTCAACATCTGCTTATATTACTGTTGCTGCTTTTCTTCTTGGGGCTCTTTGTTCTGGTATTGCTGGCTATGTTGGAATGTGGGTCTCTGTGCGTGCAAATGTTCGTGTATCAAGTGCAGCAAGACGATCTGCAAGAGAGGCATTGCAGGTCTACTCCACTGGAGATGCTTATTTACTTCATGTGCAGCTGGAAATGCATGTAGATTTGATGAGTTGGCTTCGTTCTTTTGCAGATTGCTGTTCGTGCTGGTGGGTTTTCTGCTTTGGTAGTTGTTGGAATGGCTGTCATTGGTATTGCTGTTCTTTATGCCACCTTTTATGTTTGGTTGGAGGTTGATTCACCAGGTGCCATGAAGGTTTCTGATTGTAAGTGTCGCTTCTCATATTCCCATCTTAATGAACTATTAAATGTTTTCTTTTTGAGTGTGTGCGTGTCCATGTATGTGCTTGTTCTTTTTTCTTTTTCCTTGTCCCACAGATTTGCAAGTGTTTGCCATCTGTAGCCTGATATATATTCTTTTTCTCTTTCAGTGCCTCTTCTGCTTGTTGGATATGGTTTTGGAGCTTCATTTGTTGCGCTTTTTGCTCAGTTGGGTGGTGGAATATATACAAAAGCAGCTGATGTTGGAGCTGATCTTGTCGGAAAGGTGGAGCAGGGTATTCCTGAAGACGATCCGCGTAATCCTGCTGTCATTGCTGATCTGGTATGAGGTTTCCTATATTTTATTTTATTACTGGCTATATTATCATTTGGGAACTATGTCTGGTCAAGCATGTGGCACAGGAAACATGTATTCTGCTCTTCCTATATCTTCGCTGATGGATCTTTACCATTTACTTGTTTCATTCATTTGATGGATTCATCATTGTCAAATTATTCATGGATCCATCATTTGACAAATTATTCATTGTGATGGATAAATGATTGACAAATTAAAGGTCGGAGACAATGTTGGCGACTGTGCTGCTCGTGGTGCCGATCTGTTTGAAAGTATTGCTGCAGAAATAATAAGTGCAATGATACTTGGTGGAACAATGGCGCAACGGTGTAAAATTGAGGGTCTTTCTTTTTATCTACATGTGAATATGGTTCGATACCCAAATAGAAGAAGCCTTTTTATATGTTAATTCACTTTCTCAAACATGTACTTTTTGGATTAGCTGCTTTGGCACTTTTATTGTGAGAAAAAATTTCATAAAGCATTTATTCTTAATCCTTTGCTGCTGAGTTTACAATTTAGATTGGTGTTTTTTTCGTGCATTTATTTAATTTCACATATGTGGTAGTGTGACATTCTAAACCCAATGTTTTGACGTATATGGCAAAAATGTCTTATTACTCCTAAAGGAGCCTGAATCAACCAAAGAAGTCAATGATAACAAACATTCTGAAATGCTTGAGAACAAGAATTAAGGGTTGATGGAAATCCTATCCCCCATTTCGGTATTTTGCTCCCTTTTTTAGAAAAAATAAAATAAAATGTGTTTGCTTATAAGTGCATCTCTGGCCATAAGCAAGGTTGATTACTGTTAAGTTTCCAGTGTCAAGTCTCATGTCTTAAGATCATATTATGACAATCTTCTTGTATTGGTCAAGCAAGAATGTTCTCTGTTTGGTTTGTGTTGATGCATTCTATTTGTCATGAGCTTCAATTAAATTAATGAGAATGGTGTTAAAAGTTACATTATTGACTATAAAGTTTCGTTTGCATTTCTTTCTTTGAATTCATTGCCGTTACTTATTTTCTTAGACATGTATTTCTGCTTCCTCGTGGCCTTTTTCGCTGTTGATTATGTAACTGGCTGATGATTCTGAGTAATGATTTTACACGATAATTTGCTTTTTTCTTGCTGGGAAAAAATCTAATTGGCTCTTATGTTTATTGTTTACATGCAGATCCATCAGGCTTCATTCTGTTTCCTCTTGTTGTACACTCATTTGACCTGGTGATATCTTCAGTCGGATCTTTTCTATTCGAAATACACGTGACTCTGGAATC
Organism: Sesamum angolense; assembly: GCA_034509725.1. Classification (NCBI taxonomy): domain Eukaryota; kingdom Viridiplantae; phylum Streptophyta; class Magnoliopsida; order Lamiales; family Pedaliaceae; genus Sesamum; species Sesamum angolense. The sequence goes on along the minus strand of JACGWL010000007.1, from coordinate 9,069,649 downwards.
ATTGGTGCTATGGAGGATCCAATGAAAATTCTTCAGAAAGATATTCTGTAACAATAGTTTTAGCTGTTCTTACATTTGGTTTGGTAAGGAGGTCCTGTCTTCTCTTTGTATTTGTAATTTTAGTCTCTAGACTCTAGGAAACCTTGATTCTTCCTGCTTTTCTTATGGGTGGTATCTCTGTTTGTTCGTTCCTGGTGCATCATTTGCTTGCTTAATCTGGTCTTGTCTGCTATTGCTTTTGCAGTCCACACGCTGGATGCTGTATACTGAACAAGCTCCTTCTGCTTGGTTGAACTTTGCCTTGTGTGGTTTGGTTGGCATTATGACGGCTTATATCTTTGTCTATATCACAAAGTATTACACCGATTACAAGCACGAGCCTGTTCGGACATTAGCACTTTCTAGCTCCACGGGACATGGAACTAATATAATTGCGGGAGTTAGTTTGGGTCTGGAGTCAACAGCTCTTCCTGTTCTTGTTATTAGTATTTCTATTATCTCAGCATTTTGGCTGGGCCAAACTTCTGGACTGGTTGATGAGTCTGGAAATCCAACTGGTGGGTTATTTGGAACAGCTGTTGCGACCATGGGAATGCTCAGTACAGCAGCTTATGTGCTCACAATGGATATGTTTGGTCCAATAGCTGATAATGCCGGTGGAATTGTTGAAATGAGTCAGCAGGTACTATGGATAACCTTGAGATCTTTAGCCTGCCTTTAAGGTTATTTTGTAAGGAAGTGTAACTTTTAAGATTACCTTTTATTTATACTTCCTTGTTACCAATTACAGCCTGAAAGTGTACGTGAAATTACTGATGTTCTTGATGCGGTTGGAAATACTACAAAAGCTACGACCAAAGGATTTGCAATTGGATCTGCAGCACTGGCATCTTTTCTTCTGTTTAGTGCTTATATGGATGAAGTAGCTTCATTTGCACATGTAGCCTTTAATCAGGTAGGATTAGTAAGTGTACTTAAGGTTAAAGCCATACACTATTCAATCTATAAATTTATTTTGTTCTTGAACTCGTCTACAGGTTGACATTGCCATACCCGAAGTGTTTATTGGTGGATTATTGGGCTCTATGCTTATATATCTGTTTAGTGCATGGGCCTGTGCTGCAGTTGGTCGAAGTGCTCAGGAGGTGGTTAATGAAGTAAGGAGACAGTTTATTGAGAGACCAGGGATCATGGTTCGTATCTTATTTTCATGTCTTTTAGGGGTTTAATGAGTATATTATAATTTCCATAACCAAGATGCATAATCATCACTTGTTTGTTTTAGGATTATAAGGAGAAACCTGATTATGGTCGATGTGTATCTATTGTTGCATCTGCGTCTTTAAGGGAAATGATAAAGCCTGGAGCTTTGGCTATTATATCACCTATAGTTGTTGGTAAGTGTTTGCTTCTCTAATGTGCGTTCTGGATAACCTAATAATTGCTTCATTAGGTAATACGATTTGCAGTGTGCACGTCAGAAACACATGATCATAATATTATGTGTTGCATCTTTCAACACGTAATTAACCTTGCATTGTTTAAGCAATATCATGTATTTATGAGTAGGGTATTTCTCTAGCTATGCATCTGGCTTGGAAAGCAATATAGGTAATATTTTGTATTTAGGACTAGCTGCATTGTGCAAGTTCCCTTGCGATGTGAAGTTGTGGACAAACAATTGTTTTTTTTTTCAAATAAGAACCCTTCTTAAATAATTTTGCTTTTACAATTAATATTAAGTTATTAAAAGATGTTTGTGCTGATAATGTGATTAGCTGAATTGAATGTTGAATGAGATTTTTACAATTGAGAAGAATTTCAAGCGAGTTTCTACATATTTTATGGGATAATTAATCACTGTCTACAAATTTGTTTCCGACTATGGATCTTTTCCTTATTGTGGATTGAATGCCAAAAGAGCTGACTTGTGACTAATATGGGGGACAGATTGTAAATAGAAGGCATGTTTACTCTATTGGAGCTTCTCGAGCTTGTATGTTGCTTGCATTCTATTTGCACTTTCCATTAGAAGTAGGCTTTCTTAACTTTCTATGATTGTTCTCATCAAGTATTTTGCTGGTTCCATGATTAAGTGCTTTAATTAGTTAATAACACCTTTGTTTCTTCTAGGTTTTCTATTCCGGGTGCTAGGCTATTATACAGGTCATCCTCTGCTTGGGGCAAAGGTTGTGGCTGCCATGTTGATGTTTGCAACAGTCTCTGGTATCCTCATGGCTCTCTTCCTCAACACTGCTGGAGGTGCCTGGGATAACGCAAAGAAATACATTGAAACTGGCGCTTTAGGAGGCAAAGGGAGTGATTGCCACAAAGCAGCAGTTACTGGTGATACGTAAGTGTTGACGTTTCTCAAGAAATACTATTAATAATCTTGTTGTCGAGTTTGTTGGTTTTCACCTGCCGTAATTATTACTACTACATTTGGGAAGACTGTCTTCATGGGGTATTCTTGCTTTGCCAGTCCTGATTTTGTTCCCAATTTTTGACCCATCTTGTATTCCTCTTCGCAAATACAGGCGACATCTTATACACACCTCAGATGAAGTACTAATTTGAAATAGAAGTTGTGGACTGAATTCTTATTGGTCTAAAATAGTTAGTCCCTTTTAGATGCCCATATTTTAAGATTATTTTACCACATCCTCAAGAATTACACCTTTTGTATGGAACATGAAATTGAATCATATGGTTATATCCGCCTATTCTTAAAATTTGATGCTGTTTTGCAGAGTGGGAGATCCATTCAAGGATACTGCAGGACCATCTCTTCATGTTCTCATAAAAATGCTGGCTACCATAACTCTCGTAATGGCTCCCGTCTTCCTGTGAATGTCATCACTCCAGTAAATGGCACTATTACCCGGAAACATTCCCCTATGCATATACACTTTTGAGTTTTTTGATGTAATTGATGGTGCCTACTCAATTTAAAGTCAATAGTAACATCAATTTTTTGTTTTTCTAGCTTATTTGAATAAGAGATTTAGTAAGTTGCTGATTTGGGTTGTCACTGATAGTTAATATCTCTGCTTTCCTTTTACATCAGACCATTTTGGACCTTTAACTAATCACAATTCAAAGGCAAAAGAAAAAGGGAAATCAAATCATCTTCTTTCCTGGTTGTTTTACATTACATTGCCGCATGTAGAATTGCTAGTAGAGGGATTTACATGACAGTAAAAGATTGTAACTATTCTATATCTATACTAGATGCTGCAATCTAGTGAAATTTTCTAAAAGAAGGTGAAATCGACCAACAAGGTGTAAATGTTCAGATTTAATGGGTTAGGTTTTGCATTACACTGCTCATATTCTCTGCTTTTTAATCACATCAAAATTATTTGTCAATCGGGATTTTTTTTTCTAAAAAATTGCAAATTAAAATTGCATTTGTAAATCATTCTATTCTATATATACATAATTCCTGTTTAAAGTTCATATTAATGGTATATTTAAGAAAATATTTTACGTATATACTATATATATCAACTTTAATATAAAATTTAATATCAATTTGTAATTTGTTTAATGGATACAATCAGTTCTTGGTAAAATTTCATATGGGTTCGATGTACTTTTTATCCTTAATGAGCAACCCGAGTCCTCATCGATGTTGTTAATCAAAAGGATAAATTACGACGACTTTCGTTTGGTATGATTACGAATATTCTCTCATTATTGAAAAATTACTAATACTCTCTTTAGGTTTTTATTCATTTTTTATGGTGAACTAATCAAAATACCCTTATGGATTAAAGTTATAATTTTATCTATTCTTTAAAAAAATTGAATTTTTTTAAACTAATTGGATTATTATTTTTTTTATTTTAAAAAAAAAAATTCATCTATCCCGTTTAATTTTTTTTAAGGACAAAATTGATAATTTCATTTATCCATCCATAAATTACGTAATTTCACCGAATACTGATTCATTATTGTTAATGATAGGTCGTTTCGACCAAACTGTTATTTGTTGCAGACGAAAAATAGAAGAAAGGAAAAGAGAAAAAGAAAAAAAGGAGGAAACGTAAAGGAATAAGCAGTCCGATGAGTACCGGAAGTCAGGAACCCAACCACATTTGATTAGTGGAGCCAAATTCCAGGCCGAGAACCAACTGAGAAAAGCACACAACTGATTTTATTTCCTTCGGGCAAATTTATTCTTTAATGTTTAAGGTTCGTCTACTTTAATCTTTGATTACTATTCGAATATCGGAGCAGTTTACTTGCCTGTTCCTAAGGATTATTACATGATGAAATTGTGCTATTATATTATCTTCCAAGTATCCCTTTTCCGGATCTTTCAATTATCTACCTCTGTCGGATTTCTTGGTTATATTGTCTCTTTTAGCTCGAAAAAGTTTGTGTGAACTCTGTGATGATGTTGATCAAGATTATTTTTTAGACACATGGAAACGTTAATTTTTCTGATTCTTGAATCTATTGGGTTATGTTGACTTAGTTTTGTGGTTGGGGATTATTTAACAGATTGTGTTTCCAAGCTTCTTGGTTGTTCTGTGGTAGTCCAGGGATGATCTTGTAGAGTCAGATGAGACCTGCCTGATATATATAATAATTTTAATCCCATTTCATTTCTTTGAGAAGAATAGAACTGGTTATTTCTCGAACAAAAGTTGCTCTTTTCATGGTTTCTTGACGTGGGAACAGTCCAAGACACAGCAACTCGGAATTTATAGTGCTCATTGCTTAGGTTTTTGCGCATCCAAATCTTAGTTGTGCACAGTAACCGATTAGGATCTTTTGAGTTCTGAGCCAGCTTTGAAGCTTCTTGAAGTTCATGTGAGAGAAGGTGATGGGGTTGCATCAAAACCAGCTCGACTTCTTCACTTTTCTTCTGCCATCGGTTGTGCTTTATTAATCAACTCCATCATTGAAAACATGCAATGTGGTTCCGTTAATGACAAATCCCGCTTACCATTTGGAAATGGTGTGCTCAAGGAGTGTCGTTTCGTATAGATGCTGAAAGTTGTGAGTTGGCTTGTATAATATGCCCTCTTGTGGAAGTTTGATGGTAATGTTTAAAGGCAGAGTAGTGCAACTACCCCCATAAATTACCATATGCACATGCTTATTTGATATGTGTATTTCCAAAACTCTGCGGAGATTAGCATCGTTACAGTGTTCATACTTCAGTACAATGACTTGGAATTTGTATTGGGATTCTTATTCTGATTTGTTCTGTCCTCACCATAAGTAACTTGTTTGAGAAAAATGAAGCTAGCTTCTTAAAAGTTGTTTTACCTCTTTATCATGGACATATAACCTGTTATTCTCGTTCACAACTGTCTCATATGCTCAACTTCTTTGACTTTCAGGGTTCAAAGTTGCTACCAATTCCTGTTCCGAACAAGGGCTTACGTCTTTCATTGGCTTCCGAACGTATTATATTAGTTGATCTTCATACCTACCGTTGATTATTTATTTAAGTGAGAGATGGCATCTAATAAAGGTCGATTATATATGTTAGTCTTGACTATTCCATCTTGCCTATTATGGTACTAAATACTAAAAAACTTGATCTGATGATCTGTATGCTTGATTTTTCTTATTTTGAAGTCATGCCTTCCTTACATCTCATGATCCATAAGCTACTTCTTTTTCACAGGATTAGCTATAGTGCTCATGGGAGTTAGTGGTGCTGGAAAGTCGTGAGTGTATATTTACATCTCTTCTGCTTACTTCTTGTTGGCTTCTTTGTTCATTGTTAGGCTTCAATTTCCATTTTCTTTTTATCACCCTCAGTTAACTACATCTTTGAGTTTCCATATGGTATTATTTTCTGCTCACTTGCTGAATTACTGCTTCTACTCTGCAGAACTATAGGTGGCATGCTGGCAAAAGTGATAAATGCCCGCTTTCTTGATGCCGATGATTACCACCCGCAGTCAAACAAAGGTAGGTTCTTAATTACAACTGTGTTGCTAATCAATTTCATAAAATAACACCAGTTTTTTTCTTTATAACTCCTATAAAACAGACAAGATGAAGGCCGGGATCCCTCTTTCAGACGAAGACCGCATTCCTTGGCTTGAAACTCTACATGATGCTCTGAGAGTAAGCTTGGCAAATGGAGAAACTGTAATTCTTGGATGTTCTGCTTTGCAGAAGCATTACAGAGAAATTCTTAGATGTGCAGACCCAAACTACGTGCCAGGTTCTTTCACATGTGCTGTAAAATTTATTTTGTTGAGTGTCGCTGCTGATGTGCTAGCCGCTCGGCTGGAGAAACGAGCAGCAGAAGGGAACCATTTCATGCCGTCTAAACTCTTGCAATCTCAACTAGATTCCCTACAAATTGATGAATCTGAAGGAATACTCAAAGTTGATGCTTCACTAGATCCTCAGGAGACACTGAAAACGGTACAAGCTTTAGTCGTTCCATCTCTCTCTGAACAGGAATCGTTAAGTTAATTGATGTTGCTCTGGCTAACAGTTCAACCATCAAGATGATAATCAAGAACTCGTTACTTGAATGCAGACATTTGAAGCACATGAATCCTATCTAATGTCAATGTATATGATGCCTGAAAGCCAGATGGTTTGTCTGCTTTTTCCTTATTAAGGTGTACTTATACCTGGCTCAAGGAACGCAGACCTTACTTAGGGATAATTACACCAACACTTCCTGAAGTGTAGTGTAGTGTAATTACAATTATACTCTACGTGGTCTGGGCAATTATACCTAATATTCCAAACGTTTGTTCCTATTCAACAAATAGATTCACATAATTTGCTACATCAGCAAAAAGTCAGAATAAAAATTTATTCCGACTAACTTATTACAAACTCATTGAATGCATAGAACGCGGAATACATAATTGACCAGAAATGGAAATTGTGGATCAATTGGTGGGCCTAAGCTTGTGAGTTTGGGCTGGCCCATCTCCTATTACTGCCCAAAGCCCTGTTAAAATATGGCCCATTTGGATTAGGTTTTTGGGCTGGAATTTGTAGCTATTATATCTCTCTATTGATACATTTATATCAGCACTATTGTTGTAGTAATACTACATCAGTTATTATAAAACAAAATATCTATTATCAGACAACAACATTTCAGGTATAAATATGAGATAAGCGCTTCAGTAAAACAGTTGGTAAAAAGAATTATTAAAAATTATTGTAGGAAACTTATGGGGAAAAAAATGAGTATTTCAAAAGAAACTATAATCTATTTCCTCTTTTATCAACTCAAAACTACTTCTTTTTTCTTAATTATGTTAATGAAAAGTATGAAAATACTAATGTCCCGTATGGATTTATTGCAATTTAGATTATTGTTATTATATTGATGTATTAATTGAAATAATGTATTGTTCAATTTATTGAAATAACTATGTAACAAATAAGAGTTAATTTCGTCTTGGACTTTGTCTTATACTTAAGCATCTAAGGGTTTTAACGCGTTTTTGTTACGGAATAAAATTTGGTAAAAGAATATAATGATGAAACACGAAGATTATATACTTTATTCCACTATTAAAAGTAGTTTATCCTGTAATTTCTTGTTAATGATGCTTTTATTCTAACTCGCTTTTTCTCATACTGTGCATCAACAATTCCGTGCACGTCTTCAGATCAACTTCAAATACAATCCATTAATTCATCCATGAAAATTTGTAATATTAAAAATAAATAAATTAGATGATTCGTCCAATTAAGAATATAACTATTACTTTACATTTGTTTCAGTCACTCATAACAATTATTTTTCTAGAATTATAATTAAAAAAATTCAAAGTTATCATATCAAGTAGGATTCATATTTCAATCAGATAATAATTTAACAATTAAGATTCAAATATCTAATATTAAGAACTTTAAAAAATTAATCCATAATAGCTAAGACTGAAGTTAGTTTGAGTATTTGTCTCACTTTATGTGAGTTATTATAATTTATTTATTTTTCTTAATTATATAATATGTCAATTGATGTTTTGCTAGTTTATTGAAATGCTAAATATAATCATATAATTACGGCTTCCCAGAAAAAATAAAAAAAAAATGACTATATTGATATATACACATTAGGGTAGCATTGTCAGTCATCATATTAGATAATTCCATGATGATATTTGTTGTTTTTTTCCCCTAATGTTTTGTCTTGTTTTTCAGAAGATTCTTCAGTGCAGGAGTGTTCTTTTTTAATTCTCAGTGTCTGGGAAGTTGGATGCATCTCTTTCATCACTCTGTCAATGAACATTATCTTCAATGGCATGTATTAAAATATCGTGTCGATCCGTCAAACTTATACACATCACAAAATATATATATATATATATATAATTTTTCCCTTGAGAACTGGTCAAAATATTATCCAATTTGATCGTTATAATATGTTTTTCTCAATCTACACTGAATCAAATATTATAATTCGTAGGTCGACTGTTACCGTTAAGACACCTGCGTAAGATTCTTTCATTTTCGGCATATCAGTGTTATCATATAAGTTGAGCAGCTCCGAAAACTACATTTGATCTGCTAAAGTTTTTGTTTATTGATGTTTGTCAAACTATGTCTTCTCATCGACAATCTTGATTTACATTTATTAATTACACTAATATTTCCATCATTTTCGGACTATATATTATTATAATCAGCACGTAATTATCATAAAGTATTTGAATTTCTTCATATATATATATATATATATATATATATATTAATGGCATATGTTGGAAGAACAAAGACATGGAACAGAACTTGGTAATTGGATAATATTATCTACTACTGCAAGCACTGGTGAATGAAGAATCTCTGCACCAGCTCAAAGAATTATTGAGCATGCATGCCAACATTCCCAGAAATAAATAAATAAATAAATAAATTAACAAATGTATATGGAAATAATAATAATAATTGTTACGCGACATGCTACAAAAATTATACACGAGTACCAGCACGTCTCAATTTTTAGCACAACGCATAATTGGCCAAACACCGTATGATTGATCTTTCGATAAACAGAATTATACCAGTTACATGATAATAAAAATCATACTATATATCAATAGTTATTTTGAAATAGGAAGAAAGTGACAATAGTTCATTTGATACATTATCAATGATAAGGATTTATTTAAATCGTTGTTGATGATAATATTGATTAAAAAATACATATTAATTACAACTATATTTGTGACGTTGCACGTGCATGCATTATCTATTATTTATAATGAAAAAATATATATAAATAAGTTTATTCATCACTATAAAGTTTTATTATGATTTAAAGAAATATAATTCTGTGGGTAAGTTTAGTATTATCACAACCCAAATAAAACAAATAATCGAAAATAGAAGAAAAAAGACGGTACAACGGTTGGAACTAGGTGACAGAGTATTGGGCCCTGAAACTGGGCCTGTAGGTGAGGCCCGACAAGCAAAAACAGGGCGATATCCCTCACGTGTGGGTGGGGTTTGGGCGTTGGGAGAGGTCAAAGTGAGGGAGCCGCACGTGCTGATGTCCTGTGTCTTGTCGTGGGGTGACACGTGCAAAGGTGACACACAATAAAAGGGTCACCCACCAATTATTGGTCATAAGCATATAGACAATATTTCACGTGATATTTTTGGAAAATATACCCGGGATTTTGGTGATATGTTTCTTCTATACCTAAATTCCTCATTTTTTTTTTTTTTTTTGATTTACCATGTAACATATTAGGTCTTGCATTTGACGGGGGATTGCCCTACTTTACGTGTTTATTCAGATTGTATTCTACCCTTACTTATTTTTTCTTTATTTATTTTATATATAACACCATTGTATGAAGTTTCAAGAATTCAATATATTCACAATTACGTTCATCAAATTGCACTATTTCGACACACCAATTACACACACACACACACAACGACATTCCATATCATACACACATTTTTAGGAAGTACACAATATTTTACATAAATATATATTATATTGCTTATTTAATTATTAAAAAAATTTTAAAAACATCCTTCATGAAATAATTATTTTTTTAATGAGATATGGATTTCATATAAGAATTATGAACTTTAGTCAATGAAAATTGTTCTAAAATAGCTCATAAAAATTAACACATGACACCACATCAACAAACTGATGTTTGATCGTGATTCAAAACTTGTATAAATATTGAAAGGATCTGTACAAAATTAAAACATTCTGATCGAGACATGAATACGCTCACTAATTGAAAGGATATAAATTGTAATTGGCTATATCTATTAGTGAGGAGCATGCAGTCAATAATTCACATAAATTAGAAACATAATGACAAGCATGTACTCCGTGGCATGATTGAAATGTCTTTAATTCCCAAAAGTAGCTTCGACAGAATTTAGGAGTCTCTACATTTATAATAATATTACTTCAAATTTCTCGTGTTCTAGCTATAATATAGACGGCATCATAACACAACAAAAATCAAAATATTTAATGTCAGTAGATTGAAGGGGTGTTTGCAAATGCTTATAAGCTTATTGCTGAAATACGTTAAGAAGAGTGTTTTGTTTTAGAATTGTTTAAATTAAGTTGATTAAGTTAAAAGTTATGGATAATTATACTCTTTTTCCGTTGAGATTTGATGTAATTCACATAAATTTTTTATGATTTGGAAAATTATACCTAGCACCCCAAAGGTTTGCTTTCGTTTAATAAATAAGTCCACCCATTAGTCAAAATCACTGAATTTACTGATATTAATAAAAAAAAAAAACTCAATGAAAATTTTAGCCTCGATTGATTGATTACTTACTTATTACTGGTCAAACAATATTTTTTTCGAACTAAACTACCATTACAACAATTAAGATATACCTCCTCACATGCATTAACGCCTGAAGACGTATGAGGGTAATTTGATCATAAAAAAAATTGTTTGACCTGTAATAAGTTAGTAATAAGTCAATTGGAGGTTAACATAGATTATTTTGTGATTTTTTTTGTTAATCAATAAATTCGATAAATTTTGGCTAACGAATAAACTTATTTGTTAGATAAAAGCAAACCTTAAGGGTGGTAAATATATTTTTCCAAATTATAGGGAGTCTACGTGTAATTACACAAAACTTAAAAAAAATAGAGTGTAATTATCCCAAAAAATTATAACCATCTTTCTACCAACTTTTACAGCTTATTAGTACAACTATAAAATTTAAACTGTTTTTACAGACACTCAAACTTCAATATTTTTTTCCTCATTCCTAACTTTTTCTTTTTTTGCAAATACTCTCAATTTTTATTAATCAGTACTTGACTTACAATTTTTTTTACAACTAGCTGTTGTGGCACGTCGTTCTTGCATGCACATAATAAATAATTTTTTATATTTTAAAATATATTATAAATAAGATCCAAATATACAAATCAATATATGACATTAAAAAGAAAAATAAAATAAAATAAATTTATTAGTTAATGTATAATTTGAAAAGTGAAATGAGTTAGTTATCTTATTAGTTTAAGGGCATTTTTGACTTTATAAAAAAATTGGTGCGACGGTGTCACTAACCGCCGTTTGTGAGTGTGGAACCCATTTTTTTTTTATATTAGTATGGATATACCTGCACCACATAAATACAAGTTAGTTTCTTCCAACTGCGATGACTTTGTCTTTCGATTAACTTTGACATTGCTCGTCAATTGTACAATCTACGAAATTCCTGTTTGTTTGACTTTTCAATTTTTAATTTTTAGTGAAAAATATATATTTTTAATTTAATTAATGAGATAACTATTGATATATATTGGTGTAAATGAGAGTCGGGGTCGGGGTCGGGTCGGCATCGGCGTCAGCGTCGGTATTGGGTGGATTGTCCCCAAAAAGCAAAACTCACTTTCTCCATCAAACTTTATTTAATTTTGGTCTGAATTATCAAAATAAAATCTATGATCAATCGCAATCAGAACCGTCGTTTTCTCCTCACCATTATTTGTGATGATGAACAGTACTTCTGATGTCACCATCCAACGGTCTGAATAATGTGGTGGAAATTAGTTTAAACCTTCCCCTCGTAATTATTATCCTCTGACAACATTAATATAGTATTGGGATCCAGCCTTATACCTGTCCGTATTATACCCATTGGAATCATCTGTGGGTTATTTAGTAACTTCACGCAATCCCACATCCTATTTCCACCAAAATACGACGTTGATGTCTGTAATTTGCTTTCAACCATGTCTTATTTAATAGTTAAGATATAATTAATATAATTATGTAATAATTTGCTTCATTGAAGTATAAAAAATTACATCAAAAATTAATTTCAATGCAATGTATATGGTCATGTGGATAAAGTTATAAGGTGGTATGAATTTTATATATGTAAAAGAATAGTATTTCCTTATTATATATATTGCATACATTGTTATTGTATGAACTTTTATGATGATTTTCAAGGCAACGTGTATGTTTTAAAATCGTACGTAAATCAATGCTATATTTTATTTATATATATATATATATTATATATATTGACAAAGAATAAATATATTCTTTGATTTTTCTATTAGTATTGTGATATTGTGACGTCGAACTATATTTTTATATGTATAGTATATATTCTAAAATATATTTCGTTATGTGGAATGTGGAGTGTGGAATTGAAACTGAACGTTTACTTTTTGAAAAGTCGAAGGAAAAGAAGAATTAGAATTCTTTTTGTAACGCCACCGGTTGCACTTCCACATATTGATAGGATTTTTTTTTTGAGTTGTTGTTGTCAATGTACCAAGACATATCAAACGTTCGCAATCATAAAATTACGTATATTAATATATATGCTTTGGAGGGCAATACGATAGTTGAATTTGAATTTATTAATATTTTAAATTATTGATTTTTTTTTTTTTTTTGTATAAATCTTGAAACATCACTTATAATATCTTTTATTTTTTTTTGGGGTCCGAAAGGGTATTAGTGAAATTGAAAAGTAATTTAAAAATAATGAAAAATGACAATATCTTGCAGGAAGAGATATACAGCATAGGAAAATTTATCTGAAAATAGGAACAAATCCACGTGGATAGCTGTTTAGAGATTGGACATCTGGAGTGGGGCCCCTGACTTAATAGTTTCTCCATGTCAAGACAAAAGGAGTTACGCCAGGTCAACGGACACGTGTCGAAGACCTGGAGCTCTGGTCCCGTGCAATTACACAACACCCTCACCCCTCCGAATATTTTTCCCGGATTTTACGCTTTCTGGCATGTGGGTCCCGCCGACAATGGGCATCAATTGATGTACTGATTGTCTGTCTCTATCCCCCCTCCCTCCCAGTCTTCCTCGCCGATCATTTCCCCGATGAATTGCCCCCCATCTCCTACCCTGGAATCTTGCAGCTAAGCCTCTACGATCGTCGGATTGCCCGATTTATATGCCACAAGGACATTCGGGCAAGATATCTAGACTAAGTCGTTAATTGATTGAAATGATGAAAAGCTAATTTTGTACTTTTAAGGTACAAATGAAAATAAAATAGGATGCAATAATACCAAAATTATCAACTAATGATATATCTTAAGCTCTACGGATAATTATTTTTTTCCTACCAATAATATTTCGTGCAAATTTATGACTGACAAAGATAGTATTTTATGACGCTGGAATGATCAATTGTATAATAATATAAACATAGGGCTCATTTACTTAGGTTTATTAGTAAGGATATCCTATATTATCCTCATCTATATCTTGTTTACTTTGTTTTAATTTGGCCCGCACTTATCCCCAAGGCCCGGTATAAAGATGGATTAATGATTGATTGCAATCATGATCTAAATGGTGGTATTATGCAATCCTTATGGCCTAATTGTATATTATTAAAATTTAATTACCGAAATAATCCTCTACTTTTGGCATGTATTCCCAAAAACACTCATTTGTTTTAATTAAAATTTTCAACAATGTCAGATCCTCCTCCCCAAAGACGATTTTTAGTGGCCAATTTTTTTTTCCAATTACTTATAATAACTTAATACAATATAAATAATTGACTACAATTAAATAATTAATTATAATTTTGTAATACTTATAAATAAAAAAATATTTTAAACTTTAGTTTAGTAATTTTAATAAGAATTTATTATAAATTTAAATTATAAAATAACCAATAATAAATAAATAAATTTTAAAAATAAAAATTTATTTTGATGTAAAAGAATTATAATAGTTCGTATGAGTTAGATATATAATTGATATTATATTATATATAATTTTTAATAATTGTGTTATTGGATATATATTTATATTATCATATATTAATAAATATGATTTTTATGAAGATGAATATGGCGGTGATGCGAAAATGATATAAAATAAGATGTATATATAAAAAGTTTAATTATTTTTAAATATTTTTTATATTTTGTGATGTGAATATGTGATATTGATGTTTTTGTTCTATTACGGGAATAATTTTGTCAATTGCACATTTTATCCCTTATAACAACTACAAAAATAAATACAACATAAAATTATCACATAATAATTATCCAATAATCTCAAATTTTATTGTCCAAGTAAACAAGATATATAGTGTGATAATTTTATTTCATCCCACATTTAATCCATCATTAATCTATACTAGTTTAATCTCATCACTCGAAGTAAACGAGCCCATAGTGTGTTTTAATAATTATTACTTACAATTGATAACATGTGTTTGTATAAAATATCGATTGATTATAATAGTTGTCCTTATTATGCTTGCAATAAAATATTTATTGTCTTTAATTATTATTATTATTATTATTAACAATTTAAATAAAAACTTATAATTATCTTTATTTTACCATTTTTCTCACTTAAAAATCAACTTGACCTTTGCCCAATTATTTTTTCAGGGGAATCTTTGCTTATTTATTTTGATACGAATGCAGTTTTCCGTATGACTGTATTTTTAAGAATAATTAAATTAAAAATAATATTTTAAAGAAGATCCAAGCTTTAAAAATATATTATAACATTACTTATGAGGTATTAGGTATTTTTTTAAAAAAAAAAATTAATAATATTAGTTTAGGTATTAATGTGTTGTGTTGCTAGCGCTACCAGCAATTAGTGTAATATTATGGAAATGAATGGACCTAATTATTTGAAGGTTCGTACGTGCTCCCTCTTTTGGTTAAAATTGACAACACCCCAACCAAACTCCTTAGTCAATTTTGGAGTGTCAACCTTCACTCAATACTCATTCTCAATTTCCCTTAATTGCTTACAACTCAATTTTTTAAAATTAAGGTGATTAAGAATATTTTTATTATTATTAATAATAAATGCCGATCAAGCTAATTATAATGATATTTATTTTAACAGTAGATGTTGAATAATTATAAATTATTAATAATTAATATTTGATTTATGTAATTATTGATGATTGAGACTCATAACACTACAGTGATTTATATAAGTTTTTTTTTTTTAGGCAAAAAAAAAAAAAAAAAAAGAATTATTGATTACCACACAAACTCATGAGCCGCCACTAGTTTTTGCTAAAAGCAATAACTTAAACTTGTCACTCACTAAAAGTTATGCCTGAAGGAGTTAGTAAGAAGCCATGTATAAAATATGGATTAAATACAATTTATACTTGTGTTAATAAAAAAAATATAAAAAAAATCCCTGTAAAAAATAAAGTACAATTTCTTTTCTGTGATTTAAAAATTGATGCAATTTACCCCTTTACGAAATTTTACAGAGGAAGGTAAATTGTATCACTTTTTAAATCATAAGGGGGTAAACTGCACTTTGTTTTTCCACAGGGATTTTTTTGCACTTTTTCATTAACACATGGATAGATTGTATTTAACCCTATAAATATCCCTTATCTATATTTTCGATTTCATTTGGAATATGTGATTGATTATTTTTTTAAATTATACATTAATTACACTATAAGTATATTACACTATTCATATAAATTGATTATCGATCTGATCTAACCTTGTTCGAACTAGAATTTCCAAAGATTCTAAATAGTTGGTATCTAAAAAGGAGTGAAATCGAACGAGCATCATCAAATCCATTCCTATGTATATGATGGTATAATTAAGGTATGGGAATACTCGTTTCATAAAATTCTTATTATCTAAGTAAGGAATTAGTCATTCTTGAATACAGTCTTGTTTTTCTCTTAATAAAATTATCCTTTTATTCTCTTGATTACATAATACGAACCGAAACAAAATATCGTAGTCTCTATGAACTACAATTAATTATTATTATTTCTTTCAACGAGTATTAAAAAATAATAATATATGAATCTGATTAAATAGATTAATTCATTTGCTTGTTACAAGATAAATACAATTTCTTCAACAGAAAATCAATATCTATGTATTTATTGAATCAACATTACTTCTTAAAGTAAATAAATATTTTTTTTCATTTGCTCTTTTTAAATAAATGCATGAGATGTTTTATCAATTGTTTATAATCTAGCTTTTATAAATAATTTTTGAAATACTATTATTATACAATTGAACTCAACATATTCATAAAATATAATTCATAGAAATAATATTCAAATATGATTTTTTTTATTCTATTTTTAAATTCATTCTATTGGATATATTAGCGAGTTCCGCCTAGTTGCCGCCTATTTTAATTACAAAATAGAAGTTTTAAGTCTGGAAATTACTACTCATCTAGTTCATTTGTGCTAAACCATCGTCGTCCAAGCCGATCGATTAGTATCGAGCTCATTTAAAAATCTTTAAATCATACATATTATTTATTGATTTGGCGATTTTCGAATGAGTTGGACACTACGATGAATAAATACGGACACGACGGTACAAAATTTTTTAAAATTAAGGTACGATACGACATTAATACGACTATATCATCACATATGTATTTATTATATATCCCCAATTTCTCATAAAAGTAAAATGTGTAATATGAATAATATCAAGATAAAGCATAAAATAAGAATTTTTTTACATCTAAAAATTTAACCAAATTACATAGCTTAAAAAACATACATAATCAGTTTGTTTTAAAGTATACGCAATGAGAATTTTCTACTAATCCAAATTAATTAAGTCGTCATGACCATCTCTCGAATTTCTAGTGGTTCATTATAAATATTTTAGTCTTTGAAAAGTGAATTATTTTTTGTTTTCTAATTCAAAGCGAAACTCCTTTTCTTTTTAAAGACAACCTATAACTTTTTAAAATGGTAAAAAAGTAAAATAACGTATCCAAAACATGTTGGACACACCAACCAATACCACATCCTTTCTTTTTATTTTTTATTTTATATTTTCAGACAGACGAATATCATATTCAACACGTATTCATTGTTTTAAGTTTGAATGATACGAGTTTCGAAAAGCTAAATTAAATACACAGGCTTAGATTTTCCTTTCTCATTCTCATGCATTGTTTTGAGTCATAACAAGATTAAAACACGTTTCTCATTTTACAAGAGTGATATTAGATAAGGTCGACACGTATTCCACATCGACAATAGATGATAAACTTACGAATTATAAATTTTAAAAGTTCTTTTATCTTACTATGCATCTTTCCAAGGCGTAAACATACGATTCTGATCAGAGTGGACAATATCATACACAAGGACTTTGAACACACCAAAGCATGAGTGCACGCCAAATCATTGGTCTCATTTATGAAAATAAGCCATGTGCCTTTTCAAGAAACTCGTCTTGGGGACGAAAGATGTTGGTTAGTGTTTCCTTTCTGTATTGATAACAAACGAAAAATTTGTACGGTTTACAAGTCCCGACGTATTATCTTTCTTGATGTAATGTATATTTAGAACAAAATTATATGGTTTTGATCAGAACGAATAATACTGTGAGTTCATGCAAAATGAAAAAGAATTTAATCACTTGAGAAATAAAAGAAAAAACAAATAAAATGATGAGGATAAATGGATAATTATTAAAGGCGTAATAAGCAGACCAATAAAATGGTGATGATGAAGCGAAGAAATCAGGAAGAACATGATTAAGACGACAAACATGTCCGAAGCAAACGACAGACGCCCTTCAAATTTTAGCCCTTTCTACATGAGAGCTTTAATGAAAGATCTGTTACTACACTGCAGATGTCAGTGTTCCTTTTCTCTTTCTCTTCTTTTTAAAAGTGGAGTACTGTGTGAGTGTGTGTCCAGAGGGCATCGATCGGCCATGTTCTGAAGAAATCTGCAGCAATGTTTTTGGGGTGTTGCTTTATGCAGAGGCAAACCGGGGAACAATGTCTGAAACAGGAATCATCATTATCTTATCTGTCCTTAGTCAAATCCTTTTCCTCTTTCACTCTCTTTGTCGACTCCTCCCATCTATTCATTGTGCTCTGCCTCTCCCCCCATCTTGCTGGTCCAGACCACACCGCCTTCACTGATCAAACATCTACACCCCTGCCTCTTTTCTTTCTTTCAATTATTCTTAATTATTACAATTATTGCTGCAAGAATTTAGTTGAAAAAGCTTCATGGCTTGCAGAGGATATCAACCATAGCATGCATTGTTCCCGGAGCTTGACCCTTCTTGTAACGATGAAAATGTATCTTTCATATATATCAACGTCTGTAAAAATATAGAAGTATAATTTAATAAGAAAATATTTATTTAATTTGTAATAACTCAGTAATAAATCAATTAAGGATGATTGTGAATTTTTATTCTACTCTTTTAACAATACCAATAGATGGATTTATTTGTCAAACGAAAACAAATATCAAGTAAATATAATTTTTTAAATTATATGGAGTCTATGTGTAATTATATAAAAATTCAGAAAAATACAGTATAATTATTTCTTTTATTTTGGAAAAAAAATGCTTTGTTAGAAATAAAATCTTAGACTCATGATATGGGATATGGGATAATAGTAGCACAGTGAGTATTAATTGTGCAATAAATTCTATATAAATTATGTAGTTAAATTACCTGGCAGGGCTGCTATATATATATGTGTGAGGAATATTACCAAGATTTAGGGAGAATTATTGGTTGAGGGTTTGTACATAGATGATGATGATGATGATGATGGAACTTCAAATCAGGAGTTGTGTTATGTGGTGGATGATGAGAGAGGAGGGTTTTAGTTTTGCCCCATTGGTTGGGAGTCAACACAAAGGCCCAGCACTGTCTTCCCTTTAATCACTTCTTTTCATGCCAATTGCCATTCATAATTTGACGTTTTTAGATAAGATTTTCATGACGTGTTTTCATCAAACTGTAGTGCCTTCGTAGGGTTTCTGCATTTCTCTATACTTATTGTTTTATTAGTTTTTTCACATTAAATATAATTTGTAGCTAATTTGATTAATCACTAGAGGCTGTTTGGTGTCATCTTATAAAGTTGGTACTATCTTCATTGATAGATATGTGCCGCCTTAACTGTATTTATCGTCTTAATATATAAGGATTGGCAGAGATCGAATTTCAGATATTTGGGATGATAAATAGTAAGCTTCAATTGAAATTGGAGAACTCCAGCCATCGAAATTTTAAAAGCGGCCGAAATTTGCTGTGGACGAAATTAGGGTTTTTTATTTTTTTTATTTAGAACTTTTGCTGACCGAACATTTCTTGTAAGGAGGAAAAGAATAAAAAGATGTCCATTTAATAAAAGCAGCAAATAAAAAAACCCTAGTTAATTTGTCCCACTCAGAAATTTTCAGCCACTTTTAATATTTTGATGATTGGAGTTTTGCAATTGTCAAGGGTTAATGAATTTAAAGTGACTATTTGCTACCCTAAACATACAGGGCAATAAATACGTTAAGCTGACTTCGGACTTACTACTTTACTATTCATATGTTTTTCTTATACTATTTCATTTTGCATTTTCCTTTGGCTTATCTTTTATTCATATTATCTTTTTAAATAATAAATACAAACTAAAATATATTTATAAGTAAAAGAAAAAAATTATCATTCAAACATAATTGATTTAATGTTTAATTTTGTATATTCAAATATGCACAATCATCTAGTGCGCCACATGTTACCAGTATTTAATTACAACGTCTTTTAATTTTATAATATTTTTCTATGTTATGGTAATTTATGTAAAACTTATCTAAAAATACATTATTTAAATTAATTTTTGTAATGTTAATAAAGTTTTATATCAACTTAATTAATATGATCGAGGAGGCAAATGGTATACATAATATAAAAGAAGTAGTCATGTTTACTAAGGGGTAAAGAATGTTTTGGTCCATTCAAATCCAAAGTCCACCTGAAATTTTTAATGTTGAGGGGATAAACTAAAAATATTCTTTCCCTATGAAGAAAGCAATATTATAAGTGCAAAATAATTTAATTATAAAAAATAAAAAAACTACGAAAACCAGAGGCTTCAGCTAATAACGTACCAATGCAAAAGCCAAAAAGCTAAATAAATAAATAAACTGACTAAAATCGTGCATGTAGGCGAAAATCAGGAGTGGTGGAGCGTAAAATATTAAAATGGGCATTTGACCAATCATAAATTAAGAAATTCCACCGCGAAAGTTTGTTTTCAAAGAAATCATCAACACTTTACTTGAATTGATGGTCTCTTCATGATCTGGGTCCCCGGTTTCACGGAGCACCTTTTTTTATATCGGAAAAATTATTAAGTTGGATTGGGTTTTGGTCAGATTTGAATTAATTATATATACTTGTCGTTGCGTGGTTGATATAAGAAAGTGATTAACAAGTGTATAACACTTACTATGTGATTGGTTTTGTTCGATCAGATCAAATCCTTTTGAGATCTGCTTCAAAGCAAATATCTGATTGGATGGAGCAATGGGGATGGAATCACTAGTGGGGATTAACAGTTTAATATGTATTTTAATGAAAGATGATTATTGTGTGATAAGTTGAATTTATACTATGAAAGAGTTAGATATAAAAGTGGGTTTGCTTTTATCCGGAAAAAGATTGATATTAAAAGCATGGAAACCCAACTGGGATTTGGTCTCTGTTGCAGTTTTAGTATACATCCCATGAGAGTTAAGTGGGCAGGAATCCTGGCTGGAATTGAGAAAACCAATTCTTTTTTCCCACAGAATTCGCAAGAAATTGAGAGCAGCTAGCTGGCACTCTATGCAAGAATTTGCATTTAAAGAAAGAAAACCCTTCCTTGAAATAGGAACTGTTTTTGTACATGGGGAGCTGCTGCTGCTAATCAAGATTCTAACATCATAAACAACGTACAGTTAAAATACTAGAATCATAAAGTGAAAAACATAAAAATGATTGGTTAACCTAAGTAGGGGCGGGGATGGGGGTGGGGGTGGAGGGATTAAGTTCTAAACTACTAAAATGATCACAAAAACAGTTCTTTTTTCTTATCCCATTTCTTTTTTGTTTTTTCTTTTGTTGGTAGGTGGTTTTGGAGGTGAAGTCCTCAGTTGATATTGCTCCATTGCTTGAGACCAGGAGTTGTCCATTTGGGGCATTTTGGACTGAAATACTTGGACACCACCCTTGAGTTCAACAGCTCAACAATGGGTGCAAATTTCACGCACCGTGGTGTTTTGTACTGGTTGATTGAGGCTCCTAGGCTAATGGCATAGTCCATGAGCTTATCGAAGGTCCCGGTCTCGACAATCTTGATCTCAAGGGGGCCGATGGCCTCGAACACTCGGTTCTGGCGGTAGACGTTGTCGAGGGACTCTTCGATGGTTAGGCAACAGTCTTCGAAAACTGATGGAGGGATTGGGGTTGAGCCCATTTGGCTGAGCTCCCAGTAGAGCACATAGTGGCCCGGAATTGTGGTTGTATCGGCATAGCTAGTGTACTCGGTGAGACGGGCACCGAAGGGCATCAGATGGCTCACCGCGTTCCTCACTGCATTTTGGAGCTCAACCTCGTCAGTCTTATCCGTATCTATGCTCAAGACCACATTTTTCCTGCAAACAAAGTTGAATTGAGGGGCATTGTTCTTGAATCCAGCAACACGAAGCACGTCACCGACTCTGTACCGGTATAGCCCTGCAGTAAATAGGAAAACACACAGTTAAAGATCACTACGGTTGGAAATTGTTCGATGAACGTATTAGGAAATAGTGATAAGTTTTCTTACCAGCATAAGTGGTGACAACAAGCTCATATTCCTGCCCGAGCTTGACATCGACTAAGTCAACCAATTCTTGTTGCTCTTTCTCATTGAGAGATTTGGGCATGGAGATGGAGTTGGTGAGACCATTGTTTCTGTGAACAGGCAAGAACTCGTAGTAGCACATGGTGGGAATAAGGGTGTAAGAGACCTCGCTGGGCTTGCAAAGAGGGTTAAGGTTCACACCGAAATAACACTCTGAGGAAGCATACATTGTGCACACAAGTGGGAGACCATCGCTGTAGTAATCAAGAGTTGGAATGTACTGCGACATGGTCCCAGTTACTATAACATCTATGTACTTGGTATTAGGCCACAGCTTAGTGATGATCCCCTGCCATGATTCCTTGCTACATTCGGACTCAATGAAATCCGCCAGTTTCGGGTCGGGTTTGAGGATCCTCATCACCGCCTCCCTCACAGATGGGTCAGTGATGAGGGAGTTAATAGTCCCGGTTCTGATATCATGGCAAAGAAGGGTCCAGTGCTTTTCCAAGAACCGGATGGCCCGAATGAAGCCCGAGGCGAAAACCGCCCCGACCCGGAGGACTTCCTTGTTCTGGAAAAGGCCACAAAGCATTTGAGAGTACATGCTTTGGTAAGAATCAGGGCAGAGAATGGTTTCATTTGGAGAGGTGTAGTTTGTGTAGGGGTCGAAGGGTCTGTCCTTAAAATGGGAGCTTTTGTAGTAACTTGTTAAAACAGGGCGAGCCAGCAGCCCACCTGGGGTCTTGGTCTCACATTTTATGAACAAGAAATACATGGCTTTGCCTTGGTCCAACCCAGGCACAAATTGGCTCATTACAGGCATCAGAAGGCTGTAAAGCAATGATCTCCTCTCCAGTTCTTCCTCAATTGTCGGCATCACTTTCCTTTCCCCAGCAGATGTCCCAGAACTGCACATACAACAGAGAAGCAAAAAAAAAAAAAACGACACCCTTTTCAGCATAAAAAAACAAGCCAAAAGCCCACATGCAAGAATGATAGAATCACATGTCTAGATGTAAACAAATCAAGACTCATGATTCTTATGCAATAACTATTACTGATACAGACCTTGTCAAGAACTCGGAGATGGGCTCCGAGCAGAGAATAGGAGACTTGTCGCCATTGGCGATGCGGTTGATATCCGGCAGAATATCCTCATAGGTTATAACAGGCATGATTTTCTTGAAAGTCTCACGGTCAGTATGCCCGTTGAGGCCGTGCCTCTTCAGGTACTCAACATCGGCATTCCTGGAGAGGATTTCAGCAAGAACACGTTTCTGAACCTCATCAGCGTTTTTAGTCACATCCTCGATGAACTCCAGCTTCCTCCTGTTGTTCTCCGCCACACTGTACTCAGCGGATTCGTGGGACTCCTTTGGTGCCTCAGGCATGATTAATGCTTCTCAAAGATGGAAAATTTACAGGCTCAGATAGAAAATAAAGCTCAGAAAAAAGAGATCAACTAGTGTGATCTGTGGTGCTAGCAGCGTGTGTATATTTATGGAGAGAGAGGAAGGTATGAGGGTGGGGAGAGGGAGAAGCATGAGGGGATATATATAGAGGGAAGGGAAGGGAAGGGAAGGGGAGGGGGTGGGTGTGGTCCACGTTGTAGCGTTCAAAAGTGCAAAGAAGCAAATATTGCAAAATGGATGGCTTGATTGTGAATATGGATGGGACTTTGTGGCAATTTGTTTTCCGATTCGGACCATGCTTTTATGACTCACTTAGACATAAAACTTTCATGCTTCATATTATTTGCCTGTGACAATTCTAGCACTGTACCAAGTACTGTCTGCTTAACCATTTGTAATAAATTAGCCGCTTCTCTGCCTAATTCTTGTTTCTCTCTCTCTCTCTCTCTCATGGGATAAAAACTAAAAACAACTACAATTTTAATAGCCATAGATAGATTGCAATATTTCAACCTTATCCCCTCCTCCCTTTTTCTAACTAGGCAAGTGGATCAACCCATTGTTATGCAAGGAACAACAATCTTCATCTCATACATCTTTTCTTTATCCTTCTTTGTGAAACTCATCCTACATACAAAATATGCACTTCTTGGCATCTTCTTGATTTTAGCTCATCGTTCACGAACTTGGTGTTCCACTAATTTCTACTGATACCTAATTTGTTCACTTCCTTTAATTCATTTCGTCAAACTTCGGATTCTACGTCCTCCCTACGTATGTAAAATATTTCTTTATAATTATGTCGAATATCCTACTCAAATTTGATTTTTCTAGGTCAAATTAAGCATAGCCCACCATTTTTTTTTTGGGATGAAAAATTAAATTTTGACCCAAAACTCACCTCTAAGTAAAAAGTTCTATTGGACAATGAGTCACTTTACTACAAAAGCTTCCCCACATCTAAAAATCCTACATAACTCTTATCATTTTGACTCTTACACGCTAACCAACTCCACTTTAAAAAATTCCCTTATATCTAAATTTGAAAAAAAAAAAAAAGAAAGGGAGTCCTTTGAGGGATGGTGAGAAAATGTGATGGTGGTCTCTATACTGCGCATGGTGTGCTTGTCCTATTCGTGCATAGAAAACCGGCCATCCTCTCCATCTCAAGGCGCTTTAAGCGCAGGATATTGACCGGCAGTACCCGGTAGTCCCGCGCTCTGGGTGTACATATTACATGCGTGCTTGTACTGCGGGTGTTCCTCCGCAAACCAGCAGACTCCCCACCGGCTTCGTTTCCCGGTAACACGAAAACGGGGTTCCGTTCTTTTCTTCTCACTTTAACGGCTTGCAGACTTTGTAACGGTTTTCACCCTCTACGTCTCGTGCTTCATACGGTACGCGACAGCTGGCACAGCTGGTCGCCAAATGGCATCTGCTTGACACGTAATTCTCAACTCCGTTTCATGTTTCGTCACGCACTTAATATTTTGTTCCCGTATATATATTCTCACCAATTATTTTGTTTTTGCGAGTTTTAAATGAAACCAAATTTATCACACAATTTATGTTTCAATCAAATTATTTGATTGGGATATATCAACCAGCACACTAAATAACCCCATTAAAGACAAAATATTTTTATAGGACAAATATTTATGTATTTTTGACTTGCGAATTTGATTTGGATTGACTCGACGTGTTGATGTTGAAATTGAACATTTGATCACCTTGTACTTGCGAGCTTGAGATCATACCACGCGGGCTGAAACATGCATGAATATTTGACTCTATAAATATTCCACAAGTATTTATTAATAACTATCGGAGAATGTTTGTCGGGGATCACCCGACGAGTCTAATGATCTCTTTCTTTCTCAAGTTTTCAAACATGTGATCAGGACTACCGTAGAATGATTTTGAATTCCCAACCTAGATAACAATTTTGAAATTTAATTTTTCAGCATTTAGAAAAAAAAATTATTATTATCTCGATGAGTATTGAGAATGTAAGTGTGTTCACAGAGTAAAATTGTTTGAACCCATCACATGATATGTATAATATGATTAAAGCAAAATTCAATTTAGATGCAAATGAAACCTAACTCAATTTGACAAAGTTGAAGTTCCATAATATTAGAAGGCATAGGTTCGAATCCCGCCTTAGGCGGGATGTTGTGTTTCTTGAATAATAGGTGTGTTGTGTTTACTGAATGGTAGATGTTGTTTCTACTCTAATAATAACTAGGTTTCGTTTATGTGATATTATTGACAGGAATATGATTGTTGTAATGATTGATATCCAATAGAAATGATTAAAATCAGTTTTATTTCAATTATTAATAGTTCATTGATTTTACTTTAAAAAAAAAAAATTGAAAGGGTATTTGACATAAAAAAAAAAAAATTCAAGTTAGAGGGGATTTGACATATAAGCTCTGTATAACTCTTTGGTTATTTTTTTATAAATGACTTATAAAATATCAAAATAAGATATTTAAATCTTATAAAATATTATTTAAATCATTTTTTATGTGATCTTTTTAAGTTGTTTAATCTTAACATCTAATAGACAAAAGTACTCTCACGTTTGTTAGTATTTCATTTTTACCATTCATATAATTGAGATTCTTGTTCATACGATTTTAAATTCTAATTATTTGATGAATTTTTCAATCAACATTACAATGTAAAGAGCTTATTACGTCAATATTCTAATATTTTATAAGCTCTAATATTATATTTATCCATACACTTTAAAATTTTATTTTTAAGATAAATTCAATATCTTTAAACTTTAAAATATCTTATAAAATATTAAAACTTATAAAATACTTAAAATAGATTTAGCCAAACACCGTCTTAATTGTCTTATACCGAATGCCCCACTTGAATTTCCACAAATTGAATGCAAGTAACGAAAATGTTTGTAGTTTCGCTTTAAAAGTCGTTGTTGAAAGAAATAGTATTATTACATTATTCTTCCAAGGGTAGAGTACTTTCGGACAGACAATTTTGTTTCTAAAATAAAGAACATTTAATTTTTGGATGAATTGTTATATTAAAGATATTTTTATTTTGTTGTTAATTTTAAACATATTTTAGGTGCTTTCAATTCTAATCACCAGATAAATCAAACTAGTTTAAAAAATCATTTGTCGTTTATGAAAATATATT
The DNA here is from genome assembly GCA_034509725.1 of Sesamum angolense. Lineage (NCBI taxonomy): Eukaryota > Viridiplantae > Streptophyta > Magnoliopsida > Lamiales > Pedaliaceae > Sesamum > Sesamum angolense. The sequence goes on along the minus strand of JACGWL010000007.1, from coordinate 9,042,954 downwards.
CATAAATTATCTATCAACACAATCCGATAATTAATAATTTTACAACAGAAAATCGTCCGACCTTCCTAAGTAAACGGTGCTAAATTGAAGTCCTGACGATGATGTAAAAATCTGTCCAATTTTGTGCCGACCGTAATTAACATAATTGAGCTAACATCAACTCTTTTCTATTACATATCGTATTCCATCAAGAGTAGGCTGCCTAGCTATATTTTTTGCAACATGTTACAATGTAGGATATTTAATTAATGTAGGATCTTAAACAACGTGAAATATCATAAAATAATATTGTTTATATCGTATTTTTTTTTTAATATATACATGCTATATAATATTTTCTAAATTACATTAATCTATAAATATATACTAAAATAAATTACAGGATGCAACACAATTTTACAGCAAAAAATCTCTGGGTTCTACTGTACAATTAATTTTTTAACACGACAGACAAACATAGTGCTCACAATTAATTATTGGTCAAAAACACTTTAATCAATGTTTATGGAGGTGAGTAAAATGAATAGTTTTTGTAATAATATAATAAATTATTAATAGAGTGTGAGTTTGGAATCTTGGTTTGAAATTTTGGTAATTCGTACAGCATTTTGGTTTGAAATATGAGTAAGATGATGAAATGTTGTTTTGTATTTATGCCAATGATTAGCGTGTTGTGAGAGATAATTAGTTGAAAGAAAGCAACGTAGTTTATATTTAACAAAACTTGCTTAGCCCGTGTGAGATTAAAAATATAAGATAGTTGACTTCCTCTAATTACCATTAACATCAACTAATAGTTAGTTGTTACCTCCCTAATCAATAATTGTAAAAATTCTTTGGAAAAATAATATTATTTAACTTTAACTTTAGATTTTTTAATAGTTTCTAGAAAAAAGTTAAAATTTTTGATGATGCATTTATGCCTTGTATATTTTAAATAAGAATTTTAGACCATCATTTTTTAATTTTTATATATATATATATATATATATATATATATATATAATTATTATTCAGATTTAAAAGGACAATTTGTGTTCGATACAACATCTTGATGTAACCCTAGTGGAAGCTAATGAAATGACTCTATTGTTGGATGAACATTAGATTGGGTGGTCGGTAGATTTTTAAACAACAAAGACGTATCTGTATTTATATCAAATTTCAAGAGAACCTGATGTAAGAATTATATTAAAATACTACATTTAAAATAATTCAAATCAAAATATTTCTCCAATAAAAACAAACCCTGCAAGAAAACATGTGTTTAGACGTGGAAAATCACCGATCCACTTATGATATTGGCGATTCAAAAATGGACTCAAAATCTCTGATTTCTTGCTTCTCACACCTTATTTTTTTATCGTAATTTAAACTAATAATTATTAATCATGAAAATAGATTAAATACTAAAAATTATGAAAGTCAAAGCTAATATATGAACAGGAGGCAATTGAATCTTGTTTGCTTCTTTCCATGATCATGATTTTCTTTTCTTTTAAACAATAATAATAAAAAAAAAGAAAAAAAGAAAGAAAATGGATGGAGAGGGGTGATGAGATGATGCATGTGCAGCAACATTCCTGACATGTTTTCCAAATAATACGTACTAAGCTTGTAAATCCCAAAATATTGCTGTTATCCACAACTTTACTTCATTATTAATGAATTGATCCCTCCCAACACATAATTAATATTTCAAAATTTTTATTATTTAATTAATGTATTCGTTTCTGCAATTATTATCTTAGATCCCTTCACTAATATTAAGATATTTCTTGCGGAGAATTTAAGGTGATAAAAAAGTCAACGCAACACACAAGATCTCCAGGTCACACCCCTATCACCGAAAGTTGCACTACTAATTACTTCCATCTCTCTTCAAGTTTTCTTTTTTCTTTTTCTTTTTTCTTTTTCATTTTTTCCCCCTATTATAAAAATATTCAATTGGTCAAATCCCCCAAATTCAAGCCATTGCTGTCCCAAAATTTAAAAAATTATCATGATTTTTGTGATCAATCACAACTGCAACATTGTCATCACATCGTATTATCATATCGTCGGCACGTTTAAGTTCTTTTACAAATACGAACAATACAGTTCGGATTACTTTTGATTTTTCTAAAAGCATATTTGGTACAAATTTTTTAATCACGCCAACAATAACGTCATCAATATGGCATATCGACGATTCTTATTTTTATGATTCGAATACACATCAATTCTCGAGCCCTATTGGCTGTTCCTCTGTTAGAGTCCTCCTCCTGAAGATTTGCATGACGAGGTGGATGATCTGACGGCAGGCAGGCCGACAAAATTACTGCACAATTTAGTACCATTTTTCTGATGGCTGAGTTTAGTATGTTTAGAGCAGCCAACAGTGATGAAGGTTGTTGACTAGGAGGCAAGAATTTGTGTAATCTGGATAACGATTTTTTACCTAGTAATTATCATTAGTCAATGTAAACTTTAATGCTGATGAGTGACCAATTGATAAAAGTTATTACTCTTTTGTTGAAGATGGTATTAATCTAGTAGGGTATGGGAATTTATTTAATTGTATGAGGAGAAAAAATAATATTAATAACAATATAATATTAGATAATAAATACTAAAGTAATTGCAGATAATATAAATTAATATAAATATTATGCTTAAAATAAGTAGGGTTTGCCCGGTGGGAGGGGGAAGAGAGGAGAGGGGAAGTAAGGCAAGTGGGGGGCATAGTGCTTGCTGCACCTAAACCCCCCCCCCCCCCCCCCCAATTTTTTCTGATTTGACTGTTGACTATATATTCTTTTTCATACCTCAAATTATTGTTATTTGTAATTACTGTTCAAGTGAACCAAAATTTGAAAACTAGCGTAAATTATGGTTAACGTCGAACATTGTTAAATTCACAATGTGGGCAAAGTGTTTAGTGGAGCTGATCGTACGTTCGTTCTTACGTGCTTATATTTAAATTTTTGACGATAGAAATTCTGACCGACAATTCTATCTGACTGACAGGTCTATAGGGTGTTATGGTTGCTTTCTCATTTGTGAAATGAAAAAGAAAAAAAAAGGAATGGGGGTTTAAATGAATGAAAAATGATGAGGCGACAAGTATTTATTCCCCCGGCTGAAAGAGAGGTAAAAAGGCAGGAGAAGAGAAATGAAATAGATTGGAATGGGAAGAAGAGGAGGGAAGGGGTTTGCTGAAATCAATGTGGTCAAATGTAATGCCATGCTTTATGCTCACTCGAGCACCGCCCCCGCATCAGTTATTAACCACTGCCCGCGCACACGTGTCTTATACATGTGCACTTCTTCATATATATGATCACATCAAGTGTAAGTGAGATGGCCTTTGCCCATATATATATATATACATAATCATCAAATTTTATTTTATAAATATATTCTTGAAATATTGTAATCCATAAGATGTTATTAGCAATATTAATTCTATGCAATTCATATAATTAAAATTAAACTAATTGGTTAGTATTTTGAAGGAGCTCATAAAATGATGTCGTCTTATTATTTTATCTGATAAATTTATTTTTTCTTTGAAAGATTTTGTAATTAATATGAATTTGAGTACCGATATCATAATCATCTATTTAAAAAAAAATTAACGTCGTATAAAATAAAATTTCTAGACAAATATTTATACATAAAAGTGGAAAGAAGGTGATGGGATTAATATTGAAGCATGTGTGGAAGAAAGGAGATATAGGTAGTCGAGAGAGCAATGTTGCAATTTGCTAAGTAGCGATTTACATTAATTCTCGATTTTACATGAAATAATCAATGTTAATTGACTATTTTATAACAGAGCACACAAACATTTGACAAATTTAATGGCTAAATAATTTTTTTAAGTGATTAAGGATCAATAGTGCATGCAAGGGCAAAACGGGAAATTAACCATTTTCTCATGCAATTATATAAATATATATATATGATTAATTATTTAAGTCGTTAAACCCCATCAATTAGAGCGAACATAATTAATGACATAAAGAAAAGCAATTAAAGTCGCTACTTAGCTGTTGTAATAATTTGATGATGGTGTCAAATAACCATAAAGATCAAATCTTGGCGCAGCACACGTTCGCACAAGATTTTGTCCCACGAGCAAGGGAACGAGGTCCAGCACGCACCAACTTGATCAAACTCCATTACCTTAATTAATCCACTTTTTAAACTAAGATTAATTTGACTTAACAGACCAAATTATGTGGTCCCTAAAATCGTGTTTCCAATCCACCATAACAACAGGTTGATATCGCCACTTTCATCTCATTTTAAATTCCACAGAGCTAGCTGTAATCACCGTATCGGTAAGCCAGGATCCTGCCTGAAATGCGACATTGTGGTCGTAGCTAGCCATGATTAATCAATGTAAAGTACGTAGCTCTAGACTTCAATCCATGCCTATTACGCTCCATAATCCAATCATCAGTCCTATCCTAGAATGAACTAACATCCCCAAACATGACATGTGACGTGTCGGACATACACTCGACATCCTGTTAGATATAATTTACTATTGGTATTATTGTTTTATACGCGCTGAATGATCTGTCTGACATGCAGTAATGACACAACTAATAATTTTTATTATTATTATTATTATGTATGGAATTTATTTCTATAAATTAATGAATTTTTTAATATATTTCAAAAAGTATAAATCATAAAAACTAAAATTTTCAGAAATTGTATTTCTTATAATTGCACAAATATTTTTATGAATCTAGATTCATATGTATATATTTACGTAAATCCTTATGTAACATATTAATAGTTCTATACATTGATAATTTCATTATAATTACATTGTGTTTTCAAATTTTTATAGGAAAAAATTCATATATATGTATATATGATCGGATTACATGTGGTCGGGGTGTCTGTGTGTGTGAATCGTAAATCCCTACAGGGTGCCTTTTTCTTTTATCACATGCAATCTCTTGATTCGGATATTGGCAGCAGAAGGAGGAGTTATATCGTAAATCAAGTTGCATGCAATTTTTAGACTAGACTCGATTAATTATATATATAATATATATATATATGTACGTGTCGGAGTTTAGTTATACATGCACAGTAGTTGTAATGATGCAATTTGAATGATTTTGTGTCCCTCATCAGATCATTAATTTCTAAAAAATTTCCATACTCAGGAGCTGTCTTCCTCTCATCATCATCACTAGCAACCTATCACAAATTTGATGAGTTACATAGAAATGAGTGTGTGTGTGTGTGTGTTCCAAGTTTTCTGTACTAACAAAATATGTAGGAATTTATGTGGTTGGATCCAAACTATTCGACCAGGAAACTGATCAATGAATAAGATTTATACACTGTCGGATTAAAACAACTTAATAGTGTAAAATGAGTTAAATAAAAATAAATGCATAAATTAAAATAACAATGTTTCTTAATATAAAAATGAATATTTTAGCACCAATCACTATTCTTTTTTTTTTTTTCTTGTAATTTAATCCGATGAATGCATTATCTTTTTTAGGTTAGACATTCTATATTTTGTTGTTTATATATATATTAGGAAAAAGGGCAGATGGTACACGTGTATAGCATCATGATCACACGTACGATTACGACGGGGGGCTAAGATGGAAGGCATATATACATTCAGTACTTTGGATTGTACTCTCTGATTACAAGTCCTTTCAATTGCATCAATATTCAGAGAAAATCATCTATTGTTTTTGTTGGGGGTTGGGGGGGGGGGGGGGGGGGGGGGTTGGGGTCCACCCAGGGTACGTACGTCCACTGGTGTAATGATTCAGTGTTGGTGTTGTCCACTTGTTGAAACAACTGGATAACCCAATAGTCCACCATTGCTCCAGAAAAGCTAGATTTGTCTTTCATCTTTTCGTTCCCAATTTGCACCACGTTAATTAAAGGTTGCTTTTCAGATTTTTATGATTATAACATATAACATGACCCTAATATTGTAATTTTCCTTCCCTTGCTGACAGTAACACATTAGGGTATAATGAAATTGCATCCAAGTGTAACTTCCTCCACCACCCCTAATTCAGATCATAACACACTAGGCACAGATGACTTTAATTAAAAAAAAAAAAAAAAAAAGATCAAAAGTAAATGTATATTTTATTTGGGAGGAATTTATATTTTTAGCCCTCTAAATTAGTTTTGGGGTGACATTTTTTGCCTCATCTATGGAATATGCATTTATTTTCTTGCCAAAATTGAAAAATCCCCAATTTTGAAAGTCACATCTTGCGCACACAATTTTTCTCGAATAATATAAAAAAAATTTTCTAAACAAACGTAAACTCATGATCAAACTGCTCAAAATTAATCAAAAGACCATTGTTATGAATTACATAGTTTGGTAAAAACTCTACTCTTCTATAATTATAGGTCGAAAATTACAATCACTAAGACGAAGCTAGGGAAAATTCACTTGGGAAGAGTAGATAATTGAAAAAAAATACACTTTTGGTCCCGCATTTTGCAGGTTAATATTTTTTATCCCACAAGATTAAAAAAGATTGCAAAAGTGGTCTCACAAGATTAGTGCATATATGGGACCACATTCACTACGTTTTTAATCCTATGGTAGCAAAAATATAACTCTTATAAAGTACAGAATCAAAAGTGCAACAACCTCTATTATACATGGCTAAAAGTATAATTTTTCCGGATAATTGATATCAACGAAATGAAAAGAATAAAATCATTTCAAGTCCACCATCTAAGTCAAGTGCCATGAACATGAAATTTATTTATGGGTAGAAGAAAGGCTATTATTGTGCATAATTGACTTAAAAGTGATGTTCCTATCTCTTATATAAGAAAAATGTACTTGAAAGTAGGTATGGAGGATAAAACTGTCGCCGAGAACTTGGGCTTTTCTTTGTGATTTATCCTTTTCTTTCTTTTCATGAGTGTGTGTTGATGGTGAATTTAGGCATAAGAGAGTAGTGCATTTTGGTGGCATCTTGTCCTCCTGAGTGACGGGTTATGTTGTCATAATGGGGAGTTCTGCACTGGTCTTTATCCTCTTACTGTTTGTGCACATTTGTCGGTCAAGTGCTCCAAACTAATACACACTGTCTGTCATTTCATCAACCTTTATTTCCATCTCCTGAATTATTGCATGTTACCATTGTAATGGAGGAGAAAGGTTCATCCGGGTCAGGATTGTAGGATCAGCCCATATGTCAACCCGGTGGGTAATTGAAGTGGGTTGATCAGTTTATTAAATCCATACCTGATTTGACTTTTTGATAGAATAGTTATAAAAAGGGAAGGGATTGCAATGGTTATAAATTCAAGCCTTGTGCCTTGCCATCAAATTGAATCTAGCTAGGTCACTAAACAATTTGGGTCGGGTCAGGGGGCATCCTGAGGTCAAAAGCTGGTATATTCTCCTGTCTTGATGATAAATAAAAAAGTTATACCTATATGGCTGATCTTGACCCTAGCTAGAGTATTTGATTATGAATAAAGAAATTATGTCGATTAATAAGGAGAATGAACCTACATGACCTACATGTATAGGTCAGAAATCATAAAAGGCCTATTACAATTCATGACCAAGGAGCGGTTCATGACAAAGATGCACAAAAAAAATCTATATTTCTGTAAGAAAAGATTAAGAGAGCATAATTAGAAATTATAAGCATTAACCCGACAAGATTCACTGAAACAATTAACTTTTTTGGTGGCTTTTTACAATATGATTAAGATTTGAAAATCCTGGTCAGGGGGAGGGGCCCTAGATTGAAAAATCAGGTCTGTCAACAGAAATAATAATTAACCATTTTACTACAATAAGTGTTGTCACTGAATTCAGGTGTAAGAGAAATGGTAAAAATGGGCTGAATGCGTACACCAATGCACCAAGTAATTAGCACTTGTCAAGAACTTCCAAAATAGGAAAGGAAAATAAACTATTATATGTTTTAGTAATTAAACTAATATTAGAAGTAAAAGCATTATTGGAGTGGGTTTTGGAATTGAAGTGTGATGGAGGCAAGAAAAAAGGAGGACCCTTGGATGAGGCCACAGATCACATGATGGGAATAGCAAAAAAAAGGGGTTTGTCCTCACTTTACAAGGATGGGATTGGAAGAGTAGTGATAACATTTTAAGTGTGTTTTGAGGCCCAAAATATTTCATTATGGCCTAGCATGTAGGAGAGGATAAAACCATTAATATAAAGTTGAAAACATGACAAGATGGATCCAAAGTAAGACTAAATTATTCAACCCCTAGCTATTATGATAAGTGTGTGTGTGTGTGTGTGTGTGTGATTCTAAAGCATTATGAGTGTGCGTTCATAGTTAATCCCATGTTTAGATTCCCACTTTTGATTAGTGTAATGTTGTTTCATGTTCCCTAATCAAAACAAAAGTCTCCTAGTGGTGTAGAGTGTAGACCAAATATATATATATAAATGTAGGGTTTGAGACAAATGGTGATTGGTTTCATGGAGATAAAACCTTTTAGCCCATCGTTTCATGTCGCGGGCTAGGGATGCCAGTGGGGTCCGAAGAGGACGAACACCCGCTTGACCACCAAAGTACCCTAAAAAAAGTGTCCCTCTTTTACAAGATGATTGAGGTCATATGGAGAGGTGTATATTTGTGCCTACTTTTCAAAAGTTATGTAGATTTTGCTTTGCTCTCTCTCTCTCTCTCCTTTTCTTTATTACATAAAGAATTGGTTTTCCAAATTGATATGATATGGTAGCAATTGTGGAATGGCAATGAACCAAGTAATGTGGGGAACACATTCATGCAGAAGTTGAAGAAAACATATTATGTACATAATAATATCCACACAGACACATAGCTATGTTGCATGACTTTGTTTCTTCCATTTGTGTTGCCTCAGGCCATTACCATATTTCCCATTACAAACAGTTCTAAAAAGGGTGGTGGACGACCATTTCTAAATTGGCAAAGTATGTTGGGTTGTCTAGATAGTGCTTTGACGTAGGTATATGGAATTACAACACAGTTTTTAGGGTTTTAGCCCAAATCGGGTTTAGCTAAATTTAAGTAATAGTATCCTTTATTTTCATAGGTTCAAACATCATGTCGTCTAATTATGTTGCGTTCGAATCCCTACATACAAAAATTAAAAGGTCTTATAATTTCAACAAACTCAAAACTCAAAACTCAAAACACTAATTGAAATGTACTAGCATGATTTGATTTGGAATAGCACAAAACATGAGTGTAATTAAGATGGGAAAGCTGATATGTGTAGTAGGAGGAGGAACTGAAATTGATCATATGCCCCACGTACAAGTGCAACTAAAAATGGAAGGTAGTGTGTCATGTCTCCCTTTGAATGAGTCCATGAAGAATGGGGAGGAAATTTGCATAATTGTGTTTTCTTTCAACTATCCTTTTGCCCCACTCCCCTCTTCTCATAGAGAGAAGTCTGATCAACATCTGCTCTGCTCTGCCCCCACAAACAAAATCCTTATTTAAAGCTCATACATAGTAGTTGTAGATTACAAGTATCTAGACACTGGTCTATCTGTAAACCATAACCCTCTCTATATCTACCATTAATTACAAAATTTGTGGCTTCTTTTCTTTACTCAATTCTTCAGATATTATCCACACTTTCTCATCATTGAACAGTCACTCATCAATTGTCACTTGGAAAGTAGTAGAATATTTCCTCAAATGCATAACCAGACCATCATGGGGTCCAAGCAAACAGCTGTATTCTTGGCCTAATCACTTCTTCCCATCATGCTTCCAATATCCTTGTCTTCCCCCTGAATGCAGAGGGGTTGGTGGGAGTGTTGGGATTTTAATGTTCCAGAAGCAAAAAAATCAAATGGGCACCAAAACAAATAGCACCTCAAACTCTTGGAACATTTTTATTTCTGCATAGCGTCAAAACTCCAACTCAAGATGCTCCTAGAAAATGGGCTATTCAACAGTGGAATGATGAATGGACCAGATGTGTTGCACTTGACTGATCCAATAATTTCGCTGGAAAATATGATTATACTGTCCACATCAAACTTCCAGAATCATTCAATTCTGATTTGATATAGTGGGACATCATGAATGAATTTTGAGACAGAACAAATAATGATGCAAGGTTTTTGCAAGATTCTTTCACCCAGGGTTGTTTTAGGAATAATACAAGTACCATCATACTTATGGTAAAACCGAACATTCCAGAAACCAACAGAACCATTATACTTATGTGGAAAATGAACATTTCTGAAGCCAACAGAAACTATAAAAGTACATTCAGTTGCGAGTACAGCAATTTTCAGGTAGCAGACATGTCCAAGGTTAATAGATTCAAGACTTCTATAAAACCTTCACCTAACAAACCAATGGGGGGAATGCAATTAAGATGAATCTACTACAACTTCTAGACTTTTCATGCATAAAGACAAGCTCCGCAACAGCGCTGTTGAGTCCCTAACGTGTCAGGAGCTAACACATGGTGAGGTATATAGCATTTTGAATAGAGGCAATAGCAAGACCTACTCAATGCATCCAATACCACATGCTTGGAAACTTATAATCTTGCAGGTCTAGATAATAAACAACCGAAAAGTGGTATAACAAAGGCATTCTACTACAAAGGAAAGCTGAACTAATAAACGGACAAGCCCTAAAAGGTTAAGACTAATATAACACACCAAGAAAATAGTTTCACTGTGAGACTTTCTAATTGATATTGCAGTCTTGGTGGAAGACAGACACTTCTCCATTCCAACTACAACTAGCAACTACATTGGGCAAGGTAGGATGGAATACAACATCTATGCATGCTTGCTCATATGCCTTAACTTTTTTGAGAAGCTTTGATGTTTTTGAGTTATAAAAGTATATAAATCCATCAGAGGAGCCAGAGGCTAGTATCCTTCCATCCAAATTGAAATTGCACTTGATAGGGAAACCATAAACACCATGACTTTCATATCTCTTGTACTTGTCAAGTTTGAACTGGGTTCTGGTAGAGAATATGGCTATATAGTTTCCATTTGATTGTGCAATAAAGTATGGCTCCAGTGGGTGGCATCTGATGCAGGGGCATGTGTATGCTTCTGCATAGACCTGACAAGTAGCAAGGTAGTTATAAAAATAGCAGAATCTGAAACATGAGATGGCAGTATATCACCAGCAGCATTAAGCCAGAAGGAATGAACATTCACGTCGCCATTGAAGATCATAAAAGTAAAAGGAAGCAAAAGATTCTTAGTCCTGACTGGTAGACGATAAAGATTGACATAGAAATACATGAATTTCAGATCATCAATGCCCAATTCTCATAAGAACACCAGGGGTAATTTTGAACTTTGTGGAGAAAATAGGCCAAACAGCTTCACGCCATGTGTCCTACAAGAGTACTGTAAATACACTAACCACCCTCTAACTTTCCAATCCTGGTGGCTATCATGCTGCACCTTAAAATGTTTCATACTGTAAAATAATAATACCGAACTCTGTTTGATAACCTCTGCAATAAGGCTGCAAACATTTCTCAAGGGAAATTCATCTATATGATAGTAATTTACTTTGTAATGCAATGATGTGTCCAAACAGATCAAGGAGTAAGAACCAGAGGAATGAATGCACGGAACCAGAAGTTCACCTGATTGGATAGTGGAACTTGTCGTGAAACATCCCAAACGATGATTGAATTTTCACTAAGGTTGCTTTTGGACACATCACTTGATGTGATTAAATGCCTGCCATCGACTGTGAACTCCACATCAAGGATTGGCCCAAGACTTCGTACATATTCATGGACCACCGTGCCAGTCCTAATATCCCACAGTTTAATGAGGCCTTTTGATCCTCCAGAGACAAAAAGATTGTAGTTGTCTGGACTAAACTTTACTACTTCTACAATCTGATCCTCCTTGAAAACCTGAGCCTCCATTCCTTTCTCCACATCAACCAATCTTGATGTGCAATCATAACCACAAGAGAGCACAGACAATCCCTGCTGTGACCATTTCACATCTTTCACTGCCGCATGGTGACAATTTAATATACGTGCTCGTTTTTGGCCTCTACTCCAAACGTTCCAAATGCAAACAGTATGATCCATTCCCGCAGATGCAAGAAGATGAGCTGCAAACTAACTTCATAGAATAGAAAAAAAATCATAGCATGATAATAACATCAGATCCTATCAACAGGTGAACCTAATATATAAGAGACTTTAGTAATTGGATCATATTGCCATGAGGAAGGAAGAATAACCTCAAAAATTAATACTCATAATATTATATAGAAACACAATGTGCCGGCAGCAATACATTCAGCCTAGATGAAAGTTCTAGCTTGTGATGCCCTTCAGTCAGAAAAAATCTCACTGACTTAAAGGGGACACACTTAATAATTCTGTACATCTTGAACCACTTTCTTAATCAAATATTTATTTTCAGTTTATCAGTACATTCTAACAGCTTTTCTTCGTGAACTGCTTCAAAGAACATCACTAAAGATACTATTGCAGACCAAATGAGAAATATCAGACTTTCAATTAGAAGGCACAACTGCATCAGCAAATACAATTTCCCAGAAACAAGTGCACGGAAGGATATGGGCACAGCATATCAGAATGATAACTATTTTTCAAAGTATACAATGTCAGAATGTGTTCCAGACAAGAGACAGCTAAAATTTGATTCTTATTTGATATATTAGTTCATTGTTTACAAGAAATTGAAGTCTCGATAGACTCAGAAGCAGAAATTTAGACGAGGACCAATATCAGCATCCTTAAGTGAAATCTGTAGGGCACATAATGTACTTACCATGAGTTGTAGACCATTGCACAACGTTGACAGGCTTAACGTGCCCATTCAGAGCGGCAGAAAATGATTGAGGTGTTTGATTGGAGACTGCACTTCCCTTCATATGACGCCTCAACGTTGTTAATATACCATGTGGTACATCTGAATCTGAAAGGCTTCCATGCCTGTAGAAAATTGATTGCCCTTAGAAATTCATGTAGCTGACAGTGACATATTTTTTTTTCTTTCAACATATGAAAGATGTGAAAATGTTTGTAAAATTTTAACTAAATCTTCAATCCAGATCTCCATAACATATATTCTCGATGATAATAAAAGAAGTAGCAGTAAGAATAAGAATAATAGCCAAAAAAAAAAAAAAAGTAGGGGTGGTGATATATGACTATTGTGGGCATACTCATCCATTATAAAAGCTTACACATCTATGATGCCAACACGGACATGGAAATTCCTCAACATTAAACACAGAGAAAGTCGTTGACAGATATTCTAAAGTACATTATACGTGTTTGTATGTGCACAACTTCATCTTTTATATACAAAACTTGATCGCATATCAAACAAAAAGTAAATCTTTTTACATGTGTTCCTCGATATTATTTTCAGGTTCTGATTCATTTTAATCAGAGGTTAAATATATTAAGTTCTAGCCATTAAGATATTTGTGAGCTCCATACATCTGTTCATCAAACACAATTCACAAACTTGTTAATTCCGTTTCGCCCTCTTCAACATTCACACCTATTGATCTGAACCCACAGGCATAACTATAAAATTCGCGTTATGATTTGCGAAGAGAAAGAAAATTTCAAATTAGCTAGCAGCACGAGTAACCAGATGTCGCAAAAATGTGATGTATATACATCAGAACTCAAATAACAGAGAGAATTGGAGTAAAGGAGTAAACCTGGTGACGGATCGAAGTCAGCCGCGTTTGAGTCGATTCGTGCCGGCTCCATACCAAGGGCTGCTCTCTGTCGCTTAGATATGTATCGTCCGGGTATCGGAGCCTCGGTAGGGAGACTCGGAGGGCGATAAACGGGCATCTGGATCGGACTCGCCATGGATGTCTCGGGTCTGATCCGCTTGGGAGGAGGCACATGTGGATTCGAGTATCCGGATCCTCCGCCAGCATCGTTGTCGTCGTCGTCGTCGTCGGAAGCAGTTGCATACGCTTTGGAAAGAAGATCCATTCTGGTATCGGGCTACGATTTTGAGCCACGGTTTAGCATTTTAATCGATAATCGGCCCAAATCTCTCAGCCCACTTCCGTACCCTAACTTGCTCCGAATACCCATCTTTAGGTGGGTATAAGATCCATAATCAACCCATGGACTTGTTTGGTAGTATTTAGGGCCAAGCCCAATAACTCCAAGCCCAGAAAGCATGATTAATTAGGAAAAGAGTGAATAATATCTGTTAATATATATAAAAAAAATAATTATTACAAGCGGCGGAAAGTGGATCTGTGCACTTATTTTAGTCCAGAGCCTATTGATGAATACCCGACAAAGTAACACGTTTTATTTTCAAAATTCAGTGAATGCAAGAAACACGTTAATGATTAAAAAATGATGTCATGCCCAACGCAGCACACCGGTTAGCTACTTGTTCTTTCCTTACCATCCTGCTTTTCTCCTAAGGCACCTTTACTTTGGGTGATTAGTCATGATATCATGGCTAATCATCTTTTATTTTTTGTTTACTTTATTTTTTATTAGCTTGTGATTAGTGCTTCAAGCTTAGTAGATGATGTGATTTTTTCATGATAGTAATCACAATTTAATATATCCCATTTTAATCACATCACTCAAAGTAAATGTGGCCTAAGTGTCAATGTTATTTATAAAAATATCTGTTATTTTTTATTTTATTGTTTTATATTCTCTTACTAACTCCTTTTTTCTTTCTATTTTTTTGGTTTTTCTAATCTAAGTTTTCAGGTCTCTTGGGTTGAAGTTTTTGTATATACAATTTTTTTATGAATGGAGTATGAAAATATAAATACGTTGATATAATTTAGTTCTCATCATAATCGTGATACCATCAAATATTTTTACACTTAATTCATATAAGACAAATTCGATTCATAGCATAATTGGTGTTATGTAGAGTAAGTGTGTGGAGGAAGACTGATGACATGATGAATAGTTGGAAGTCCTTGATCCATAAAACATCCCACTCTCCAAGTCCATTCATGATTTAACTTATGAGGTACATGTGTAAGTATCATGTATTTTTCTAGGATGAAATTATTGGTTCATTCATGATTTTCACTAATTAGCTAGGGTCATGTAGGACAACTTTGATTAGCTAAATCTAGAACGTAATTAATTTCATATTCATAAATCAATTAGAAAAATTCTTACACGGATCATGTTTTGTTGAACTAAATTAATTATAGAGCAAACATGATTTGTTTGTTATGTGATTGATCATTTTTTGTGAATTATACACTAATAACACGATAAGTGTAATACACTTGTCATATGATTGATTCAAATTTGATGAGCCTAGTCTGGACTAGAACAATGAATTAACAATGTTTTTTATTACTATTAGCAGTTTTTAATAATAAATTAGGGTTTTATGAATGTTATATGCTCGTTGTTAAGTTTTATGTTGGTTAGTTAAATTATTGTCACATATTTTATTTTTTAAAAGTGATGTGGCTTGCTATTCCATTTATGCCCATTACACGAGGTATTGTCCGTCTAACTTCGTATGGGTTTCACGATTTTGTCTTGAAAAACACCTTGTTAGGGAAATCAGGCTTTGAGACTTATAAGCCATTCAAATTCCTTGTCTTCAACCAATTATGCCTACATCATTAGCCCCATAGACAAGGGCCTTCGGATGGACACATAACCTTGTTCTGACAGACAGCGCCGAAAGATGTGATCAGCAATGCATTGGTTCTCCATTGGCAAGACATTGTTCATTCTATTTTCGTATGAGACTCACATTTTTATCTTAAAAAGGGTATTTTAATAGGACAAAATCGTACGACTCATTCTTATTGGATCGAAGCCAAAGCAAATAGTACCTCGTTACAGGAAAGGTTAAGCTAAGACCTCCTCCCTTATGAGGGGTTTTTTGAAAAAAAAAAAAAAAACTATAAGGCTCATACAAAATTAAAACAGACAATAATAGAGACATTGATTAAGTTGTAATCTACATAAAAAAAAAAATTAAGGGTAAGAGACAATCATCTATGCATTTATTGCACAAAACAACATACGGATTTTGTCCCAGAACTTTAAAATTTGGGACATCAAATTATCTAGATCTAATCGTTATTTATTTTATTTTGAAGAAAAAGAAAAACTTGACAAGATGTAAACCATTACATATCTCATCATTCTCGGAGGTAGGAAAGGAAATAATGTCTCACATCCAACCAATTGTCCAATTGGTTTTAACCCAGAATTCCATAGAAATGGGCCCAACAATCGACCAAATTTCAGCACACCACATCAAAATACCTGGGATTCAAGAAGAAGAAAACGACTCATTTTAATGATGACGAGAAATGTGCGATCGATCCCACTCTAGTCAAATTACTTGTCTTGCGTGTTTTACTTTGTAAGTGGACGCACACTGCTATACTCACCTCCGACTTCAAGAAAATTCAAAACCTAATAACCCAATTACGAGACTATTATCGCATGACTTGTCCCTTTCGATAAATTTGAATATTGAACAAAATAGACAGAAAAAAATAAAATAAAATAGACGTAAAATTTATTGTAATTTATTTCATGGTCTTGTTACATTAATGTGTTGATTGAATCAATGTATTGTTTATTTACACAATATTTTTGAAAAAAAATTGTCTGAAATCTAAACATGGTACGTGCTAAGTGAAAAATGAAAACATTAGACAACAGATGACATCTAGATAAGTCAATGTCCGACATCATTCCAGCTGACGATGCTTAATTCGACGGTGGAAATAAATTGATCTATGACTCAACGAAGTGATAGGTCTATGATATGATTTTTCCTGAAAAGTCACGTCCAATCCCATCAAAATATCAATAATCGCTTAATGATTCTATTCTAGAATCAATAAAGTGGAACAAATTAGATACCTATTATGTATTTTTTCCATTTGCATAAAATCTCAGGTATAACATTTTTCTTTCAATTATTTACATTTATCTTTTGTTATGAATATATAGTAATCATTAATAACTATAATAACCAACATTTAAATATTTAACAATAATTAAAATTTATCTATAAATATTAATAATTGATGGTGACTAGCTTATAAAGGAGCTCGAATATAATTGCTGTTCGAATTGAATAACACAATCCACCGACAAGAAGGAGCTCAATCGGGGATTAAGGATTTGAAACATGCAGTGATGGTGCTTCAGGTTGCACCTTGATGGCGTCGGCTTCGGATGCCTGTGGGCTTCAGACGACGTTGGGGGTTCGAAACGACTTCAGATTTTCATCCATCGATCGACCAAGGGTTACGAAGAGGAAGGAATATAATTGAATTTTTGCTTCAACTTGAGCTGCTCAGTTTGATTATTAACAACCAGGGTAATAAGGTAACTTTACATCTATACTATTATTACATAACAAAATAAATACATTTTTATTTTTCTACAACCAGTATATCTATATAAACTTAATACAATTAATCTCGATTCTTTTTTGTCATATATTTAAATTTTAATTTATTTTGTCACCCATTTATTCCATAACACAAAATAAACATAACATGGGACAAACACTTTCATTGAAAAAAAAGGCATAATATCTTCATACATTCAATGATACTTGAACCTATGATTTCAAACTGTTCATGGATCTCAACCTTAACTTCAACCACTAGATTAAAATATCATTAATGAACCCATGTATACATTATTTATTGCAAACTTTAATACAAACTTCTATCAATAATTTAATGCAAAATTTTAATACAAAATCACTTATAAATAAGAATGAAATTAAAAATTATAATAAACTAGCTAGCATAAAAAATCAGACAGAAAACACTCACAAATTTAGTAAAGTGGCGATGATGATGATGAGGGGCAGGGCGAGGTTGGCGGAATGTAGGCGGTGCGCGCCTTTTACATACTTTGAGCTGGTTGACCCGTAATTAAAAAAAAGTGAGTGATGGATGGCCATGGAATTGCAAGAACCTCAACTCAACAAAGTGGACTAGAAAAAAGTCAGTAGTAGTACTCTGTACTTCCCCACCCACCTACCCATCCACCCCTACCCCTACCCCTACCCCTACCCCTACCCCTACCCCATCCATTCTTATAAAATCTGTACTCTGTTCTCTTTTCCTGGTTCTTAACAAATTTCAAGTGTGTGAGTGAGTGTGACATGTTTCCCCTTACAAGATTGAAAAATCTGCAGGGACCATGACTTCTTGTTGAAATATTCCCTCCCTTGTCTCCTTTGTCATCTTCTACACCTCAACCTTCTCTCATCATTACGTCATTTTCATTACAACATTAATATATCTACTCGTTACTACTATATATATATATACACACACACATATGACAATGTAGAAATTGAATGGAGTTGTTCATTTTTTTTACTTCCCCTTGATGATCAAATCCTAGGTATGTGGGGGAGATTGGAACTTTGTGTTGGTTTCAAATCATGCCTTTTTCTATTGTGGGATGTTTGATTCATGATTTAAGTGTGTGGCTTTTGGGCTCAGGTGTTTACACATTCATTATGATTTCTAATTGTTTGGATTTTTGCACGACACATTTTGGTGGCATTTCGATCGATATTAGTGATCTAATCGACAAATACGTGATTGCGCGTATTCTTGTTGTCTTTCTTTTTTTTAGTAGAAACTTGGATCTGGAATTAAATGTGTCGAGTTATTTCAATTTTAACTAGGACCACCTTGAAGATCCCGTAAATTCTCGAATTTTCTCAATTTTAGAGGTAGAGTTCTAAAAGTATTAAACTCCAATTCGATAAAACTAAATATATAATTTCACCTATATACGTAATATATATTAAATAAGATACAGAGATACAATATTATTTTTCAATATTTGAATTGAAATAGTACTTTAATATTGTTGCCAAGCTTCCCTGTTTAGGAAATAATGACATATGATCAATAATCATACCTTAAACCTAATGGTTTTGGGCAAACATGAAACATGATATCAATTAATGTTAGGCTCTTTATGAAATATATATAGTGATGCAACCAAGACAGAATAAAACCATGATTAAGGTTGGTTGGTTAATACCAATGAAATGCAAATGCAAATGAAATGAGTAGAAACAGACAGCAAAAGGATTTGATTCACGCCCAAGTTATGTTTAATTAACATGTGCGCATGATTGGACGTTGGAGGAAACCTAGTATTCAGGAAATTAACCTACTTGATTACAAATTTCCAACCATCATTACACTTCAAAATTATAGTGATAACCAATGTCTCAAAAGGGCTTTCTTGTTAATTATCTATATCCAGGCTTTTGCCTTTACATTTTTTATTTTATTTTAAAAATAATAGAATAATTCGCTATATAGTTTCTTTTGTTCATTACATTTTTCTTGAAAAGCCTTTTTTTTTTTTTTTTTTAAATCTCATGGTTTTTTTATGGTAAGGAAATACTATATATCTTTATTTTTATATCATCTCAAGAGCAATATATAATTAATTTAGTTCGTTTTTTATTTATAATAATCTGTTTTGAGTTTTCGCCTTGGATTTTATTTCACAATCTTTCTTATTGTTAGCTTATTAATATCATGATTCTTTTATTATTGTTGTTGTTGTTATAGAATCGATAATTACATGATATATCAATATTTTAATAAATAATATATACAAAGATTTGATCAATTCTCCATATAATAAAAAAATTATAATAAATTCATATGAAATGAGACGAATACTCACATGTTTCATAAAATTCAAACCCATAACCTCAAATTTATTCAAAATTTCTAACTTCAACCAGCAGGCTCCAACATCGATAGTATACCGTGGTTTATATTTTGAGATATAACCCACATATGGGGCATATTTTTGCATTATGATTTTTGATCAGTCTTGATTAATTTAATATTTTCAATTGGCTCGATCCTCTCATCACTTCACGTTCTGATATTATCTATAACATCTAAAGTTTTCAATATAGGTACGACATGAAAAAGTTCTAACAAAGATTATATTAATAACCAATTTAATTAATGTCACAAACACCCAAAGACCATACTAATAACTAACTTAATGATGTACGATACGCAACAATAAAATTATAATATAGCATTCTTAATTGATATATAATGTACCACCTTTAGGTATTAGCCTTTGACGTGTACAACTTACTATTAATATAACAAAACTTATCATTACAACATTTATGCGTACGGGGTTAACCAGTAAAAATCATGAAAAAGAATAATCTGCCCATCGAGACCAATAATTTGTCAAAATAAGACTGAAATCTGTATTTTTTTTTCTCCATGAGTCTAATTTGAATAGAAAGTTGATCGTGCTACGAGGGTAGTCAAAATTGATTGTTTGGGATCATGAGGAAAAAAAAAGATTATTAGGCTTGTTCAGTAATTTCCAATTAAAATTCTTCAATGCTTAGAAAGAAATATTTATTGCAGGTTATAAAATAATAAATGTCATAGCATTACATGAATTGGTTGGATGTATTTATAGGACGTATGTATTCACAAGTTCGGCTTTGAGTCGGGGTCGAGTAAGACCCAGTCCAAATAAAAAAACACGCAAATTTACAGTTAAAATAAGAATTTTGTCATTAATATAAGGTTATTTTAATCTTTTTTATTCATAATTTGATATATTCTCATCAAAGTCACTCAAATTTATGACATCTATTAATTATAACTTCTTTCAGATGTCCACATTTTGCTACATAAGTCAAAAATAGAAATTACAATAAATTTCATATTTTTAATTTGTGTTTTAATTAAAATGAGTTTTTAACATGATTGACCAACTCATATACAACTTGGATCGAAAACACTGAAAGAC
This sequence comes from Sesamum angolense, assembly GCA_034509725.1. Lineage (NCBI taxonomy): Eukaryota > Viridiplantae > Streptophyta > Magnoliopsida > Lamiales > Pedaliaceae > Sesamum > Sesamum angolense. The sequence goes on along the minus strand of JACGWL010000007.1, from coordinate 9,022,122 downwards.
TAGGATCAGTTTTGTAGAATACAATTTGGTGTGAACACAGGTGAGTGAGAGTAATGAGTAATTAGAAAAACAAAGGGCAGGGAATGATGGGATTGAGGAAATGATTAGGAAGTGGAATGTTTGGCGTTACAGTTACAGACCGTCACTTTCAGGCTCTGACTCTTAGGTCTTGTTTGGGGCCCACCCACCCGCACGCGCAGCGTACCCTCGTTGACTTCGCTGCTCTTTCAATTCAATTTCTTCCTTGTCTCAACCAGCAAAAATTAATTAATAATTGTTTTTTAAAAAAAAGAGTCAAAAATGATGCCGACGGCACCGTTTCGGAGGCACAATTCCGTCTTGCTCACCGCCACCTCTCCTCCCACTTACTCTCTCGCCTTTTTTCTTATTGTTTTATTAAATTATCATTTGGTTGTTGGTGGAAAATGAATTGACCCCTTCGATTATTTTAGGTCTTGTAAAGCTGAATCCTCCATCATTAATAGTATCAAATAATTTCGAGATGAATACGTGTCTTTTTTCAGTTGCCTGACGTGTAGTTGAATTATTTAAGAGATAATTATACCTTTTTTTTTAAAAAAAAATATTTAATTAAACATAATTTTTTAATAATTTAAAAAAGTTACTTAATATTTTTTACATTTATTTTTATTCGACAAATAGACATATTCACTATAAAATTTATTGATGTCAATAAAAAATTTAAATAAAAATTATATTTACTCTTAATTGACTTATTATTTAATAACAGATTTTTTTATCGATTTGAGCATTCTAGCTGCCGCAAATGAAGTGCCAAATGATGTATTTGTAGCATAATTTGCATTTGGTATGGTGAAATTAGGTTTAGTTCATCATTATGCTATTTTCTTTTTTCAGGTAGCAAAGGTATGATTATATCAATATTCAATTAATACATGAATATATATAACTAAATACTATGAAAATAAATTATAATAAACCCATCTCAAGTAAGCTCACATGGACAAGAAGGTTTGGCACTTTGAAGTCGACTTTTCACAGTGACATAAATACTCACACATCTATTAAAACCCGAACATATGTCCTCGAATTTATTCATACGACTCCAAACGTAATCACTAAAAAAAAATACATTATTGATATCATCATATTATTTCAACTAGATACAAATTAAATAACCACTTGTGGAAATTAACTCAAATACATATATATATATATATATATATATTATATATATAATATATATAATATGATGGTGGTGAAATTAGGCACCAAAGGTTTTGCTTTCTTCTCCGGCAACACAATGCAAGTTGTGTGCGGAGGTAAATTAAAATATTAATCCACCGGCCTCAATGTAAATTATTTGACATGAATCATGCACAGAGAGCCTACCTGTCAATTAAAATCAAGATCCAATTAATGTATAATCAATTAAAATATACATTATTGCAATATTATAGCCACTCATGTAAAATACATGAAAGCCCAAGTAGAAATGATGTACAATTATGAGATTGTTCGTCTAAAAAATACAAATACAAATACAAATACATGGCTTCCTCCCATATATACGTATATACACGATCCATGATTGATAGCATATATATATTTTCGACATTCCAAATCATAAAAAAATCCAACGATGTTGTATGTACTCGATCGGTGTATCCGTATATATATGTACGTTATTTATAATGATGGTGCAGTGGGTGTATATTCTGAGAAATAAAGAAGAAGTCATTAATTAATTAATTAATAAATTATAACATAATTAATGAGAAAGAAATACAAATACACGTGGTGGGGCGTGAGTGGACCATTAAATTCCATGTCCGATGATGGATGATTGTCAAGTTGCATCCATGTACTAATCACAAATACTGTCTGAAACCTTATTATATATACATATATACACACTCTGGTAGTATGGTATGTGATTTAGATGATGGCGTTTCTGAATTGCAATCTGGTGGTATTAGTCACTGACATTGACTCCCCCACTATATATTTTCATCATAATTAATCGCCAAATTTCCCTTCTCCTCATCAATTCCCAACATACATCTATCTTTCTTTTTAATTTCAATTGCTTATCATCATTAATTCCAAGATAATTATTGCTAAAATTATGTTAATTACCTTCAATTTATTGTTATTAATTATCCTGGTGCGTGCTAATTATATATATGTATAAGGGATAAAATATATATTACCGCTGTGACACTCAAAATACTTAAATAAGCCTATGTGATAAAAAAAAAATACCGTATAACTCCCTATAAAATTTAAAAATATGCATATTGGTCCCTAACCCGCTCCCCCCATTTTCTATCGCTTTTTTCTCCGACATCCGATGACCTCTCGACGTATGTTTTTCACTGTTGGAAAGCTCGGCCTTCCAACAACGATCATTTTGACACCCCATCCACCACCATCTCTCGTCCGTCGGCGAGTTATCTCCATTTTTCTGTTTTATATTTTTTAGGTTATATATATATATATATATATATATATATACACATGCAACTTAATTATATTTTTTAAATATGTATAATCTAAATACATTGGTAGTTAATTTAGGACAAAATATACATATTTACTCGCAATTTTGGGCGCATGAAATTTTATAGGGGGGTAATATGTATATTTTTAAATTTTATAGGGGGTTATATGATATTTTTTTTATCATAAAGATTTATTTGAATATTTGGGTATCACATGGTGTAATATGAATTTTACCCTATATATAAGATAGTACTATTTATTTTTAAATGAATTTCTTTTATATCAAATTATCAATACATGTTTCATTTTTAAAAAAATTATTAATAATTTAACATTAATAACTTTAACTGTTTTACAGTGCAAAATAAAAATTATATATATATTTAAAAAAATTCTTTTTAAGGTTACTTAGTGTTTTTTTTATATAAAAATACATTACTATGTCTAAATCAATCCTCGTATTTGTATTAGTATGCAATATAGTAATATTTTTAAATTAATGAGGCCCAGCTTTGTTGCGAATTAATTTATAAAAATCATGGATTCAAACTCCACCATATATGCGTGTGGGATGTTATTCTACTACATAATATGTATTAAATTTTATTTATCTTATATTATTGATTAGAGTATGATTGTTGTAATTGTTATTGTTAGATATTAATATCCAGTAAGAATGATTATAATTAATTTATTTTAATTAATAATAGTTCATCACTTTTAATGATAATATATATATATATATCAATATTTTTAAATAAATCTATGGGTTGTTTTTAGTGTTAGAGTAAGAAAATAGGGTGTACATACAATTTTATGTATCTAATTAAGTCAAGTAATTAATCAATTACATATATAGGATGTGGAATTACAATTGTGAATAGTTGGTGTTCTTAATTAGAGTGTGAACTGATTATGAAATTGAACTTGCCATAGGCCCATAGCTAGTTATGATTATCTTTATCTGTCCATACCAGATCTGAGATGTCTTTTTTTTGTTTTTAAGTGGAAATTACATTATTACTGATCAGTATTTTAATAAATTGAGCAATACATCAATATTTTTATTAAAAGTTATTACGACAACTAAAAATAATTATTAAAATAAAATAAATATCTACACATTTGGTGTAACTCAAATTCATACCTGACCTGAAAAAACGAGATATATGTCAACATATTTGCAACGAAATTAATTAATTTGTGCTCTTACAATATTAATTAGCTTAGCATTTTGATTAATTATAATCCACGATAATTAATAGAGATAGCTTACACTCAAGAGTTACTTATTAATTATTTTTTATTAATCAGTTAATAAGAAAACTATATAATTGTTAAGTTATACCACTTTAAAAAAAATATTTATATATACCAATTAAAAAAATAAATGATAGTTTTAATATTATCACACGATTATATATACATATTTAGTGACAAAATTTTTCATTTTTTGTCACAATAATAAATTTTAAGATTTTAATTGTTATTATTTTATAAAAGTTTTCACTAATAAAAATTAATGATAACAAAATATTTATAAAATTATTACTAAATACAATTAATAATATATATATACATATATAATTACTAGCTAGAAAAAATATAATTTTTCATTATGGTTGAAAATTTAAATTATTGAGAATATTAATTAATTAAAGTTACGTGACGACTATTAACTATTATTTTTATAAGCGATGCCTGACATATTTAAAAATTATGATAAATATTTTGACCATAAATAAACTTTTGTTGTTGTACACATTCCTGTTATTATGGTAATCTTATATATAAGGTTATCTGTGCCGTGTAAGCTTTTGTCTTGTAACGTCAATGGTATGTTGACTGGACAGTGTCTAAAAAGCTTATTTCTCACGGTTAGCTTTTTCAATTTTCAAACAGCTGATGCAATTATAATTTTGTGGTAGATAATTTAGAGAATAAAACACTGCCCGGAACGACAGAGACGGATAAGGAAGAAAAAAAAATCATCTCTATATTTTAAATTATTATTTTTATTATTCTTAAATTATTGTTAATTCTGTCATTTCAAAGAGTAATATTTTGACTAATTTTTAAATATTATTTTTGATTAATATAATAATATACAAAATATTATGTAAAGAGGATGTATTTGATTGTTTATTTATTTATATAATTGGCTGGGCAGGGAATTTGCTTTCAAGATGACTTTTTCCTTGCTTTGTCAAATCACTGTGTGTCACAAAGTCAACCACGAATTCTGGTGATTTAATTTTTTTGACTAGTATAAATACTGCGATGCAGCAAATCGGCCTCATTTCAATTTTCATAAAAATTCAAGACCCTTAATTTGCCCATCAAGAAAGAAAATTAGAGTCTTGAAGCACAAGCACCTGATCGATATCAGGAAGTTGATAGCCATGGCGGATGAATTCCAGGTGGGAAGTGGGAACTGGTGGGATACATCAAGAAACAGGTTTGATGCTGGAACTGCACCACCACCTTCTATATCTACAACTTTGAATGCCATAGCAAGCTTCGGATGGCCGACAGAAATGGAGGACATGAAATCCAGGTCGTCCATGGATTCCGGGTCGGGGACTGGTGGCTCCCTGGTGTTGCAAGGCGGCCATGATCAGTCCTCTTCCGCTGCTACAAGCGGGGGTTTGGGCAACCTCAATCTGCAGATGGTGGGGTTAGGCCTTTCTTCTCAGGGCATGGACTGGAACCAAACTCTATTGTAAGTCTATTTCGAGGTTTCTGATGAATGTTTTGGCTTTTTTTTCCAATTTTATGACATGAAATCATCATGGGCTTCGTATATATACTGAAATTACTTGTTTTTTGGGGGGTTGTTGAAGAGGTGAAAAGGGTGAAAGCAGTTTTCGTTCCATGCTTCAAGAAGATTTGAGTTCGAATACTAGCAATTTTCAGCAGGAGTCCACGGCGGCGGCGGCCGCTTCTCAAGAACACTGGCGACAGAAACTATATTCCGGCGCTTCTCCGGAGGAATCGTCCGTCAGTGATTTCAAGCCAACAAACCGGGGTTTTTCGTTAGATCAGCCGCAGTTCAGCTCTCAGGCCAGTTCAAATGATAGCAGTACAATAACATCCCAGAATCTGATTACGGGGTTTCAGGTGGATGCCGCCGCCCCCTACGGCATGTTACTTTCTGAAAATCAGCAGCACTACCCATACCCGTCGAGTGGCTACTGCGCCAACGCGGCCGAAATAATACCATCCTGGAATAAATTCCCGCAGTTCTTAAGAACATCGCCACCGAAACAGCCGCCATCGGCCAGCGGCAACCATTTGCATTTCACAAACAACGCTCCTTTCTGGAATGCATCCGCTCCGCCTTCCGCCATGACTGATGGCCGATCGAGCTTTTTCCCGAACATACAAACACAGAATATTCGCACAGCTCCATCCTTCGATGAAAAACCAAAGGTATATATTTATATATATCCAAAAAATCCAGGGTTTAATCAAATCTTCTTTAGTTTTAATTGCAAAATATTCATGACGATCACCAACTTTTCCAAATCTTGTGCTTGTAATTTTCTACGAAGATTACATCAGAGACGCGGGATTTGAGCGCGACGACGACGAAGAAAAACAGCACGGAAACATCAAACAAACGGGCCCGAAGCAACGAAACGCCATCTTCTTTACCAGCTTTTAAGGTGTAATGCCGTATGATTAATGAATTAGAAAAAGCTGGGAACAGCTTAAATGATCGAAAATGAATAATTAAGGATGTAGCTTTGTTGTTGATTAGGTGAGGAAAGAGAAGATGGGGGACAGAATAACTGCACTTCAACAATTAGTCTCACCTTTTGGAAAGGTAGAGAACTTCTTCAAAAAATTTCATCACTTTTTCCCCGCAAGTGGATTCCAGTAATCTGCTTTTTTCTGATTACCAGCAACAGAGAAACTGCTCATTCTGACATAAACAAATTTCATCAATCTTTAATTTCTCCAGACTGATACAGCTTCTGTGCTGTCCGAAGCCATCGAGTACATCAAATTTCTCCATGAACAAGTCAGTGTAAGTCTCTCTCTATATGCTCATATATTTGTTGATTATTACAGATTATATGAAATTTTCATTTGTAATTTATTATTTTCAGGAACATCTTTTAAATGTAGATACAAGTTATAATATTAATCAATTTAAATCTTGTGATCATACAATTCAGAGTTTAATTTACGATATTCAAGCAAAAATATTTATCATGAAATATTATGCGAAATTATAAGTATGTAGGTAAAAAACTTTAGCAGTATAAATTAGTTCACAATTACGTTGATTAATTATTTGATTAATATTTTGTGTAAATTAAATTTCAGGTGTTAAGCACTCCTTACATGAAAAATGGAGCTCCCATACAACACCATCAGGTTAGATACTGCTTCTTGATTAATAATTACAAGCAATATATAATAGCATAAATGATTGCATTATTCTTATAAAATGTTGTTCTGAGCAGAATTCTGATAAATCCAAGGATCCAGAAGGAGGGCGTCAAGATCTTAGAAGTCGAGGGCTGTGTCTAGTACCGGTGTCGAGCACCTTCCCGATGACTCACGAAACAACAGTCGATTTCTGGACACCTACATTCGGAGGAAGTTTCAGATGAGGAGGAGCAATGGAGGAAACCAGAATTGGAATTCGGAATGAGGGTACTACTCTTATCAAACCCTAACAAGGTAGGATATGATAAGATAGGGAAAAATGTACCCTGGAAAAGGAAAAAGAAATGCTGAAAGATAAAGGGAAAAGTTAGGATGGATATATAGCTAGAAAGCTTGCTTTTGGGGCAGTGGGAACAGGCAAAATGATGCAGCCCAAGATTAATACAATTATCCAATTGCTATGTAATTAATTATAATTACGGGACGACATGGACCGATGGATCAGGATTAATGATCATGATCAGCACAATTAATGTAGTGTAGATTATATAGGTAGATTAGGGATGAATTGTTGTTGGTTGTACGTACGTAGATTAATTAAATTAAGCAGCTTTTGGTGGTGTACGTACATTTCAATTTGGATAATCAAATCAGCATTTTTCTACCCTATCTACCTACCTACTTAATTATTTATTATATATACTTCATCTGCCAATTTCTATAGCTAGTACTGATGATGATTATGATACTGATATTTCATTAATATATAGTGTTTAACTTTAATTAGTTATTGAGAAAGGAAAGGAGAATAATTGAAGCAGGAGAGTGTGTGTGTGTGAGAGAGATAATTTCAGCTTTAGAATTGTTTATATGTGTGGAATATGTTAGTGGAAGTGAGAAGGCGACCCCTGGGGCCCTCTCCTTTCACCCTTTTCTTTTTATACATACATATACATATTCTTTTCTTCACTAACAAATTAAGGCAGAATAGGATGATATCATCTCACCAAAAATAAAATTGCAAACAACTACCTTGTGATATTTTAATTTTTATATAAAAATTTATCTTTTTATGTTTTTAAAAATATAGTAATTTACTCTTTTATTTTTTTTAAAATGAAACAATTTATCTCCTTCGGGAGAGAAGTAAATCGCTATTATTATTTTTATAAGAAGTAATTTGTTCATTTATAATATCACATTAAGGTAAATTATATTAATATATATATACATCACCTATAGCTAATTAATTAATAATTAATTATATATTGGCTTTCTGCTTTTCATCCAAAATCCTCACATTCATCAACTTCCATTGGAAGGTTGAATGAAGTTACCCCAATACTGCTATTTTTCTCAATATATATATCTTAGTAAAATACCAACCAATTATGTTCATTATTGGTTTTATTGACTAGTTAACCTTAAATTAATCACCAATATTGACTACCTTTTCATCAACTTCCATAACTTTCGCTCCAAAATGTACTGGAAAAATTCTAATTCAGATTGTGTTCAGTCAAACTCGATCAAATTACATGACAAATGTAATAAATTTATTTTATAATCGATGTACAGTTTATGAAAATTAATCAATCACATAACAAGTGTACCACACTTGTTCTGTAATTAGTTTGGTCCAATCGAGTTTGATGTAAGTAATAATTTTCAGTAGAGTGATGAAATTTAATTTGATTAGTTTGAATAAATTAGGTGCTAAAACCGATTATTAGATATCACTATATCATACTTGCCATATTTATACATACACAATTATTACATACAAGAGAATTTTTTGCCACCTTTTAAAATTGGATGAGTTCAGTTTCAATTAAGTGTGATATTAGCTACATTCCAAAAATTATATATTACTTATAATAATATTATACACTATAAAAAAAATAAAAGATTATTTCGTATTACTAATGAGTCCGGTTCAAATATTACGGTAAACTAATACTATTAATTAAAATCACATAAATTACAGTAAAATTGAAATTTTGACCACAATTAATTAATATTTATAATGATTTAAATTTGATTATGATCAAAGTATTTGTGACGCTTAGCTATGATCATAGCGCATATTTCATGGAAGTTAGTTATAGCTAAATCTTTAAGTACTGTTGAGGTCTAGTTCAGCTAGCAAAACTGAACATGTAAAATGTTAATATCCTTTACTAGTAGGTATTGATTAGAAATAACTATCTGATATTGATAATTCATATATGATTGATATAGTTGTCCATTGTTTTAAAAAAGAATAATACTTTATTGATTTCACTTTAAAAAAATCACTTTTAATATAATTATAATCAATCATAACAAAGAATGATTAGGGTATTTCTTATAGTGATATTTACATACATATATATATATATATATATATATATTACATATTTAGAAAAGCAACGATGTCTTAGGACTAAATCTAAATAGGGAAAAACAAGTGTAATTTTAGTCCTATAATTTAGGGATAGTATTTTTCATCCTGTAAGAATTGATTTTCACAATATAGTCTTACAACTTCAAAATTTTAACAATTTTAATAATTTTTCATTAAAAATTGTAATTTAATTGAATTATGTATAAAATACATGCAATTTTCTAACTAATTTAAAAAAAAAAGGGGTAAAATGATCAAAATATAAAAAATTAAAAAAATAAGTGAAATTGCAATAGATGTGGGGTAGGAATGAATTGGTTATGATTGAGAGAGGTTGAGCAAATGAAGCAGCTAAGATCCGGAATATCAATTTGTTTAAAGTGAGAGATATAGCAACATATTAGCTTTGCTTAGAAGCATAAATGAGCACAAAAAGAAAGCATCAATACATTGAATAATATATGTGAATCATGATTAACATTGCCCCCCCCCCCCCCCCCATCACATGACTAATTATCTTCCTAATAAACTATATCAATATGTCCGCTAATTATTTTTGTATGTAATAAAGTTTTGCTGTCTGCAAATTAAATTGGTAAAGATGTGAAAACTGACAGGATTTTGAAAAGGTAGTGGCTGCCCTCGACATAGCTACCCATTTTTACTAATTATATATATAAGTCAAAATTATCTTCTTCTTTTTGTTAAATATAAATTGTTAGTATTTTTCGTCCTCTAATATATTTAATTTATTTTTTTCTGATAAATTTAGTTCTAAACATCTCACATTTTTTTCTTTTGTTTGACAGATTCAGTTTTGTATTGACAATTTTGATTATAATGATCAATAGTTACAAGATAAAAAATAAGATCTACTACAGTGTGTAGATAATAAAAATTATCAATAGAGGACTAAAAAAAAAAAGATAGTCAAATGTGATGTAATCACTGACTTCATAGAAAAAAGAAAGAACTAACTATGTAAATTGGATAAGTTGCAGGGCAAAAAATACAAACAACCTGTATATAATTACAAGATCAAAATTATAATTTTGTCCGTATGAAAAGTTCATATATGAGAATATATATTTTTAGTTGGGTGGAAACCATGGTTCCAACCCAAACCACTTAGTTTTGGGTTGTATTGGGTTTAATATAAGTCCAATACGATTTTGCTTAATTTAAATAGATTGGGTCCTATATGAGTTCTAAATAATTTTTCATGTTTAATATTTTCTACTAGTTTATTAAAAGTCATTTTAATTTGACTTATTAATTATGACATAATTCACTTATTTCTTTCTTTTTAATTTGATTGCTGAGGAATTTGTGTACACTAACTAAATACTATCTGTACAAATTATATTAATGACTCTCACTTTGTTCTGCACCACTCTCAAATTGTAACTTCTCTTTAATGACAACACTAATTCCGTCAATTATTAATTTTCCTGAGCAATATACGGCATATTTGATACGTGTGTAAAAATATTTTATAATTCATTTCTCACTAAAGTTTTGATTGTACCTATTTATTTGATTGCTTTGTGTTTAAGTAAATATAATAGAGAGAAAAAGATAATACATTAAGATAAAATAAATTTAAAAGACAAAATATTAAAAATCCCAAGTAAAAGAGGGAAAAAAATGAAATAATTATAAATAATTAAATAACAATTAAGTTTCTTTTTTAATTTACAGATAGTAGCAATATGGGAGTTTTTTTTTTTATAAAGTAAAAGCGATGAATTATTATTCTTTTTTAAATAAATTAATTACAATCATCAATATCTAACAACTATCAACAATAATAACAATCAATATTAGATAATTATATATAATCAATACTTATTATTAAAAAAAATGATATTATACACATTGACAGATATGAACTCACGATCTTAAAGACATAAGACCTTAGTTTCGTCAATTAAGGGGAAATTCTTGTATGGACCTGGCTCGGTCGAACTTGAACTAATCATACGATAATGCACTTGCCATATGATTGGTATACAGTTTAAAAAAGTGATCAATCACAAAGCAAGTGTATGACACTTACTTTCTGATTAAATTGATTCGACCAAACCAAATTCGGACAGAAATTTTCCTCAACTAAGACTGCATCTGCAAGATAGGGGAATTTCGGATAGATATAATCCAATATTCATGGAATGGAAACGAGTAGTTGTCATCCAACGTTCGCTGATGGCACGACGTCACCCAAGATTTTTTAGACTTCACCTCATATTCTACTCAGAAAAGGAAGACAACGTACCGCACTCACCAACAGCTTTAAATTTCAATACTAATTGCCTTTTGGACTATATAATTAAAAAATTCAATCAGATAAGTTTAAAATTTTTTAATTTGGTATTAACGTTAATTGATTAAAAGATGGATTTTAATTAATACCAAAAAGGTGACAAGAATAAGCTCAAATTAAAATATGACCAGTCAGTTATGTCGAATGCAACTTCTGCTAATGTTGCAGAGTGGACAATTTTCGTTTGGGCAACATGAAATTTAATAGGATGTAATGAATTTGGTGATTAGCATGTTGTTGTTTCTACAAATATTTGACATTGGAATAATTGCTGTATTTAACAGAACATATAATAATCATAGAGTATTTGCAGAACAGAGCAAGACTTACATGCGCAATCTTATCGAATCCATTGTTTTAATGAAAAAGAAAGAATCACAAGAATGCAAATAGTGTAGTTGTGTCTGGAAGAGATCATCAGGCAGCTCCCTTCAGTTTCTTGGCAATGGTGGCTATGTACTTACCTTGGTGGAAAGCCTGCTGTAACTCGAGGTCCGATGGCTGTCTTGAACCATCACCGGCATAGGTTCCGGCACCATAAGGACTTCCACCTTTTACTTTCTCCATTTCAAACATGCCAGCTCCAAATGTGTATCCGATGGGAACAAAGATCATTCCATGGTGAACAAGCTGCGTTATAGCAGTCAATCTGCAAATAATCACAGAATTGAGGAAACCAAGCACTAGATGAGTGTTATAGACTCCCAAAAGCTGGAGAAACATCAATCGTCGGTGATATTAAATTCTGTGATCTGCTTAGGTAAAGATCCAATCAGCACGCAGGGACTTACGCTGTAGTTTCCTGTCCGCCACCTTGAGACCCAGTGCTGTAGAAGATCCCGGCAGGCTTTCCGGCAAGTTGCTGAGTCCTCCATAGGCCTCCAGTAGCATCAAGAAATGCTTTGAACTGGGCAGCCATCATTCCAAATCTTGTAGGAAAGCCAAACACGAAACCATCAGCCTCGGCAAGTTCACTAGGCGTGATCACAGGTATTTCGCTCTTTGGAGGAGCACTCATTTTTGTTAGAACCTCATCCGGCAGTGTCTCAGGGACCTATTCCATACAGAATATGTAGAAACCCGGTAAATTTTCTTCAGTGAAGCTACTCATGGAATCATTTTTAAGAAGGGAAAATAAAAAGAACTGAAACATCATAAACTGAAGAGGTTATCTACATGGTGCTTCTTCAGAGATTCGTACTCTGTAGCTTAGAAAGAAACTAAACTTAGGACTTCAAGGAAAGTATAACAAATGCCAAGAACCTGTGAAAGCTTCAAGCTTTCATAGCCTGTTATTTAGAGGAAAGAAAACTTCATCTGGGAGCTTGAATCATTAGTATTTGTGTGTTTGGGGGTTTCTTCTGTTTTGCATTAGTACATATTCAGTAATTTAGTCAAGCCATGAGTATTTCAGTAACTCTCATTATGTAGTGATATTGATTACGAGTATTTATTTAGGATTTTAGTTGCTGACTGAGTTCATACGTAGTCCATATTGTTCAGGAATAGGCTTAATTTGTTAAGTGGTCTCCTGTTGCAGTCTAAATCCATAGTCTCTCTGTAGTTCTTCAACATTTTTACTCTATTTTAGGGAAAGGGGCAATAGAGTAGTGAATCATTTCAAAAGTTTTATGAAACAATGGGAAAACAATTGAAAGAGGCATATTATCTTTAATCTCAATGATAATGCAACTATATAGAAATTCGTAAATTGCAGTTCAACACCACCATCTTATATGCCAAGCATGCTTCTTTTTGCTAGTGTATCCGTTTAGCAGAATATGCAAATGTGAAGGGAAGATAGTTCCCACCTGCCATAGTTTTGCTTCAACTCCTTCAACAGATGAAGATCCCTTCTTTATCTCTTCAGCTAGTTTCTCCACATGTCCATACATCGAATAGAACCTAAATATGGTTAAAGTTTAGACAACGTAAGTAACCTGTAGTAGTACATAGGACGAAGAGCTCGAAATTTTGATTCGACTCCTGAGTAACTATATGTCCACACCAGAATCAAGATTGTGCTCATGCTCATGAGTTATATGTTGGAGTCATATTAGAACTTCAATCAGCAAAGGATTCATAACATAATGACTCATGCAAATGACGTCCCATCACAGCCAAATCCAGGGGGGTGTCGTTTTTGGATGGAAAGGCTTCCTATCACCAACATTCTCTTGTGTTCCACAGCTCATGAAGGAATAATGACTTCAACTTTCCCCATAAACGACCGTTTCTTAGTTGCATAGCAATTATGATTAGAATTCTTTTGCTGATTTCTTGTGAAAATTTGACTCTTGACAACCGTTTAAGTATTCCAACTCTGACTGACTTTACTTTGAACAAAGATTTTCAAAGTTGACCAACAGATAAAATTGGATTTTCAAGAACTCAGATCTCAAAGAAATGAAGCTTTCTGAATTTGCTGAACGGAAATCAATATGATTATCACAGCTGAAAGTTTTTAATAAAATTTATCTAGATAATCACATGTAAACCTGGGAACGGAAAGAAAACAAAACTGACTAGCTCAAGATCATCACAGTGGAGACAAAAAAGTTCAGCCAAAACGTCAATCGTCAATTTTTAGGCTATCATTATCCCCAAGAAAAGAAATCACAACCAAACAGGAGAGTACAGTAGGACAACTCTTACAGTTTTCATGATATTTCATGAAACTACGTAAGAATCCTCAACTAACTTAGGTAGATTCTTCCCGTTCATTCAGATTTTTGGACTCGTTTAAGCAATTCATTACTGCCTTCGCCTGATCAAATGCAAGAGAGTTAAAAAAAAAAAAAAGCTGGAACATATCGTTATAAACTAAACCCTTCATCCACACCAGACGCTTAATTTCAGTAACGAAGCAGATCCAAACTCCAAACACAACCGCACTTGAAATATCAAGAATTCAAACACTTCTAACACTACTGAGTTGCAGAAACAAAATACTCATGCAAAAATTCTGATCATGAACATAAACATAAGACACAGAGAGAACACAAAATTCAGTACTCACACAATGTAGACTTTGGTCGCCATTGGTAATCCAACTGCTTTCTCTTTTCCTGCGTAGAACAAATACAGAGAGAGGGAGCTGATGAACTGGGCCTCCCTATTTATACCGCCACAACCCCTTTAAACTGGTAAACAGTACTTAGTGATCATTAATTTGATTAATCAAAAACCTAATTGGTTTGGTTAGAGAGACATCGACGACGTCGTTGAATTTGAATTGAAGGCGAAGTCGCCCGACTCCAATGATGATGATGGGGTTGTTGCACGCCCATCATTATTTTCACTTAAATAATATTATATCTGTGTAATAATGTGGGATGTTCTAGATCATCCCCTGCTTTAATCATTTTTGCATCTCCTCTAAGAAATCCTAATTTTTTATATTTTTGTTTAAATTTCATTTAGTTCAAACAAGAGGAAAGAAAATTTTACGAATGAAATTTATTTTTAAATATAAATAAAAAAATTAATTGTCAGATACTTTATTTATTAGTAGATGAAATTAGAATGAGTATTTGAATTTAATTTTTATAGTTATAGTATATTATACTACTAATTAGATTATTATTATTAAACATAATTTCAAGATACCCTTAAATGATGTATGGAATGATCAATTAAACTTGAAATCTTTTATAAAGTAAATAAAAATTAGGATAATTACACTCTCTCCCGAAATTTGGTGTAATTATTTAACATATAATAAATCAGTAAAAAATTAATTGGAGGTAAATATGAATTTTCTTTTAAGTTTTTTTATGAGTATTAACAATTTAGTAAATTTTGACTAATGAAACAATTTATTTGTTAGACGAGAGTAAACTTTACGGGTACTTAAATACAATTTTTTAAAATTATAAAAAATGTATGTATAATTATATCAAATTTTATAGGAAGACGTTATAATTTTTTCTTATTTATATTATATATATATATATTTTGTATTTTTTTAATTTTAATTTTTTCCGTTGAATTATTACAGGTTATAATATTTTGTTGGGGTTGGTGTAGATTAGAATAAACAGTGAGAGTCAATTATTGGAAAGTGAAGGTTTGTGGTTGGATTGATAATTGACTTTTGGTTGCGTTTAGGTACGACAAGATATATGCAGACATGCCTTAGTGCTCCACACCTATAACCTTTTCTGTTTTCCTCTATACTAATATTAAAAAAACAAAAGGGCCTCGTACTCATAAATAGGAGTAAGTGAAACCATCGTACTAATTTTTTTTTTATTTTTTTCTACACTAATATAAATAAAAAGGGCCTTCATATTCACAAACGGAAGTAAGTGACATCATCGTACTAATTTTTTGTAAAGTTAAAAATGCTCTTCATTAATAAGATAATTAACTCATTGCACTTTTTAAATTATTCATTAACTAATAAACTGTTTTTTTTTTTTTTCTTTTTAATATCATGTATGATTTGTTTATTTTGCTTTTATTTATAATATATTTTAAAATATAAAATTTATTTATTATATGCACACAGAACCAGCGTGCCACAACGACTAGGAAATTATGAAGACAACATAAATGATTCACAATTTAGAGGTGTTATTTAAAATATTTATAAACTCCTAAATCTTTATAATATAATTTAGGAGTTTATATGATACTCAATTTTATTTTAAAAATAAAATTTTAAAATATTTAGATAAAAAAATATTGAAGTTTTTTAGCTAACTTTTGACATATAAATACTTTTATAAATATTACTTAATAGTTTAACTACTAATAATATATAACTTAACAAATAATTTTTTTTTTACAAAAATAAAGAAATTGTCAATATTAATGTAAGCTAATATTATGTTTTCATGTAAGGCGTCATATATCAAGGTTAAAATTGAAATATAACCACATAACAATGAGGATATTTTTGTTTAATGAAATTAAACATAACGAGCTTATAAATATTTTAAAAAAAGTTAGATAAGTCAACATGTTTTTAAAGATATGATAAAGTTATATTTTTTTTAAAATGCCAAATAATTTTCAAGAACCTCTAAACTCCTGGACAACTTATAAGATATTTCGAAAAACTTTATTTGATCTCATTTTTTTTTCTTATTCTTTAATCTCTAATTTTTTTAGATACTTTGCATTAATTTTTATTTGATAATCGATCACTTGATGTGATTGTATGGTATATTGTAGTAGGAAGATATTTAATTTTTTGATGTAGAAACGTGTAGCGTATGATCTCAATAAAGAATCGTTTACAGTAACTCTTTATTGTTGCAATTATAAGTGGTGTCACGTTATAATTTTGTTATTTAATATAATATGCAAACAGATTTTGTTCTATAAATTTAATACACAAAGAAGATATATTTGTTGATTTAAAATTTAATTTCATTTAAAAAAGGAATGCATTTCAAATACTAAGAACAATATGATTCTATCTAGCATCTAATAATGTTGTGGTGCATTCGTTCGGCGATATATATATGAGGGTAAATAATTCGAGTCAAGTCAAGCACGTCATAATTCAAGTTATTTTGAATTTTTATAACGTAATAAAGTTGTGCTTGTATTTGGTGTGGTTTGACAAATTGGACTCAGACGAGTTTCTATTGATTTATTTCAATCGAGTATTGAATAATTTGATTTATTTATTAGCACTATTAGGTGAACTTGTTGCATTGGTGCGGCTGCTGGTTGTAGTTTCAGCAGTTGCAGCAGCAAGAACGTTTATCTCTGCAAAAAAAACCAGGCTGTTTGGATTGAGGCA
Source organism: Sesamum angolense (assembly GCA_034509725.1). Taxonomy (NCBI): domain Eukaryota; kingdom Viridiplantae; phylum Streptophyta; class Magnoliopsida; order Lamiales; family Pedaliaceae; genus Sesamum; species Sesamum angolense. The sequence continues at coordinate 9,004,767 of JACGWL010000007.1, read as the reverse complement.
GAGCCCCTTCACTGCTCAGCATCAAAACCACTGAGGACATGCTTGGCCTGTCTTCCGGACTATGTTGGCCGCACAACAGAGCCACACGGATCAATCGCATTGCTTCACTGACAAATAAGTATACTAGATTAATCGTGTCGACCAGTTCCAAGGAACGTCTTTCTTCGTGTAGTAGCCATGCCTGAACATATCAAATTCTGACACCTTTTCCTTGTCTGAGATGTTACGAGTAATTTGAGGTACAGATACAATACAAGCAGGTATAACATTTCCATGATTGTATGCTTACATGTCCAAGAAGGTTGTGGTGGTGATCTTTGTGATGGAATCCTCTGCTTTTAAGGCCACTCACGATTGCCAGAACTAAAACAACAAAGCTGTATACATCTGATTTGACTGAGAACAAGCCGTCTGCAGCATATTCTAGCAACACCATTAATGATATGGAGGCGCATAGACCAATCTAGTTGCATAATTTTCGTTTCGTCTGTTAAAATGTTTTTGCTTGCATGGTTAGTATCTGTTCTCTTCTAGTTTCATACTGTGTTGCAGTATTAACATTCCCAGCCGTTTAACAGCAATTTCCTTTGCATCTTCCAGCATTCCTTGGATTTCAAAACAACTCCATGTGGCTAATGAGGTCTAGCTCAATTGGCGCACCATGATCTTAAAGGTCATGTGTTCGAACCTCGCCATGTGGATATTGTCTGTTGTATTATAGGAGTTGGTTTTATTGCATAGTAAGAGCCAAGATTCCAGGCTCAATGACCTTCAATATTGTCGGCCCTGATGTGTTGGTAAATGGATTATCTTCGTTGGCAATCTATACGTCGAGGGTGAAGGCAGTTATTTGCTTGTAATTAATTAGCAAGGGTTGAAAAATCACAACTCGAACTCCTCCCGCCTGACGAAAATCAATGTCTTGCCATCTGTAAATGTAATCACGTCAATCAGCTGTAGTTATTACATCCTCTGCGTTGGAAAATATTGTGATGGTTAACAAGAATGTCAAAACAAGGATAAAACGTGAAAATTTAGGCCATATTTACTTTGAGTGATGTGATTAAAATGAGATATATTAAATTGTGATTATTATCATGAAAAAATCACGTCATACACCAAGCTTGAAGCACTAATCACAAGCTAATAAAAATAAAGTAAACAAAAAATAAAAAATAATTAATCATAATTATAACTAATCATCCAAAGGAAAGATGACCTTAACGTCAAAACAATCCAAACATGTCCCCTACGTGGATAAAGATTCAACAATTTGGAACGTTTTTCAAGTGCATTGACGACTTTGACTTGGCCCAGCCGAATGTATTAAAGGGGTTTTACAATATTTTTTGTCTTTATTGTGTAAATAAATTATAATTTTTTTGTGAAAATAAATTAAAAGTAAAAAAATAAAAATAAAATGTTTAATAAAACAAGTTTATATTTATAATTTTAACATAAACTATAAAAGTTAGTAAAGAGCTGCTTCTTACTCAATTTGGATAGTTTAAAAAAATCAAAGCTATAAAACAAAAATATTTTTCCATTTTATCTTCAATAATAAAGTGAGAGGCTGTGACACGTTGCTTATGACTGTAGATGTGTAGTTCGTTGCACAATTCCTTTACTTTTCGTATTGTTTGGTTTTGGTCTTCTTTCTTAGCCTGGGTTTCAATTATTGTGGGGATAAATCAACATGTACGCAGTACTTCAAAATTGAGGGGTAATTAAGGTGCTAGAATGATTATATTTATATGATAAATTTGATACTTTTTTAAAAAATTTGATATCATTATAAATACTTTCTTTATAATTTGGACCTAACGAATGTCTGAAGGTCAAGTCCACTGTCCAAGTTTGTGAACTTGGTCTCTGATTTACAGTGAACATTTGAACAGATAGAAGACAGAAATTAGAAGAAAATAAACCAAGAAAATATAAAGTCAATTCATCGTATATAGCATTTATTACAATCTGATGTTCCCGATATATAGCAAATACTATCGGAATCGATTCAAATGTGTATGGGTCAATATTATTAATAATAGAAATTCCACAGTAGTGGTGTGGAATCTGTTGACCAATTTAAGACAATGAAACATATGCACAACACATGACAATTCTTATCCAAAAGGTCCAAGAAACGAATTCATTTCTTGTGTCAATTTCTGTATAATTTGAATTTATCATGTCCAGACTCCAGAGAATTAATCAAGAATCGGCAGGACAACACCCTACCAAACAATTAGATTACAAATCATTCCTTCCCCCCCCAAAAAAAAATAAAAAATGAAAAACAAAAAGTTACAATAAATCTTGAAAGCCCTCCTGTCGAAGAGCCTCCTCTATCAAAAACTGAGACTGCTCCATCAACTCCGGGCTCAACCTGAACATCAACACACAAAATTCCATCTGGTTGAGAGCCCCGTCTCCGTCGAAATCCCCCTCTCTCAGCATCCCATAAAGATCCTCATCGCACAAGTCCTGGAGCCCCAACAGAGCAGAGTTCTTCTTCAGGCTCTCGAACGTGATGACACCTTTATCCGAATCCATCAACAGCTGAAACCCATTACAGAGTTCCCCAATCAGCCCATCACCGCCCAGCTTCTCCGCCATGAGGGGCAAAAAGTCTTGGAAACCGCATTGATCCTTGGAGGCCATTTTGTTTCCTAAAGATGGTGTTTTTCAAGAAGGAGAATGATTGTTTGACATGGTTAGAGGGAGCAAAGGGGGTGGGGTAATATAGAGGGTGGGAGATTACGGGGTTTCTGGGAAGGAGAGGGGGCAATGAGAATGGGAAGAAGGAACGCATTTCTTGACAGCTAAGGGACAGTAGCACAGAGAGAGAGAGGAGAGAGAGAGAGAGAGGAAAAGGTCAGACGGCCTTTTGCTTTGGGCAGTTGTCTTGGTTTTTAATGCACAAGAAGTTGCCTCTGAGTTTCTGTGCAGTGGGCTGGGGGCGGTGGAGGGGTGTAACAGTCATTTCAATCGCATTGGATTAGAACTTTCGTGGGATTGGGGGAAGGGGGCGTGTACAGTAGACGATGGTGGACCACCCTGCAGGTTAAAATCGTGTTGCAATTTTAGCTATTCTGGTTGAGCTGACTTCGTTCTCATATTTATTGTTAATTGAATGAACAATAAATAATAATCTCAAAATAATAAAATAAACTAACCTTAAATATACGTGAATAAGTAATTATTATTGATACAAAATTAATTTAAAAAAGATGATGAAAAAATAAATATAATTGAGAAAATTTTAGTTGTATATATATATTGCCAAGTAATATAAGCTGCTCTCATTTGTGTAAGAGGAAGGGATAAGAATAACTAATTTTATTTTTTATTATAGAAAAAAAGAGAAAAATAAATTTATGTAGCGGCACAAAACCAACCCTGTTCTTGACTTTTGGGCTTTGGAAAGGAACCCCAACTACCAATTCAGGGGGACGATTCAGCCCACATCTGTTCTCCATTTCTACATCCACTTAAAGTCCGCCTTAGATAGAAGAGTATCATTCACTGTGTCTCAACGACGGTGAATAGTGAATAGCAATTTACCCAAGTGATATTGAAAATAGATAAATTATTTTTTTATAAAAAATAAATAATAATGTATTTTCTTGTATTTTAAAAAATAAAACAATTTATCTCTATAAATTACTTCAATTTTAAAAATATAAAGAGGTAAATTGTTATATTTTAAAAAACGCATAAGAGTAAATTACTATTTTATTTTTATAAAAAAAATTATTTATCTATTTTTTATAATACAGAGATTGGAATTTAACCAACTCAGCAAGGACGATGGAATTTGTGCTGTCAAATGGACGACTCTGAGTCTCAGGTCCATATCTCCCAACATTTTTATTCAAACAAAAACCGTGGAGTGAGAATAATAGCAAAGCTGTTGGCCCCAAGATTAGAATTTTCCTCGTCCCAGAATGGAAAAAATATCAGCATCTACCTAATCATGATGAAAAATTTCAGATTATTTCAATAAGGAGAAGGGCTCCACCTGTTTTGATTAGTGTTCAAAATACCTCATTTTTTAAATTCCTCTACTTCTTTTGTCAACCCAGTCTTATGTTCGATTAGAATTTTTTACAACATGATTTTGCAACATTTCCACGAGAAAGACTGACTCCATCAGTTTCCTGTCAGGCGCCGTGGTTTTACTGGAATTCAGACAGGGTCAAATCACAATACAGGATTAAGCCTGTCTAGATGTGTTAAGTTGAACAGATGTCGGATTACTGTGCCAATAATGAACACAATAGTTGCAGCATTTTTCATGTTAAAGACTTGCGGTGGGAACTTAGGACTTCAGCTTGTCTACTTAAAGAACGCTGAATCCAGAAAGTGGGAGCGTCACCAGATAGAACCATGAAAACTTCAATTGAAGGATTCCAGTTTCAGATATTCGTATTATACTTGGTGTCCGTCGTGGGCATTTCCAGAGCAGCTGACACTATAAATACAACGCAGGTTATCAGAGATGGTGATACGATTGTTTCCCCGGCCGCAAGTTTTGAACTGGGATTTTTCCGTCCAGGCAACTCCACGAATCTGTACGTGGGAATATGGTATAAGAATGTAACTCTGAGGACTCCGATTTGGGTTGCCAACAGAGAATTCCCAGTAAGGAACACATCATCGGCGGCCTTAAAGTTCATCCAAACAGGGAATTTGGTTCTCCAGGACGAAAATGGCACCATATGGTCTTCTAACGTGACGAGAGCCGCACAGAATCCTGTTGCTCAATTATTGGACTCGGGGAATCTTGTTATCCGAGAAGCAAACGATGATCAGCCCGGGAATTATCTCTGGCAGAGTTTTGATCGTCCGACTAATACATTTTTACAAGGCATGGATTTTGGCTGGAATTTCGTTACAGGCATTGAGCGTTACGTTTCGTCATGGAAGAGTAATGATGATCCAGCTCGAGGAGATTTTACCTTTCGCTTAGATATTACGGGGTATCCTCAAGTGGTCATCAAAAGGGGTGACACTTTGCTGCACAGGCTCGGACCCTGGAACGGCATGCGTTTTAGCGGGACGCCTAGTGTCCGGCAAAATCCCACATTCACAGCAGGATTATACATGAACAGTTCAGTGATATATTACAGAGAAGATGCTCTTGACAGGTCAGTCGTTTCCAGATTCTCTTTGAGTCCGAGTGGCGCAGGACAACGCTTGACATGGGTGGAACGGAGCCAAGAATGGGTTGTTTACTATAACTTACCTACAGACATATGTGATGATTATGGATTATGTGGTGCACATGGAAGTTGCAGTACTGGAACTTCTCCAGCTTGTAGCTGTTTGGACAGATTTGTGCCTAAAGACGAACAAGCTTGGGTTGGATCCGACTGGTCGGGTGGGTGCTTACGAAGGACTCCCTTGAATTGTCGGGACGATGTGTTTTTGGGATATTCCGGTATCAAAATGCCTGATTCTCAGTTTACTTGGTTCAATGAAAACCTCACTCTTGAAGAATGCGAAGCAGAGTGCTTGAGGAACTGTTCTTGTATGGCTTACTCCAATTTAGATATAAGGAGAGGAGGAAGTGGATGCTTGCTTTGGTTTGGGACTTGGTTGACATCAGACTGTTATCTGGAGAAGAACAAATAATTTACATCAGAATGGCTGCTTCTGAATTAGGTGAAGTTTCTACTTTCAGTCTAGAATTAGATAATAGATTTTCCGTTAATGTATTATTTTCTTTTGCTGACTTCCAAGAAGTAGAACTACAGAGGATAAGCAAGATACAACGCAGTGGAGATATTGGGTTCTTAATGACTATGCCAGAGCATTTCAACAACTAACCTCTTGATTTGGCTTGCAATTATGCAGATTCCAAGGGGAAGAAACGAAAAACACTTATTGCGGTTTTGACTTCAACAGCGGGAATTATTCTGCTAGGTCTGAGCCTGATATTGTTTATCTGGAAGAGGAAGAAGAATCATCAAAACCTGAGAAATGAAGGTAAAGAAATTGTGGCATTTTATGATAGCTGGATGAAAAATAACAAAAAGAGCAGAGATCGAATATTACATACTGCAGGTATTTGTAAGTTGGAACTTCCCAATTGCATTGCGTTGTTCATAATTCTCATGTTGCAGGAGGAGGGCCTGAAGAAAGTCACAAGGAAGACTTGGAGCTGCCTATGTTTGATTTATCGACAGTAACTAGAGCTACCAATGATTTCTCAATCAGCAACAAGCTTGGGGAAGGTGGATTTGGACCTGTTTACAGGGTAAATATGCATGCATTTTATTGCTTTTTTTCTTTGTGATATATAGTGGAAAGTGATGAATAGAATTGTATGTGAGGTTAAAACACAGAAGAAAAAGTTATGGTAAATAGCATCCTGTATCCCTTCAAGTTCAGTACCTTAATCACATGAAGTCGCGTTGACTCTTAGGGGATGCTGGAAGATGGAAAGGAGATCGCTGTTAAACGGCTGTCAAGAACTTCCACACAAGGACTTGATGAGTTCAAGAATGAAGTCATCTTTATCGCCAAACTTCAACATCGAAATCTTGTGAAGCTCTTAGGATGCTGCATTCAGGGAGAGGAGAAGATGTTGATTTATGAGTACATGCCCAATGGAAGTCTGGACTTGATCCTATTTGGTGAGAAATCCTGAACACAAAATACAGCTTGGCATGTTGATAATGCAACCAGAGGATGACAGATACTAACCATGCTAAAACATTTTAACAGATAAAAGAAAAGGTAAGCAGCTCGATTGGCCTAAGCGCTTCCATATTATCAATGCGATTGCTAGGGGACTCTTGTATCTTCATCAAGATTCTCGGCTAAGGATTATCCATAGGGACCTCAAAGCTAGTAACATATTGTTGGATAATGATATGAATCCCAAGATATCAGACTTCGGCATGGCCAGAAGTTTTGGAGGGAATGAGACTGAAGCCAACACACAACGAGTAGTTGGAACATAGTAAGAATCCCAAGATTTCACATCTCTCATATGCAATGTAACATGCATACTGATCCAATTTCATTGCTTGTTCCGTCATGCAGCGGTTACATGTCACCAGAATATGCCGCAGACGGCTTGTTCTCAGTAAAATCGGATGTATACAGCTTTGGTGTTTTAGTGCTAGAAATAGTGAGTGGCCAGAAAAACAGAGGATTCCATCACAAAGATCACCACCACAACCTTCTTGGACATGTAAGCATGCAGTGTAGGAAATATCAAGACCTGCCTGAATAGTCGGCACTTGAAGTTATTTATATATAAAAAAAGGGAAAAGTTCTAATGAATTGATGCATACAGGCGTGGATACTACACAAAGAAAGACGGTCCCTGGAACTGGTCGATACAAATCTAGTGGACTCATTTTACTTCTCTGAAGCAGTACGATCGATTCATGTGGCTCTGTTGTGCGTCCAACAAAGTCCAGAAGATAGGCCAAGCATGTCCTCAGTGGTTTTGATGCTGGGCAGTGAAGGTGTTCTGCCTCCACCCAAACAGCCTGGTTTTTTTGCAGAAAGAGATGTTCGAGCTGCTGAAAATACAAGCAGCAGCAACAACACTGTAAGCTCGTCCAACGAATACACTATTACATTATTAGATGCTAGATAGTGTCATTTGCACAAGACCCCCATCCTCTATTCCGAATTTGTAATTGCATTTTGTTTTCCACTTCATATATACAACAATGTATAGAAAATATTCTTGAACATACAAATTGACTTTGAAAATGTGTATAGGTTACTAACAAGTGCACTAACTATAAAGTAGTATAATAAATATTGATTTCACGAGGATTTAATAAAATAATTACCAAAACTATAACCAATCTCTAATTATCTGAATTTTGAACGACCAAAAATCAAGTGATAAACCACCACTACTAAGAGAAATTACTAAAAACAAATATATCACATTCGAACGAGTTGGAGACAGTTCAAGGATGAATGAGATGTTAAGACTACAGGTTCACATAATCTAACAAGCAATTCTCTTCATAAATTGAGATCTTTCGAAGTTAATCTGATATACCTTATCAAGTTATACCAAACTTATTAATATCTACTACATACCATTCAATTCACACAATGAATTACCATGCGCACTACGTAGAATCTCTTCGAATTCATCAACATAATTAAATTATTCTTAGAGGTGATCAAACTATCAAATTATAATAGCAATCACAATAATTAATAGACATATAAAAATAAAGCCGTAGATTAATTCGGAGAAATATTCAAAATATTGACTCAATTAAATTTTTTAAAAACCTTAACAAAAAGTAAATTAATTGATGGTGCTAAGTTTGAAAACAAAAAACTCATTGTGTAGAAAATGGGGTTTAACAGTTTTCACTCTGATGCCGCATCGTTTTCCTCACTTGTCTTGAGGTTCTTCTCGTCTTATCTCCAAGGTGTATTCAATGTCTTCTCCAAGAAAATTAGCCAACCCTTGTGCTTTCTTTGACCTGCCCTTTATACTTACTCCTGATTATGTTAAAATATGAGCAAACTATTCTTATGTATTTTTTAAAATGAAACAATTTACTTTTTTTTATTTTTTAAAACATAAAAATTAAATTACTATTTTATGTTTCATAGAAGAATAATTTACTTTTTTACAATACGACATATGAGTAAATTGCATTTTTCTCATTTCCTCTTGGTCTCATCACTATTGGAATGAGAATGCAGTTTCCACTTTTCCCCCTCCCTAAAAATAAAAAAGAAAAAGAAAACAAGTCCATATCTCCATCTTTAAATAACAAGAAAAACAGTGGAGAAAGTCAGAAGAATAGCGAAGTCGTAGAATGGAAAACATCAGCACTTACCTAATCATGATGGTAAATACTAAATTTCAGATTATTTCCTACAATGAACTGCCTGCAAATAAGGAGAATGGCCCGCCCGCCTATTTTCATTACTGTTCAAAATTCCCATTTTTTGAAATTTCTCTACTTTTTTTGTCAACCCAGTCCGTCGACTTATGTTTAATTAGATTTTTTTATTTTTTCTTTAAAGTACAATAAGGATAAAATTGATAATTCCAAACTTCCATTTAAGAATTACATAATTTTATCATATATCATGAGGTATTTGTAAATTTTCATATAATTCGGGATATTCATAATTATATCAAACTTCAAAAGAACTTGTTAATATTTACCGTATTGCTTAACTAAAGATACAACCTATGCCTTTTGAGCATGAAAGCAACATATTTCAAATTAACTCTATTTGTCATATGAACACTCTCGCTTGACAACTTTGACAATGTGGGTATTACACACTATTCATGATAGTGTTTCAATTAATAATGCGAATTGCTCAAACCGATTGAATTTCGTTCCCATATGCTCTATAAATTTTTTGGACCGACGTTTGAACAACAAGACATCAAAGGGTCAAATTTAGTATTGGACCTACATAGAGTCATATCTAAAAAATATTTATGAGATTGCTTGATATCAAAGGGATGGCAATCGGGTAGGGCCAAGGGTCCGAGGCTAACGCAGCTTTCGGATTTTAGCCCCAACCCTCCCCGAACTTGCCCCATTTTTTAAAAAAAAATATTTTTATTATTTATATACTTATATATAATCTAGTTAATAGGAAGTTATGGTATTAAGTGTAAATCTTTAAATTATTTTAATATATCCAACTCTATATAAAAAAATATAAAATTTAAAAAATTAGTTGAATGTATTATTTGAATTATATAATTTATTTTAGATAAAAGTACCTAAATTTAAAATGATATTACTTATTTAAAAAAATTGAAGAGGAAAAAATAAAAATTATTTGAATGTACTCTTTATATTATATAATTCATTTTAAATAAGAAAACTATGTTTAAAGTACCTATATTTAAAACAATATTCTTAATACAAAATAAAAAATAATTGAATGTTAAAGTACCACTTATTATATAATTAATTATTAATCACAAATTTAATATTGTTTTTTCTTATTATGTTATAATTTACCCATTGACTCATTTATTGGCTAATTTTAAGAAAAAAAAAAAGAAAATTCATACAAGCATTTAGCAGCCAACAGTACAATGTTATAAAGCAAAGATATGACCCAGAAAAATTTAATGTTACAACATGATGTTCTGACCAAATCATACAGACATAGTATATAAGTTGTCACAAAAGATTTACTAGTTCAATTGAAGGAGATGTTATTGGGGTGGATAAGCTGGTCCATCTATATTGCATACATCTTAGTCTAAAATTACTACAGGCCTCAATTTCTATCATAAGATGATTAACATCAATCGGCTCCATACATATCTTGCAGAAGCTTATTCCATACATGTTGGTTTTGATTTTGGTTTTCGCATTACTCAAAGATATGCATTAGGATATAGTACTTTACCATTTCAATTTTTATTATTTAGTGCCTATCATCATCAATTGGAGTCGAACTTTACAACATTATCAAGTTGGTTGCACATTAATGACGATAATGATAATCAAGAACGAAATGAGCTAACAGACCCCGTCGATGAGGGAAGAAGAATACTTCAACGTCAACGACACACTTGTGGGACAGACGGTTAAATTTTTTTATTTGTACATAAACTTTCAAATTTATTAATTATTAAAAACTAATTATATATTTAATATATATTTAATAATATTATAATAGATAATTAATAATTAAATGTCAACCATAAATTTTATATTCATTAAAATTATTAAATGCTGAAATTAAAAAAAAGGTAAAATTATTGGAGACTTTGTCCCCTTGTTTTTTTTTTTTTTTTAAAAAGAATTTTCTTGAGCCGTTAATTGACAACGATTCATCAAATTTTATTAAGAAAAATTTAAAAAGTCTTGAGTCGTCGTATAAGGTGACAACTCATTTTAGTTTTACAAGTCTTCCCATCTTTTACATGACTTACAATTTTTCTTTTTATAATCTATACTAATATAAGAAGAAAGATTATCCACACTTAAATGATGATTAATGACAAAGAAGTACTAATTTTTTGTGAAAATAAAAATGACCCTTCAACTAATAAGATAATTAAATCATTCAATTTTTCAAGTTTTAGATTAATTGATAGATTGGTTTTTTATTTGTTTCTTTCTTTCTGTTTTTTTTGATAAAAATATTAATTTATATATATATTTTTTTTATAATATATTTTGAAACGTGAAAAACTATATATTATATATATGAAAAAAACCGGCATGCTACAACTGTCAGTAATATTATAAATAAGCCTGGTGTTCTTATTATGAGTTGAGTTGAACTGATGTCGGAATGAACACAATAGTTGCAGGATTTGTCATGTTAAAACTTGTGGAGGTGGGCACTTGGGAGTTGAGACTTCAGCTTTTCTGCTTAAAGAACTTATCCAAAAGTAGGAATATGACCAGATAGAATCATGAAAATATCGATTGAAGGATTCCCTTTTCTGATATTCGTATCATACTTGGTGTCCGTCGTGGGCATTTCCAGAGCAGCTGATACTGTAAATACAACTCAGGTCATCAGAGATGGTGATACGATTGTTTCCCCGGCCAGAAGTTTTGAACTGGGATTTTTCAGTCCAGGCAACTCCACGAATCGGTACGTGGGAATATGGTACAAGAATATACCTCTTAGAACCCCGATTTGGGTTGCCAACAGAGAATTCCCGATAAGAAATACATCATCTGCGGCCTTAAAGTTCATCCCGACCGGCGATTTGGTTCTCCAGGACGAAAATAACGCCACCATATGGTCTTCTAACGTGACGAGAGCCGCACGGAATCCTGTTGCTCAATTATTGGACTCCGGGAATCTTGTTATCCGAGAAGCAAACGATGATCAGCCCGGGAACTATCTCTGGCAGAGTTTTGATTATCCGACTAATACATTTCCACAGGGCAGGGATTTTGGCTGGAATTTGGTTACAGGAATAGAGCGTTACTTCTCCTCGTGGAAGAGTAATGATGATCCAGCTCAAGGAGAATTTACCTATCGCTTGGATATTACGGGGTATCCTCAACTGGTCCTCAAAAGGGGTGACTCTGTGCTGCATAGGCTTGGACCCTGGAACGGCATGCAATTTAGCGGGATGCCTAGTATCGGACAAAATATCACATTCACAGCAAAATTATACATGAACAGTTCAGTGATATATTTCAGAGAAGATACTCTTGACAGGTCGATCGTTTCCAGATTCTCTTTGAGTCCCAGTGGCGTTGCACAACGCTTGACATGGGTTGAACGGATCCAAGAATGGGTCGTTTACTACAACTTACCAACAGATATATGCGATAATTTTGGATTATGTGGTGCACATGGCCTTTGTAGTACTGGAACTTCTCCGGCTTGTAGCTGTTTGGACAGATTTGTGCCTAAAGATGAACAAGCTTGGGTTAGATCCGATTGGTCGGGTGGGTGCTTACGAAGGGCTCCCTTGAATTGTACGAGAGACGTGTTTTTGGGATATTCCGGTATTAAAATGCCTGATTCTCAGTTTACTTGGTTTAATGAAAGCTTCACTCTTGAAGAATGCGAAGCAGAGTGCTTGAGGAACTGTTCTTGCATGGCTTACTCCAATTTAGATATAAGAAGAGGGGGGAGTGGATGCTTGCTTTGGTTTGGAGACTTGGTTGACATCAGACAGTTAACTGGAGAAGAACAAATGATTTACATCAGAATGGCTGCTTCTGAACTAGGTGAAGTTTCTACTTTCAATCTAATCTTAGTATGAGATGTTAAACTTTCTGTTAGGTAACTTTTTCTTTTGCTGACTTCCAAGAAGTAGAAGTATAGAAGCTAAGCATGAATTTTGATTAATGTCATTGTCATTAGATAATTTTCTTTTGTTGAACAAGCAGATTTAGTGCAGTGGAGACATTGGGTTCTAAATGACTATGCCCGAGCATTTCAAAACCTAACCCCTTGGTTTGGCTTGCAATTATGCAGATTCCAAGGGGAAGAAACGAAAAACTCTCATTGCGGTTTTGACATCACTGGCGGGGATTATTCTGCTAGGCCTGAGCCTGATATTGTTTTTCTGGAAGAGGAAGAAGAATCATCAAAACCTGAGAAATGAAGGTACAGAAATTGTGGCATTTTATGCTGATAGCTGGAGGAAAATAACAAAAAGAGCAGATATCTAATATTACATTCTGCAGGTATTTGTAAGTTGGAACTTCCCAATTGTATTACGTTTTACGTAATTCTCATGTTGCAGGAGGGCCTGAAGAAAGTCACAAGGAAGACTTGGAGCTGCCTACGTTTGATTTATGGACGGTAACTAAAGCTACCAATAGCTTCTCAATCAGCAACAAGATTGGGGAAGGTGGATTTGGACCTGTTTACAGGGTAAATATGCATTATTGCTTTTTTCTTTGTGATATATAGTAGAAAGTAATAAACAGAATTGTATATGATGTTAAAGCAGAGAAGAAAAGTTTATGGAAAATGGCATCCTGTCTCACTTCAAGTTCAGCACCTTAATCACATGGAGTTGTGTTGAAATCGTAGGGGATGCTGGAAGATGGAAAGGAGATCGCTGTTAAACGGATGTCAAGAACTTCCACACAAGGACTTGATGAGTTCAAGAATGAAGTCATCTTTATCGCCAAGCTTCAACATCGAAATCTTGTGAAGCTCTTAGGATGCTGCATTCAAGGAGAGGAAAAGATGTTGATTTACGAGTACATGCCCAACGGAAGTCTGGACTTGATCCTATTTGGTGAGATATCCTAAACACAAATACAGCTTGGCATGTTGATAATGCAACAAAGAATCAAACCAGAGGATGACAGATACTAACCATGCAAAAACATTTTAACAGATAAAAGAAAAAGTAAGCAGCTCGATTGGCCTAAGCGCTTCCATATTATCAACGGTATTGCTAGGGGACTCTTGTATCTTCATCAAGATTCGCGGCTAAGGATTATCCATAGGGACCTCAAAGCTAGTAACATATTGTTGGATACTGATATGAATCCAAGATATCAGACTTTGGCATGGCCAGAAGTTTTTCAGGAAACGAGACTGAAGCCAACACAATGCGAGTAGTTGGAACATAGTAAGAATCTCAAGTTTAACATCTCTAATATGCAATTCAACTGCTTTCAACCATGTGTGCTAATGCAATATCATCACTTCAATCATGATGCAGCGGTTACATGTCACCAGAATATGCTGTAGACGGCTTGTTCTCAGTCAAATCAGATGTATACAGCTTTGGTGTGTTAGTGCTGGAAATCGTGAGTGGCCAGAAAAACAGAGGATTCCATCACAAAGATCACCACCACAACCTTCTTGGACATGTAAGCATACAATGTTGGAAATATCAATACCTGTCTGAAGTTATTTATATCATATAAGAAAATGGAGAAGTTCTAATGAATTGATGTGTACAGGCATGGATACTACAAAGAAAGGCGGTGCTTGGAACTGGTCGACACAAATCTAGTGGACTCATTTTACTTGTCTGAAGCAGTACGATCAATTCATGTGGCTCTGTTGTGCGTCCAACAAAGTCCAGAAGATAGGCCAAGCATGTCCTCAGTGGTTTTGATGCTGGGCAGTGAAGGTGTTCTGCCTCCACCCAAACAGCCTGGTTTTTTTGCAGAAAGAGATGTTCGTGCTGCTGAAAATACAAGCAGCAGCAAGAATACAGTAAGCTCGTTGAACGAATACACTATTACAGTATTAGATGCTAGATAGTGTCATAATACGGGGACGTATTTTTCACACAAGCTTAATATTTTTTCTCTGCTGTCCCCATCCTTTATTACAAATAAGAAATTGCATTTTGTTTTCCATTTCGTATATACAACCATGTATATAAAATATTCTTAAACATGGAAATGAAGTGTAATGTGGAATTTATACACGAAATTTAAAATAGAAAACCTGGAATACCTATTTAATGCCCAATTTCTTGTTTATGTCTTTAGATTTTAGACCACGCCCTCTATGTAGCCTTGAAGTTGTTTATTGTTTTGGAATCTATAACTACGATGCAAGGTTTTGTGAGTTATCTTAGTCAACTGTATATACAGATGTTACATCTACGCCATAGATACTTCCTGATGTTTACGTAGAACTTCAAATACTTGGTTTTCTGCATAAAACTAATTTGTCTCGACTAATATTTTGGGTACGCGTCGGCAAGATTTTAACTATGATATAGAGACATTCAATGCTAACTAGAATATGCATACATGTTAGTTTATCTGGAGAATAATTAAACTGAGAAATTAAAACAAAAAGAAGCGATCAAATCCAAAAAACATATTTGCATGATGAACTCCTCGTAGAAGGATGAATTATAGTCATACAGAAGGTGTTAAAGCTTCTCGATTCCACTGCGTCAACACCTTTTCTGTGCTTCAGCCCATAGTTCAAGCTACAGTTCGTGTAAATATTTACACCACACTTTCTTAGTACCCTGTCCAACTTTTGAGACAAGATCAGGCTGCCGTGTCGTTTCAATGACAACTTGTTAAGTCAAAGTCGTCACTACGCTCTCAAAACTTCCCAAATCCTTGAAGCTCATCTACGTGCAGGACACGGTTGAAAAGTATTTGCTTTAACCATCACAAATGGAAGTCCCATATTCTCCTATTAATCCAACAAAGCTGAACCCTGCAAATCTGTGGATCATTTCACAACAGAACAATGAGGAGAAAAGGAAACGAGTTCACCTTTCTTCTTGTTTTGACATCCTTGCTAATCATCATAACATTTTCTAACGCAATGAATGTAATAGATACAACTGACGTGATTACAGATGGCCAGACATTGATTTCTTCAGACGGAAGCTTCGAGCTTGGATTTTTCAACCCGGGTAATTCCAAGAATCGATACGTAGGTATATGGTACAAGAAAATAACTGCCTTCACCGTAGTTTGGGTTGCCAACAGGGACAATCCGCTCACAAACACATCAGGGACAGTATTGAAGGTCATTCAGCCTGGAATCTTGGCTCTTCTGAATGGCAGCAATGCCGTTGTATGGTCTTCTAATACGTCCCTCCGAATTGCCCAGAACCCAGTCGCGCAATTGCTGGACTCAGGGAATCTTGTTGTCAAAGAAGCAAATGATGAAAACCCAGACAAGTACCTGTGGCAGAGTTTCGATTACCCAACTGATACGCTTTTACCTGGTATGAAGTTAGGCCGGAACTTTGTTACAGGTCATGAAACTCACATGACAGCCTGGAAAAGCAGTGAAGATCCAGGGACCGGAGATTACACGTACCATGTGGATCCCACTGGATATCCTCAAGCAGTTCTCAGAAGGGGCTCTGTTGAATTGTACAGAACGGGACCCTGGAACGGAGTTGGATACAGTGGGCTGCCTGGCCTTAAAAACAATTCGATTTACACATTTGAGTTAGTTTTTGATACGAATGAGGCATTCTATCATTATGCACTCCGTAACAAAGCAGTGCTTTCGAGGTTTTTACTGAACCAAAGCGGCGTTACCCAGCGCTGGTCTTGGGTCGACCGCACGCAGGGTTGGGTTCTGTACTTGATTGCACCTGTAGATGACTGCGATTCTTATAGACAGTGTGGTGCATACGGCAGTTGCAATGTCGGGAACTCTCCAAAATGTGGATGTTTGAGAAAATTCATTCCGAGGGTTACGGAAGAGTGGGAGGCTGCGGACTGGTCCAATGGCTGTGTCCGAAAGACAGCCTTGGATTGCAAAACGACGGTTTCCTCATATACTCAGACATCAAATTGCCAGATACAAATTATTCACGGTTTAATGCAAGTATGACTCTCGAAGAATGCAAAGTAGAATGCGTAAAGGACTGCAACTGTACCGCTTACACAAACTCAGATATAAGAAGAGGGGGGAGTGGATGTTTGCTTTGGTTCGGAGACCTGGTTGACATCAAAGTGGTGTATGGAGCAGGACAAGATCTTTACGTTAGAATGGCTTCTTCTGAAGTTGGTAAGCGGTTTATATTGCGTATAAATTTAAAATGAAGTAAAAATGCATCACATGCGATTTTGTATATTTCACGTTCATTTTTTTTATATTTGTTTATTTTAAATTATAAATAATATTTTTATTTTTATTTAAAAATTGTTGGATCTAATTGAATTTAAGATTTACATTTAACTAAAATGATCAACAGTCTAAATTTTACTTAATCCAATGGGATAATTGTACTGTCATTTCCAGAGGTTTGGTGTAATTATATTTAGGTATTTTGTAGTTTGAGAAATTACACCTAATTTAGAAACCGTCCAGCAAATAAATCCATCTATTAGTAAAACTTTTTAATTTGTTGATTTCAACGAACAAGTGCAACGAAAATATATGTTTACTCCCAATTGACTTACAAATTTATTGTAGGTCAAATAAAAATTTTCTAATTAAGCTACTTTATAAAGGTGAAGATGTGCCTTACATGCATTAGCTTGTGAAAATATATAAAAATAGTTTGACTAAAAAAGATTTGTTTGACCTGCATTAAATCAGTAATAAGACAAAATCGAAGGTTAATATGGATTTTAATTCAATTTTTGTGCTAATAAAAACAAATGCATAAATTTTGACAAATAGATGAATTTAATTGTCGGATAAAATTAACGTCAAGGGTATTATATATAAATTTTTAAATTATAAAGCACAAGACCGGTGCCAAACCCTGTCAAGCCCATGCTGCTGACAGGGCTTGGCTCAAGGATAACAATTTTTTCCTCGTATAACTTTAGGCATTGAAGATTTTGATAGGGCTTTAGCCCAATGCCCATTTTGATTTTTTTTTTTTTTTTAAATGTAAGCCAACAACTTGATATTTGATTATAAACTAACGATAAAACATCACAAGGAATAGAAACTCGGGAAACTCAAGGACGAAGGAGGCAAAAGCTTTATGAAAAATAAAATCAAATCAAAACTTATATAATATATATATATATATATATATATAATTGTTCAAAAAGTAATTTATCTCATCTAATCACTTTTAAATATTTTTTCCTTACTAGTTAGAATCACATAATTCCTACTTCAGTTAAGAAAAAAAAGGTTTGATCCATTTCACATTTTTCTTAACAGTCAACATCAGGTAATAATTCTTCCGAAATTTCTATTATTTTTATGTTTTATTTATTAATTTTGTGTGTTCAATTTTCTATCAACGTGTTCTTTTTAGTCTTGTAATTCTTATTATTTATTTTTAAAATAGTTTTATTTCTTCATATGTTTTATTCAAGTGGACAAATAAACAAATTTAGATATAAAGATTGATTATGAAATTTAGATTATATAAATGTAGGTATTTTTAGAAAGTTGATAAATTTTGTTATTAGGAGACGGTGAAATTTAGATATTTGTTCAGTTGAGATTTATTATGAGGATTTCTCTTCTTGTAATATTGTTTTATTAAAGGACTAACTCGAGAAGTATGTTTTCAATATGTGGCGAAGTTATGAGTTTTCAAGTTGCCACGATCTTCCAAGTCTTGCTGTCAAGACTGTTGAGTGATTTTAATTCATGTGTCACATTACTGAACTGATATTGATATTATCTGTGGCAATAGTATCTGTAAAAAGAGCTTTTTCAGTAATATAAGTGATATTTTCTAATATTGGTAATAAAGTGTTTTGCAATATTTTCAAAATATGCAGACTCATATTTCAACTCGTCTCTCGTTGTCAGAATAATAGTTATAAGAACTAATTGTATTTCTGTCATGCTATATACTTAACTTACAATAATGAATTATAGTAATTTAAATTTTTTTACGAATTTATAATGGTTATTAAATTTTGACAGGGTTAAGCCAAGTATATAGCTTCACCACTGATAAAGGGTTTACGTATAATTACACTAAATTTCATGAGAGGACAACGTAGTTATCCCTATTCCCATCAACGGTCTAAATTTAAATGATTATATTTAATATACATCTACATAAAATTTCATTAAAAATATATATGTAATATCTTTGTATATATCATTTAAAATGATATATATATATATATATATATATATATATATATAGAGAGAGAGAGAGAGAGAGAGAGGAGGGATGGAGGGGGTTGCGTTTGAAATTTCTAATAAGATATTATTATTATTATTATTATTGTAATAATGTAAAATTATATTTATTTTAAAAAACAAATCAAAATCAGACACAAGACGCGTGGATTACATGACATTTGTTTCATTTTAAAAAATACAAAGACATATTTTGCTATTTTTTTCCATGGGTATTATGCACGTAGCTAAGGATGGCAATCGGGTCAAAACAATTGGGGCCTCGACCGAACTTGCCCTGATTAAGGCGAATTTGGTACACTTTTTGGCTGGTCTGGGTCCTATGATTTGGAACCTGGTCAGGTTCAGGGGGCGGGTTTATGATTTTATTCAGACCCGCACCATTTCCTTTTTTATTTTTTTTATTTTAATTTACTAATGCATAATACTAGTTAATAGAAAATTATGGTATTAAATATAAATTCTTAAATATTTTGTATATATCCAATTCTATATATTAAATAAAAAAATTAATTAAATATATTTTCATATTATATAATTCATTTTAAATAAATGAACAAAAACTATGTTAAATACTTAAATTAAAATGACATTACTTATTAAAAAAATAAAAATTAGTCGAAGGTATTAGCAGTCTTTGTCACACAAGGCTGCTTGCATTTTGTCCTTTTCATATTCCTTACAACACCCCATATTACTCGGTAGTTTATGAGATGGTTTACCTTTGACATCATTGGCGGGGATTATTCTGCTGGCCCTGAGCCTGATATTGTCTTTTGGGAAAAGGAAGAAGAATCATCAAAACCTGAGAAAAAAAGGTAAGGAAATTACGACATTCTGGAGGAAGAAAAAATTAAAAACAGAGCAGAGATCTATTATTGCATTCTGATGGTGTTTGTACCTATTCTCAATTTTATTACATTATCCATGATTCTCATGTCATAGAAGGGCAAGGGCATGAAGAGAGTCACGAGGAAGAATTAGAGCTGCCAACATATGACTTTTTGACAGTAGAACAAGCTACCAACGGCTTCTCAGTCAGCAATAAAGTCGGGGAAGGTGGATTTGGACCTGTTTACTGGGTAAATATGCATGCATTTCATTGCTTTTCTCTTTGTGATAAATATTAGAAAGTAATTAGAGGAATTGTATGCGACGTTACCACATAGAAGGAGAAATTACGCTGAATAGCATCCTGTTTAACTTCGAGTTGAGGCACATTGATTACGTGAAATGTTAGGAATGCTGGAAGATGGGAAGGAAATTGCTGTTAAACGGCTATCAAGAACTTCCCAGCAAGGACTTGATGAGTTCAAGAATGAAGTCATCTTTATCGCCAAGCTTCAACATAGAAATCTTGTCAAGCTTTTAGGATGCTGCATCCAAGGAGACGAGAAGATGTTGATTTATGAGTACATGTCCAACAGAAGTCTGGACTTGATCCTATTTGGTGAGATTTCCTCAACATAAATATGGCTGAGAATGTCAATAATGCAGCAAAGGATCTAACCAGAGGATGACATGTACTAACCATGAAGAAACATTTTACAGATAAAGCAAAAAGCAAGCAGCTCGATTGGCCTATGCGTTTCCATATTATCAATAGTATTGCTAGGGGACTCTTGTATCTTCATCAAGATTCACGACTGAGAATTATCCATAGGGACCTCAAAGCTAGCAACATATTGTTGGATACTGACATGAATCCCAAGATATCGGACTTTGGCACGGCCAGAAGTTTTGCAGGGAACGAAACTGAAGCCAACACAGTGCGAGTAGTTGGAACATAGTAAGAATTTGAGAATTTCACATCTCCTAGATGCAATTCACCATGTGTGCTAATGCAATTTTCATCACTTTTATCATCATGCAGCGGTTATATGTCACCAGAATATGCCGTAGACGGTTTGTTCTCAGTCAAATCAGATGTATACAGCTTTGGTGCTTTAGTGCTGGAAACTGTGAGTGGCCAGAGAAACAGAGGATTCCATCACAAAGATCACCACCACAACCTTCTTGGACATGTAAGCATGCAGTGTTGGAAGACCTGCCTGAATAGTCGGCACTTGAAGTTATTTATATCATGTAAGAAAATGGAGAAGTTCTAATGAATTGACGCATACAGGCATGGATACTACACAAAGAAAGACGGTCCTTGGAATTGGTCGATACAAATCTAGTGGACTCATTTTACTTCTCTGAAGCAGTACGTTCGATTCATGTGGCTCTATTGTGCGTCCAACAAAGCCCAGAAGATAGGCCAAGCATGTCCTCAGTGGTTTTGATGCTAGGCAGTGAAGGAGTTCTGTCTCCACCCAAACAGCCTGGTTTTTTTGCAGAAAGAGATGTTCGTGCTGTTGAAAATACAGGCAGCAGCAAGAATACAGTAAGCTCATTGAACGAATACAGTATTACATTATTAGATGCTAGATAGAGTCATAACACTGTGACGTATTTTTCGCACAAGCTTAATATTTTTCTCTGCTGTCCCGATGCTGATGTTCCAAATTTGAATGTATTTTGTATACTATTTCATATATACAACCATGTAAGAATATATTTTGGGGGCTATCTTTGTCAACTTTATATATAGATGACATATTACAAATTTACATCTACACTATCCTTTCTGATGTTGCTTAGGATTCCAAATACTTATATAGTGTTTGTATTTATTTTTTGAGTATTCTGTTGTGTTATGTGGAGATAGAGAGAGAAAAAGAAACATAAATAAGTATGTGTTGGAAATAGTACTGTATATGTTTGGATTTATTTTTAAAACACTTTAAATATGTGTTGTATGTTTGATGTTGTGGTTTGAAGACAAAAGTCGCTTTATATATATATATTGTATGTTTAATATTGTGTTTTGGGAGCCAAAAGTATCTAGAAAAGTTCTGATCGGGATCCCCCATGTCTTTAAGAGAGTAGACTTGATAGCATTATTGTTGAGGGGTTTCTCGCATAGAATTTTCGCTACAATGGGGTAGTGGTTGGTGATTTGTGATATACTGAGTTGGGGAGAGGTTTCTTCTGAGAATGCTAGTTGTGTGGTTTTATTAATGAGGCGGCTGACATATCAGGTTCTTCCATAATGGTGGCAAGGTGGGGGTAGTTGGGTGGGGCAGGAGGAGGAAGTTGTCACATAGAGATTAGAGGAGGAAGGAAGCCATAAATTATAATAATGGAGGTTGGGGAAAAGGGGGAAGGATAGATCAGCAGTTGGGAGTGGGAGACTGATGAGATCCAAAATCTCAATTGTTAGGAAGAAGGAAAGACCTCAGCCCCAAGAAGGGAGTTCTACTCAAAGGAGAGAACCAAGTTCTTGGTGAAGCTATATTATTTATTGTTATTATAAATTTGTATTGTATTTAATTAAATTTATGCAAAATGACAAAACTTATTATTTATTGTTAAATTATGTCTTTTATATATATATATATATATATATAGATATATAATTTATCTCATATGATCTTGCAAATGAGTAAATTACCCCTTTATTAAAATAAAATAGCAATTCATCCTCCTATCTAAGGAGCTAATTGCTTCATTTTAGAAAACATAAGGAGGTCGATGGCTGTATTTTAAAAAACACAGGGAGAAAAATTGCTATATATTTTCCATAATGGGATTTACTTATTTACAATATCACAAGAAGTTACTTGCATTTTCCCTTATATATATATATGTGTGTGTATACGAATTTATGCCAAATAAGATAAAAACGTTTGAGGACAAACATCGAACATATTTTGGCCCAAATCAGAGATACACTAAAAACAAACCAAACAAAACATGAGTATAATTTGTCTCAATTTATTCTGTACCAGTTGAGATTATAGAGACACTCAAAGCTAAACTAGAATATGCATGCATGTTAGTTTATGTGGACAATAATTAATCCGATAAATAAAAAATCAAATATACCAAAGCCGAACAATATAAAGGGTGAAAAGGAATTATACGATGAACTCCTCATAGAAGCATGATGTTATAGTTATGCAGAATGTGTTAAGCTTCTCGATTCCACAGCATCAACACCTTCTCTGTTGTCGTTCGTGGAAATATTTACACCACAACTTCTTGGTACCCTTATCTTTTTGCTCAACTCTTAGCATTCTTTACAATTTTTAAGCCAAAACCAGGCTGTCGTGTTCGTTGTTAATGACAACAGGTCCAGTCAAAGTCGTCGCTACGTTCTAAAAGCTTCCCAAATTATTGAAGCTCATCTACGTACAGGACTCGCTTGAAAAGTATTTGCTTTAACCATCTCAATTCACAGATGGAAGTCCCATACTGTCTCATTAATCCAACAAAACTGAACCCTGAAATGCTGTGGATGATTGCACAACAGAACAATGAGAAAAATGGAAGAGTTCACCTTTCTCCTTGTGTTGACATCCTTGTTAATCACCACAACATTTTCAAACGCAATGGATGTAATAAATAGAACTCACATGATTACAGATGGCCAGACATTGATTTCTTCAGACGGAAGCTTCGAGCTGGGATTTTTCAGCCCGGGTAATTCCAAGAATCGGTACGTAGGCATATGGTACAAGAAAATAACTGCCTTCACCGTGGTTTGGGTTGCCAACAGAGATAATCCTCTCACAAACACATCAGGGGCGGTATTGAAGGTCACTGGGCCAGGGATTTTGAGTCTTCTCAATGGCAGTAACTCCATGATATGGTCATCCAATACGTCTGGAGTTGCTCAAACCCCAGTTGTGCAATTGCTGGACTCTGGAAATCTTGTTGTCAAAGAAGCAACTGATGATAACTCAGACAAGTATCTGTGGCAGAGTTTTGATTACCCAACTGATACACTTTTACCTGGTATGAAGTTAGGCTGGAACTTTGTTACTGGTTATGAAACTTGCATCACGGCATGGAAAAGCACTGAAGATCCAGGGACCGGAGATTATGCATACCACCTGGATCCTACTGGATATCCTCAAGCAGTTCTCAGAAGGCGTTCTGTTGAACTGTTTAGATCAGGACCCTGGAATGGAGTGGGGTACAGTGGGCTGCCTTCTCTGAAAAACAATTCAATTTACACATTTGAGTTAGTTTTTAATAAGAATGAGGTCTACTATCACTACGAGCTCCTTAACAAATCAGTGTTTTCAAGGTTAACAATAAACCAAAGCGGCGTTGCACAGCGCTGGACTTGGGTTGACCGAACTCAAGGTTGGATTATGCACTTGACAGCACCAGTAGATAATTGTGATTCTTATAAACAGTGTGGGGCATATGGGACTTGCAACATCGATGATTCTCCAATATGTGGATGTTTAACGAAATTTATTCCAAGAAATACGGACCAGTGGATGGCAGCAGACTGGTCCGATGGTTGTGTCCGAAGGGCATCGTTGGATTGCACAAGTGATGGCTTCCAGAAATATAGAGACATTAAATTGCCCGACACAAAGTATTCATGGTTTAATGCAAGTATGACTCTGGAAGAATGCAGAGTAGCATGCGTAAAGGATTGCAACTGTACTGCTTACACTAAGAGGGGGGAGTGGATGTTTGCTTTGGTCTGGAGACCTGGTTGACATCAAAGTGGTGTATGGAGCGGGACAAGATCTTTACATTAGACTCGCTTCTTCTGAAGTAGGTAAGTGTTCATATTCCGTAGAACAACATACACATATCGTATTTTAGTAATTGCTTTACTGTCAAGAAGTGGACTAGAGAGGAAAGCAAAGTGAAAAACTTCCAATCCGAAATTTTCTGTTACATCTACTGCTGACTTCCAGGAGTTAGAAGTATAGGGAATAAGCAAGAGTTTGAGTAATGTGGATAAGCAAGATACAACATACTGGACATATTTGGTTCTTAACGGGTATGCCACAGCATTTCATGATCTGACCTTTTGGTTTGGCTTCCAAATGATGCAGATTCGAATCGGGAGAAAAGAAAAACACTTATTACAGTTTTGACATCATTGGCAGGGATTAGTCTGCTTGGTCTGAGCCTTATATTGTTTATTTGGAAGATCAAGAAGAATTACGAAAACCTGCGAAAAGAAGGTAAGGACATCGTGGCATTTTTTGCTGATTGTTGAAGAAAAAATTAAATAGTGTTACTTTCAGCAGGTGTTTGTACTTCGGAACTTCTCAACTTTATTACGTTATCCATGGTTCTTTTTTTGTAGAAGGGCATGGAGAAGGTCACGAGGAAGAATTAGATCTACCTACATTTGACTTACTGACAATAACTAGAGCAACCAATAGCTTCGCAACCAGCTACAAGCTTGGGCAAGGTGGATTTGGACCTGTTTACCGGGTAAATATGTATACATTTTGTTGCTTTCTTTGTGATGTACAGTAGAAAGTAATAAATTGAATTGCATGTGTCATTATAACACAAAAGACAAATTTTGTTAAGCTACCTCGTTCACTTCAAGTTCAGCACCTTAGATCACATGGAGTTGTCTTGAAATCTTAGGGAATGCTGCTGGAAGATGGAAAGGAAATTGCTGTTAAACGGCTGTCAAGAACTTCCCTGCAAGGACTTGATGAGTTCAAGAATGAAGTCATCTGTATCGCCAAGCTTCAACATCGGAATCTTGTAAGGCTTTTATGCTGATTCAAGGAGAGGAAAAGATGTTGATTTATGAGTACATGCCTAACGGAAGTCTGGACTTGATCCTATTTGGTGAGGATTTCTTAAACCCAATTAAGTTGAAGCATAATGACGAGTGACCAGAGGAGAACAGATACTGACCATACCAAAAACTTAACAGATAAAAGAAAAAGTAAGCAGCTCGATTGGCCTAAGCGCTTCGGTATTATTAATGGCATTGCTAGGGGACTCTTGTATCTCCATCAAGATTCTCTGCTAAGGATTATCCATAGGGACCTCAAAGCTAGTAACATATTGTTGGATGCTGACATGAACCCCAAGATATCAGACTTTGGCATGCCAGAAGTTTTGCAGGGAACGAAACTGAAGCCAACACAATGCGAGTTTGGAACATAGTAAGAATCTCCAAAATTCCACATCTCCCAGATTGAATTTAACTGCTTCTAACCATGTGGGCTGATGCAATTTCATTGCTTTTAACCGTCATGCAGTGGTTATATGTCACCAGAATACGCCATACGGCTTGTTCTCAGTAAAATCGGATGTGTATAGCTTTGGCGTTTTAGTGCTAGAAATAGTGAGTGGCCAGAAAAACCGAGGATTTCGTCACAAAGATCACCACCACAACCTTCTTGGACATGTAAGCATACAGTCTTGGAAAACTGCTACCTGCCTATATTATACGGAAAATAGTTGGAAATTTTGAGAAAATAAAATGGATTGAGTTCTAATGACTTGATGTGTTCAGGCATGGATGCTACACAAAGAAAGACGGTCCATAGAACTGGTCGACGTGAATCTAGTAGACTCCTTTAACTTCTCTGAAGTAGTACGATCAATTCATGTGGCTCTATTGTGTGTCCAACAAAGTCCAGAAGACAGGCCAAGCATGTCTTCAGTGGTTCTGATGCTGGGCAGTGAAGGAGTTCTGCCGCAACCCAAACTCCCTGGTTTTTTCACCGAAAGAGATGTTTTTGCTGCTGAAAGTACGACCAGCACCAAAGCAAGCTCATCAAACAATGTTACCATTACGCTATTAGATGCTAGGTAGCTTCAAATCACGGTTGAAGTATTTTATTTATACCATAACCAAAGTAAATATTTTCCCTCTTCCGAGCTTAATTTTTAGAAAAAAATTGCACGGATTCTCCTGAGATTCTATAACATAAATATTTCCTCATTGGAAGATTACAAACATTCCCTAAAAATTAACGGTTGTCTTATAAGTACCCTCATGACCGTCTATTGTAGGGAGTTATTTTCACTTTGATCATAAACTTAAAAATTTACCTTTGAAGATGCGCCTTATCACGAAAAGAAGACTTGAGACTTATAAGCTACAAGTTCTATCTGATACACATGCTAAGGGATTTGAGATGAATACATTACCTAGTTTTTACAAATTTGTTGTAAAATAATGCAGTATAAGACTAGATCGAACTCCGTGGCACGATAAATAAAGACAAAGTTCTTCAAATTGTAAACTGGTGAAACTGCAAATTTCACAAAATGCTCCCTCAAATGAAATCGAAACCACTAATATTGATAATACAAGTTAGACAATTCTGAAATAGTTCAAAAAAAAAAAATTCTTGATCAACTTCAGTTTCTGAGTGGTTTTAACCCTTCGAGTTCCTCTCTTTTAATAATTCTATGTAAATTTCTTAGTCCATTAGCGCATTGGACTATGGAAACATTTAACCTAAATTTATGCATACGTTAGTTTATTATGAACCATGACAAAAATTAAGAATAAAATATATTAAAGAACAATGACATAAAAATTCTGCGAGATTTGATTATGTTACAATGCACTTTCTTGATTTTGAAAAATTACAAGCAAATCTCCTTCCAGTTATGAATAAATTATTGATATCTCCTGCACACGCAAAAAAAAAAGTTATATAATTGCCAAAAAAAAATCGAAAAACCACTATAACTATTTACTTCCATTGTTCTTTGACTTTTGGTCTTAATAGAGCAAAAGAAAGTATTTTTTTAATAAGAGGGGTAATTTTTTATTAATTAAAATAAATCAATTACAAATACAATAATTTCTATTAATATTAATATCCAACAATTTTTACTGCTATCAACTCCTGCTATACAAATCTTTTAACCTGACCATGCACAATAGCGACAGCACTGTTATACGTCAATGGTGGAGGCTGACGCTGAGGCTGGCAATGTGGCCGCCTTTTCTGACAATCTTTTCTCAGTTGAAACCTCTGGATAGATTTCCAACATCTCATGGGAAAGCCACTTCCTGCCAATCATAGCTGCCGTAAACCTGCCGAAGATCTACTACCAAAATCCAACAAGTTCAATTCTGTCGATACCAGCCAAGAATGATATTTTCGACGAAAATTAATTAGTTGACAGCCAGCCATGTACTATTTACAATAATCCATACCATAATCAGAGAAACGAGAGAGAAATTAAGCATGAGAACTGCACCAATGAACACCTCACTGAAGGGCTTCTTACTCTAGCTTGCTCTCTGATAATCCGATCATCACTTCTGGTGCAACAGATACCATAAACACCACTCACATAATTAGAGATGGCGACACGATGGTTTCATCTGGTGGGATGTTCGAGTTGGGATTTTTCAGCCCTGGAAATTCCAGGAATCGGTATGTAGGCATATGGTTCAAGAATATAACAGTTAGGACAGTAGTCTGGGTTGCCAACAGAGAAGTTCCACTCCCGAATGAATCAGGTGTTTTAAAAGTTATGGAGCCAGGAATTCTGGCTCTGCTCAATGACATCAATGCAACAATATGGTCATCTAATATATCGAGGTCCGTGCAGAATCCGGTTGCACAGCTGTTAGATTCTGGAAACCTCGTTGTCAGAAATGCAACCGATGATAACCGGAGAATTACCTGTGGCAGAGCTTTGATTATCCAACTGACACTTTTACCTGGTATGAAATTTGGATGGAACTTCGTGACGGGTATAAACACGTACCTCTCCTCATGGAAGACCAATGAAGATCCAGCTCCAGGAGACTACGCATATTTCATGGATACTACTGGATATCCACAAATATTCATGACAAAGAATAAAGTGGAACGGATTAGGATTGGACCCTGGAATGGCCTTCGCTTCAGTGGGACAACCAACGCTATAAAGATCCCACATACAAGTTGATGCTGGTGATGAATGAAAATGAAGTAAACTACAGGGAAGAAACCATTGATAGATCAGTGATTTCCAGGTTTACTTTGAGCCAAAGTGGTCTAGCCCAGCGCTGGACTTGGGTTGATCGAACCCAAGAATGGGTGATTTACCTGAACGTACCAGCAGATAACTGTGATAATTACAAGTTATGTGGCGCATATGGTAGCTGCAATATAGCAAAATCTCCATCATGTGAATGCCTGGACAAATTTATGCCAAAAGATCCAGAAAGTTGGGTCAGAGCAGATTGGTCGAGTGGATGCATCCGAAAGACAAACTTGAGTTGTCAAGGAGATGTATTTTGAAGTATTCTGGAATCAAATTGCCAGATGCAAGACATACCCGGCACAACGAGAGCCTGACACTAGAAGAATGCAGAGCAGAATGCTTAAGGAATTGCTCTTGTACAGCCTACACACAGTTGGACTTGGGCAAGTCAAGTGGATGCCTTCTTTGGTTTGAGGACTTGATCGACATAAGAGACTTACCCCAAGAAGGACAAGAGATTTACATCAGAATGGCTGCCTCTGAGATAGGTAAAAGTTCAGGCCAAACATACAAATCATTGCGTTTTTAAGTTATGCAGCTTCCCAAATATTTAAAATTTATTTTACGATTTGATCCTTCACAGTCACAAATGATGGTTTACATATGAAAAGCTTTCTTTCACAGCATTACTATAGCATAATCCTCTTTTATGGACTGCAAATGTTGCAGAGTCTGAAGGGAAGAAACCAGAAGTACTTATTGGGAGTTTGACGTCAGGAATAGTTATGGTTCTTCTAATCCTCTGCCTCTTTCTTTATATCCGGAAGAGGAACAACGAGTCCAAGATAAGAAAAGGTGGCGCCTGAATAGCAGACTACAAAGTTGATTATCGAGACAAAGAAAGAATTGTATGCTTTCCTCAGTTTCTAATTGGCAATAGATTTTTTTCACTCCTATCCTTTTTCATGTTTCAGGAAGGTACAGAGGAAGTAATGAAGAACACTCAGAGTTACCATCGTTCAGTTATTCTGCTATCTAAAAGCTACTAATTATTTTTCAGATGATAACAAGCTTGGGGAAGGTGGATTTGGGCCTGTTTATAAGGTAAAACATTATTCCAAAACTTGAGCTTTTGTTTTGACTAAGTCCCGTTCACCTTTGAGGTCGATGCTTTCATGTCATGCACTCAGGTAGCTATTAAGTGGATTGTAAACAATCAAATTTGAATGAGAATAAGATGACATTATAATAGGCATGTTATGGTGGTGTCTCAGATTGATCCAAGGATGAGTGTTTTTTTTCGAAGTCAGGGTGGTGGAATGGGTAGGGGAGGTGCTAGGGTGGAGGTGGACACAATTATTTACCCCAACTGAAGTAAATTTTTCTTAACAGTATATTAATCTCATAATAATATTAAAGAGGACATGGCACTGGACAAATTGAGAGGGTTGTATTGGTGGTCAGGCCCATGATAATTGACACCATCATTAGTTCATAAAAAATGAATGTCTCTACTTAAAAAAGTTCACCAGATGGATTTTAACGGTACCTTTGACAACGTGTGGTGACCTCAGGGGGCCCTGGAAGACGGACAAGAAATTGTGTGAAACGCTTATCAAGCACATCCACACAAGGAATTGATGAAATTCAAGAATGAAGTAATCTTTATTGCCAAACTTCAGCATCGAAATCTTGTCAGGCTCCTAGGATGCTGCATTCAAGGAAAAGAAAATATGTTGATCTATGAGTATATGCCTAACAAAAGCCTTGACATGATCTTATTTGTGGGCATCTTACATCTGGTAGAGTGGACCAAAAACTATATTGCACTAACATTAATGCATCATGATGTCTTAAATGATGAGTCAGGCACATGCACTGCTCCATGTAGATATTGTAATATATTTATGATGTTCAAGCATCCAACATGCCAACACTAACTAGTCAGAAAATTTTGGCAGATCGCAAGAGAAATGTGTTGCTTGATTGGCCAAAGCGCTTCCATATTATAAATGGTATTGCTCGGGACTTCTGTACCTTCATCAAGATTCCCGGCTAAGAATTATCCACCGAGACCTCAAAGCTAGCAACATATTGCTAGATTCTGATATGAACCCAAAGATATCAGACTTTGGAACAGCTAGAAGTTTTGGAGGCAATGAGACTTCAGCTAAAACACGTCGAGTTGTTGGAACATAGTAATATTTTCAATAACTCAGTTGATATATTCAATCGACTACCATTGACTCTGGCCTAAACTTCGTTGCAGTGGGTACATGTCTCCAGAATATGCAGTGGATGGCCTGTTCTCAGTAAAATCAGATGTATTTAGCTTCGGAGTCCTAGTGCTGGAAATTGTGAGTGGGAAAAGAAACAGAGGATTTTCAGACAGTGATTACCATCTCAACCTTCTTGGACATGTAAGTCTTCCATCATAGGGTTATTTAGCAGAGTCCACCAAGATGTGATTCTTTTTCTCTGGAGAAAAAATAGTCCCCTAGTGTAACATAATCTCTGCAGGCATGGACACTTTATAAAGAGGAAAGGTCACTGGAACTGGTTGATGCTTCTCTAGGTAAATCGTTTTGCTTACCTGAAGTGCTGAGATCAATCCATGTTGGATTGTTATGCGTGCAAAAGAAACCAGACGACAGGCCTAGCATGTCTTCGGTGGTTCTGATGTTGGGCAATGAAGGTGTACTTCCTCCTGCCAATCAGCCGGGATTCTTCTTGGAAAGAGAGGTTACTGCCCAAAGTTCAACTACCACAAAACTTCAACGAATGAACTCACCATTACAATGCCAGAAGGCAGATAGCATGATTCCGTCCTTTATTGTCACGCTCCTCATATCTATGATCTAAATATGTTCCTCTTCCTCCTCCCCCCAATTTTTCATCCTTTAGCTAGTTAGGCTAATGGAAGCTGGCACACAGTGCAGACCTGTTCATGCCGAGATTGGACGCAAACAAGACTCATCAGGTATTTTTCCCTATTATTATGTAAATTCTTTGAAATAAAACAGGGAAACATGTACACATAACCGGTTCTTGTGCTTGTGCTAAACAAACATGAATCAATTGGGAGAGAAGAATCTGGCATGAACCACTCCGGTAGTGCCTCAGTTGTAGTAATTGATATGTCAAAAGGATTATTTGTAAGTTGATTTTAGGTATAGAGCACCTTTTCGTAAGATGCAAAAACATTTCCATTGTCAACACAGATCCACTTAGCCTACAATACTCTCTCAAATGCTGAATGAAACTCGTGGTGCTGCTGATTTTTCATGCAGATTCACAACTTAAACTTATATATGCAGGCACATAGTCTCTCAAACTTCAGAAAAAAGAGATCAACAGAAAATCAAGCAGGCAACTGGTTGACAAACAGCAGTTCTTATCCTTTTTGTTGGCTTAATTTCTCTTCTTGAAAACAAACTATGTTCCATGGCCTATGTATCAAGAAGTTAACTGACTACAATTCATCCTTGAGAAGAAAGTTTACAGACTTCCCTTCCCACTGAAAGTTCCACAAAGATGAACGATGTATAATCAAAAACTAATAGGTATGCTAATACTAGTCCATCTCTCCAATCAACTAAATAGGTCAAAAGAGAAAGCACATGAAAACTGCATCCATGAACAAATCAAGAAGAGCTTTCACATTACTTCTCCTGGCCTCCCTGTCAATCAAATGGTTACTGGCACAACTCACATCATAAATGCAACTCACGATATTGTACATGCTGAGACCATGGTTTCAGGTGGTAGAGCATTTGAACTGGGATGTATCAGCCCCGGAAATTCCACAGAATCGTTTTGTTGGCATGTGGTACAAACATGTAACAGTTAAGACAGTTGTCTGGGATGCCAACAGAGAAGCCCTACTTGCAGTAATCTGGTGTCTTAAGGGTCACAGAGTCAGGAATCTTGGTCCTTCAGAACGGCACCATTGACGTCAGTGGTCGTCCAATACATCAAGGTTCATGCGACTCCAGTTGCACAATTGTTGGATTGTGGAAATCTTGCCGTGAAAGATGCAAATGATGATAGACCAGAAAATTTCCTTTGGCACAGTTTTGAATTTCCAACTGATACATTTTACCAGGTATGAAGTCCGGATGGAACTATATTACAAGGATAGAGACATTCCTCTGACCGGTTGTCGAAGCCGTCAAAATTAATTACTGATTCACTAACTGTAGCAGTAGTGGAACCAGGTCGAATCCCTAAAGAACTACAAGTTAATTTCTCAGTATCAGTTGATTAACCGAATAGGGGGTTTGGATAGAGAATTGATACTAATTAATAGAAACAGAATAAAAAGCAAAGATAAATTATTGAAAGAAATCAAGAGGTAAGAATTCTGATCCAAGGGAATGTGTCACCCAATCATTATGTTCATCATTGATCACATAAGAATAATTTCACAATTAAGCATTCAACTTTGAAATCTATTAGGATAACCATAATAAATTCCTGTTTTCCTATTGTAATTGACTTGACTCAAGCATCTAAGCCAAAACTTATTATCTCACAACTGGGCACAATAGCGTTCCATATCAATTCAATAATAGCATGTGTATCAATGAAAACAGTTGAACCTAGATCAATAATTGAGATAGCTGCAATCATCTAACCTAGTTTTCTTGTCCCTACAAATAAATCATGCAAAGCACATAATTAATTTGTTTGCTACTTGTACCACTCATTCATGACAATTACGGATCACTGAACTCATGGATAGCAATAGAACAACTAATATCGAATCGAATTGTCAGATCTATCAATAATAATCATTCCATAAGATATAAATCAAGACAAGAAATACTTAGTGAAATTAGATAAAAACCAAGATCTCAAAATATAACAATTGGGTTCAACATCTCCCTTGAATCAGAAAAGATAATTAGCTACACAACATGCGTGTATAAAATCCTAGAAAGCATAAACTAAGAAGAAGAAGAAGAAGAGATGAACTAAACCAATAGAGTAATAAACTATGAAATTGGATACTAATCTTCAGCCTTCACAACACTTTTATAGCACAAAAAACGTTTCTCTCTTGCCTTCCAACTTGCTGTCTGGAAAAGGAAATAAATCGCAGCTACAAATCTTTCCAAATTGCCTGTTTTCATGTAAACAGACCCGAGCATTGGATAGGGCGTGATCATGCCCTATCAGATGCTCAATTCTGTTTCCTTCTCAGTTCTGCCCATTGAAGAGGACGTGATCACGCCCTATTAGATGTTCAAATCAGTTTTCATCTCATCTACTTATTGACTTCATTTTGGGTTTTTTAGCTCTCTTTTCTTCAAATGGGGTTAATGGCAATCCTTCACCTGAAATATGCTTAATTCAATTATCAATGCAATAAATTCATTCTAAAAACACTTGAATTAAGCATGCATTAAGTGATAAAACACATCCTATCAAATTCCCCCACACCAAAATCATGCTTGTCCTCAAGTATGTCTTGATTCAAAACATACGAATTATTCAAGTGATCGATTTCAAACTTCCCTTCATGTAAATTAGGTATGTCCCTTAACCAATATGTCATTGCAGTTTATGAGGAGATAGTAAATTGAGAATAAACACTAGTAGCACACATTCAACACACAATTATCCCGTTGACTATATCAAACTCAAATGAAATAAGTCTCAACACTCTCACGAGGGTATCACTCATGTCACTCGAAATGTGTTTAGGGACTCACTCAAATCAAAACAATAGAGTGTCATTGCCATAGGCTTGCTTGTGAATCAAATCTCCACCACTACAGAATGCGAATCAATGCATAAATCAAAGGGTCTTAACGTGGTTGTAATGGGGTTTTAGGACTGGGTATGGCAATAAAAGGTCAAATTATGGCTTATGAACTCAAAAGGATGATGGTAATTGCTTGCTTTGCTTGACACATTTTTCTTCTTCAACCTGACTCAAGTGCTTGAAAGAATTCAACTCTTCGACTTTTTTTCTTTTTCTTTTTCTGAATCATCTCTTTTTTTTCATGAATTGTTTTTTTTTCATCTCTTCTTCTTTTTTTTTTTTTTTTATATTCTCATTTTCATCTTTTTCTCCCAAAAAACTATGAATCTCTTGTAAGCTACTTGAGTCATTTCATTTCATGTTGTTCCCATAGCAATTTGCAAGCAACCCAATCATCACCATCCTCTTGAATGGGTTCAAAATTCTTTTTAGGAAATAACCAAGAAAAGGATAATTCAGCTTGTAATGTGGTTTAACCAAGAAAAGAAAGGCCAAGGCTCAAAAGAGTTTTCTAATGGTGAATTTATTTGGTAGACTCTTTCAAGGTCAATTGGCTATTCCTAAATGCCCTTATCACTTTCATATACCAATTCACAAGAAATGTGGTCTCAAAATGTATTACACAAGCAAGTTCTAGAATGCACACACTAAGTTTGATGCCCTTATCAAAGAAATATATGAGCACTATTAAATGTAAGTGCTTTGGCTCAAAAACTCACACAAAGGCTTTAGTGTTGATTCTTGAACATTTTTCGCTTAATGCAATCAATGGAACACATTTCACACAATTTTTATATGCTACTAGTGCCATATCTTTCTACTAATCTCAACTTAAACCACAAAATTTCTATCAGTTTTAGAGATGTTACAAGACAACATTCAGGCAAATTAGTGCAAGTCATAGAATAATTCCCACATTTCATCTCAAGACACATTAAATTCAAGCATAAATTTTGGTGTCTTTAAAAAAAGGGTAAATTACATCTACCTCCCCTGAGGTTTGGCATAATTACAAATACCCCCTCGTTGTTTGAAAAATTACAAATACCCCTAATGTTTGATAAAATTATGTAATCCTTGGATGAATGCATAGAAATGTCAACTTTGCCCTTACAGTATTTTTTTATTTTTTTTTAAAAAATTAAAATCTTATAAAAATATTGAATGGGATGGATGAAAAAAATTTAAAAATTATAAAAAAATTATTGGCTTAGTCGATAAAAAAATGTTTTTTTAAAAAAAATAATAAAATTATAAATTTTAATTCATAAGGGTATTTTGGTCAGTTCACTATAAAAATGCATAGATTGGGGTAATTGTTAGACGGTCGTTAAAATTAGGGGGGTATTTGTAATTTCTCAAACAACGAGGGGGTATTTGTAATTATGCCAAACCTCAGGGAGGTAGATGTAATTTACCCTTAAAAAAATTCAAATTTTCAACCAAAAATCAAGTGTTTTCTTCACCAAAAATTATTTTCCACATAAAAATGCTCAACACTTCCATCAATGCACAATCTATGAAGAGATTAAGTAGAAAATAAAGTCTATAATCAATCATCAATTATTTGCACAATCATACTAAAGCAAACCTCCCCCACACCAAGTACCAACATTGTCCTCAATGTATGCATAAAATACCACACATAGCAAGGGAATGAAAAGTAAAGGAAATAGAGAACGTCCCTGAAATATGAAGTGGTGTCAAATCGGCTAGAGGAGCGAAGAATAAGTGGTGCATGATTAGACAACGAGAGGCGCGGCGTTGGAGAGTGGTGCAAACAGAATAGAATGTGAGATAAGGTGTGAGCCGCAATGCAAACAGCAACAGCAACTACGAGGCGTCGGCGGTGGGGCAGCGACAGTGGGAAACAGTTGCAGCTGACGGTGATTCTGTTGACAGATTTGATCTCTTTTGTAGGCGTGATCACGCCTTAACAATGCCTCAAGTCAGTTTTGCAAGTATGTTAGAGAAGATGACTGCAGACAGATTCAAATCAATGGTAGGGCGTGATCACGCTTTATTTCACTATGAACTCTGTTGCAACATAGAAATGTGGTGCTGCTTTTGGCTTTAGATTGGACGTGAGCACGCCTTATATGGAGGTCAAACCTGCGGAGTGTATGAAGTTAAATCCTAAAATTAAAAGAAAACCATAAAAAAAAATTAAAAAGAAAGCAAATAAAAGAATTGGGTTGCCTCCCAACAAGCGCAATTTTTTATCGTCGTTATGCTCGACGGAGTGCTTTGCTTTCAATGTGTCAACTGTTGGAGTGATGCCAATGCTTTGTTGCTGATGGTTGTGACTTCATCACCTCCAATAAATGGTTTTGATCGATGGCCCTTCACTTTGAAAATTTGTCTCGTGGCTAGACTTTTTATCCTTGCTACACCATGAGGAAAAACATAAACAGCTTCAAAACGTCCAAGCCAAGAAGAGCTCAACTTACCTGAGATGGGTTTTAAGCGAACTTTATAGAATAACACATTTTTCCCAACCTCAAACAACTTTTTTAAAATCACAAAATCGCAGAACCTCCTTGTTTTCTCCTTACAGTTTCTCAAGACTTCTCTTCCATCCAATTTCAGTACATTTTGTTCTTTGACTAGTCCTTGGAAAATTATGTGGGATAATGTTTTGCTTACACCTAAATAGAGATATTGGAGGTGGTAGGGCAAGACTTTTAGGTCCAGTAGTGTGATGTTGATTTTTACTTTGTTTAAGGTAATTTCCTTCTCATCCTCATCTGATTTGGGCATACTGCAAGGGAAGAGAAGAGCACAAGTGTTAGACGAAGGAGGTGAAATTAGATTAGACTCTACCTTTTCATTTTGTACTTCGATGTATTCAAGAGTCTTCTCGTCCTCTGAGGTGTCCGCCGGTGCTTGTTCAATCATGTGTAGCTCCTCCCTACTCTGAGGTGTCATCGCACTCGCGTTCTCTGGATTGACTTCAGTTTGTTGGGATACTTGAGCTTCTAATTTGCTAATTGATGTGGCTAATTGAGAGATTTGATTTCCTAAGAGTTGTAAGCCCGCCATTGTATCCTGTTGAAATTGAAGAGTAGTGAGGGCAAGGGATTTAACAATATCCTCTAAACTCATACCTGAATTTGGCGTTTGCGGTGCAGCTTGCACAGTAGATGGAGGTGGTTGGTATCTCAGTTGCTCCTCTTGATCCCAATGGTTGAAATGATTTTGCCATCCTGGATTATAAGACTCAGAGTAGAAATTATATGTTGGAAATTCTCTTTCTGCATTTACTC
The DNA here is from genome assembly GCA_034509725.1 of Sesamum angolense. Taxonomy (NCBI): domain Eukaryota; kingdom Viridiplantae; phylum Streptophyta; class Magnoliopsida; order Lamiales; family Pedaliaceae; genus Sesamum; species Sesamum angolense. Next base: position 8,966,958 of record JACGWL010000007.1, on the reverse strand, counting down.
CCCAATATGATGGAAATCCATATTGTCTATGATTCTCGTCCATCGTGGAAATCCATTCGCTTCCTGCCATCCTTTCTTCAATTTCCTCAAAGAATTCACCACCAACAGTTAAACTATATCAAGTATTGCACGAATATTCCTTGCAAAATAAAAAAAAGATTAGCAAGGGAAGAAAAAGAACAACGAGACTAAGAAACTAAAGTAGTTCCCCGGCAACGGCGCCAAAATTTGATCGGTTGTCGAAGCCGTCAAAATTAATTACTGATTCAATAACTGTAGCAGTAGTGGAACCAGGTCGAATCCCTAGAGAACTACAAGTTAATTTCTCAGTCTCAGTTGATTAACCGAATAGGGGGTTTGGATAGAGAATTAATACTAATTAATAGAAACAGAATAAAAAGCAAAGATAAATTATTGAAAGAAATCAAGATGTAAGAATTCTGATCCAAGGGAATGTGTCACCCAATCATTATGTTCATCATTGATCACATAAGAATAATTTCACAATTAAGCATTCAACTTTGAAATCTATTAGGATAGCCATAATAAATTCATGTTTTCCTATTGTAATTGACTTGACTCAAGCATCTAAGCCAAAACTTATTATCTCACAACTGGGCACGATAGCGTTCCATATCAATTCAATAATAGCATGTGTATCAATGAAAACATTTGAACCTAGATCAAATAATTGAGATAGCTGCAATCATCTAACCTAGTTTTCTTGTCCCTACAAATAAATCATCAAAACACATAATTAAATTGTTTGCTACTTGTACCACTCATTCATGACAATTACGGATCACTGAACTCATGGATAGCAATAGAACAACTAATATCAAATCGAATTGTCAGATCTATCAATAATAATCATTCCATAAGATATAAATCAAGACAAGAAATACTTAGTGAAATTAGATAAAAACCAATATCTCAAAACATAACAATCGGGTTCAACGTCTCCCTTGAATCAGAAAAGATAATTAGCTACACAACATGCGTGTAGAAAATCCTAGAAATCATAAACTAAGAAGAAGAAGAAGAATGAACTAAACTAATAGAGTAATAAAATATGAAATTGGATACTAATCTTCAGCCTTCACAACACTTTTATAGCACAAAAAAACGTTTCTCTCTTGTCTTCCAACTTGCTGTCTGGAAAAGGAAATAAATCGCAGGCTTTCCAAATTGCCTATTTTCATGTAAACAGACCCGAGCATTGGATAGGGCGTGATCATGCCCTATCGGATGCTCAATTCTGTTTCCTTCTCAGTTCTGCCCATTGAAGAGGACGTGATCACGCCCTATTAGATGTTCAAATCAGTTTTCATCTCATCTTTTCCTTAATCACTTATTGACTTCATTTTGGGCTTTTTGGCTCTCTTTTCTTCAAATGGGGTTAATGGCAATCCTTCACCTGAAATATGCTTAATTCAATTATCAATGCAATAAATTCATTCTAAAAACACTTGAATTAAGCATGCATTAAGTGATAAAACACATCATATCATCCTCTCATCATGGAAAACCTATGAGGATCCAGCTCCAGGAGACTTCACATTGCACTTGGATCCTATTGGATATGTCTTCCTGAAGTATTCTGGATCGAACTGCCAGATTCATGACATTCCTGGTCCAATGCAAGGGAAGTTTGAATAACGTAACCTCGACAGGCATGGATACATGAAAGAAGAAAGATCACTGGAACTTTGATTCTTCTCCACGAGACTCTGTTGACTTATCAGAAGTAGTAACATCAATCCGTTTATGCGTGCAAAAGTAACTGGAAAAGACAGGCGTAGCATGTCTTCGGATGTTGGGTAATGAAGGTGTACTTCCTCCTGTGAATGATTCTTCTTGGAGAGAGAGGTTATTGCACAAACTGCAACTACCACAACAACTTCAACGAATAAAGTCACCACCATTACAATGCCTGAAGGCAGATAGCAAGTTTCTTTGCTGTCCTAGTATCTATGATTTCATGCACATTTGCCAAAAAAAAAAAAAAACCTATATATGTAGGCACATAGTTGGATAACGAACTTTTGAAAAATTAGACACGGAAATCCAAGTGTTTACAGGAACTTTAGAAAAGTTATTTGGTTGGAAAATCTTGGGAGTTTCAAAATAAAAAATAATAGTGTTGATAAAAAAGTGAAAAGTATATAAAAATTAGATAGTGGTAGTGTTTGGGGAAAAAGCGCATCTAAAACAAGATTGATTAAAAAAAATATATTTTGTCCCAATATAGATACCACTTTTTGCTTATTACTTGTGATTTTTTTAGAAATAATAAATTTTATTCAATTATAATATTTCATAGTTAACTTTTACAAATATTTATATTTATATTAGTAAATCACTGAAAACTAATAAAAAAAACTTTAAGGTTCAATTAAATAGTGCTCCCATAAATAAGCAAAATAATCGTTCATATTGATTCACTATAAGTAAATAATTGTTAAAAATCTATACTTTTTCACTAATTAATCATAGTAATTTAATTTTATATTTTCCTTTAGTATAAGAACAATTATCACATAAAAATTTTAAAAAATATGTGAAAATATAAATTTTAATAGTGTTAAATTATTCAATTTGTTTGAAAACTCCAATATCAACCAAAAGTACTTCTGTTAGCTATTCCAAAAATATAAATTATCATCCCCAACACCTTAAAAATTATTTTTTAAAACAAAAAAAATTGAAAAATACTTTTCTAAAACTCTTGCAAACACTCATTTGACATAATTTTATGTCAAGAATACCTAATATAAAATGAAGCCGGCTAATGGTGGCAAAAAACAGTAGTTCCTTACCCTTAGTTATGCTTAACGTAACTTCCTAAAAAGAATTCACTTTCCCTCTCAAATTGAATTAAATTCATTTTGACCTCATGTAATATAAAAAAATTAAAAAATCTCTTATAAAAATTTAAATATAAAAATCACCTTTATGTATGATAATTCACACAGCCTCTTGATCAACCTGGTCTCAGAAATTTTTTGAATTTTCTTTTCATATCATAGGAGGTGCAATTGATACGTTATTTTTCTCAATCCAATATCACTGGGTCCTTGAATTTTTTCTTCTAAAAATCCCTGAAGATGAAAAATGAAACAGGACAACCAACTCAAACAACACTGGCATTCAAATCTTAGAGGTAAAATAGGTTAACAACACAACAGCGGTCTATGTCTATATACACGACTTCAATGCAACTCACTGTCATTCATGAAAAAAAAGCTTACCCACAAGTAAAAATGAAGAAAGAAAAGACAAGCAGCATTTAGGTCAATAGTTCTGAAAATTTCCCAAATGTCATACATTTGGAAATTTTTATCAAAATACATAGAATCTAGATGCAAGGAGTTGACATTTCTGTGTGTGGAAACGGAATTCTGAAACTCGTGGTTGAAAGGATAAAATCCTCATAAGAAGTTTACAGGCTTCCATCCCCACTGAAAGTTCAACAAAGATGAATGATATTTATATCACAACATTAATATGTATGCTAATACTAGTCCATCTCTCCAAACAACTGGATAGGACAAAAGGCACCAATGAGAACTGCATCCATGAAAACATTAAGGAGAGCTTTCTCATCACTTCTCCTGACCTCCCTGGTCACTCAGCTGATTTCTGGTGCAACTGATACCATAAATGTAACTCACAGGATTATAGATGGTGAGACCATGGTTTCGGCTGGTGGAATGTTTGAACTGGGATTTTTCAGCCCCGGCAATTCCAGGAATCGTTATGTGGGCATGTGGTACAAAAATGTAACAGTTACGACAGTTGTCTGGGTTGCCAACAGAGAAGCCCCACTCACAAGTAAATCAGGTGTCTTGAGGTGAGAGAGCCAGGAATATTGGTCCTTCTGAATGACACCAACAACGTCATATGGTCATCCAATACATCAAGGTTCGTGCAGACTCCAGTTGCACAATTGCTGGATTCTGGAAATCTTGTAGTGAGAGATGCAAATGATGACAGACCAGAAAATTTCCTTTGGCAGAGTTTTGATTTTCCAACTGATACACTTTTACCAGGTATGAAGTTCGGGTGGAACTTTATTACTGGGATAGAGACGTACATCTCATCATGGAAAACCCATGAGGATCCGGCTCCAGGAGATTTCACATTTCACTTGGATCCTACTGGATATCCACAAATTTTCATGAGACAAAAAAAAGCTGTGAAGTTGAGAATTGGACCCTGGAATGGTCTTCACTTTAGTGGAACTCCAAAAATAGCGGATGATCCCACATACACGTTGAAACTAGTGATGAACAAGAATGAAATTAACTATGTGGGGCAAACCATTGACAGGTTTGTTGTTTCGAGGTTTACGTTGAGTCAGAGTGGTGTTGGACAGCGCTGGAATTGGGTAGATCAAACCCAAGAATGGGTTATTTACCAAAATGTACCCACAGATATTTGTGATAGTTACAAGATTTGTGGTGCTAATGGCATTTGTCGTATTGGAAATTCCCAGCATGTGGATGTCTGGACAGATTTGTGCCAAAAGATCCAGAAGGTTGGTCCAAAACAGATTGGTCACATGGGTGCATTCGAAGGACAAACTTGAGTTGCCAAGATGATGTATTCCTGAAGTATTCTGGGATCAAACTTCCAGATAGACGGCATTCTCGGTACAATAGGAGTATGACACTTGAAGAATGTAACGCAGAATGCTCAAGGAATTGCTTTTGTACGGCATACACTCAGTTAGATATAAGCATGGGAAGGGGATGTCTTCTTTGGTTTGACGACCTGGTAGACATCAGATCTCTATCAGCAGATGGACAAGATATATACATCAGACTAGCTTCTTCTGAGTTGGGTAAGAATTTATGCTAACAAATATTCTAGTGTTCATCATCTTGCAAAGGTTGCCGTTTGTATCTTTTGGATATTTTGACTTTCTCTATTTTTCTGCTTGCAGTTAAACTCAAGATAACTAACATTTCAAACACAGAAAAATCACTTTCCATAAGATGCATGCATTCCTTGTTTACCAGAAAGCACATGGAATATGCTGGCTTGATTGTAATGTTATTTCACTACTTGACATGCTTTTGATGAATATGGGTTAGTTTTGACATTTTTTTTACTCATATGAAGAAAGAAAAATTTGATCACATAAGAAATGAGAGATCTTGTAAAGTTGTGCTCATTTCAATTCATAAGGAAGTACGATGATTTGCAATTACATGATAAAGCAGAGGCGAGTATCAATTTCTTAAATCTTGTGTATTAGTCATTTCAAGTGGATCAAAAATTTTGCAGCGTCCGAACGAAAAAAGAGGAAACTACACATAGGGAGTCTGACGTCAGCAATGGTAATGGTGCTTCTAGGCCTCATTCTCATCCTTTATATTCAGAGGAAAAATATTCAAAGACGAGAAAACGAGGTATAAAGTATCACTTTTCATCCAACATAAAAATAATAACAAAGAAAATAATGAAAAATATCATAAAAAGATATAGACTAGACAGAAAAGTCAGGATTAGTATCATTTCTATGATTAACCGTACATTCCCATTTTTCACATTGCAGGAAAACACAGTAGAGAAGATCATAAAGATGCGGAGTCGCCAATATTCGACTTAGCAACTATTTTAAAAGCGACCAATAACTTCTCAATTAATAACAAGCTTGGGGAGGGCGGATTTGGACCTGTTTATAAGGTAAACTTTGTTCACAGTTTTATGTAGTTATGTTAATAATCATTAGAAGAACATTGGTGTCAACACTGACATCTTCAGGATTCTGAATTACTGAAAAGTAAACAAATTAGATTTCACAAATATATCTGAAGTTAACCAGAGATAATTTACTTGTATCGGTATGTGAAATGAATGTCTTCATTAAGACAGACTGAAGAATGAAATATATGGTATCATAATCAACCTCTTAGAAGAAGATAAAGATGAATTCAAGCAAGTTAGAAACCTCAGTCACTTCAATTTGAATTTTTAGTACCTTTCATATGTACAAGTTCTGATCTTAGGGCACGCTGGAAGAGGGACAAGAAATTGCTGTGAAAAGATTATCAAGAACCTCCACTCAAGGACTTGATGAGTTCAAGAATGAAGTCATCTTTATAGCCAAACTTCAGCATCGGAATCTTGTGAGGCTTCTTGGATGCTGCATTCAAGGAGAGGAAAACATGTTGATCTATGAATATATGCCCAACAAGAGCCTAGATGTGATTTTATTTGGTAAGAAATGCAGGCACCAAAAGTAAAAGTGCATGTCCCAAACGTAAATTGAACTGAGAGCAGTAGGCAAAGTCACAGATTATCATACACTATCACTAGTCCCTCTAGCCAAATTATAGCCACAAGAAAAAATGATGATTCATTTAGTACTTCATGCTCATTGCTCATCATCAGCACATTCTAGTACACAATGTGATTTTTCATCCTGCAGCGCACAGCTAGCCCAAAAGATAACATAATATCAGGACTTTATTACTCTGCAATGGATCGACTCTCAGATTATGGGCGGCTGTAAATTCACCCACAAATTACAAAAGTTTAGTGTTAATCCAAGTCACATGGCACATTCACAGCTTCACGTATTTCTGTTTTTATGAATTCTGAAAAGTGATAAATGGAAACTTGGCAGATCAATCAAGAAGAGCACTGCTTGATTGGCCAACACGTTTCCACATCATCAATGGGATTGCAAGAGGACTTCTATATCTTCATCAAGATTCTCGGTTGAGAATTATCCACCGCGACATAAAAGCTAGCAACATATTGCTAGATGCTGACATGAACCCAAGGATATCAGACTTTGGAACAGCAAGAAGTTTCGGAGGGAATGAGACAGCAGCTAAAACACACCGAGTTGTTGGAACATAGTAAGTACCGCAACAACTCATGGTATCTAATTCTCTCTCCGTCGCTTGTAACATTATCAAGTACCCTATTTCAGTGGCTACATGTCTCCAGAATACGCAGTGGATGGCCTATTCTCAGTAAAGTCAGATGTATTTAGCTTCGGCGTGTTAGTACTAGAAATTGTCAGCGGAAAGAGAAACAGAGGATTTTCACACAGTGAGCACCATCTTAACCTTCTCGGTCATGTAAGTACTAAGTGATGTATCCCGTCTTCAGTCAGCATTTGTTCAAAAATAAATACCCTTAGTGTGTCGTCTGATCTCTACAGGCATGGACACTTCATAAAGAAGAAAGATCGCTGGAAATCGTTGATACTTCTCTACTAGACTCATTTGACTTATCAGAAGTACTAAGATCAATCCATGTTGGGCTTTTATGTGTGCAAAAGAAACCGGAAGACAGGCCTAGCATGTCCTCGGTGGTTCTGATGCTAGGTAATCAAAGTGTGTTTCCTCCTGCCAATCAACCGGATTTTTCACGGAAAGAGAGACATGCATTGCAAAAAATTCAACCAGCACAAATGCAGCAAATTCAACAAATGAAGTCACCGTTACAGTGCTGGTGGGAAGATAGAAACATGTTGTGCTGCAGAACTTTTCTCACCTCATACTTACCCAAAGAATGGCTCATTCATGTTTTGCCCTGCAGTAATTATCACTAATATATACAGTAGTTACGACTAAGATCAACGTCAAAACTAAGAATACAGTAGAATCCCCATATATCCCTTCTTTTTCATTGTTCTTTTTCTTGTTTCCCAAGGAAAAAAAAATAAAACGTATGCAGAAGAAGAGGTAATTTAAGGGTTTTCTGTCCGAGACATTAATTAATCGCAAAATTGATTTTCTTACACGTAAGAATCAAGAATGAATGTTCTTGGCGGAAGATGACAGACAGGCTGATATTAACTGTAGATGCCGCCCAGTCCCGCCATCGTATATATCCACAAAGTTTGAAATTTCCAACATGTGTTGACGAGATTCGTCTTTGGTGTTTAATCAGAAGCACTAAGATCAATCCCTGTTGGGCTTTTATTTGTGCAAAGAAATCGGAAGACTGGCCTAGTATGCCTTCGGTGGTTCTGATGTTGAGGAATGAAGGTCGGATTCTTCTGGAAACAGAGGTTATTGCACAACGTTCAGCTACCACCACAACTTCAACGAATGAACTCACCATTACAACGCCAGAAGGCTGCAGATAGCATGTTTCCTTCCTTTATTTTCACACTCCTCATATCTATGTTCTAAAACAAGTTTAATTAATAAATGATCATTTTGTACTATTTTCGCTATCATTTTTCAATATAAATTTTTTCTCAAAATTGATAAATTTTATTTCAACTAGTGTATTTCGCAGTTAACTTTTACAAATATTTGTTATTTATATTAGTAAATTATTGAATGCTAATAAATAAATTTAATGTTTAATGAAATAGTGCTCCCCATTAACAAGCAATATAATCGTTCATATTAATATACAATAGTGCTGAATTATTCAAAGTATTTAAAAACTCTAATATCAATTTGAAAGTACTTTTTTTAACAATTTCAAAAGTTGAGGTGTCATTTCAAAGTGCCTCAAAATTATTTTTTTTAAATCCAAAAGTTGAAAAAGCACGTTTATAAAACTCTTGCAAACACTCTTCTCGTATAATTCCATATAAAAATAATACCTAATATAAAATCAAGCTGGCTACTTGGCTAACAAACAGTAGTTCTTACCCCGTCTGAAAATTCCCTGAAGCTGAAAAACACAACACGGCAACAACTGAAACAAGACTGCCTTTCAAATCTCATCACAACAGCTGTCTATGTATCTACAAGACTACAATGTAACTCACTGTCATTCATGAAAAGAAAGCTTACCCACCTCAAGAAACAGAGGAAGAAAAGAAAAGCAGCATTCAGGTCAACTCCAGGTCGATGTCCAGCCATCATTTCGTTTCTGGAAAAAAATTCCTGAGTTGAAACGTCATACATTTGGAAAAAATGACGTAGAGTTTAGATGTTCGGAGTTGAAATGTCATACATTTGGAATTTTTATCAAAATACATAGAATCTAGATGTAAGGAGTTGACATTTCTCTATGTGAAAACGGAATGCTGAAATTCATGCTTGAAAGGAAAAAATCCTCAGGAGTTCAGGCTTCAATCCCCACTGAAAGTTCAACAAAGATGAATGACATTTAATCAAAAACTTGTGTCTATCCTAGTACTAGTCCATCTCTCCTATTAGAAGATTAATGTGTTTATTATAAATAAATATCTTAGATATTTTCTAGAGAATTGTAGAAAAAATCCTAGATATTTTTTTAGCAACATTCTAGAGTGCTCAAAGCTTCTTGAGCAAGCTTCTAATTGTAGCCACAAATACAATTTCAAGAAGCTTCTATGAGCTACTATAAATAGGCATATAGTATGAGGATTTGTAGAAGGGAGAAAGAAATCATTACAACTAACTACAAACTATCATTTTCCAAGTTCTAGCTCTCTTGCTCTTCTTTTGTTGATTTAGCTAACTACTCTCATTCTAGCCTTCTTCTCCAAATCTCAAACCAACATTCCTCCAACCTTCAATCCTTCTTTTCCAAAAACTAAAATACTAACAGTGGTATCAGAGCCACGTCCGACCGTATACTGGGCGTGTATTCTTATCTTAAATACTTTCGTATCAAAACTAATTCTATTGTCCAACCACCATGTCCTCATTAGCCAAACAAATTTCAGTCCCCATTTTCTCCGGCCAAAATTATGATTACTGGGCCATTAAAATGAAAACTTACTTTCAATCTCAAAAACTATGGGAGTTAGTAGAAGAAGGGGTTACTCTGCAGGAAGATAGTTCCACTTCGTCGTCGGACGAGAAAGGTAAATTGGAGAACAAGAAGGCAAAGGATTCAGAGGCTTTATACTACATCCAAACAGCAGTGGCAGATCATATTTTTCCAAGAATTAGTGTTGCTACATCGGCAAAAGAAGCATGGAGCATTTTGCAAAAGGAATATCAAGGCAGTACAAAGGTACGTATCATTAAACTCCAAACTCTTAGAAGGGATTTTGAGAATATGAAAATGAAGGATTCTGAGACAATTGATGAATATTATACAAAAGTACGTGAATTGGTGAATCAACTAAAATCCTATGGGGAGGATATACCAGAAAAAAGGGTCGTAGAAAAATTGCTTATAAGTGTCACTGAGAAGTATGACCCAATAGTAACAACTATTGAAGAAACAAAAGATATCACCACACTAACTCTCACTGAGTTAGTTGGGTCACTTGAAGCATATGAGAAAAGGCGAAGTAGGCGTGAAGAAAATTCTCTTGAAAATGCTTTCAGTCTAAATTAAATATGAGATCTCAGAATTCTAATAGAAAAGAAGAAAATTTTAAAAGTACAATGGGAGACAAGAAGAAGCAGAATATGAGACCATGTCGTATTTGTAAAAGAACAAACCATCTTGAGAAGGATTGTTACTTTCGAGAAAACCACAATGTCGAAATTGCAAGAGGTTCGGACATATGGAAAAAGATTGTAGGCTCAAAGGAAATCATCAAGCTAACTGCATAGAAGAGAATAATAGCAGTGATCAACTATTCTACACATGCAACTCAGTAGCCGAAACAGGGGAAGCTACATGGTATATTGATAGTGCAGCTAGCAATCATATGACATACAACAAAGGAGCTTTTCAGACACTGGACGAGTCATTCAAGACCAACGTCAAACTTGGGGATAACCACATCGTGAAAGTCGAAGGAAAAGGATCAGTCGCTATCAACACAAAAAAAGGTACGCGCATCATTAATGATGTTATGTACATCCCTAACCTAAGAACAAATTTGTTCAGTGTTGGCCAAATGATGGAGAAAGGATATACTCTACACTTTGGAGGAGATTCATGCACCATCTATGACAACAAAGATAAAACTCTTAAAATTGCGGAAGTAAGAATGAAGGAGCATAGATGCTTTCCAATACATCTCCAATATATGGGCCGCACAGCTATGAAAGCACAAGAGGACCAGTCATGGCTATGGCACAGGAGGCTCGGTCACTTCAACTTCCAAGGCTTAAAAATACTACATCAAAAGAAAATGATGACAAACTTACCACAAATTCAAGCTGTCGAGGGATATTGCGAAGCCTGTCTACAAGGAAAACAACACAAGAAGTCATTCCCTTCAGGAACCTCCTGGAGAGCTAAAGCAGTATTGGAACTCATTCATACTGACGTCTGCGGTCCAATGAGGACACCATCACATGAGCAAAACAGATATTTCATCCTATTCATCGATGACTACTCCAGAATGACTTGGGTATACTTCATGCGAGAAAAATCCGAAGTCTTTAAGGTTTTCAAGAAGTTCAAAAATCTGGTGGAGAAACAAAGTGGTCGAAGCATAAAAGTTCTCAGAAGCGATCGAGGAAAAGAATATAACAACTCAGAATTCGACAAGTTCTGTGAAGAAGAGGGTATCGAACATCAAACTACTGTCAGTTATAATCCTCAACAAAATGGAGTATCAGAAAGAAAGAACAGAACAGTCATGGAGATGGCAAGATCGATGCTGCAGGAGAAACACTTGCCAAAAGCTTTTTGGGCAGAAGCAATCTACACTGCAGTCTATCTACTCAACAGGTGTCCACCAAGGCGGTTCAAAACATGACTCCAATAGAAGCGTGGAGCGGCAAGAAACCTTCAGCTAAGCATCTGAGAGTATTCGGCAGTATCTGCTATGTACATATTCCAACAGAGAAAAGGCATAAGCTGGAGGAGAAGACAGAGAAAGGGATCTTCCTCGGCTACAGCACACAGTCAAAAGGCTACAGAATCTACAGCCTAAAGACCAAGAAACTAATTATCAGCAGAGATGTTGAGTTCGACGAAGATGCCATGTGGAATTGGGATGAAGAAAAAGTAGAAAACAAAGTGTAATGATTCCCAAAGAGACACCTCCGCAACAACACAAGAAGAAGGAACAGACCAAGCAGAAATGGAAAGGAGGAGTCAACAAGCACCAGGATCACCCAGAAGGCCACCATCATCAGAAGAGATTGAGGAAGAAACCCCGCCAAGAAGGACAAAGCTTCTCAGTGATATATATGAAACATGCAACTTCATCATGTTGGAACCAGAGAATTTTGAAACCGCTGTAAAACATAAAGTATGGGCTTCCAAGAAACAAACTACTGTAGCACAATCCTCAGCAGAAGCAGAATACATTGCAGCAGCTGCAACATCAAATCAAGCCATTTGGCTTAGAAGGATCTTAGAGGATATAGGAGATAAACAAGAGGAGCCCACAATCTACTGCGATAACAAGTCAGCAATTGCCATAACTAAAAATCCGGTGCAGCATAGTAGAACTAAGCATATCGACATCAAGTATCACTCTCTGCGAGAAGCAACTACCAGAGGAGAGATTGAACTCAAGTACTGCAGCACTGAAGAGCAACTAGCAGATATATTTACTAAAGCACTACCACGAAACAAATTCGAAGAACTACGCATGAAGATCGGAGTCTGCCATAAACACATTAAGGGGCAGTATTAGAAGATTAATGTGTTTATTATAAATAAATATCTTAGATATTTTCTAGAGAATTGTAGAAAAAATCCTAGATATTTTTTTAGCAACATTCTAGAGTGCTCAAAGCTTCTTGAGCAAGCTTCTAATTGTAGCCACAAATACAATTTCAGAAGCTTCTATGAGCTACTATAAATAGGCATATAGTATGAGGATTTGTAGAAGGGAGAAAGAAATCATTACAACTAACTACAAACTATCATTTTCCAAGTTCTAGCTCTCTTGCTCTTCTTTTGTTGATTTAGCTAACTACTCTCATTCTAGCCTTCTTCTCCAAATCTCAAACCAACATTCCTCCAACCTTCAATCCTTCTTTTTCCAAAAACTAAAATACTAACATCTCCAAACAGCAAGAGAGAACAAAAGAGAAAACCCATGAAAACTGCATTCATGAACACATTAAGGAGAGCTTTCTCATCACTTCTCCTGACCTCCCTTGTCACCCAGATGATTTTTTGGTGAAACTGATACCATAAATGTAACTCACGGGATTGTAGATGGTGAGACCATGGTTTCATCTGGTGGAATGTTTGAACTGGGATTTTTCAGCCCCGACAATTCCAGGAATCGTTATGTGGGCATGTGGTACAAAAATGTACCAGTTATGACCGTTGTTTGGGTTGCCAACAGAGAAACCCCACTCACAAGTACATCAGGTGTCTTGAGGGTGACAGAGCAGGAATCTTGGTCCATCTCAATGACACCAATAACATCATATGGTCATCCAATACATCAAGGTTCGTGCAAACTCCAGTTGCACAATTGTTGGATTCTGGAAATCTTGTTGTGAAAGATGCAAATGATGATAGACAAGAAAATTACCTTTGCTAAAGTTTCAATTATCCAACTGATACATTTTACCAGGTATGAAGTTTGGATGGAACTTCATTACTGGCATAGTGACATACCTCTCCTCATGGAAAACCATTGAGGATCCAGCTCCAGGGCCTCCAGGAGACTTCACATATCACTTGGATCCTACTGGATATCCACAAATAGTAATGCGACAAAATAAAGCGGTGAAGTTTAGAATTGGACCTTGGGATGGTCTTCGCTTTGGTGGAATTCCAAACACAAGGGGAGATCCCACATACTGGATAACACTAGTGATGAACAAGAATGAAGTTAACTATCTGGAACATTCCGTTGACAGGTCTGTTGTTACTAGGTTTACATTAAGTCAGAGTGGTGTTGGACAGCGTTGGACTTGGGTAGATCGAACCCGAGGATGGGTTGTTTACCTAAATGTACCCATGGATAATTGTGATAGTTACAAGATATGTGGTGTTAATGGCATTTGTCATATTGGAAATTCTCCAGCATGATGTCTGGACAGATTTGTGCCAACTGCCAAAAGATCCAGAAGGTTGGGTTAGAGCAGATTGGTCAAATGGGTGCATTCGAGGGACAAACTTGAGTTGTCAAGGTGATGCATTCCTGAGGTACTCTGGGATCAAACTGCCAGATTCACGACATTCCTGGTCCTATGCTGATATGACGCTTGAAGAATGTGAAGCAGAATGCTTAAGGAATTGCTCTTGTACCGCATACAAACATTTAGATTTAAGTAAAGGAAGCGGATGTCTTATTTGGTTTGACGACCTGGTCGACATCAGAGCTCTATCAGCAGATGGACAAGATATATACATCAGAGTGGCTTCTTCCGAGTTAGGTAAGAATTTATGCCAACAAATATTCAAGTGTTCACTGTTCACCGTCTTCTATGCGGATACTTATCAGAAGTACTAAGATAAATCCATGTTGGACTTTTATGTGTGCAAAAGAACCCTGAAAACAGGCCTAGTACGTCTTCGGTGGTTCTAATGCTGGGCGACCAAGGTGTATTTCCTCCTGCCAATCAACCCGGATTTTATACGGAAAGAGAGACGTTTATTGCTGATGACTCGACCACCACAAATGCAGCAAACTCAACAAATGAAGTCACAGTTACATTGTTGGAGGGCAGATAGGAAACATGTTATGTTGCAGAATCTTTCTCACCTCATATTCACCCAACGAATGGCTCATTCATGTTTTGCCCTTTGTCACCACCGCTAGCCTGTGTCATCAGTCATGACCCTGACCCAAGCATTCGGCAAGAGCTATATTTGGAATTTGATGAAAAACAAAACAGGAGTGGTGGTGAGAAGCAGAAGACGCCTGTATACCCATCAAAGTTGTTACATTGTGTTAGTATTTTCTCATTCACGTTTGTTTTCCTTTCACTGTGGAGAGAAGCGATGGTAGCTTTATATTTAGTGGAAGACTGTAAATCCTAACCAAGCAGTTACTCTTTCATCAACTGGTTCTCTCTCTCTTCTCGTCTCCTTCCTCTTCTACTCACTCCTTTTCTCAATCTCTTCATTATATTTCTCTTTGATTTCTCTGTTATCGCTTCTCTCTACATTTTACTACAAATATCATGGCTTCCGCTGATCTACATGCTGCCCACGACATAGCAGCTTGTTCAGCCAACAGCCAAGTCTCAACCGAGCAAAGACTTGATCACGACGAAGACCCATCCTGTAGTCTTTTAACAGGGCGTTTCTTGCTATATGGGGATCGGATCGGGGTCCAACATTACCCAGCACTTGTAAGCAACTTGTGTAATTCATCAATTCTCTTCACAACACCTAAAATGCATGGATCCTTGTCCTAGAGATACAGCAGTACTTACGACCATTAATCGACGGTTGAAACTAAGAATACAGTAGAACCCCCATCAATCCTTCAAGTGTAAGCAAAATTAGTGTTGAGACCTGCACTTCGACATGCAAAAGATGAACGATCATTATTTTTTATCACAGAAGCAGCATCTCCCTGTTTCTACGTACCATGTCATTCAAGAAAAGCTTATATATATCAATAGTTGAAATGTGGCATATGTTGCACTCCCTCAGGCTGAAATTCACAAGAATCAACTCAAACTACACCTAAAAACAACCTTCACCTCAACAACAGGGGTAAGGAAATATTTTGCCTGAGTTAGAGATACATGCACTAATAAAGCTTGTCCTGTTGAGGTGATTTATCAAACTATGAAACACATCTGGAATCAACTTTGGAACTCAAATTTAAAGTGCCCGCTTGCCGTTTTTTCTGTGAAGTGAAACTGTTCAAAAGTCTTGACTTGCATTTAAGTCTAATTAAGTTTGAGTGTAAGTAACTGAATTCAAGAGGGTTAGCTAAGCTTTATTAAGGGGGTAAAAACGTGGTAGCGCTTCTGACAACCTCAAATAACATGGCTAACAGTTTGTTGTATCTGCATCACCTCTTCGGCGTAGGAGAAATCCTTATGTCGCTCAGCTTTGTGAAGTACGAGATGGTAATTTCAAGAGAAAGCTTGCCTGAAATTCACATTGCGTTGATGCTTATGGCTTCATTTGGGTGGTATGTGATGGAGCAGCTGCAACAACAATGAGGCATGAGCAGCAATATTCAGCCCTTTATATATCTTGTAAGAAATTTCTTGAGTTTATTTATGTAAGTGCATATTTGACAAAGGACACTCCAAGATTTTTGCATTTCATTTTTTTCCTCCTTTTACGATGTTGTCTGTATGTACAAATTCAAATTTTTGAAGAGCAGAAAAGCAACACTTAAACAAGGACAAAAAGACTTTTATTAGAATCTATATATATATATATATATATATATATATATATATATCGCAGAACGAAGTTTGATTAATTTGGTTTAATTTTGACCAAATACTAATTTTTAGTGTTTTTTAATTTTTTAATTATCAAGAAAAAATCTAATTAGAAGATCATCTACTTAAATCTATTCAATATTGATTTTGTATTTATTCAAAATCTTATCTCCAGTATTCTAATTGAATTTTTACAATTGTCAAGAAAAATTTTATTGGATAGAAACATTATTTCCTTTAAATATCTTCATTATTTAGTTTGTATTTATCTGAAATCTTGTCTTCAATAAAACATCGAATAAAAACATCACTTATAATTAAAATTTTAAATTATCAATAAAATATCGAATAGAAACATCACTTATTTTAAATATGTTGTGTATTTGCTGATATTTCATCTTATATAGCATCTGAAACATTAATATGTTCAGTGCGATATGTTTTTAGTCACTTGTTTATACTATTGTTTTGTTTTTAATGTCGACTGATACAAAACAATTCATCAATCTTCTGTTCTTTTCATCTACTTAAACGTACATCTGATGCATTCCTTTGTTGCCTGCAAAAGAAGATTTAAAGTGTTATATTTTACATTGTGCATGGAGAAAATAAAGATTTTGATCTTCCTGTGAAAACATTTGTACAATTATGTATGCTAGTGGAATCACTGGAGACCCCAAGGGAGTCATGATTTCCAACAACAACATTGTCGCTTTAATAGTTGGTGTAAAGCGTCTGCTAGAAAGTGTTAATGAATCGGTGATTACATATATCTCTTTATCTTGTATTGTTCACATAATTACTCCAAGAGATAGTATTGAAACTCTCATAATTCTATCAAGTAATCAATTCAAAAAATTATGTTATAAGCTCTAATTTTGTAGTTGATGGTAAATGATGTGCATATGTCGTGTCTTCCTTTAGCACACATCTTTGATCGTGTCATTGAGGAGTGAATTTGGGATGTTTTAATATTATAGTCGAAACTTATATATGCTTTAGTTTTCTTTCAGATTGCAAGCTTTGGCGGCACTAATGCTGACCCTTCTGCTTGGGAGGACAATAAAAACTTGGGCGAATCACGGTTTCTTGCTCATGTGTGTTGCTTTGATAAAAAATCCCACATGTTTATAGCACTTTGGATGGTATCATTTTTACAAACCTATTTTAGTTATTTAATAATAATTTATTATTAGTTATTTACTTATATATTTTATTGTTTATAGATTAATAAATTTTATTTAATTATTTGCAGGAAACTTATCAGAAGCTACTCGAGGAGCATGTCTTTCACGGGAGCGGCGCAACGGCAGCGAGAGGATGCTGCTGACCCTGAGCTTTAAGACGAGCCAGAAGCATTAGATTAGAATTTGTTTTAATTTTTAATTATGCACTTTGTAAAATGACACTGTTTATTTTTTTAATTAAGTACACTTTTATTGAAAAAAAAATATGATTCCCAAAATATTTGGGACGAATTTGTGACGATAGGTATCGCAATTATGTCAAAATAATTTGGGGATAGAAATTATGATATATTCGATCCCGAATTTCATTCCAAATTCATTGCAATTTTCAAAATAATTTGGGACAATTTTCAAAAATATTTTCGACGATAAAATATACGTAACATTTTTTTGACTAATTTACCGGCTAACTTTTTGACGACAATATAAAAAATTTCTAGAAAGAAATTCGTCGGAATTTTGTATTTATTGTCCTAAATTTCTGCCCAAATAAAATATTAATTTTTCGCTCGTGTACGAATTTTCCAACGACAATAACGAAACATCGTAAAATCGTTACAAATATTTTGACGGATATTCATTTTGTCGGAAATATCGTCGAAAAAAAATTTCGAAGTGCCTTTTTTCAGACGGTCTTGTGTTGGTCCGAAAATCGTCAGAAATTTCGTCGAAACCCTTATTAGCGACAAAATTTTGTCAGAAAATCCGTCGAAAATTATGTCCCTAGCAAACCTTTTTTTGTGTGTATTCCATCTAATATTTATCCGTATGATTCTACTTAATATGACATTAAGTTTGTTTTCTTTAGATATTTATCATTTTTTATCTTTTACACCTATTTTATATATATATATATATTATAGTTTCACCAAAATTCTTTTATGGTTTAATTTGTAATTTTTTTTTAATTTATTATTATTATTTTTGTTGTTGTTGTTTTTATTATTAACATGATGTTTTACATGATGGAAGGCATCACTAGGTTTTAATTTACATATAATTTGTTTCTAGGAATATTTAATTTAATTAAACTAAATCCATGATCATATTCTTTCGTCTTTAAGTTTATAAAATATATGTATTTTCATGTGTGTCATTTAAACTCTTTTTCAAAAAAATTCTTATTCAATAAAATCTTATTTTATACTAATGAAAGTCATTTTGTTCTTTTTTTTGCCGTTGATAATATTGCTATATTTAATATTTCACTAAACTTAACCATTTTGTTTTTATTTGTACTTATTTTATTTTCTCATTTCATGATAATGTACTCCTTAGCTTTTCTTATTCAAATTGTTACAATGATGAGATTTTTAAAATATTTAAAATTACTTTTTATGGTCTAGCTTTCTTTATTTTTATTTTTTATTTTTCAGTTGTCTTTCTTATAACTTATTAACAGTAAATTTTTATTCTTGCTCTATTTTTATTTTATTTTGTAAAAAGTAAAATCGTTTTAGATTTATGTAGTATAAATTCTGATGAAGGACGGATTATAAAAAATGATATATAGATTTAACTAATTTTTTATTTTTATATTTTTCTATGGAATTGGATATTTATAAAATAAAAAATAAAAAGGTTATCTATATATAGAGAATGTAATAATTTTATAAAGTTATCCTTATAAAATATATTTTGATTAGTAGAATATATTGTATGTTTGGAAAAATATAATTTTGATAATAATCGAGATAGATTAAAAATTCAAAACTACTATATTTTATCTAAAAAATAAAAAAAAATATTTTACGAAACCTATTGCTTCATTAAGCAATATATTATAAAAGATATATTTAATTTAAAGAAAAAAAATTATATAACCGTACGTAGCACGAGTCGTATGCTAATTTCTTTTAAGTGAAGATTAGGGAGCAATTTATTCATTTCCCACTCTATCACCCACTATTTCTTATTTGAATGGGTAAGATTAGTGCCACCTTTCCTTAGCATAATTATAAAAACATTTTTAACTGAGAAATTATAAATATATATTTTTCATTGAGAAATTATAAATATTACCTAATTTTAATGTTCATCTATCAACGAGCTCATCCCATTAGCTTTCATTAGGTTCCATCCAATTTTTGTAGTGAACGTTACAAGATGATTTTTTGAATTATGAATTATAATTTTATATATTTTTTAAAAAAATTCAAAATATTTTTATGAACTAACATTCCTATGAAGCCCTGTTTACTTGGATGTATAAACATGTATAAAGAAATTAGTATAAGTTAATACAATATTTATTTTATTGTATGGGAACCCGGTATAAAATTAAAACCGTGACCCGATATCGGATCAAATGTGAATGACCATTGTACTCTTAAAATTGACTAAATAATAATAATAAACACTTGATAGAATTTATTTTATTTTAATAGAGAGCTTTTATTTATTATTGATTAAATAAAAAATAATTATATTAAATGAATAATACGATTCTCGAAGTAAATAGAGCTTATATAATATAAATATTGGGATTGGGATTGGGATTGGGTATGGGTGGGGATCCACAGGGCAGTGGGGTGGACGTCATGGGCATGGGAACTTGGTGTAGTAACATTAGAATAGAAAGATAGAGGTCGTGTAAGAAGATGCACCTCATTCCTGCAAAGTCTCAATACAGCGAACATCTCACAAATTCCCATCCACATATTTCAAGAATCATAATATGGGACGGTGTGAGGCCATGTCATTCTGATCCCATCAATCAAATGCCTCCTATATATCCATCTTTCATTGATTTCGCATTTGGCATTTGGCATCTGGCATCCTACCTGTCCCATATCTTCTTTACATCTATTATTCTTTCTTTTCTCCTCCAAAGTAATTCTTCCCTTCCTTTCTTTTTTTTTACTTTTCTTTTGCTTCTTTTGAGATTGAGATGTTTGTTTCCTAATGACTTTCTTGTAATTATTGTTTATCTTCTTTGTCTTGTTGCAGTTATCACTTTTCATGAGGGTAATAGTAAATTGTAATAATTTTATTTTTCTATGATAATTAGTATATGAATTATGAAAAGACAACATACAAAATTATAACTTTTTTTTTAATTTCTTGTATTTGATCAAGTTTGAAAAACATAACGGCCTGTTTATTTTGGGACTAGAAAAATGGTTAATTTGGAATTATCCTGAATTATACTGTCACATCTTCAAGATAAAAATTTACTAGCAAACTATGATTTCTTATATAAACCATGAATGAGAGTGAAGTAAAAGTCGAATCCACTCTTATCATGTCTTGTAAACAGCCCATAACAATACAAACCCTAGTAACCTCAACAAAATGTAAGTTCATCAGTTACTAATCTAATATAGCATAAACTGTATTAGCTGATTTAGTATTTTCAATTAATTGTGATTTAACAAACTACAAGATCTACATGAATGTACCATATTATTCAATTATTCAAAGCAAAAATCAACGGCAACAAACCATCAAGAATCTTTAATAATTTCTCTAAAAAATAAGAACTCAACTTGATTATTAACAAATCCCTCCGACGACACATTGTGGGCCAAGCTTTCGTCCATACCCAAAAATTAAATAATAATAATAATAATAAATAAATAAATAGAGGATTCCACGCCGACGTGGAGGCCACGTTGGAGAAGTTCACGTGGGGGCGCCAAGTAATGAATAAACCCAAGAGACGACCCATAATTGTGTTGTGCTCTGGACTTATCGTCCTTGGTTTGGTGCACTGCACCCATGCTTTCCGGGTCAGGGGGTATTCTTTTAAAAAGATAACATAACCTAAAACAAACCCAGAAGATTGGGGTAAACAATTAGATGGGTATCCATATCCGAGACATTGGCGGGGCCCATAATCCGAGTGATGGTGGACCAGGACCAGGTGATATTCACGTGGGTAAATCCCTCTTACGGACCACAAATGGCCATGTGGGCGGAATCTAATATCCCTTCTACAATCACACACGTCATCCACTCCCATAACCAGATAAATATTGAGTCCTCTGCTCCGGACCACACAAATGTACCCTCGCCCCACTATCATATTAACCTACTCTTATTTTCATTCATTATTATCATTAATCTCATAATATACCAATAACTCTAAAAATATCACTATACTTTATGTGTCTGATACCACCTTATTTTTACTATTATTTTTTCTCAAAATTTTTAAAAGAAATTATTTTCTGCCATTTTACTCTGAAATTTAGAGTTTGCGACGTTCATTCGACTACTACCTTCTCTTTTAAGTAAATGCAATAAATTATTAGTATATATTAAAAATGCCCTGTAATTCATTTTTGATCATATATTACAAAATTTACAAGAATTCCTTGAAGCTTTATATAAAAATCAGGTTAGTGGTGAGGATTGATTTAATCAAAATTATATAATAAGTATAATATATTTATTATATAATTAATAAAAATAATAATTATATTAATAAATATATTTTAATTGTGATAATTAATTAGATTAAATCAAATCTATTTTAAATAAAAACTTTGGGGGAGATATATTAGATAAAAGCAAGAATATGTGGGGGCGGTTTCTTGGTTTTGGAAGAGATAAGTAAGGTTGGTTGTTTCTATAAGTGGGTGCAACTTGCACCTCCTCTTTATTTATAAGAGTCGGACTAAGACACCCCCCGACGCCCACAACCAAATATCCATACATTCAGCCACCCCCCATCTGAGATCGGAAACCTGTTGAAAGTTTGAGAGAAATTTGATCCATTCAATGTCTAAGAAAGGGTGTGAGCTCTGCAGCAACCCTGCAAGAATGTTCTGCGAGTCCGATCAGGCCAGCCTCTGCTGGGACTGCGACGAGAAGGTCCATGCCGCCAATTTTCTTGTGGCTAAACACTCCCGGAACCTCCTCTGCCATGTCTGCTACCTGCCCACGCCCTGGAAGGCTGCTGGGTTGAAGCTCGGCCCAACTGTCTCCGTCTGCCAGGCTTGTGCTGAGGATGGGGAGAATCGAGGGGCTTCGAGCAGTCGGCGTGAGAGTGGAGATGATTTCGATTCTCAGGAGAGTGAGAGTGATGATGGGGAGTATTATAGTGACAGCGATTATTATAGTGATGATGATGATGAGGAAGAGGAGGAGATGGAGGAGGATGGAGAGAACCAAGTGGTGCCGTGGTCGGCGTCCAGTTCTAATTCGCCGCCCCCCGCCACCACGGCGAGTTCTTCCAGCAGTGAGGAGGAGGAGAATGTTTCCTTTTCGTCCTCGAAGAGAACCCGCGACTACCTGTTTGAGTCTGAGGTAATATTTTGCTCTGTCTTTTGTTTTTTCTTGCGTTCAAAATACTCAAACTGATGAACCCTGTTTGAATTTCAAGTTGGATTTTTTTCCGTGAATTGGGATTGATTTCTTTCTTGGCGATTTACGTGTAGGATGAGGATGGATGCTGTTCATCACAGAATCTGGACTCCGTACTGGGTTCATCGGAATTGAGTTTTCAAGAATCCCACGAGAACTGTAGTTCTTCACTGAGCTTGTTAAGACCATCGAAAATGAGGAGGAGCAGTGATAGTGCACTGATTCCGTCAGAGCAGGCGCCGTCATCATGTGGCACCGCCACCATAGTGGAGAAACTGCGAAGATTCCAGCAAGAAATTGTGACAGAAGAGGGAGACGCATCAGCAATGATATTAGGCCTTTGCAAACTCACCAGAGACTAATTCTTGAACCCTTCAACATCATCTGGTGGTTGTTGTTGGAATTGTTCCCCATACTCATATTCCTAACCAAAATTCACAAACTATACTGTTAATTTATTAGTTGTTCTCTTCTGCTCCGATCACTCACCAAACAATTATTATTTCTTTTTTTTTCTTTATTAGAACTTTGAAACTGTCTGTATGGTTAAGTTTTGGTGGATTTGGATGTTTCTTTAGTACCATCTTGTATTGATTTCATATCATCATATGAAGTAGTCTTTAGCCTTTGATTGCTAGCTCTTGCTTTCCCCAAGTGGATTGAATTTTCTATTTCTAATCTTGCTACATCTCTATTTCATTTTACATATATACTCTTAATATATATAAAAATAATTTTCAAATAAAATACATAAAGTAATCTTTACACATGATGTCACTATGTTAAATAAAGTAGAACATGAACCTAAAAATTTGAAATTGAATCCATTTAAATATTACAAATACAAATTTGATTTTGTTCAAGTGAAGTTACAAGTGAATTTGATTTGAGAAGTGATTATGATTTATTTTACACTTCTGACTTGAGTTGAGACACAATTGAATAACAATTGGGAGAAATAGGGTGTGCGCAGAAGGTGCATCCATGATGGCTTTTTTGCTAGTTTCATGGAATTGGCCCAAAACGGAATAAAGTGGTGTGCCTCTGACTCTGAGTTCACACCACTTGGTTTGTGGAGTGTGTTTGTGTGGTGATAACATTCAATGAAACGTGAAAGAAAGAAAGCAGGTTGAGCAGAACTTAAGACTTTAGTAATGACAAGTGAGATGTGGATTGGGATAGGGATAGGGATGGGGATGGGGATGGGGATGGTGATGTCCCAAGAAGCAGTCCCCACCAACAACCGCTGCCCATAACCATGGCCTGGGCCTAGGCGTGGCTGCTTCTCCCACTACCTAATTTGGATACGTCCTCCTCACTTTGTAATGGCTGTGGCACTTGTCGCTCATTCTAAGGTGACACCAACTATGATTTTTTCTTTCTTATTTTGTTGCGTGTATGTGTATGTGTATGTGTATGTGTGGCTTTGGTTTTTAGTATCGTCAATTTGTTTGTTGAGATTAGAGGAGTTGTCAATATAGGATCCCATTTGGTGTCAGGTGGTACATTCGCTTGTTTAGTTACGAGAAGTATAAGGTCTTTTATTTAATGATAATATATTTTTTCAACATAAAATCGTTAAATTGAAAAGGTTAGATGGACGTCCTAAGACATTAATTATGCCACACACTCGGTCACTATCAAACATAAGTTAGAAGATGTAATTGTTTACATCAATACAACCATTACCATCAACGTTCAAATCGGTTACAAATATTGATCAACATTCAACACCTCCATCCAATGTAGACGAAAAACACAACCCGCTATTGGAATACATATTTTTTTTTACTAGAAAAAGGAAAATGGGAAGGAGGAAGGGGCATGCAATGAGTAAAAAGATTGGGAATTTGTGACGTAAATGAGGTCTGTAAAGAGATCATGGTAGGTGTGAGGTGAAAGTGGTGGTTTTTGTGGTGATGGGAAAAGAGTATGTGAGGTGGAGAAGGGTGGGATGGGGACCAATCATAGACCATAGGCCAAAAACCAACGCTGTTTCGCAGACTTAAAACTTGTGGCTAAAAGCACCTGCAGGTGCAGTGCTCATCATGGTTTGAAGTTTCGGCGAGGTTCTCTGAATCCTGTTCACGGATAAGGGAGAGGACTAATAAATGTCGACACAATTCTCCAACCATGCGATGGCCTGCTGCTTCCATTGCCCTTCATAACTCCTATTCGTTTCTACCGCCTCCAATGATTTTAATTTGTAGCCATCATGTTTGTCGTGTTTGCTTTTATTTCTGAGTTGTGTCTGGGAGATAGGGATGGAGGGAAAAACATAGATATATATATATATATGTAAACTTGGTGTGTTCGGGATGGTGTGCTTTTACAAGTTAAAACACATTAAGTTGTTTCTATACGATACATTAAAAAAAGGTTAAAAACACATTATTCTTGTGTTTCGTAAACACTTGTATTCTAATGATGAAATTCGATTAGTTTAGTAACCGGCTAAACAAGTTTTTCCGTTTTATAAGTTGAATGAACTTCAATGATAATACTAAAAACCTCAGAATAAAAAATCATGAATTTTAATCCCACAAATGTAAGCATTTGTTTACCTTGGTAGTAAATTATTTATCTCATCTGAATTGACTATTTTTCATTCATGTAACTTCATCAATGAATATTTGAATGACACAACAAATCTTATCCCCTGAAAAAAGGAAAAAAAAAAACAGAAAAATAACTTTTGGTGCAAAATCCAGTTTCCTCATAAAAGAGAAGTCGTACTTGGTAATAACATAAATTACCAACAAATTCGTCTAATCTTGCCTGCTCCAACTAGATAGTCTAGATTCAATTCAATTTTTTACAGCTATATGCCCCCATAAATGTAGTCCGCAAGACACATTACTGAGATGATGCGTCGGAATTTTCAAATGGCATCTAATCATTAATGTCAGATCATTCTCGAGATATCATACAACAACTTGGCGTCAATTAAGAAAACTTGACAGTCCAGTCATGCCCAATCGTTGACGAAAACGTTGTTACGTTGAACTTATGACTTGAGATTATTGGGGATTAACATCAATCCACATACCACCCATACTTTTTCTTACCACTAGCTCATATCATTACGCAACCAAGATTAAGATGATTATAATAATTGGAATTGGAATAAACAATAAAGAATAGATAGGTCATAACACAACAAAACACTAGCTGGAAAGAAAAGACTGCCTCCTCTGTCTTAGGACACGTAAGTATAACAAATTTACTACCGGACTCAATTTTTCAACTATTTTCCTCAGAGTCAAGATGACTGTTTTATTCCACAGATTTTTTGCGTAGCAACTCATTGAGAAAGGAACACGCCCACTGTTATGTTATATGAAACAAAAGTAGTTATTCAAGTCCAGCATGCTTAACTCGTTAGTTAAGTCGAGCAAGGATACTCTAGAAACATTCTCAGGCATATAGATGCCACAGAGGGAATATGACAAGTTATGCACGACTCAACACGTGAAAACCCATCTAAGATACAAGTAACAATGTTACATTACAAAAGCACATAATATGGAATAAAAGCAACATCAGTCTGATATACATGACATTATATTCCACATAGCAGGTAAATCTGAGTAATTCTCACAAATGAACTATTGCTTGTAGACCATGCCTACTACATGCTGCAAATAGATAGCAAAACAAAAATCAGAAGTTGATAATAAAAGCAACAAGCTCAAAGGAAGCGGCATGCTCTATTGCAGCTTCAACTGGGGACTAGATAAATTGAAACAGAGATATGAAGATAAAAGATATCGAAAATATAGGCAGGCAAAACTTAACAAAACAAAAAATTACACACCTGCAGCCATGAAATGGAATTATGGATCCATGGAGCCGAGTATTAATTAGGAATCTGTCAGACACACAACTTTTAGTAACACTCAGAAAGCTGCGGTTTAGTTTCAGCATATTCAGAAAAGCATAACAAAAGGGGCACAGAGAAATAATAGAAAGTCACAAGTCATGATAATTTAGCTGCAAGTTAACTTGTCTCTTTTTCAGCTCAGCATCAAATTCTTGCCAATTCAAATCACAGTGAGATTTCAGCAAGTGTTTATCAAATGAAGCCACGTTTCTTTTCCAGGTAAGTTAGAAGTGATTGATGATTTCATGGATGACATATGGAACATGGATTGGAAATGAATAATGAATTCATGTGTACCTAAACCCATAATCTAAGCGAAGCCAGATGTTCATTGTTTTTAACAAACCTGTCATCTTATTTAAACAAGCCTAAGAACCAAACCATCACTGTTCCATTGGGAGCCTCAATTATGTTATTTCTTTCCCACTTCAGTTCAAAGGTTCTATTGATCTCATCAAACAAATAACAATTTTATCCACTATCTCCAAATAGACCTGCTTAAAGAATATTTCAGTTATGTACATAAGGGAGAGGGTAGCTGGCCCAACAAAAGACGCGACACCCTGTCTCAAAAGGATAAGGAGCACCCACAATGTCACTTCCAGTCATCATCAGAGTATCAACACCAAACAGATCTGATCACCCAGGTGTTAAACCATAAATACGATATAGTAATTGGTTAAATATGATATAGTAATTGGTACTTCCTTCTCCCAAACTTCCATTCTTCCTTTCCCCTTGTCCCATTGTCTGGCTGAGACATGCAGCACCCTCAGGCCATCAGCCACCATATAAAACTCAATTCTTGCTCCTATAGTGAAAATTGGGAGTTCGCCTCCTTCAGTTCTGCACTCCTACAAACTATAACCAGGGTAGTTGAATTGATTCATCACATCCAAAAGGTGAGACTCATTACCATGAGTTCAAAGCACAAGCAATAGCTTTTTCTCGAAAAGCGACATTTGCACAATCATGATGCAGTAGTTAAACAAGTCAAACTTGATCTTGAATACTTATCAAGTTTAAGAAAAAGGGGTGTATTAGATGGCAATGAGCTCCTAAGTGGTGCACTTACTAGTTAATAAAGAGCAATTTTAACAAGTTATTGTTCCACACTATATCAAACTATCCATCCTCCTTAGCATATAAAGTTTGATAATAATAAATGGGAAGACAAGACACTTAACACCAACAAGAGCAGAAACATCAATAGCTCCATTGTTGGAGTGGAGAATACATTATATAAGACCACATATATACACAAAATCCACTCTACCACATATATACACGAAATCTTAATGAGGTCGGTAAAATATAATGAGCAACCAGAAGTAAAAAATACTTTGGCAAGATCTTATGGAACTCGGAAAACTGCAAATTCAGCCTTTTGATAAGGGGTCTAATCATTATAAAATTGAGCTAGGAACTAAAACTGCATAACCTAACAATGAGAGATGGCCACATTTTAACTCTCGATCATGCCATCCATGGACATAACAACAAATAAGAAACAATAACAAAAAAATATTACTAGAGACAAAACTGATAAGATTTGGCTTACCGGTTCAAGCAAGACAAACAAACAAATTGAAGACAATGTAAGGAAAAATTAATTTTCAGATTCTTTTGGGGCGATACTACCCAGATTCCGGATAAAGAGCAACAGCAAAATCTAACTTTGCAGTACAAAATCCATGAAGTCTTAGTCAAGTACCGTAAGAACCTTCTAAACCTTACATGCACTATTCATCGCTCAAACAAGCATTAGACTTGTCACTTCTCCATATAGGGAGGGTTTATCCTTACAGCTCGCACCGTTCCGGATAATCTTAAGTACCAGTAATTCATAGTTCATCAGCATTAAAATTTACAAGTTACATATTATTAGTGCTACCTATTGTACATGCACACAAATAATCAGACTAGAAAAGAAGAAATGCGACATAAGCAAATAAAACAACATTGCCATTGAACAATTAGAAAAGGCACAAACCTTTTCTATCGTCAGATGCATCATGATACTCAGGCTCGTCCTCATCCTCTGCAGCAGATGCCACGGAAACCACAGGCTCTCCAGTACCTCCAGCGCTGTCCTTCTCATCAGGATATCTCACGACAACAACACGACAGACACAATGCCTGACGCAGTAATCGCTAACACTGCCAAGCCTCCCGTCGCTCCCTCTCTTTGTGGCGCCAAATCCCCTGCTCCCCATGATCACAGCACTCAATCCAAGCCTCTCAACCTCCAAACAGAGCCGCTCCTTCATATCATGATCCTTCACGATGTGGATTTTGAACGGGATTTGCGCGTCTACAAGCGGCTGCGCCAGATCGGACGCCTTCTTAGTGGTGAAGGTGTCGAAATCATCTTCCAGCTTTTGCTGAGACTCCTCGTTCTCGGTGTCGACGATGGAGAGGTCCACGGAGCCCCAGTCAGCACCATAGAGGACGGAAGTGGGGCGAACGTGGAGCAAAATAACAGCGTCTCCGGGGCGGAGGTAGTGACGGACGGACCACTTAACGGCGACAGCCGATTCGTCACTGAGATCGACCGCGATGCCGATCTTGCGTTGGGCGTTGGCGGTGGGAGTTTCAGTAGAAAGTGGGGTGGTTGGCGGAGGGAAGCGAGGGGAGGAGGATCGGACCTTGATGGCGGCGAGTGGTGGCAGGTCGGAGTCCGGTGATGGGTGCTGCATTTCGGTGGTAGGGTTTTGAAAAGTTGACTTTGGTTGGAAGATTGACTGATGTTGTGTAGAGTAAATGTAGGGGTGAGGAGTGGGGGGGGTCTTAAAATCGGTGAAAGGGGTGGGAGTGGTTAGAAATGCAATTTAGTAAAAGTATGGGGAATTTTGGAATATTCTACGAATTATGTCATAATGCATAGCCAGTGGGTTGCTTTACTTGGCAACTACGTCTACGTGAGGAGAATATAATATTTGCGTGGTGGGCTTCAGTTCTAGGCTTTTCGCAATTGGGCCGATTCTAATTTTTAAATTAGAACGTCCTAAATATTAACTTAAAAACTTACTGGAGCCTGAGCCTGCATGACGAATGGTGGACGTGCCGGAGTGGTTATCGGGCATGACTAGAAATCATGTGGGCTCTGCCCGCGCAGGTTCGAATCCTGCCGTTCACGCTTTTTGGAATACACACAATGCCATCAACTCTTAATTCTACTCTCATCTTATTCACATTTAAATATATGATTATTAATTTTTTTAGCTTAATTAGTCTTTTGCTAAATAAAATGTGCTCCAATTCAGATTTCTCATACTATTTTCAAAAGAAATACATTACCTGAGCGGCCTAAGAAATTACCTAATATATAACTATATAAAATCTTTCATAAAAATTTAGGCGCCAATTTGTTTTTTTTTTTTAAAAAGAAAAATCTAAATCTACACCAAGTTAAATTACATCTTACTTCCACCCAAGATTTTGATATACATGCCCTTTTCCATCTTCATAATTTGGTAAAATTAATTTGATTGACCATGAATTTCATTTCATTGTATGTACATTATTAAATGAAAATGGAGATTGAATATGCATAGTTAATTAATTAAGCCAAGGAGAAAGGATGCCTGAAATATAATATTGATATATAGGCAATCAAGAATTGGTGGTCTAGATAGCTATCTGCGTAGCTAATTAAAAAGCTTTGCTCAATACACAGCTACCTTTATTGGTTTAATTTACAGTGAGAGAGCGGTCTGCACAAAACAAATTTATACTGATTACACTCCACATTGTACGTACAGCTACCTCCCTGTCTGTCTGCCTCTCTCCCTGTCCTAACTCTAACTACCTGCTACTTCTTTCTACTGCTTTTAATTACCATCCACACCATTACCATTATCCCACTTACAGTAACTTCTCAGACATAAGTTTGTGTTTCAGCACTTACCAGGTACAACTAAACCAGACTGAGGCAAACACAACAGTACCCCTCTTTTTCTATTAATTAATTCATTGCTTCAGACACATATATCAGATCATCACTTTCAATCTAGGGTTTTCATAGATTGCTGTAGTAGATCATTATTAATTACTCTCCCTTTCTAGCTACCTAAACCCACCCCACCCCCCTCCCCATGTCATTAATATCTCATCTTACAATATATATACATAGAAATAACATGAATTTTAATTATACACTACGGTGTTTACATATATACATGGTTAGTTTAGTTGGTAATGAAATTGGCCCACAAGAGTGTATATACTGCATGCATGACTGATGATCATGATGAAAGCTATCATGAGAGTAATAAGATCCCAAATTTTAAGTACAGAAAGTGCATGATGATGATGATAAGATCAAGGGAGGGAGGGAGAGAGAGAGAGAGAGAGAGAAGAAAATCAGAAAATGTATTGGCCCATTGTGGAGATAGTGAAAGTAGCTAGTGTTTAACAACCAAAAAGGCAAAGAAAAGGCTGTGTTTTAGTGGTGTGGAGAAGACGCATTTCACTGAAATGTTTCAAGACAAAAACTAAAAACAGAAGCTGCTGCAGGTATATGTATATATCCATATCCATATCCAATATCCCACTTTCCTACCTACCTACCTAGCTAATATGAGAGCTTCAGAGACAGATCAATACAATTGATTGAGCCATGATCTAATCCAGCCATCCATGGAGAAGAAGCTTCTGATGATGAACCCACCACCTCATCATCACCTTTCCCTGCTCCTGCTCCTGATGGAAAGAACTCATACTCCATCAACACTTGACTCCCACCCTCCCAACCACCTGAACCTTTCCTGTGCACTGCCACAACCTCTACACCCTACAAATTCATATACAGTTTCATTCATTAACAGGGAAAATTAAATGTGGGTTTTGTTTTGTCTGAATCATATATAGACTATGGAGATTATACTATGATAATGTTACA
The DNA here is from genome assembly GCA_034509725.1 of Sesamum angolense. Lineage (NCBI taxonomy): Eukaryota > Viridiplantae > Streptophyta > Magnoliopsida > Lamiales > Pedaliaceae > Sesamum > Sesamum angolense. The sequence goes on along the minus strand of JACGWL010000007.1, from coordinate 8,935,458 downwards.
TATGACACTAAAACCTCGGAAGTTGAGAATGAAATAGCTAGGTTTCCGTTGAGTGAAAGGGATACTGAAGATTGATTACCTGCTTGCCATTTCCAACCTGCAGATGAGGTACCGATGGTGGTTTTGTTCCAAGGCCCTGATGATTTTCTCGGTTGATGATGTTCTGATTGTCTCCTATGTTTAACCCCAAGAATCCGCAGTCCCCAACGTTGCACATTTGCGTATATATGTCTGATCTCACAGCTCTACCGCCGCCCCAATTCTCAGGGTTTACTTTCTTTTTCTGCAAATTTGAGAATGAATAGATATGTTAAAACTACAAATTTTAAGGTTTACTTTTGAAAAAACTTTAAGTTATTGCATGAACTAGGGTGACCTTGTGGCAAGCACTACAGTGTTCGGAGTAGCAGTTGACAGCATTTGGGGTCGAAGAGAGCTCTTTCGAGATCCCACTCACATTCTTACCAACAAAACCCGAATTATTCAAACACCCAATTCCAAACAGATCCGTTTGATGATGAAGCTGATCGGAACCCAACCCACCAACACCCACCTGCCCATGAAAACCCAGATAACTCTGGCTCTGACTCAAGCCCATTTGGGGAACAGTCGGAGCCCCAAACCCGCCCAACTTGGAAATCTGAACAGGAATAGAAGAAGCATTGATCAAAGCAGGATCAGAAAATGAAGTAGTAAAACCCTGGTTTGTCGTGTTGATTTCAGTCATTTTCTTCCACCTTTCTTGCATCCTCAACCGCTCAAGCTTCTCGACTCCCATCCCTCTCTGCGGTTGTCTCTTCTTCTGCGGCCCAGCAGATGATCCATCGCAGCCCCTCGGCTTTCTCCTCCCAGAACTACGCCGGACTGGGTGGCGATCGTGATCGTGATCTTGGGGGGGCGGCGGGGCGAGGCTTGGGTTTGTGGCAGCTTGATGGTCATTGGCCGCCATGAGAAGAGAAGTAGCCATTGTTGTAGGTAGAGTGGGCTTTGAATTAATGGAACAGTAGTAGTGGCTATGTGAAACAACTTTAAGAGAGAGAGAGAGAGATGTAGAGAGAGAAAGAAAGAGAAAAAGGTACCAACCAGAAGTAGAAGTACAGCTGAGAAATGCAAAATGTGGGGGGGAGTTTCATGAAGTTTTGGGTTGTCTCCATATGCTGCATAATACAGAAAGGGTTGATGTGAGCACTCCACTTTTTTACTACTGCCACACTTTTTTGCATTTGTCTTTAGCAGCTTCAAAACCCTTTTTCAATGACTCAGATTTTCTACAATATAACTCCACCCCACCATTTCATTTTTCAAAGAATCCAAACAAAATACTTTTTCAAATATTAAATATGGCAGCTAGCACACATTTTTTTAAGATATTAAATATTATTTTCTCTATGCCTAAAATTTTTAAATAAAATAATCATTTTATACAACGCAGATCAAATAAGAGTCGTGGGTCTGAATCGCATTACACGTGCAAAAAGGGATATGTTAAAATATTAAATATTAGATAGTTTTTTTTTTTCTAACCATTTTAAATTTTTAGATAAAGGTGGATTATTTCACACATTTATTTATAGTCTATATTTATTTTATAAGAACCAATGCCATTTAAAATATTTAGTCGAATATTTATGTGAACTTAATTATGAAGTTGACAGAACATCTTATAAAAGATTTGAACATTTATCAAACTTGTAGATTATTTGTAAAAAAAAAATTCTAAAAAATCAGCTTATGATTTTCAAAATTAAAATGTTAAAATTTATAAGTATTTTTAGAAAAAAAAAATCAAAACTTTAATATATAGTTAGGTTTCCTCCATTTTAATCGCAATAATTATAAAATTAATTATTAACATCTCTATCATCTTATATTATATATGTAAATTAATATTTCAGCAGCTCAATATTGTTGTGTGGGCATGCAAGGGTCATTTTTGGTAGTTCAAAAATAGAAAGACATCTCACAAGATTATTATATGTATGCTCATGATATATACATCCCTGAAGGTATATATGCTCCCCATACATGAAACATGCATAATATGAACATAATGACCATTCTACGTAAACCACAATATCTGACGTGGCAGTGAGGAGTCTCTTATGAAAACATTTTGATCTTATTAACAATTCTTTTAATATCTCTAAAATTCGATGAGTCTGTGTCTAGCATTTCTCTAATGGATCGAAGATTTAAATTTTTGTTGGTTCGTTCAAGACAATTAAAATAGGTACGTAAGGGTCAAAGATGCACACATAGTAAATTAATCCCTAGAGTATGTATAGTTTCAACCAATCACATCAAAATAACGTGAAATGTTGAGATCTATAAATATAGAGTACTGTATCATACGATTCAGTTATGTAGAAAAGCGCTCTATATAAATTCACTCTGACCAGAAAAAAAAAAAAAAAAAAAAAAAAAAAAAGCAAATAATTGGATAAATATTAATGATGTGGGATGTGCAAACATTAAAAGCAGCATATAAAAAAGCAATGATAGAGAGTGAGATTTGATGGCCTTTCCGTCCACATCTGCTCACATTATATTATGAGATTTTGCTAATCGATTACTCTCTCTCTCTCTCTCTCTCTCTCTCTCTCTCTCTCTCTCTCTCTCTCTCTCTCTCTAACTGGAAATTAGATCCCAAAGTCTGACTCGACCTGCTCTTCAGTACTGTTTGCATTTCCAATACCATATGCCAAAACACAAAGAAAAATGTACATGTCCTAAAATTATAAGTGCATGTATGTATTTTGGACAACAATATCATGTTAATGGGATGTTTGTTTTGTTCAATTTGGACAATAAGTACTTCTTTTCTTTCTTTCTTGACATATTTTTCCTTTTGTTTTGTTTTTATTACACTCACACACCCAACACACTTATACACTCAAAAGTTTGAATACAAAAAGGAAGTTTTGTATTTGATTCATTGGGTGTCTTCTGGGGACCTGTCATCTTTCCCAACATTGAGGAGATGGAAATCCATGTTGCTGATTGTGCAATATGAATATTTGGTTTGAAGAAATTTTCAAAATTAAACACATTTTGTGAATTATGTTTTCAAATAATTACACTTACTCATCGCGCATTATTGTAGGATTTTAAATAAATGACCTAAATAAGACGTAGTATGTCTTTTCCCACAATATTTGAGAAGTAGTTAGTACATAAGAATCTTATAAATATATGGATGTATGTTTAATTTATATATAATAGTTTATTATCTATTTGTTCTTTCATATGTATTAATTATTTATGGAAAAGTTATCAGTTTAATCTTGTAAATATAGGGGACTACAATTTTGATCGTTATTCAAATCAACTTTGACAATTTGATTTTGCAATTAAAAGAAAATCGACAATTTGATCCAGTAATATATTATGTCCACAACACATGCATTTTCTTGGCCAATTTATGAATTCTCGATCAGAAATATCTGAGAATTGTCGATTCATTATCCAATATTTTTTCAAAATATTTAATTTTGGGAATTCTACCAACCATTTATTTTTCGTATTGATTAAAATAAAATATGTACGAATTAAAGAACTAAACTTCCAATGACGATGACAACTCAAAAGGCTAAAAAACTTGAACAAATTAAATATGCAGAAGCCATAAACCCTAACCCTAAACCTAAACCTAAACCTAAACCTGAACAAAGCTAAGGCCCCATTTGGCTTTTACGCAGATCCCGAGAATTCTATGCAGAGCCTCCCCTGTACCTTCAGGAGTCCTGAATCCGTCGTGTCTGTCCAAAACCAGCACAAAATGGAACACCCAAACACATCCCAACCTAACACGTGTCGTCCAGCTTTCCCGTACACGTGCCGACCGAGATCATCCATCCCGCCTCTCCTCCACGTCGCTTTTCCCAGCCGCCTTCCGTCCGTACACCCCCCCAAGTAAAAGATTCTGTACATCGGCACCCCACTCTACGCGGGCCAGCATAAATATGATAGCTTGGGGACCATCCATCCTGATCCAGGGATGGGAAACTGGAGAGAGCCTGTCCCAAGATTCTCACCGTTAACTGTTAATCCAATGATGATGATGATGATCCTCTCTCCATCCCTATCTTTCCTTATTCTCTCTTATTGCCTTGAATTTCTTCTGCATAGGCGTGGGTTCCCGGATTCAGAATGTGGGGCCCGGATGATGACGTGCTCGCATGCCATTAGGGCGGCGAGGGTGCACCCTATGATAAGCTTGCCGGAGAAGCTCATCATCATCGTCCTCTGCTTCTCACCATTGTAGAACAGAAAAAATTAATTAGGTGCAAAAATTGCTTAGTTTGAGTACCACACCTATGCCGTAAAGCGTGTTTTTCCCATCCTGACTATAGAGTATAGACTATTAATTTGCCAATCTTATCAGCGACAGTACACCGTTTCAGATATACTTAATACTAAAGTCGGGTTCCTCAAACATAAAGTTTAGTTTAGGGTATCTTCTATAAAATTTAATATAATTTAAAATGCCTTTTTTTTGATAATTTATAAATATTCTTCTAATTCTAATGTTCCTCTAACAATGAGCCATTAAATTTTCATCTATTTTTATAGAGAGTTAACCAAAAATTTCTTATTGAATTATAATTTTACTTGTATTTTAAATTTTTCATAATTTATTTTGGATTAAATGGATAATTTTTCATCCACTTCGTCTAATTTTTTTTATATAGAACTTTTATGAAAAAAGAATATATACAACAAAGGCAAACAATTTCAACCTTGATCCAAAAATTATATAATTTTTTAAAAATATTATTGAGTATTTATAATTTTTAAATAATAAATTCTTTTTAGTAATTTTGCAAAATTTTATATGAGCTTACTGTTATATTTAATTATAATTTGCTCGAATTTCACCATACAATTCTTATAACGTGGATTATATGCACATAAATATTACGTGACGCATTGGCTAGTAAAAGAAATAGACAGCGGTAAGCTTATTATAATAATTATTGGTTCTGGAAAAGGTAAATTGAATTAGTATTGTGAAATACGAAGTGGCAGAGGTGTTTTTCTCCCAAAAGGGTAGGATTTGGGGAGTTATGATGAAGTCTAGAACCTGAATTTCAACATCAAGATTTCATGATATTATCACCCCTAATGCATGCTATGCTGCTCAGGTTCTTCCCACCATACCTATACGTTTGGGCATCGTTGCTTCTTTTGATAAGTTAGGACATAGTTGTTGGATTACTTGTTTGATGCCCATGAAAATAACTGATGACAAAATCTTCTTCTTTCCCTAATAAGTAAACATTAAAACCATAATTAATGATTCTCGTAGAGGGGATATGTTTTTGGGTCATGTATGGAAAAGCTGCTGACTTATTTTGAAGTCCTTTATTAGGATGTCTGGATTTTAATAATGAATGTGTTTGAATAAGGGGTTGGTGTTGGGGGGATTTGCCATAAGGATGGTGGGATATAGAGTAACTGTTAGTTGTGGCTTTATGCAACTTCTGTGCAAGCCTAACTACTCCTGGCAAACTAGCCTTCTTCTCTCATCTCTTTTTTGTTGCCATACAGATAGAGACAGAGAGGGAAAATCTCAGTTGAGATTCATATCTGCATTAACACTTCCTATAATCTCTCTCCTCTTTCCAACCAATACATACTCTCTCTCTCTTTCTCTTCTCACACACAGTCAGAAAGAGAGAGAGAGAGAGAGAGTTTTGATTGCAGTATTTGGCATGCAGATTGTACAGCACTGCAAAAGCCCATCTGAGTTGCAGACAGTGAGTATGAAGTGTGAGGCCTCCAGACCAGATCTGGTACTACATTGAACTTCAACGTAAGATTTTAGGTGTGGATGCGAACGAACTTTGAGCATAAATCTGAACCGTCTGTATGGTGCCATACCATATCAAATGTGTGCCTGTACTGTAATTCAAAGGTACACTTTTCAAACACCCCATTCCATGAAAAAGAAACAAAGTTCCTGTCACCTGTTCGTTGTGTTTGTACCTTGAGACAGTAAATAACAAAGTAAGCCCTAAGCCCAGAGCAAGATAGTGTCCGTATATGTCTGCTCTGTGTGGGTCCTCTCCTCAACCTCCCATTCTTGCTCTCCCACATTGTACTTTTTCCCAATCCCAGGATTTAACCTTAGCTTACACTAATACTTTTCTACATACTCAACAAAAATGGAAAAGGAAAAGAGTTGATAATTCCTCAAATTGGAGATGAGGGAAAGACAGGGAAATCAAAAGGTAAGGACAACATCTTCAAAATACACTACTCTCCTCGTATATTTAGCTTAGTCATAATGTTTGTTTGGAAGATGTTACAGACAGCATTATCCTATCCCCTTCTTGATAGGTTAGACATATGTTGGACATGTTCCATGAGCCATTTTCAGCAACTATTGCATGATAACTTCCTCATTCTAAGTCAGACAAGTTTCTTATAGCAAGTCGAAATCTTACACTGTGAGACTATCAAGCAAAGAATATCATCACCAAGTAGTTGACTATGGAGTCACGTTAGTACGAAGCTGATCTTGCAAAAAAATATAGAACCAATTGTTAGGATGCTTTCAAGCAGCTTCAGCTGGTTCTCCAAAAAATTAGAATAAATATCACTGTAGTTTCATGTCTGCGGCTTATGCATTCAATATCCTAGGAGTATCGGCATGGTGGTGGTTGCTCTCTGGACAATGGAAGTGTGGATTTCCAAAAAGGGCAGGGACACACATGCTCAGAAGGGTTTCTATTTACAAGTTTGAACCCGTTTTCTCAGGCAAGATAAACGATGCACACATCATCCATTTTCCTGGTGCAACAGCGTGAAGTCTGTGCATCTCTACATCAAGAGCAGGCTCGACAGTGCAATTCTAATTCGCTGGATAGAGAAAAAACAGAGACAATATAATCAAGTCATGGTGAAGTCTAAGTGGTGTGGCTAAATCAATGCTAATGTGATAGTAGCGAAACAATTATACCACGTGAAAGTCAAATTCCGGATCTTGAGCCTTTGAGAATCCATAAACATGAATCCTAGGCAAAACATATTCTTTGCCTGGACGATTTCCTTGAAAATTTCCCCTAAAAGCATCTGCATTAAAGAAAGTAATTAGTGCAAAAACATACATACATCCTCACATGGATATTATCAAACTCCTGCTGGTGAAAAACATTACGCTACCAATTAGTACTACTTTGAGAGAATAACATGCAAAAGTTAGGAAGTAAAAGTTGTATCAGCCAAACGTTGCCATGGTTGAAAAACTTGAAAGAATAGTAAACTTAGTGACTTCGTGTACCAAGAAACTCAGCTGCATCCTTCGGCAAATGCATGAGTACTTGGTAATGGACTGAGTTCTCTCACTAGCAAAAAACTGTTTCAATGTATCTCCTCCCATCCATGTTAAATACCTACATATTGACAGACTGTTAAAATGATAGCCTGCTACTTGATGCACTTAAAATAGATTATGCCGGTGCATAAGTTCCCAACATTGAACATCCTTTAAATATAGAAGACAGAAATGCTAATGATTTAATGAAATAGCTGGCACTGTTATCTGCAATAATTCCTGGCTTTCACAACATACGCTATCTAGTAAAGCAAGTGCTAAATGAAAATTGCATAGCTCCAATTAACAAATGAAAGATAGCTTCGTCTGCGTATGAAGTCTACAGTTAGCAAGGTGGATAGTTTACATCCACACAGGTATGAGCTTATCCTGTCATTTACTTCGAATACTCCATAACAAGAAGACTACAGCATGATGGTAACTATCCATACCTCTATTTTGTTGAGGACACAGTTTCTTTCTAGACATTCAACAGCACAAGGGTTCAAACCATTAGCATACACATACACACGCTTGACTTTCTTTGCCGCAGATATGGCAATGGGACCAACCCCAGCAAAAATATCACCTGTATATGGGGAAAATGAGTAGGAACCAACAAATTAGCATTGATAATGGAAAAGGAAAATTGAATGACGTAGCAGAGACCATCATTTCTTTACAAGAGGCAAATGAGAATGTCTACAGGTATAGGATGAAAGAGTGCAAACCATTGATAGGTCAATTCACAAACTGGGCTTCAACTATTTAATATCACGTTGCTTAACCACAGGAGATTTCTATACCAAATTTGTCATGTACAACCATTTCAAATATTCCAAGATCAATCTTCACTTAGCCATGTTTTCTGATTTTAAACAATGATTCAAGCTTCCTGCATTTTCCCTTTCTGTGGAGAATATCTTAAACTTGGTGGGAGAAAAATAGAAAATTTACCTCAAATCTAAAATGCAATTTCTGTTGCATTATATTTATTCTTACATCGCGTCCTCCTATATCATTTGCGGGGGTGTAAGACTTCACTTAGAGACAGCAAAGATGATGTTACAGTTCAGGAGAAACAAAAATCTTGCACATACATACTTTCTACAGTCTTCATGTCAAGTCAGTGGCACCCAAAACTTCTATGTATAATCACACCATAATGATTCATAATAGAAAAATAATATGGTAATACCTTCCACTGTACCTTTGCCCTATCAGCTACTCGAGCTACAATATAACATATATCAGGTTTGCCATCTGATCCTACTAAACCATGATAACATCCATAAGATGACAGTAAGAACCATTTTTGTGATTATACTACTTCATCAAACCATAAACTAATATCGGATGCTCAAATTTTCAAATAAATCAGAAGGAAATGAAACATATAAGTCCTGAGAAAACAATCGGAAAGCTTTGAACCATAATCAGGTATTATCAACTAACATACAGACAACATCACTGAAGCAACTTAGAAGCCTTTGCCTTTCAGTTGCATACCTTGAGTTCCAATATCTACAGACAGGTATAATAAACATTAGACCCGATAAGTACTTCTATTACAACTATGCTTATATCTTGCACCTTTCCAAACTGACACTGCTGCTAAATCAACATGGAAACTCCATCCATTTTCCACTAGGGTTGTCACAACGGATTTATTTCCTGCCAAAATCTCGAGCTGCATTGTTCTGTATTCATTGTGAATTGCTTCAACTTGTTTACAACTGTTTGTATCTTTGGCCTATTCTTGTCCAAAACTACCTGATCTCAACATAAGTAAAAAGAAAAATACCCAAGTAAAATGTTAAATGAAATTAGAAAGCAACCTTAAACTCCACACTGAGACAAAGTTATACTACAGGGAAACTGCACATACCTTTACGACAAGGTTTTTATATTGAAGATGCTCATCTCTCAGATTCAGGTGAGCAATATGCTCAACAGCTTCAAAAGTTGAAGGAATAATCATGCCTTTTGGAAGCAAAGCCTCCAGGACCTGCAAACAATGCCTGATGTCTACATCACACACATGCAACACCAACTAGCACTTATTGATGACAAATTATTAATCAATGCCCGAACTTATATCTGCAAGATGCATCACTATGTCCCCTCCTGTACATCTCTGGGTAGCAAAATGGGAGAGGATTCTACGAAGGAAAACAGAAGATTCACCGAAAATACATGAAAAATGTATTAAGGGATTTACGTCAAACCTTTGACTTGTTTCCATAAAAAACTAATATCATGGAAAGGAAAATAAACTGATATTCTTTTATCCCAAAGCTAAAAAAAAAATTAAAACTGAGAACAGAAATGGAGAAATATATATCACTACTCATAGTGCAGAAGTGAAATACCTCATGTAGTTATCAATAATCATAAAACAGAGTCAATTTGCATTTCACAAGTTCCATACACTGGCCATCATGTTCTTGAAAAACTACCTGAACAACACAATTTAAACATAAGATGTGATACCTCATTGTAGCATATATTAACTCCAAGATGACAACAGAGCTTGGCATCCAGACAGGCAAAAGCTATATGAATTAATTATAATCCCTAGTTGTATGAAGAAACACAAGGGCTCTCATCAATAATAGTTGACGGGATGGAGTACAAAAGCAAATCTATTACCAAGTATTGCATGGTCAGGATATAACTTCGGGTCTGTTTCTATTGATCATCTTGAACTTCCCTCTTCAAGTCTATGAAAAGTCCAACTCCCACAATTCTATAAGTTACCTTACCAACCTATTGAGAGCTTTGGGTTCATAACATCACTACAATGAATCGGCACCTTCAGGATGTGTAACCAAAACAAACATAAATATATAAATGTTGCAGAAATTAAAAACAATTTTAAGTACTCATTTTCTTATAAGCTTCGCAAAACCAAAGCAAAATCATAAACATAATGGTACACCTAGATGCTAATAATTCACAATCTCCAATATGAAATAGCCGATCAAATTCAAGCATAGCAGCACACAATATGAGCACATACTATCCACACTACTTCTGGCAAACAGACGATCGATGGAAACAAAAACCGGATGACTGATTACCAAAATGCAATAAGAACATAAACCTTGATTGCCTCAGGCAATTCCTCAACGCTTTTATCTACCAACTGCTCGTCCAATAGCAGGAGCCTTGTCCAGCCTCTCTACTTCCGCGGCCGCCTAACATCCTCCCCTAAAACCGGCTCAGTTCCTCTCCATCACTCTCCTCAATGTCCTCATCCTCATCTTCAACCACCTCAACCACCGCCATCTCATTCTTCCCAACCCCTTTCATCCCCATTTTTTGTCTATCATCTCTCCTTTTCTTCTTCGGTCTAGACATTTTAGCTAAATTCATAAAACTTGGCATACCCTCTCGAACTAAAAGTCCTCGCGAGCTCATCCCGATACAAAATGGCATTCAGCGGCTCCCTGTCCCCTTCAGCTTTCCCGTAAATCGTCCGGTTCAATGCCACCAGACTCTCATCGTCAGCTTCAGCTCCATCACCGGAATTAGGCAAGAGGCTCTTTAATTGGTCATCAATTTCATCGCCGGGGACTCTGGCGATGTTCCTAATACGAGGCCAGTTGAGGAGGTGTCCCCGGAGGCGTTCTCGAGCGCGGAGGAACGCTAATGTAATGTAAGAATTGGACACAAAAACAAACTTTAAAGTTTTTGCTTACTTTTTTCTACTATTTTGCAACTTTGAAGGAGACCACATTCATATGCATGTGTTTTTGGTAGATGTGTATTGTAAGAAGAGTGATTACTTTTGTAACCAATACAACTATACATCGTTCTACTATTCGAGTATGTGATTAAGTTTCATATCTAACATATAATATATATATATATATATATATAAAATGCATGCTATCATTTGTGATATGAATAATGTGCAAAATACTTCATGTGAAAAAAAAATATCAAATTATTTTCTTATGTTCTTCAAATTAAAGCAATTTATCCCTTTAGAGAGATGGGTGTAGTGCTCTCGCCCCTCTTGAGAGTGTGTAGGATATTTTTTCAAAAAAAAATTTATTTTTGTACAATATATTATATATTTAATTTATAATATATACAAATATTTATTAAAAATAAAATATATATATATATATATATATAATATCTCTTGTATTATTTTTAATACACAAACTCGTATCGTGCCCATCTAGAAACAATTATACAGATAACTTTATCATGTGTACAAAATAAAAAAATATATACATAACAACTTTTTGTTTACAAAAATAATACACTAAGGCCACATTTATTTTGAGTGATGTGATTAAAATAAGATATATTAAATTGTGATTACTATCATAAAAAAATCACATATTATATCATGCTTGAGGCACTAATCACGAACTCACAAAAAATAAAGTAAACAAAAAATAAAAGGTGATCAGCCATGATATCACCCAAAGTAAAGGTGCCATAAATATGGACAATTGTTTATATTTACAATGATCACTGTATACATCATTTCAAGAGGAGAAAAGAAAAAAACACTGAATATATACATCTACAATTTCTTGATAGAACCCAATCAAATCTCGTTCTAGTATTTTTTATTTTTTTTTAGGAGAGATTTTAAATTTAGCATCATCTGTTTCTATTGAGAGTAGGTTTTGAGGAGTTCATATTTCACCTTCTCACAATTGAAGAGAAAAATCTTGGGTTTGCGCCTGCCTAAGTGGATTGGGTATTTGGGTGTGTAGGAAGGGGGAAATTGGGGGATAAAAAAGAACAAAAAAAACTAATTAAAAAGAGAGCGAGAGAGAGAGAGCAGTCCTCCAAGTACAAACACACGCCAAAAACCTTGCCTGCGCTAGCGCTACTCAACCAAAATTAAGTTTATTTTCTTTCCAAATCTTCCCTCTCTAGTACCTTACGACGATTCCTCTGCAAGAACCCTTCCATGATCACCCTTTTCTTGTACTCCTCCGAGTCAACAACTTTGCCGTTTACCGGCCAACCACCGTCTTGAGACCCGCAGCTCGGTGCAGAAAACAGCCATGTTAAAATGCAAATCACTATTGCAAAAAACTTCCCCCAAAACACCAAAGCTACTAGACAAACCAGGAGAACGAACATTCCTGCAGCAATGTTATAACTACATTTGCTATCAGCCCTTTTCGTGTGCCTATTGTCTGTTCTTGTCGGTCTCGAATCAAGAGAAGCTGGTCCATTAATTCTTTCGGATCCCGAGCTCGAGTCCGATGTAACAGAAGAGGCAGAGGAAGGGGGCGTCGATGAAAACAACGACTGACGGTCGAAACTTTCTTCATTGTCGTCCGAAAATCCCTTGTAGAAAGATTTCTTATGGGTAGGACTTGTTTGCTTTTTGGTTTTGGGTGATGGGTTGCTGCCCGATCGACAGGAGTCCCGCCTATATCTTTTGCTCCGAAATTTCCTCACCTGTATTCGAAAGATACTGTTGAATCAGGATCTTTTGTAGCAGAAGTTGGAAGATTTGACGTGAAAATTTATATGAATATGTTGAAGATAGCGGTTTTTTAATATAGTTCTTGCATTATTAAAATGAAAAATAATGAATTAGGTGTCCTCAGTCCTTGATTTTCTGATATTTAATTAATTATTGAGAATGGCGGTTGGACTGAGCCAAAGTCATAGATGGATAACATCAAAGAGAAGGGGAAAACAATATCCATAAATCAAAATCAAACGCAAATAGACAAAACAGGAAGAACAAGAGAGCAATCAAAATACTGAGCGTATGAAGTTGACCGAGACGAAAAGCAGTGATCATTCAATAATGAACCCCAACAAAGCATACAGTTAATTTCAGTGGTAAGTGGAGACTCACCAATGGCGTCCTCAAGAGAACGGACTTGAGCGAACCGGAAAAGCCATGGTGGGCCGTTTTCCTCGACGTGGGGGAGCGAGAGCAGGGTGCATCGTCGTCGGCGACAGGGGTAAAACACGCAAACCACTTGCTCCTCCCCAGGTGCTTCACGGGATCCATCGGAGACACAGTCCTTAATCAAAATCCCATGCAAAGTTTGTGAAGGGAGAGAGAGAGGAAGAGCAAGAGAGAGAGGGAGAGGGAGGGAGAGAGAGTGGAAAAACAAAGAGAGTAGTAGTAACGAGAAAAGGAGAGAAGCGAGGGGATATCAGAGAAATATGGAATCGTGGGCGTATATTTAGGGCTGTCCGAGAAAAGGAAGGGAACGTGTTCGCTAGTGTGTGTGTGTGTGTGTGTGTGTGTGTGTGTTTGTTGAGTTGTTTAAATCAAATGGCGTTTATAAATACACATAGGCATATATGGTGATAGAGAAGGGGGGGCCGGCTCACGTCTGTGACGCTCTTCAGTTTAATTTCGTATCGGATGCGATGCGACGTGAGAAAAGTAAGGGGGGAGGTATAATAGGCTTGGAGTTGGACTGGATTTATCTTCCTTTTTTCTAGTTTACACATTAAGGAAACCTTCCGGTTTTACTGTACAATTATTGTATTACAATTACATATATTATTTTTATATAATTTTTAGAGTATTAATAAAACGTTTTTTATATATGTAGTGTGTTTTTTTAAACAATATATAACATGTGATGGCAAATTATAATAACGTTTTATGTTTTACAAGATAGATTTGTGTTATTATGACACCTAAATCTTGCTACATATAATAGTATTTAGTATATGAAATTAACACTAGCTAATTCGATATCTGTGGCTTTCTGATAGAAAGTTATTTTCGGTTCCCTTTTATTTTATTCTTACCACTCCTAACCGGCTCCTATGCCTGTTTCCAATTTTTCCAAGTAGCGAAACCAACTTCCCGCTAGTTATTTGTCCTTTTCTAATTTTCTCCTCTCGAGTATTTATTTTTAAGTCCAACCTCATTTGGCGTGATCTCTCCGTTGTTTGCTTTGAATAATATGTGCAAATATTTTGAAGTTAGCAGTATAAGACACGCTCTATCGTAAAAATATTTTGAAGTTGGGCTACATTTTTATGTTAATGGGCCAGCGATGATGAACTCACTCATCTGTAAACGTCTCCATAGAAAGAAAATGCTGAGTTTCTTACAAGTCCACATATTCTTCTGAACTAATCCAACAAAAAAGAAGTGGGCTTAACTCAAGGTTTTGACTTTCTGGAAAATTGTAAATACAAAGATAACTGCTGATCTGAGTGGGTCTTGTGACAGGAGGAAAGGATGAGAACGAAGAGAAAGAAAAGTAAAAAACCTCAGTTTGGGATTACAACATTTACGCTGATTAAGTTTTCACTTAACTAATTTGAAAGTTAAAATGAATTTGCAAGTAACAGCAGTTGTATCGAACTATAATAGAAATCCTGATGAAGAAATATCTACGTGATTATATATATATATACTTTAATGAGGAAAAGATAAACATGAATCAAGACTGATGACTCCTCTAATCCGTAAAGAATATCTCAATTTCATAAGACTTAGCCGCTTAGAACGTTTCAAAATGGATTTTTCAGAAAAACTATGGCGTGCTGGGTGATAGGATCCTCAGCACGCACCAGATTCTTGGGATACTAGGAGCAACCGATTAATAGAACATTAAAATATTAAGCCTATGCCAAATGTTATGCACGAGCAATTTCCTGAGTGGAAAAGAAAAGTAAAATATTCAAATGAGTGAACATCCTAGAAAGTTGTGGCCAACTGAAAACAATCACAGACAATATCCAAAAATGAAGATGAAAAACTTCCTAACCTGTACAGCTATTTGCATCAATTCTTTGGTGTTGAGTTTTATTAGCAATGTAAACCATGTATAGCCTGCTGGAGTCCAATTCACAGCAGCAAGGTTTGTGTTCAAGCTTTTATTACAGCTAGCATTATTCATACTGTGCATGCATGAAAAAGTAATAATCTCTGCTTCATGATGCTCAATGAATATAGGTAAGCAACAGAGGTGTGCTCACAGAATGTTACAGCTCTGCATGACCCTGCGGCCGCAGCCACTGAGCTTCTGCCGGAGATGCGCAATATAACCAGCATTATCCGCAGCTTGGGCTGCAGCTTTCCTTTCAGCAGCCGCTTCGGCTTCTATCCAACCCAACTCAAAATTCATCAGCTTATCATCATCGGCATTAGCAAGTTCATTGCTTTCCTCAGGTTCGGGCTGAATCGCAGAACCCGCAGGCTCCTTCCCTGCACGGTGGATCCTCGCTTCCTCAATATTTGATTGAGTGTCCGCTGGCTGCTTATCTTCAATGTTGCTCGATGCATTCCCAGCCTCTGGCGTAGGCAGACCTTCAAATAGAAGTTCGAGCTTGTCTCTGCATTCCAGAACCTTTTCCTATACATATATTCTATATTACTCCGCTCCACAAGATTAATCTTCGATGAATTTAATAAAGTAAACATTTCTGCCGATTAAGAGTTACAAAGAGTCATTAGATTAATTTAATTACCACTTGAGGGAAAATGTATTCAGGAGTGAGAATGGTCAGTGCAATGAGTCCGCATGTACTAGGAAACATGTGCGAGGCAACAGTGAGCGCGGCGGAGGCTGCACACAACCGATGGCCTATATTTTGTGAATGACATGTCTAGGTACATTATGAAGGAAAAAAGAAAAGGAAAAGAAGTCAACGAAAAATTTCTGGAGTGGGTATCAACACAACAAAAAACCGGGAAATGACTGAAATTGATTCTCAACTAAGACATTAAACGTAGTACAAGCATAATAAAACGTGCTCCCCTAAATTTGAAAAGATGGAAAAAAAGAATAAGAATAAAAGTTCTGTGGACATTGCAATGTTACTCCAAAACTAAATCCAGTACCCTGAGAAATAAAAGCCAACCATAGTAGAACTGAGTTTTCCTTATTTCCAAGCCTGAAACTACCCACAGAAGACTTAAATCTCAAGATCTGTACAGACATGAGATAAAACATTCTGAATATCTTAAAATGCGCAAGTTCTTTCTCATATTTGCGAGAATTCTTCCAGGGAATAAAACCGATACAATCTCGACTAAAATAAGAAAATCTACATACCGAATAGAGATTTGACTATCAGCTGGCGAACAGGACGGCGCAGGGAGGGGGACTCACGCCGCAGAGGGAGGACTGGGATGATGTACTCAACGAAGGAAAACGGTGTCAGAGCTCGCATTCGCCAATCCAAACGTCTGCAGATGTAAAACTCCATCTGTAGCACCTCTTTAGCTGAAAACCTGTTCAGACCCTTCTCATTCTGCAGTAAACTTACACCAAATTCAATCATACACAAATACATAACATAGAATTGTTGCACTTAATGTATGTATTAAAAAGAGAATCATTCAAGATTTCAGACATCTACAATCTACATATACCTGTACTAAATTTCTATTTTCTGTAACAAAAAGAACAACAACGTACATACACACACACACACATATTTGAGGCCTAAAATCAAGAATTTAGAGTTGAAATACCAGAAATTCTGCGAGCACGAATGTCTTGGTTCGGAGCTTCCAAGCAAGGGTCAGGCAACTGATCAGACATAGGTTGACGTTTGCAAATTGAGTTCTAACCACAGGCTGAGCAGTGAATTCAATTATCAGTAAACATTATAATATATCAAGTACTTCATATATGGAACAAAATAATAAAATTTACAAACGAAGTAAATAAGATTTCATATATATATAATATATATATATATATATATATATATATATAATGATCGTACTTGAAATTGAAGCCGAAAACACAGACAATTAACTTTTGCTTTATTTTTCTTTCAAGTTCTTATATATTATTACACACTAAAAAAAACAAAGACTAAAGAAATCAGAATCCAATACGTAGGTACCGGGATTTCGCCTAACGCCATGAACCGATCAAAGTAGGTCATTGCCACGTAAGGAATCAGCGCATCGAAGTTCTCACTCTTCGATTGCTTCATATGTCAACAAAACCAATCCAAATATTCATCATTAACTGATCGACATACTCGTTCATCAGATCGTAAGTTATATTCTCACAAACACACGCACACACACAAAAAACACATACTTCATTTCAATTGATGCACCGTACCTTTTCAATAAACGAAACCGCAAATTTTCGAAGACATCGAAGGTTCTCATCCTCCAAATAGCTCGCAGGCACCGTGAAATAGTCTTCGGCACTGACTAGTCTGCCAAGCGATTCGTGTGCAAACTCCGGCAACTTATCGTAGCTCAGTTTGTACAGATCCTCAGGATCTCCTTCCATTATTGTTAATGTCCGTCTTCGTTACTTCTTTCTTCAAATTCTAGTGAATTGCAGAGAGAGAAAATGAGAGGTTTCGAGAAAGAGAGAGCAGTGAGGTATGGTTGTCTTAGTAGTGTTGAAGTATAGAAATGTTAATTCGATCCATAGCTTGGCGGTTAAGTAGTTAGCAGGCTCTTAACGCTGTCATGGTGCCGTCAAGAAAGATGGAAGATTGGGCGGTTGACTTAACGGCGGGATTGACGGCTTGCCGTCCAAATGAAAGACCACCGAGCTGACTCATTGGCCACAATTTACTCGAATTCGAAATTTGGCGCCAAGAGAGGGAAGATTTATTATTATTATTATTATTATTATTTTGGCGGATCAATAATTCGCTACATTACCATAAGATGTGCTTGAAACCAAAAAACAGATTTTGAGACCTCAAATTTGAATAATAAGGGTAAAATACATTGCATTTTTTTGTCGAGAATGTAATGAAAATTTTTGGATAATTATTGTAAATAGACGTCAAATCTGTCCAAGAAAAAGTGTCTCGCTTCAAGCTATTTTTATCCCGTTGAAGAGGGTATTTTGGTCCCAAAATTTTAACGACTAGCACCTGAACGCGTAAAGAAAATGATCAATATCATCTCGGTAAAATGGCAATGACAACTGTAAACAGTTCTAGACGCTAGAGCCTTTTTGGTTATATTTCATAATTTAAGGTCATTTTACAACTTGAGTGATAGTTCATTGATGGTGAATGTATTTTACTCTAATAAATAACTATTACAAACTAATTTTATATAGCAATTTTCACATTGAAAAGGAAATATAACATTAATAATTGAAGAACATTGACTAAGTGATCAAATATATAAATGAAATAATATTTTAATTTCAATATATTTACATATCAAAAAGAAAGAAACGATACCATAGATAAGTTACTAAATACTTCTATTTAATTATATTGTATGAATACGAATATATATAGTAAAATACAGACACAAACATCCATCTAGTAAATATAAGAGAACATAGAATATGATATTGTTTTGAGGAGGTAATCGTTTTCTTAGTTACATGACTGTAAATCATATTAACTTTTATTTTTTTTACTATTGCATAATTACTTATAAAAATTACAACTTTTAAAAATTATATATATATATATATATATATATATTACTTATAACTAATAAAGTAAAAGTATCTGATTGATTTAACTGCCATATGCAATGTCCGTGTTTTTATTATTGAATTTTTAACAGCAGTACCAAAATCTCAAATATTTTGTTGCTATAGTATTTTTTTTCAAATTATTTTTCAAATTATGGTATAACTATTCTAAGAAGTCTAAATGGTGCCGCAATTTTTGAATTTATAATTTCATAATGCGCATTATGCTTTAAATATATCATCTATATTATTATAAAAAAATCATTAACCGTGCCAATTTTTGATTGGTCAATTTTACTATTTCATTTGTTTTATTCTTAAAAAAATGTCCATAATAGTAATTTTAATATTTTAGAATTATATATTTTTTTCACACCATTTTTCTCTCCCGTGTTTATGGTATATTTTGCCCTCACAAAATTCTATAATTTTAATAACCCTACTACAAATTAATATTTTCTCTCTCACATTCTTTCTATTTATTTATTTTTTTACAAGTTTTCATAGTTTTAATAAATTCATAGTTATAATTTTATTTTCTTACTTCACTCCATATTTCTATTTTTTATATATTTTTTCTTTTTTCTCACCTTACGACTTTTTTATTTTTTTAATTTTTATCTCATGTTATAATTTTTTATATGATTGTGAGAATAACATGTTATAATAACTAGTGTTATAAACCATAACGTTTTTTTTTTTCTATTTATTTTCCTAAAAGAAGGAAGCAAGGAAGAGATAAGGTTGTGGTGAATGGTGATAGTTCTGGTTTGCGCGTCAAATCATTACATTTTTATTTATATTTTACATTATATAATATATATATATAGGTATCTATCTTTTGCTCCCCTTTGTCTATATTCACCGCCACCAGACACGCATTTTCCATACTGCGCACCCTAAAACAGGGGGAGGGGGCATTTCCAATTCTGTTGGTCACTAAAACCACCTCCACTCTCTCTTTATATAAACAACTCTTCACTCCCCATTCCTTCACAAACAACCCAAACAACAACTTCACCGTTCACCTCTTGAAGTTCTACGTAATTTCCTCACTCAAAGAATCTGCAGATCAGAATGAGTTCAGGAAGCAGAGCTTGGTTAGTGGCTGCAAGCATTGGGGCTGTGGAGGCACTGAAGGATCAGGGCTTCTGCCGATGGAATTACGCCTTGAGGCTTCTGCAGCAGCATGCCAAGAACAATCTCAGATCCTACTCCACTCAGGGCCAGAAGCTGTGCGGATCCTCTTCTGCCATGATTTCTAACAAGATGAGAGAAGAAAACTTGAAGCAATCTGAGGAGTCGCTTAGGAAAGTCATGTATTTGAGCTGTTGGGGTCCCAATTGAGGATAATTCCCCCCCAATATATTGTACATAGTGATTCTTATATGATGATGACGACGACGACACCTTTTTAACTCTTGAAGTTCTGTGGCTGCTTTTCGGAATCTCCCTCTTCATTAGTCTCTCTCTCTCTCTCTCTCAGGTGTGGATTGGTTGCTATGTTTGAGTTATTGATGTAGTAGTTAATCTCTGTCTAATTACAGAAATTGAAATTAAAGTCCACTCACTTCATAGTAAGTTTCATACCACGAGTGTCGGGGGTAAATTTTTGCCCCAATCTCGAATTTAAATTAATTAAATAGCAAATATAATATATTTATTATGTAATTAATATATAATTTAAATAAAATAATTAATTATATAATAAATATTATATACTTAATTTGATTCAGTCAAACTTCGTTTGATAAAAATTTTCAGGTGTTTTGTTCTTCAAACAATATTTTTCTTTCTCCGAATGAATGGGTCTAGTTCTTCGAACAATATTGGCAAGAGAGTGTCTATTTCTTCGACCAAGACTTCGTTCTTCAAACGATTAGGCAGGATTCCTCGATGCATATACCTCAGATGCACATCTTTATCAACACAAGTTTTCAGTAATCAAACCCTTGCAACTAAGGTCCTTCACATGTTGATCGGGTAAAATTTATTTTCATCCCGACCTTTTCAACTAATTTCAAAATTCTTCATATCAAGTTAATTAGTCATTTCAATGATTTTTTGCTATTAATTTTCGGTCAAATTATTTTATTTTCTTGAATCACCCTTCTAAAAAGTTTTATCTTAAATATTTTGATCCATCATCACATTTTTCAAACTGTAATTAATCTAATTACCTGTACACAAATCTTCATGTAAAAAATTAATTTTATTTTTATCAAATAATAATAAATATATGTGCTTCTTTAACAGCTCTCATTCGCCCATGTGGCAATAAGAAACATGTATTTTTTTAGTTCTGCGTTAATAAATTATTTACAAGTTATTAACTATTTTTATATAAATGCTTCAGATCTCAATGAAAGGAAAAGATGAAAGGTGGTCCATACGACATGCTAAAATTAGCAAACACAAATTCGATCTGGTTTGAAAATTACGATACAAGAAAGTTGTAATGTATTATCAAGTATATTAAAAATAATATAATCTCTGTTTATATTGTTATTTTGGTAGTTTTTCGCTCACAATTCAAATTAAACGTTATAATTTTAACTTTGAATTTATGAATTTGGAGATGGATTTGTCCATTGAATCTCATTGAAATTGATTTGGATATATCTATAACGTTATGCAGGATTTTATCGCCTATAATCTTGGATCAAACACTAATTTATTGTGCATTTTTTGGAACAACTGTATATTTACATTGAGCGCTTTATATATTTTTGAACTTGAGAAAATTTGTGAAGAGAATTCTCTTTGATATTCTTTTCTAGCTTCCCCTTTTCTTCTCACTGTGTCTGTCAAATGAGCTCCAAGCTCATTATATAAAATATCAATTAGAAAGAGTTATGATCAACTTCAATATTTCTACTATTATTTTTTATAATTTAATTTAACATGATAAATAAATGAATATTTAAAATGATAAATACTATGAAAAGTTTTAGCTTGAATCTAGTTCAGATGAATTTAAAGTAATTTATATGACAAGTACGATATACTTATCAGTGATTGATGTACAGTTAAAAAAATAATCAATCATATAACAAATATGATATATTTACTTTGTAATTAATTTAAATTGACTAAACTTGATCCAAACAAAAAATCTTCTTATAATACATGATGCTTTTAACATCGTCATGTTATGACTGTTAACTTTTATTTTTCTTTTTTCCTTTTCTACAAGAAGAAAACTAAAGAAGAGATGACGTTGTGCCGATAGATTCGATTTGATTTGCGCGTCAACATCGTCACATTTTTTATTTATATTTGTGTCTATGATTTGGTTCCCTTGAAACCGCCACAAGGCATTTTCCACACTGAAACAGGGGCTTTCTCTATTCTGTTGGTCGCTAAAACAACGTTCCCTTCCCCTATCTCTATATAAACAACTCTTCCCTCATCACTCACAAACAACAAGGAATTCACCTCTTGAGTTCTACTTAATTTTTCACTCAAAAATCAGAATGAGTTCGGGAAGCAGAGCTTGGTTAGTGGCTGCAAGCATTGGGGCTGTGGAGGCACTGAAAGATCAGGGTTTCTGCCGATGGAATTACGCCTTGAGGCTTCTGCAACAGCATGCCAAGAGCAATCTCAGATCCTACTCCACTCAGGCCCAGAAGCTGTGCGCACCCTCTTCTTCCATGATTTCTAACAAGATGAGGGAAGAAAAACTGAAGCAATCTGAGGAGTCGCTTAGGAAAGTGATGTATTTGAGCTGTTGGGGTCCCAATTGAGGAAAATAATTACCCCATTATTTTGTACATATTGATTTTTAAATGATGATGACGAAAGTTTTTAACTCTTCAAGTTCTGGGACTGTTTTTCAAACCCTCCCCATTGATTGAGTTTATTATACTCACCAAATGCATTGTGTTTCAATGATTGCACATATTGTTTGACCAAGATGATCC
The DNA here is from genome assembly GCA_034509725.1 of Sesamum angolense. Lineage (NCBI taxonomy): Eukaryota > Viridiplantae > Streptophyta > Magnoliopsida > Lamiales > Pedaliaceae > Sesamum > Sesamum angolense. The sequence goes on along the minus strand of JACGWL010000007.1, from coordinate 8,912,818 downwards.
TCTTATATTGTTGCACGTTTCAGCAAAATTTGCAGCAACTGTTTGCCTAGATGATCAACAAAGTAAAACCACTTGCAGTTCCGAATTGCCTTTGCCATCATAGTATTAGAATTTCGGTGGTTAATAACCCATTGTATTTTCTAATTATCAATTTTTTGGATATAAGGCTTGAAATAAATAAGGAATGACTTAGAGATTCCGGCAATTTTATTTAATTCTAACTGTCCTTTCAATGAATTTTTTCACTTGATCCATGGAAACCAAACTGTTCAATGAAACTTGAAAGTTCTTTGTAACTTTATATATCCTTCTCAACAATATATCTATTGTTGCTTGAAGCCTCCGATCTTTCATGAATCTTAACATGTTTTCTAATAACATTGACCACTTGTGTCAATATTATTATTTTGTGATCAATTTGAACATCCTATTCTTAGACATGTTTTGTAAGCCTGTCAATAATTCCGGTCAAAACTTGCAATTTGTTCTATATTGAAGTTCGTCACCAAAATATGACCTAGTACGTTAATTTGTTGTGAAGTAGCAACTAGACCCAGAGCATGCTAAACTTTTTGATACTTCAAATTTTGATAGAGGAGAATGAGATATAGAGATTGTCCCACCCAGCATGCTAAACTTTTTAAAAATCAATTTTAACGAGTTTGAAATTCAAAATATAAAAAATTATGAAGAAAATATGTGTCAAATAAATTGAAAATTAGTGACTTTTATAAACTGATTCTCTTCTCTTCAAAAGCAATATTCTCAAACTTGAGAAATTAAAAATAAATCTTTACTTAATTTTTTTTGACTTAGATTTGAGTTTTGATAATGTTAATACCTAAACTTAAATTAAATGCTGTGATTTTAACTTTAGATTTGAGAATTTGGAGGTAGATTTATCGCTAAAATCTTCTTGAAAATCGATTTTTTGAATATTTATAATGTTGATTCGAGAGCTTCGAGCCTATATAACTGATAATCTAACACTATAAACTATTGCACACTCTTGAAGAATAATTCAATTTTTAATTTGAGTACTGTGAATATTCTTGAATTTTAGAATCTTGGTAAACAGAATTCTTTTACCTTCTTTTCTAGCTTTATCTTTCGTTTTTTGTTTGCCTGTCAAATGAGACTTAGAACATTTATATAAATCTGCAATAACATTCCTTTTTAGGGATATTTACGCAATATCTGTAATAGTAACAATAATCCCCCATTGAAAAAAAAACGTAAAATTTAATCATACTCTACGATGCTTTTAGTATATATTTTGTATAACCGTAACATATCTTTTCCCTTTTTTCAAAATGAAGAAACTAAAGAAGAGATAAAGCCGTGGTGAGAGCTTGGATTTGCGCGTCAAATCATCACATTTTTATTTATATTTTACATTATGTATATCTTTTGGTGCCTTTTGTGTAGATCCGGATCCACCGCCGCTACGCTTTTTCCAAACTGTGCAGTGCGCACTCTAAAACAGGGGGCCTTTCCAATTCTGTTGGTCACTAAAACCACCTCCACTCTCTCTCTATATAAACAACTCTTCACTCCCACTCCTTCACAAACAACCCAAACAACAACTTCACCTCTCGAAGATCTACGTACTTTTCTCACTCAAATTAAGAAGCTGCAAATCAGAATGAGTTCGGGAAGCAGAGCTTGGTCAGTGGCTGCCAGCATTGGGGCAGTGGAGGCACTGAAGGATCAGGGCTTCTGCCGATGGAATTACGCCTTGAGGCTTCTGCAGCAGCATGCCAAGAACAATCTCAGATCCTACTCCACTCAAGGCCAGAAGCTGTGCGCACCCTCTTCTTCCATGATTAGTAACAAGATGAGAGAAGAAAAATTGAAGCAATCTGAGGAGTCGCTTTGGAAAGTCATGTATTTGAGCTGTTGGGGTCCCAATTGAGGAAAATTATTTCCCGGCCCCCATATTTTGTACATATTGATTCTTATATGATGATGACGACGACGACGACGACGAAATTTTCTAAATCTTGAAGTTTGGATTATCGATGTAGCAGTTGATATCTGGCAATTATAGAAAAAGTTTTAAACACAAGTGGATTATTGAATCTTTGAATTAAAACAATCACATCAGTACTCTCTCATATTTACATGCGTTTCCGACGTTCCCCAACTTGAGCAATTCTAAAATAGAATAAACCAAGTATTTCGATTTCGGTAGGCTAATTTCTTTTTTTTTTTTTTTTTTTGGTGTCAGTCGTATTAACAAAATTTCGATTCAGTGACGGCCCATATAACAGGAGGGAGGGCCTTGGAAGATGGAATGTAGAAATGACAGTGGAAAGTGAATCTATGGGTGATCATAACTGAGAAGAGGGGGAGAGGGAGTAGTCTTTTTTTATTTTATTTTTTTACCTTTAAACAATTTATCTTTATATTTAATGAGTTCAAAAAAATTTTATTTGAAAAACATAAACAGATAAATTGTTATATTTTTCATAAAAGAATGATTTATTTATTTGAAATATTACAAGAAATTGTTCGCATCATTTCCATGGGTGGGCAAAGCAATATTTTGAAATTTGTAGATCAAGAAAGTTGGTAATTTTCCGGAAACAATTCTTCGGTACATCACTATGTATGCCACATTATTATATTATGAACTAGAATATTCTTTTCAATAAATTAATTATAATTATATTATTAATTTTTAAGATATAATCAAAATCTATACATGATAGGTACTCATTAGTTGTTAATATATTAAGAGAAGAATACAAACAACTTTCTTTAATATTAAATAAGTAAATTATTCCAATAAAAAGAAAATATAACTTAGCTTCATGGTTTTCAAGTAGAAATTTTGGAGTTTGATCTTGCCACTGAGACAATCCTCATTTATTTAATTATAGGTAATAATATTTATTTAAAAAAAAAAAGAAAAGAAATGCTTTCCTGGCCATATTCCTGCCCGTCTAATTTTGATGGTTTTAATTTCGACGTCAGAACCATGACATTCCGCCCATCTATATCTGTATTCCTGCCTCACTCATTTATGTCCAAATCCAGTGTCAGCAACCTATAATCTTAAATAAATACCACGTGCAGTGCACCACTCCAAAAACTGGGGGCTTTCCTTCTCTGCCGGTCTCCCAAACCACGCTCACGCACACGCTCCTCTCTCCTTCTCTCTATATATTACCGCTACATCTCCCACTCTCCACTCATTCGCAAATCACAACTTCTACTTCACAAGAAATACACGCTTTTTTCACTCAACTAATAAGAATCATGAGTTCAACGAGCAGAGCATGGTTAATGGCAGCCAGCATCGGCGCAGTTGAAGCGCTGAAAGATCAGGGTATCTGCCGATGGAATTACGCCTTGAGACTAGCGCAACAGCACGTCAAGAACAATCTCAGGTCCTACACCACGCAGGGGCAGAAGCTGGGCGGACCTTCTTCTTCCGTGATTTCTAGTAAGATGAGAGAAGAACAACTCAAGAGATCTGAGGAGTCGCTCAGAAAAGTCATGTATTTGAGCTGCTGGGGTCCCAATTGAGCCCTAATTCTTCATTTTTTTGCAAGTTTTGATGGTTGTATATGTAATATGTATAGATTGATATTTATGCAAGGAGATGAATGAAAAACACCTCTTCTTCCACTTAACTGCTCAACTCCATTTCAACTGATCAGATTACTACTCCTGACTGATTCATCCTGTTTAGAGCTGCTTTCTTTTTACTGTTCTTTTCCTTTTCTTTTTTTTTTTTTAATTTAAATGAGTGAAGCGTGAGATAGATTTATGATTTTCATGGCCATAAGTCTATTGTATTTGGATTCAAACGGCGTCATTTAAATGTTAGCAATATTCATCTTAAGAAAAATGGATACAAAATGTTAGCTTGGTTTGTGATAGCCAGACGAAACAAGAAATGGAGAAATCCTCTATATATGAGAGTATTAATACGGAATTACAAGAAAAATACAACACCATATATACTCAAAGAGTCTATAAGTACCCATAGCACGCTTTTTAAGTCGCACCGCTGGGGTCAGTTTGAACTGTGAAGTCAATAGAAATGAAGGATTCCTTTCTATATGTGAATTGTATATTGCAATTTAATTTGATCGGATACCAATCAAATTAAATACAAAAAAGGTTAACATTATTAAAATTATTAGATTAAATTATAAAAATTAGTCCATGTAAGATCAAAATGTCAGCTCATATATTATAGGAATAAAATTATATTTTTCTCATATATATATATATATATATATATATAATTAATATAAAATTTTGTTTGAATGTTGTGGGCTGTAAAGTAGGAGTGTACGCGGTGCGGGGGGGCAGTTTAGGTAACTTTTTTGCTCAACCCAATCATTGCGGTCTTTAGAAAGCTCTACCCAAGCCCAACCCAACGATCATCAAAACCGCACTTTGCGGTCTAATTGGGTTGGGGCGGGTTGGGCGGTTTTTGCGGTCTTTAGTATATAGAAAATCACCTATACAATTATATTAGTATTTTGGGACAACTTATGCTTTTATTACAATTATTTTATCAAAAAATAAATATATTTTTCTGTAGAGCTAATTATGAAATATGATATATCAATTACAATATGTAAAAGATAAGCACTTATACATAGCTATATGTTTATTTTAAAAGAATAAAAATATTATTAAAAAATTACCATTTTTTTAATAAGATTGTGAAAATTTTATTAATTCGAATTAATTATATAAAAAAACTGATCATAATATATATAAATATTAAATAAAAATTATTTAAAATAAAATAAGATGGTAATGAAATAAATTATAACAAAATCGTGATATCATCTATTTCAAGTTCTTGCCTTTATCAACGGCATAAAAAATATAGAAGATTGTCAATAATCAAGAATTAATGAATTAATTGATCTCATCTACATATTTTATACATATATATTATACAATACCACCTTGAATGTTTATGCATAATCAAAACTTTTGTATAAACATATGAAGAATTCTAGTATATTATTAGTGTTCACCTTCATCTTCTTCTTCTTTTTCTTCTACTTATTATTACTACTACTACTATTATCATCATCGCGGTCGAACGCGGTCTATGCGGTCTACGTAAACATAAAACCAAACCCGATTGCTAAAATGCGGTCTTTTTTTAACTAGCCCAAGACCAACCCAACCCACCTTTAGCCCGCTAATTGCGGTGCGATTTGGATTGGGTCGATCGGTTGGGGCGGTCCGACAATTTTGTTGAACACCCCTACTGTAAAGTTTTAATTTTGTTACTCTAACCTCTCGCCTTTCCACACGGTTTATGCCCATAGTTGTCCAGTGTCCGGGTATCCAGGAATCCCAAAAACCACTAGTAATTAAAAACCCACACACACAGAAAACGACATTGTATATTAATAATCGGAAAAACCACGTGAGCTTCCCATATTACAAAGCTAAGAAAGCTGACAGGTACATTCCAAAACCACTAATCTAATCAACCAAAGCTATTGGTTTTTACAATTTGCAATAAACAAAAAACCGAGGGGCGGGCGGGGCTGCCTCTCGCTCTCCTGTTTCCCAAACCATAGGTTAAACCGCTCCCAGTTTTCGTCTCCATTAACCCCAACTCTCCTTATTAATACCCAACAAGCAACACTACTCTTCCCCCAATTCAAATCAGTACATCTTCAGAAATCTCGATCCATTCTCAGATCTTGTTTTCACACACAATAGAATTTGTTATTTTAATTAGTAAAAATGAGCAGTGGGGTGGAAGAGCAGCGGCGTGGATTGTGGCGGGGAGCATTGGAGCGGTGGAGGCGTTGAAGGATCAAGGGGTTTGCAGATGGAACTACGTGTTGAGGTCGATTCAGCAGCACGCCAAGAACAGGGTTCAGTCTTACTACCACACGCACGTCGTTCATCATCCTAAGTCTTCGTCTTCTTCTGCTGGGGGAATGGTTGCGCAGAGGATGATGAGGGATTTCGAGAAGGTTCAGAAGACGGAGAAGTCTTTGAACAGAGTCATGGATTTGAGCTGTTGGGGTCCCACTACTGTTCGCTTCTGATCATTTTTATCTAGTTTAAATGTACACAAATCAATATATATTAAAAAAAAAATAAAAAAACACGATGGTACAAGCAGATCATTTGCAATATTCTGGATTATTTATGAGTTGTTCATTCATATATAAGAAGATGATGGAATTGGGTTTGTTTTGATGGATTTTTGCTTCTCTTTATTTTATGAATTAATTAGATTTATTTAGTAGGATCGAATTAATCAAATTGTGAATGAGTGGGATTGGATCTTACAATTCATGCCCTTATCTTATAAATTAATCTATAAATTGATGTTATAGGTTTGGGAATTTTTTGTTTATATTTGATTCGATTGAATCAATTCAATTACAGTGTGCATTTATTTTGTGATTGGTTATTTTTCACAAATTTTATACCAATCACATTTGTCATAGTTCAAATTCGATCGAGTTGGATCCTAACAATGGATAAGATCAATTTATTGGCATATCTTACTCTATAAGAGACCCAATAGGTCTCTTAGACTATAAATTGTTATATTAGATCCTAAATTATGGATTGGGCAAGATTTCCGATCCATTACTATTTCTCTTTTTTCCTTTTTTGGGTACATAGTTGATGTTTTGCAATTTTATTCAGAATAAATTGAAAGAATACATAAAATATGTTAGATAAATATGATATGAAAAAGTTACTTAAATTCAATCTAAAAATAAAATAAAAATGAATTACTCGTATTTGGATATCAAAATAAATAATTCTAGAAAAAAAAAGGTAGGTTTCAAACTAACAAGAATTTATTCAATATATACATTAGATTTTATCAATCTTATTTTTTTAATTTTTATTTATCGATTGATGGATTGAAATACAAATCATGGCATACTGATCAGCATCAATGCAAACACATGCTAACAATCAACTTCAATTCATTTCAATATTTGGTTAGTATTTTGTACTTTTACCGATAATTATCAATAAATTTATAATTATTGAGACCTAAATCACAAAAAACTATTTTCAATTAAATTTTTTAAGAACATATAAATTATTATATCATATAAAGATATTATAATATGAATATATTAAACCAACGGAATTGGAAAATTGAATTTAAAATTACAATTTTTAACTTTTATTTTATCATGTCAATCATTAATTGCTTATAAACATGTTCAAAAAATATGCTTAGCAAAATAAATATATTTATACAAATTATTCAATCATTTATTGATTAAAAATTGTACATAGTTAAAAAAGTTACACCATAAATAATTTTATGACATCTTAAGTGTTGTATATTTTATTCACTTGAATTTAAATAGATGAATCGATAACAATTCAATTAAATTTAAAAATAACTATTTTTTTTAGGGTTCAAATTGGGTCTAAACGTCAAAGGGGTATTAATTGGTAGAGACTCAATCGATAACCAACATATATTTCTTAAATAAGTTTGGACTTGGGAAGTCTTTTCTTTATTAAATTTAAATCTTATTCATTGACAGCCCTAAATCAAACAATGGGTCATATTTTGATGAGAAGACGAGAAATCTATAGAAATTTTGATCTAGATTGTTTAATTAGGGTTAGAAGTTAATTGAAATTCTTCTCTAATAAATTAAGCTGAAGAAGAGGAATTCATCAACAATTTTGCAAAAGTCTTATTCAGTGATGTGAATATAATTTCACGAGCAACGCTTGACATATAACACCTCAATTAAGAACTCAATAGATCCAATGGCTAGAACAAAACGTTCTTCGCATTACAAATTTGTATAAAAAGAATCTGGTCTTGTTCATAGAACACCAACGTTAATCATGATCGAACAACAAAAATTAGTTTTTCTTCTATTTATGAACAACATCCATACCCAACAACCAACCAGTTAATCACATTAGTCCAACAACAAAAACATCCAACAGCCTCCGCCTTGCAAATGGACATATTCTCTAACATAGCTTGGAGACGTTTGGCGACTTGGTCTGAAGGAGCAGCAGAGTGGGTTCTGGTGGTCGTGAACGGAGCAGATTTTTCACCATCTGCTGGGCGATTTGGATGCATAGATGCAAAAGATTAATGGAAAGTAAAATTCAGGAACCTTGGACTGTGTTGAGAAACGCTGCAATCATGCTGGATTCTTACAACAGTGTGAAACGGTGCTGTACAGGGAGAAAGGTACGTAGGATTTGAGACCTATATATCTTGTGCATGTTATCTTAGTGGGATGTTCTGGTTTTTTTTTTTTTTGTTTATCATATCTTGATAGAGGGTACGACTATTTGGTGGAGGCTACGAAATCTGATGGCCTGAGGACCTCTGATTGATTGTTTTGGTTGCAGTTTATTATATATGTGTCATCACTTATTTTCTAAAACAAAAAAAAACAAAAAAAAAAAAAAAACAGCCTCCGCCCAATTTCATTCAAGTTCAAGCAGCACCCTCTGCCGTCAGATTCACCAGAGCGAAACACAACTCCTCCCCGATCCTGACGGCCCAGAGCTGAATCACCATCCCAACTTTCAGTTGGTTCCTAGTCACAATGGATGTCCAAGGTCCGTGGATCACGTAAATCGACGACGTCTTCCCATTCTCCTTCGGCATATCCCACCTGCTAAACGCCGCTATCCGTAGTTCCAGAGACGGCTCGATAATTATCACGTCTTTGTGCTTCTTCTTGCCCTTGCCGTCGCGATAGCGCAGAAATTTCGTCTCCTCATCCGTCAAGAAACCGTGGTGACTAATCTGAGTGAACGGGATGGATAACCGGTTATGGGACGAGTTCAAATCCGTCCTAAATAATGCCTTCTGTATCACTAACGTCTCCTCAGAGACAATCCTTCCTTCTGAGATTTCTCGGATTACGTCCTTGAATCTTTCCGGCAACGGCGGCGGTGGCTGTGGCCCATCATCCATGGGCTGCTTCTTATTCTTACGAGTATTGGGCTTCTTTCCCTTGGCGGCGGAGGATTCTCCTTCACCGTCGGCATATTCTGTAGCCCTACGTTTCTCCGTCGTCATCTCTGTTTCTTGCCGTTGCGCTGCTTCGTGTTGTTGTAGTAGCTGCAATGCTTGTTGCGCCGTCGCGGCCAAAATATCGAGCCGGTTGTGTGAAGTAATCACGACGCCCTCCATGTCTTCAACTGTTAAATCCTTAAACCTCGACATTGTACGTACTCTTCTCTAAATTGTACTAAAAATATCAAAGTGGGAGAGATTTTCGGATGAGGTTATGGACACAACGTAGATTTCCATGCATACATATATATATATATATAAGAGAGAGAGAGAGAGAGAGAGTTCTCGGAGGAATGGAATAAGTGTTCTACTTCATTAACACCTTCAAATCTAGTTGCAGTAGGAAACTAATTAGTATTAATTCGCACTAAAAACAAATATAGTACTACTTGGATTTGTACGTATAGTCTATGCTTTCATTGATACGATCAAATTTGATTTGGAAAAAAAAAAATAATTATTGCGGTTCATCTTATGTTAGATTTTGCATCGCATTCTTCTTTTTATCAATTTGAGAAATGATTAGGCTCAAAGACCCAAAAGGATGGCCTAAAACAAAAGCCCATAATTCCCAGGCTTATAAACAAGGCCGCTGACAACTGTGCGAACTGGGCCGATGAAGATTGTTGGACTGGATTTGCACCTCTTACACCATATATTCCCCCCCCACCCCCTCCTCTTTTCACTTTATATTTTTAGATTTGCACGTATCATGTCCGACACACGTCCAAGCCATGTTGTATCCGACATTACACCTATAATTTTTAAAATTGTGTGAGCATTACAGTTTATTTTATATTTTATAATATACTTGTTGTTACAATTACAACCTCAAATAATATATTTATAATTTTAAGAAATTACAATGACTATTTGTCCAAATAAACTTGACTCCTGGAAGTATCAATGTAGTTTACTCCAAATAGATACAATTTTATGAATCCAAATTAAGTGAAAAAAAATACAATTTTAGTTCTGTAACTTATGGAAATTGGCAATTTTGATAATGCATGAATTGATTTTAACAATTTAATTCTGTAACATTATAAATTTGATAATTTTCATCCTTTTCTGGCCAATTTGACTAGAAAATTGCAATTTTTGATCAAATTAGTCGAAAAATCATCAACATTATAAAATTAAATTATGAAAATCAATTTGTCCAACCCTCCAAGTCACATGACCAAAATTATAATTTTATCAAATTCTGCAAAATTAAAATATTTATCTTGCGTACTAATAAATTCTCCACCTCCCCCAAAAGCTAAAAATAAAAGTTTGCAGTCTTTCCAATCAAAGCTCATAAAGCAGAGAATTAAATAGCAGAGAACATTGGAAAGAAAACAATAAATAAGAGCATTAATATTTTTACTAACCAAACCAAATGTTGCTAAGTAGAGAGGTCAAAAAATCACCTGACCATCTCATTAAGACTCACCTAATAATTAATACCTACCTTCCAACTAACATTCACCAACGAACCCCAGCCGACACCCTCACCCTCACCCACACCTAATAATACCCTATGCCTACGCCTTACCGTACGCCCAATTATTAGAATTTTGCCTTTTTCCAACTCATCCAATTATTTAGTTATTAATAACTACTCAGTCTGTTTTCGAGTCGGTTCATCGGTTTAGGCCCCTATGCCACTTCCTTAAATATTTTTAAACGTTTAATTTTTATTTATTTATTTATAGGTTTAAGTGTCTAATTAAGAATACTTTACTTAACTTATATTACATTTTTGAATCATAGAATTTGAACTTAACTATCAATCTTACGTCAACAGAATTTGAATCAATAATTTAAGAGTACAATTCAGACTGTTGACTGGTTTGGCCACGCGTTATTATCTCATCATTATATCGCCCGATATTAAAATTAAATATTTTAAGATTATTTTATATATTTTTTGTTTTGACTTGATTGATGTCCTGTTGTGTAAGGTATTAAATATTTTAAAATTAATCTTTTCGTCTGAAACCAATGTGAAACACTTTGCCTGGATCAATAATTATTAGTTACCTAATATAAGATATTTGTGAGATTTGCTTTTGATTATTTTAAAATAATAAAAATATAAAGGCGAAAAGGAGAAGGCTTTTAATTGCTTCAGATAAATTTGTAAAATATAAGGGTGTGAACGGACGTCAAATCTAATTAAATCTCTTTTAAACCTTATTTTGAGGTCCAAATTTGGGCTTCAGCAATCTCCTCTCCCGGGAAATGTATAGAAACTCTGGCGCTGTAACGAAGCGAGAACAAATTAGACAAGAAAAAAATTAAATATTAAAATACAACTCGAAATTCATACGCTATATAAAGCGGCAGCCTCTGACTTTTTTTACAACTCAAATTCACCAGTTTTTGTCAACGCAATTTTTCACGACCTGAAATCGCATCACAGAGAAGGAAAAAACAGAAGAAATCCATTCGAAAAAAGCTTGCGGCTGATTCCGGTGAACATGGCGATAGCCGATAGCCATCACCAACAGAGCAACAAGAAGTGGCGGCTCTGTCCGTTCTGGCAGTCTGCGACAGCGTCTTCTTCTTCGTCTTCTACTAATAATCTTTACAATCAGTCGCAGAACCATAGCTACCAAAACGGCGGTGTTGCTTCCAGCACTCGTTCCTCAACTGTCTCCTCCGTTGCCAGATCGCTTCTTCCTGCTCGGCGGAAGCTCCGCCTCGATCCTTCCAACAACCTCTACTTCCCTTGTGTGTTATTCTCGACTCTTTTTTTTTTTTTTTTTTTTTTTCTGAGTATTGTTCTTCTAATTTTGTTGTTGTGTTAATATGAGTCTGCTTTAGGAAATGAGAAGGAATTGGAATGTTTTAGGGGAATAAATCTGAAGTTTTTGTGTGCTGAATGCTGATTGATTGTATGTTTCGTGTTTATGATATTGAAGATGAACCTGGAAAGCAGGTGAGGAGTGCTGTTAGGATTAAGAATTCCAGCAAGTCTCATGTTGCATTCAAGGTACTTCTTTTCTGGTTTGGGTAATTTGTTAATTGGAGTAGTAACTTTTAGATCTTTTCAATATTCTGAAAGTTCTGTGATAATCATTTTCGCTTTGAGTATATTTTTTGCTTCAACTCTGAACGGAAGTGGATAGGGGAAATCTTTACTGGCATATAAAGGCACAAGATTTTTGCGTTCTTTTGAATTTTTTGTCTGTATCATGCATTCGTGTTGGTATAATTGCTTAAGGATTCTTTTTGATGTATCGATTGAAATCCCAAATTGGTAACTAATAATAGCAGTAGAAGTAATGGATAAATGAACTTTCATCCTGTGAATATACAGCAGTAGATCCTTTTATTTGACCTAGATTGCTGGTGCTATAAAGTAGTTTGACGCTTTTCTTGTCTGTCTTTAGTTTCAAACAACTGCACCAAAGAGTTGTTATATGCGACCTCCTGGAGGTATCCTTGTACCTGGAGAAGAACTCATAGCGACTGGTAATTAGTTATGGCCTTTTTTCTTGGGTGGTCATGCTTAATCTCAATTAATAGACATATGCATAACATGTGAAAGGCTTTCAAATGCTAATTTTTATATATTACCCAATTCTAGTTAAATCTATTACATTTCTGGTTTGACAGTATTCAAGTTTGTGGAGCAACCAGAGAACAATGAAAAACCTATAAATCAGAAGAGCAAGGTTAAGTTCAAGATTATGAGTCTTAAGGTGAAAGAAGGAACAGATTATGTGCCTGAGTTGGTGAGTGCTTTACCTTCCAAAATTACTTCTCATCTACTGTCTGGTGGGTTATAAGTTACAGCTAGTTATGTTAGTAGTTGAAAGCATAATGCTTCATATAATGATTGAACTATGTTGAATATTATGATACACGAAGTTCGATTTAGATGCCTCTCGCAGGGACCACTATGTATATAGGCATGCAACATAGCTAAACAGAGATGTATAGTTTAGAGCTTTAGGGATTAACTCTTTTGGTCTTATCTAGTTTTATCAGTTTTAACCCGTGCCTCATATATCTTCTACCTTGATAACTGTTTACAAGGTGACATACTGCACTTTTAAGGCAAACAAGTACCATGCAGTAAGTTTTTGTCTCATCAAATTAATAATTAATTGTAGCAATTGCTCCTTCCTGTTTCAAGGGAAGTCTATAGATGCAGCATCTACACAACTTCTAAGGCTCCCTGTTTATGGAAAACGAACTTCTTCACATTCATTTCATATCTACCATGCTTTTATATGCTTTATGTGCACATGGGTTCACATTTTTGTCATGCCAACATTGTTTCTAGTAGAATTTTTTCATAACTAATTTTGCATGGTATTAGTGTCCTCCATGAAATCCTTTTGTCTCAAAATCTTGTCCTGTTTGGAGAGATATTCGAAGGGTTCCAGCTCTATCATGTACTTTGATCCCATTATATTCTGTATTCTCTACATGACATAGCGTGTTTTTGTTTGATTGGTCTAGGGGTTAATAAAAGGAAATGGCTGCAGACTTTATCTGCAACAGTGATTCGTGCTTGGTATTGAACATTCATGATGACTAACTTGTTATATGCTACTTTGATTATCCCTAAGCTGGTTATATGACATAGTTTAGCTTCAAGAGAATTTGAAATGCCTATTTTTCAATTTAAGTGAATTTTACTGAACTAAGTCTCTTCTTTTGGAAAGTAATGCATCCTTTGGTATTACCTATTTTTGTTTTTCTTTACTTGGGTTATGACCTTATTGTGATCTCAGAGACAGTCTTTTTCTCCTTTCTGGATGATTTGTTATTGTTTAACTTGATTAAAACATACCTTAGAAATCCTTGGATGATGAATAAAGATGTGAATGTTTGATTTAGATGGAGATGCTGCAGCACTAATTAAGTTCATCATATCTCATGTTCTGGGAGAGGTTAGAGTTTTATTAGTCTTGACTTACCTAGTGCTGGGATTTCTGCTTGGTTAGCGCTGCACTTTTCAGAATGGATATTGGGCTATTTTTCCTTGACATGTAATTGTCTGACTTGGGTTATAGTAATTTTATGTGTATTAAAAATAACAAAACCGGCATGCCATATGGGTTGTAACTTGGATGCTCTGCAGTTTGATGAGCAAAGGGATCAAGTAACTGTTGAACGCATATTGCGGGTGGTTTTCTTGGATCCAGATCGTGCTAATCCTGTAAGACTTAGTTTATTTATCGAATTGTCTTGCATGCTAATCCATTTTCCCTCTTTTCTTCTCATGAAATTCCTTGTCATTTAGGCACTTGAAAAATTGAAGCGTCAATTGGCTGAAGCTGATGCTGCCTTGGAAGCTCGCAAGAAGCCTCCAGCAGAAACAGGGCCACGTGTGGTTGGGGAAGGCCTTGTTATAGACGAATGGGTAAGTAACAACTATATATGTTGCCCACCTGGGTGAGGGTACAACTTCTATAATAATTGAAATCTTCTTGATTAGCTTTTTATGTTGCTAATTGTCTCTTTGTTATTCAGAAAGAACGACGAGAGAAATACCTTGCTCGGCAGCAGGTTGAGGCAGTAGATTCAGTGTGAAGTGCAGGTTTTGCCTTCTGATGATTCTCAATGGGTGTGGTTCTTTCCTCTGATGGAACTTATGAATCATACCTCCATCTGTATTAGGTGGCTGAGGTGTGATGGTCGAGGGCAATTCTCAATGCCTAATGTAAGAGAAGAATAATGTGCGGGGAGTTCTTTGTTATTGAGGTACATGTATGTCTTAGGAACGGGCCCCTCTTGATTTCTTTCTTGTAAATATTTTTCTTTTAGTGCAAAAGTTAACTTTCCATTATCTAAAAGCAACCCGACAAGGATTACGTCTCCAGTATCAGTACATCGGGAGTGAACATTTGGAGATTAAAGTTCATTACTTGCAACTGTTTTAATGCTTTTAAAATTATCTCTACATGAGTTATGGCGGTGTCTGAGATCTCCTACACCTTTTCCCCTATTTTGGAGTGATATGACTAAACAAACAACATTTGATACATGTTTGGGATTTCACCTTAAATTTTATTCTATCAATGGATGTTTGAGTTATAATTAGTATAATTCGAACTTGTGTTTGGACGAATGTCTGACCACTGACCATGGTCATTCCTAATCATCTATCATAAAAACAGAGGAGGAACTTGAAAAGAAATAGATTAGATGAGAAGGGCTCTCAACAAACACGGACACGCCACATTTGGCAGCATTGAACCCCTCCCACAGAGGAAAATTGAGAGTTCCGGAGATAGACTTCTTGGGTGAGATGTCATGGACTGAGCAGAGCTTTTCAAGGCGGCGAACAACATAGTCATTGGCCAAAACCCGACCTTTGTTGGCCCCATCGACGCAGTCTGTCACCAAACTGCATTCGTAGAGAGCAACCATCAAATTGGCACCTTGATCATCAACTTTTGTGCTTAGAGTTCCCGTCAGTGATACTTGCAATGAGTCCGGTGTGGGCTTTTGGAACGTCGCCTGTTTGTAGAAAACTCGGAATATTGTTATATGGGCATGCAACACAAGTCCAGTAGCAAGCATCCACTCTCCGGTGGAGTATGGAGTCTCACTTTATATTTCATAATATTTTGAGATAATTACATTTTTACCGGAGTTTTTTACATAATTATAAAAAGAAAAAATAGGGGTAATTTATGTAATGTCATTAACGTTTTTCAAGGGTGTAAGTATAATTCTTTAGAAATGGAGGTGGTTTGTATAAATAATGCTAGCGTATTTAATGGCGGTATATGTAATTTTTCAAAAAGTAAAGGTGTGGATGCAATAATCCTAATATTCTTTTGGCATTTGTGTATTTTCCTGCTATGAATATTTTGGCAACTTTGTTATTAAAGTTTACATGAATACCGACTATTCTGCTGTAATTAGGCAAAGTTGCAGGAATTAGGCAGCAATCATAATCATTAGTTTTTTTCGTTTTTGCAACATTATGGCCATCTTCATCTAAAGAACAAACACAAAACTTCCACAAGAATTTCCCAAAAGCTTTATGTTGATCAACAAAAATAAAGGTCGAGATACGGACCTGGAAAGAGGTAGCAGGGAATCTGGGTGCAGATGCGATGCAGGACAAAATTTCTTCGGGCTCATTGGCAACGCATTGGGCCCGGCCCTGGATCACAATTTGGGGCGTGAACATGGTATCAAGACTGAGGGCCTCAACGTAGGCCTTCTGCCTGACGGTCCATTGGCTCGACCCGAATGGATCCTTCCACCCGTTATAATCCCAGTAGTCCACGTGGTACGCCAACAATACCAACGGCACGTCCAGGTTGAAGTCGCCCCTCCCCAGCCGCGAGAACACCATCTCCGCCTCCGTAGAGGTGGCGCACCCCTGCGAGGAGAAGAGCTCCACCACCACCGGACCTGGTCCCCGCTCCTCCTCCGTCGTTGTCGAGCCCGCCGTCTCTTTCTCCTCGTGATTGGGCTCGGAGGAGCTTCTGCGGAAACAGCTGAGGAGACGGGGAGCCATTTCCGGCGTGTCGTCTCGATGGAAAGAGAGCGATCGGGCTTTGCGTAAATCCTCCTTTCGGCTTCTTTTATCTGCAAGAAAAACTGTGAGGAAAAAATCGATAATGCGGGAAGTCGGAAACGAGGATGCAGAGTGAAGGTGTAGCCACGCCCACAGGGGATGGTGAAGAGAGAAAAGTGGACATCAAGAATTGTTTCATATTTACATTCTTTCTTTAAATTTATGTTTTTATTCACATATATAAATTTTTTGATGTAGTCATTATTATCAACAATTTTAGGAAGAAAGTGAATAGGAATTGCAGTAGCTACGTGTTATATAAACTTCTTTTTAAAATAAAAATACTTTATATTATTTTTATACATATAATGTGTGTATATTAAATGAAGTAGAAAATACGACGTAACTTGAATTTAGTCCTCATGGGATGATTTTGTTATGTCAAATGTATAAAATGAGATTAAGGCGAATTACATACCATACCATACTAAAATTACTAAAATTAGTAAGGATCAAATATATTTTATAAAGTGAAGTAAAAAGGTTGTGAATGAGGAGGGGTGAGAATGTAATAATTTAAAATTCGCCCAAACATGAGGAAAGAAATGATGTAATTTTCTTCAGCTGCAGCTTTCCCTTTTTCATTCAAGGCTGAGAGGGGTATTCGTCATTACATAAATTGGCTGTCCACGAGAAAATAGGCATGTGTCGTGGATAAAGAGGGATCAGGAATCCACTTTTGTCTTTCTACAATCTTCCCCATCACAAATTCTTTCTATTCCCACTTATCTTCATGATTTTTGCATGATAAATATGTTTATGTTTTTAGTTCATTCTCTCAAATAAATATACCATCTTCCCCACATTTTCATACTAAATACTTTCACAATCATCTATGGAGTAGAATATGTGATAAAAATCTATTCTATATAAATACTTACAATTTTTTCAAAATTTTGACAGTTGAGATCTTTTTAAAATCATTTTCTTCAACCCAATTAACTATAGACCACTAAGTAACATCCAAATTTGATAAATATAAAAGGATATTTTTGTCAGCAAGTTAGAATATACGGGTCAATACCAAATCTTATAAAACTAGAGGGACTATGCATGTAATTATAAAGAGAAATGGAATAGCCATTTGGAATGATGCCAAAGCATCAGATGGACAAAGTTCGGACACCACATAAATGGAATCCCCAACTCCCCATATTGGTGGCTTAACCACCACCTCCTACATATACAATAGTCCCCATAAGCTGCAGCTCATGAGGATATACCAAGATCACAAAATAAAGAGAAAATTTTGCTCAATTTCTTCCATATTCATATACACAATTTCTTATCATTATCATTTGATATATATAGTTTCTTGCAAAATCTCAAGTATGCTAGAAGGCAAGGCAGTGATTGGTGAGACAGATATGCTGCAAACTATGCAACAAGATGCGCTTGATTTGGCAGCTAAGGCACTTGACTTCTTTGATGTCACTGAGGCCACTGAAATAGCCCAATTCATCAAGAAGGTATTCATTCTCCATTAATGATCTTTCTTTCTTCTTCTTCTTCTTGTTTTTTTGTCGTTACGCTAAATTTGTTGTACTAATCAACCACATGGCAGGTTCGTTTTTATTTGTCTGTGTTTGAAGTTGAATTCGTGTTGGTGTTAATGACAGGAATTTGATAGGGTCTATGGACCAGGGTGGCAGTGTATTGTTGGAACGGATTTTGGATCGTTTGTGACGCATTGCTACGGATGTTTCATCCATTTTTGCGTTGGGAGCCTTGCGATTTTGCTATTCAGGGGTTCAACAGGACAAGAAGTGAGGAAGATGATGGGCACTTTCCACCTTTGAAGAGCATAGATGTCTGAGGCTTTTTCTCTATTTTCCGTTTATAAATACGTAAAATTGCACCATATATAAAGTTTAGGTTTTTTTGTCCCAAATATTGATACTATTCATGTAGATTTGCATGATTATTTATTTGTTATGGAGTAAATTACAACCAAATTTTTGACAGAACATCTCCTCCTTGTCGGAAAATTATAACTAATAATCAGCCCATATTTCATTTGATTTTCATTCAATTGTTATAGTGAACCGACCAAAATATTATTTTGAATTATGAATTATATTTTCATATATTTTTTAAAATTTCTTAAAGTATTTTTGTGGACTAATATGCCCTATGAATTGTTCATTTTAGCCATCCTCAAGCTTTTTTAAAAGAAATTCAAATATTTTTTTTTAAGAAAAAATTCAACAAGGTTAAAGTAATAAGGTTATCTCTTTTTTTTGAGGAGGGTAATAAGGTTATCTCTAAGGGCCACAAAATTATTGTCTATTTAATGGAGGTATTTGTAATTACTCAAATAACGAGTGGGTATTTTTCATAATTATATTGAATCTCAAACATATGTAACTGTGACTTACCCTGAAGGAAAATAAAGAGTTCATATGACTTTAATTGATACAATCTAAGCAAGAACATGTTTAAAAAAAAAGTAGTATCATTTTTCTGAATTATTAAAAAAAAGATTCTTTTTCAAATATATTAATGTTAATTTGACCCCGTATCAACACAATATCGAGACAACTAAATAATAAGTAAAAATAGGTGAAAATAATTCATTTAAACGTCACTCTTGAGACTCTTTATAATGCACCATTCTACTATCTATATATGGTATCATAAAATAGGAATAATTAAGAAAATATATTAAATGAAAAGTGTATATATATGTATATAGTTAATCATAATAAGTTATTGTAACTACCAAAAAGATAAAACGTGTGTTCATATATGAGAAGTTATATATACTTCGATAATCATAATAAGTCTTTGTTATTTTAGAATAGATAAGACACGTGTCTTAAAATAAGATATATGCACGTCCCGGTGCAGTATCGAATTTTTTATATATTGAATTAAAAATTAAAGGATAGTCATTTCAATTTAAAATTATATTTTATAACATTACGATGTATTACAAAATTATGGTAAAACTTATTTCAAAGGTTCACCTTTTTGACAAATAAGACATTTTTCTCGACATATATGGGGTTTTAAAAGTGTTTAATGAAAAATTATCAGTAAATCCGCACGATGCTAATTAATCAAGAACCATGATATGTTATATAGTAAAAGATACTTTTGCTGCCATGTGACCCATAACGTGAAAAATAAGAATTACTATTAAGAAGAATTTGTTGAATTATCAATCATGTTTTAGTCGAGTGGTTAAGGTTAAAGTTCCATAAATAAGTTTGAAGTTATGAGTTCGAGTTCCGCTGGGTATGTGGGTATTTATCTCATTTTATGTGAATATTTGTATCACTTTATATGAGTTATTGTAATATGTTTGTCTCTCTTTACGTGAGTTATTATGATCATGTATATAATTATTATATAAAAAAAGATTATTATTAAAATGAAATCAAAATAAATGCACGAGTAATGTTAGTCATAGAAAAAAGTTCCTTATCGCAATAATCATCTTGAAAACATTTAAATTCAAAATGCTAATAGCACTTTTATTAGCAATGAAGTTTACTATTCCTATATATCTTGAACTTAAAATTTTGTGCAAATCACACTCTTACAAAATTATTTATAATGCACAATTCTAAAAATTATATATGCAATAATGTAATTATTATAAGAAAATATCGATCTATATAACAATGTGTACTCAGATAATCATAATATGTCCTCGTAATTTTAAGAAAGATCAAATGTAGGTACTTTGGATAGCATGTTTTTGCCATTTATGCAGAAATATTTCCAATTAAACATTATTTATTTATTTTCTTTTACAATTAAAACATAAAATGGGATCAATAATTAATTATAGACGTTGAGTTGTTCAGTCTTTAAAAGTCAGACATTTATCGTTTTACCTAAAAATAAAAATCACAAAAGCAAATTTGATTGCGTGCGATATGTTACCTTATTTTATTCCTTGTAAAAAAAACAGCTAGTCATTGTAGTTTGGGAAAAACATACATGATTGTTCTTGTATGTTACCTCTGAACTGATGGAGTTGCAGCAAAAAATTCAAATTCTTCCATTTTTATTTTTTTTTTAAAAAAGAAACAGTAAGTTTTCGTAGTGTGGGAAAGACATACATGATTATTCTTGTATGTTACCTCTGAACTGATGGAGTTGCAGCAAAAAATTCAAATTCTTCTATTTCCTTTTTTTTTTTAAAAAAAAGAAACAGTTAGTCTTCGTACTCTGAGAAAGATATACATGGTTATTCTTGTATGTTACCTCTGAACTGATAGAGTTGCAGCAAGAAATTTCAACAAAATAAAAAATACCCATCATAATTTTAGGAAGCTCAAATTAGAGTTCTTGTAAGTTACCTTTACCTACATGTCTCAAATAAACTTAAAAATTTCTTACAAACCACATTGTTCTTTATATTGCACAGTTCTGTAAATTTATTTACATAAGACATTTGGTGCGAAGAGTGTGCGACTTCTTGATAGCTATATTTGAAATTAATTTGGGCAAATTATATCGCATGTGGCCAAAATATTAAATTAAGATAATTAATTTGATAATAAGACACATAATTAAGGTGAACAAGAAATACGATTTGTTGAAAATTTCTTTTAGTAATTATGAAACTATCACGAAATTCCTAATACAATGTCTAATAATGCACGTCTTTTGATATTTTGTCATAGAAAAAAGATAGATATTGCGATAATCATTTGGGACACATTTAAACTGAAATTGCTAATTTTATAACTTCAATTCTACTACTGATTGGTTAGCTGACTATTAACGTTGAGTTTACATTTTCTTTATGTTCCTATATATATATATATTTTTTTTGAAGAGATGATTAAACAATTAACATACCAACACCATATCTATTAAGACTTTCATTAGGTAATGAATAACATTTATGTTAATATCGATTAATCCTAACTCAGTTAGTGAAACTGATATTTTAAGATCATAAGTTTGAACCTCGTTACATGCACCGGTTCTAGCTATGATTCAAATCACATTATTTTTATATTATGTGTTGAGAAAAGACATTTGGTGCAAAGAACGTGCGACTTCTTGATAACCATATAAAAAATTTGCGCAAATCATAATGCATTAGGCCAAAACGTTAAATTAAGATAATCAATTTGATAATAGGACAATACATCCTTCTCTTTTTTTTTTTTTTGAATGGATCAAGTGCAATTACATTATAAATCTAAGTCAATACTAATTATAACAGTCAACACATTGATTACTAATATAAAAATCTAAAATTAATTTATTTATATACTATTATTAAAGTAAAAAGTTAATAGTAGGATTTCGACTCTTGACCTTATAGTTATGGGATCAACTTCACTTATTAAGGATCAATTTAAATGATAAAATATTTTTTTTTCCCCTTTTCTTAGAGATGATGAAAAGAGTGATTTCTGAATTCCACTGGAATTTGAAACCTTGGCCAAACAATTGGATTCCGGAAGTTTCTGGGGAATGTTGGCATGTTGCCCATGGCGTGGGCAAAATTATTTAAAAAACAACATTTAAAAAAAAATTATTGAAAATGATGTTATTTGAATTTTTTTAAAAAAATATATATATATCCGCCTTGGCTGACACGGTTATGACAATCATTTTTAGTTTTTTAAAAAAATAAAAAAAAAAAAAAAAATTCTACCGTCTTCTGGAAAAGCCATTCGGTTCTGATTTTTGTTTGGATTTTCAAACTTATAAAAAAAACACAAAAATTGAGATTTTTTTTAATATGAACCTTTTATTATTAATAAAGAAATTATAATTTGTTATGTTTTATCTCTATTTAAAATTAAAAAATTAAATTATTTTTTTGAATAAATTATTAATATAATTATGAGTATAAACATCATTATTGTTTAGAAGAATTAAATAAGACTGGTCTGGAAGACGGTTCTACACTGACTTTATTTTATTTATTTTAATGAAAGAAAAAGAAATTGTCAGTCGTGGGGGTCTGGATTTCAGCAACATGCGATGCGGCGGCAGTCTGCCTGCTCTCAAGCAAAAAATCTCCTGAACACAAATCCTTGTAAGAAAGAAATAGCGCTAAACTTACTAATAAATACAACAGTTCACTCCATAAATCAAACAGCACTCTTTCTCCCACACCAAAGGTGCTACAAACTCCATGATTCAACACACATACATACATACATATATGAAAAGAATAATGTACTCAGAAATCAAAATCATCCTGATTAGGCTTGGGAGAAGTCAGCAAAGCAGTATAAAGCCTGAGCCTGTCTTCTCCAAGTGATGAGCACCTCGACAACGGCCTCCGCGGCCTAATGAACGACAACGATGTGAGCGTCAACCGATGCCTATACCTTCTCCACGCCAACTGAATGGCCACCGCCGCCCACGTCCTCATCCAGGCGAGTAGTACCGGCGCTCCTCTTCACTTTTTCGTCACAAAAGTTATAACCGAAAGTGCTGAGTCACATACTTAACGTCCTCTGCTTCTCCGGCGAAGCTTCTGTAGTTTCGAGAGTTACCAGTGTGGATGAAGAGGGGGGAAGCCTCTCGACAAAGGGTCGCCTGGCGAGGTCACCACGACAGGAGCTCGTCTCCGCTGAAATTTCCAGGGCCTAACATGCAGCAACTCTTCACCCCGTCCCGGAGGACTTGGCTGCTCTGGAGATGTCCTCTAACTATGAACAGCATTCTTTGCACTGGATCACCTTCTCTGGTTATCTTTCAAACAACAAGAGTTTAATTGAATTTTTATATAATCTCTAAATCATGAGAAGAAAATTTATCAAATTTTTGTGGGCTTGTACGCACTGTTTCTCTCCTTGGTGAAAATGAGGGACTTGACGCGGTCGCAAATATTCTCCAGGACAAGGTTGTCCATGTGCTGGAACAGAGGTACCTGAAAGAAGATGTGAATACACATAAACCCAAACACGATTTTTTTTGAAAATGAAAACAATAAACAGTGAGCTATCATCAGTTGATCATTTACCTGTCTGACCAAATCCAAGCAGAGATGATACTTGATATCCGCCTCAGGCCTTCGGGCAGATTTCGCGTCATCTCACACTCATCAACTCCCCGCATTGCTGCCCAACGCTGCCTCTCATAGTTCCGTACTCTCTGTCGGAACGCTTGAGGCAACCGCCGTTTTCTCATCCCAACCACCACCTATATTCCTCATCTTCAATTGCATCGCCTGTTTCTTTGAAGTAGTAGCATGCAAGAACACCTGACACAAACACATGTGTTATGATCATTACCACATTTTTATATATCAAAGAATGTTATAAATTTCATTCAGACAATCACAAATTACCTTAATGTTACCAATTAACATGTAACAAGCAGGAGTCCAGTGGTCAGCACAATGATGATGAAAACTACCTCCAACCAATCAGTTGTGCTCTCCAAGTTCCCAAAAGTACTGTTCCATTCACAAATTTTGCATGATGATCAAATGCTTTCATCTCAAAGAAATAACTAGTGTTTTCTCCTGAGAAGTTCACAGACAACATGGGTACCTTAGAGTCATAAGCCCCAGAAGATGGGAAACAGTATTTCTCCAAACGATTGATTCGTCACTAGCTCACATTGTAAGCTCCGTGTCGAAATTGTTCATAATTTTCTAGGCAAGTCGCTCTGCGTTTTTGTTCTCGCCCACCCGTTTCTGAGACTGTCTCCGTTCCATAGTAGTATATAGATTCTTGGCAGGCCATCATTCTCATGTTGCAGCCCGTTGACATTATACACTGTTGCTTCAAGCATTTTGCAGCCCTTTGGATGCCTAGCAGGTACCAGCATGCTCCCACAGCCTAACAAATGTTACAGATTAAATCAGTGCCGTTTGATTCGCTGTTCAAAACAAGTAGAGGAGTATAGTTTTGCTATCATTTGATTTAATGGGTGGGATCAAAATGGAGTAACTTACCAGATCATATATAGGCATATGTACATGGAAAATTGCAATTTTGGTACCGTAATTATAGAGGGGGTGGCAGTTTTAGTTTATTGTAATTTGACAATTAAGCTCTACAATTCAAAAAAATAGAACGTTAAGGATATAATTCAGAAAATTGCAAATTTAGTCAAAATTTGGCATGTGTCGGCCCTCACATGAGTCCCAAATTCTGGCCAAATAGCAATTTTCAATGAATTTTGTTCTTAATGTGCCATTTTTTTTCCCTAAATTATAGGGCTAAATTGCCAATCTCAATTCAAATATGACCAAAATTACCACCATAGAATTACGGGATTAAAGTAAAAAAAAAATAGCTGTATGATGATCAAATCCAATTAAAGTTATAAATTTGGAGTTTGAGTTACAGATGCATAATCCAAATTTATTTATGTAAATACTCTAAAAGTAATTCAGTTTAGTTCAATCCAAAAGAATTATTCCTTTCAATCCATAAAAGATGTCTGTTTTTTGTTTTTTTCTTCCCAGATATCTTGATTTATATGTACTCATAATAGAAGTCTTTTTCTCTACAAATATCATCAATTATACCCTTCTATATATGTAAATTTTTTATGAAGTAGAAAGTATATAATAAAAAACACTACAAATAATAATAATAATAATAATTGCAATCCTCAAATTTAATTATGTGAATATTTAAAACCTATTTGATAAAAAAAAAAAAAAGTCTATTCTGTAATAAAAAGAAAAAAAAAAAGTCAATCACAACATTTCTTGTGAGACAAATTTCTGAGTGTTTCATTTCTTCATAATTGAAAGAAAGGGCCCTACATGAGTTTCATGCAGCTAATCAAGTTCCACATGGTATGAAATAAATTATTAATTATTCATTGTTAAACCTCAATCAAAACAAGTAGATAATGTCCTTAATTCCAAAAACCCCCACCCCACCCCACCCCAAAAAAGAAATTATTTTATTTCTTTCAGTGTCTAGGGGACGACAATCATTAATCATAATAATTAAACTTAATTAAGGACAAAACTGGGGATTAATTATCACTAACAACAGTTCTATCCTTTATTTATTTTTAATTCAAACCAAGTACAGGTGGTGTAAACTCAAAGACCGTCAGCCGCACAAAATCAGGGAATGACGTGCTATATATGTATAATAAAACAGGAATTGTAAGGAGTGAGGAGAGTTGGTTACATGGGATGCGACGAAATAGGCAATCATGTTGAGAGCAATGCCCCACCAAACGGTGCCGAAAATATAGCCGGAGAGATTCTGCATGCGGCGGAGCAGGCACACCGAGTGGTAGATTTTGGGCAAGTATTGGAACAGAAACATTATCAGCAACACCGTCATCACCACCGTCGTTGATCCTTTCTCTAACAGCCTCGGGATTACCACCCACATTACAATCTGCACATTTCTTTCCCTAAATTATTATTGCAAACTACGTTAACCAATTCATGTTTTTTGTCCATACTTTCAACATACATTAATAATTCTAAATTCCTTATTTTTCTGATTCAGATATCATATGTCAAATTACCCAGTATCACACTTCATACAAGTGTGTTTTTTTTTTTTTTATTTAAAAAAATTGATTTATTATTATATGTATACTAAAACACAGTTACATATATATAATTATTATTTTAGTTTTGTAAGTATTAGTGGTAGCGATATTTATCCTATACAAATTTATTTTTACAATATTGTCCTATAATTTTAAAAGTTTTGTATATTGATGATAAGAATGGTCAGAATTTGTTAAAATGACCATAAGAATGCACCCATTTAAGCTAGTCACGTGCACTTTTTCAACTTTGTTGTTGTCAATGTACGAAAGTTTTAAATTATAAATAATATTGTCAAAATGAATTCATACTGGACTAAAATTGCCACCTCATATTTATAGAACTAAAATTATAAATTTTTCCACGTGTGATTCAATATATACCAACATCAATATTCTATAGAAAAAAAAATCGAAAATAGGGTGAATATGAGTTGAGTTAACCACCAATTACCTACGTAAATACGTCTAAATCTACTTAAGGTATACAAGAATTAAGTTACAAGTAATGTTTTTGAGTTCATAGTGTACGATTCTAGTGATTTTAGAACTTTTGTGTTAATTTTTATTAGTAATAGTAAATTATTATTATGGGTTATTATTTTTAAACTTCAATAATAGTTACTATATATATCCCAACAGAAAATTAAATAATAACTTTATAATTGATGCGTCTTGCAACTTAATCAGTGTCCCGTTGCACGATGTATTATCCACTCTGACTTTGTATGAGCTTAACGAATTTGTCATAAAAAGGTGTCTCGATAGTAAGAATAGGTTTTAGAGCTTATATGTCACTCAAAATTCTTGTTTGCAACTAATGTGGACGATCGATGTGTCTTTTTAGGAAGGCTCATATAAGGTTTGAGCGCACAATACCTCGTGCAACGGGTGAACCGAGTCACAAGCCGCATCAATAATATATCATAATGTGAAGCATATACAGTAATTCTTTTTATATATCACAATAAGGCAGATATAGTAGAAGTTTAATTTAGGTTATAATGTGATTTTATATGGTAAACTTAATTAACTTATCAACAATGTATAGTAATGATGACAATAATTAAAGACAACTACAATAATAAAAATTAAATATTGATATTTGAAATAATTAAAAGGTGGAAGTTAATATTGCCAATTCTAATTTTCTAATTTTAACTTCAATTATATCACAAATAAAGACAAGAAAGCAAAATGTAAATATATATATATATATAATATATAAAAAAAAAAATGAATGAGATAGAACTGATAATTCCAAACTTGACCAGAAATCATCATGATCATGATTCAGCAAAAAGAAATAAATACATACATCATCATCATCATCATCATGAAGAATAACGAATAAACAAAATTCACAATATACTTCCAAGAACTATTAAGATGAAGATACGCCACAAAATTAAAATGATTTTCATCTATTTGAGCCCTTTTGAAATAATTTTATTCTATATATATATATATATATATATATGTATGTATATTTACCACAGACACACAGAGACACACAACACTGACACACATGATCACATGCGATTTGTACTAAGATGTAAGTGTAGGTGTGTATGGATGGTGCGGGTACCATAGCATTTACCAGCTCTGCATCTGCATCTGCATGCATACAAACAATTTACATGACATGCATCCTCTTTTGGCTCATTCTTCCTCCTCCTCCCTCCTCTCCTCTCCTCTCCTCTCCTCTCCTCTCCTGCTTTATTATTATTATAATTAATAATTACAAACCTAATTAATTCCTCTACCTATCTCCATTCATTCATTTTTACAATTCTTTCTTTATTATTTTCCTTAATTATATTCAATAAATATAACTGTAATTTCTGAAAATTCAATCAAAGAATAATATATATCTCACCTGAGGCAACGGAAGGATGACGAAGAGATCAAAAAAGAAACCCTTCTTGGACTTAAAGTACTTCAAGGCGACAGCCCGTGCGGTGGCGCTTCTGCTATCATGCACCCTCTCGCCGTTGGGGTAGTGGGGGCGCCGGTTCATTTTGAACTGTAGCCACATGTTCCAGAGGTGCAAGGCGTCTGTCATGCAGCGGAGAACCGTGACGGTGACGGCGAACCACCCGTCAACAAACACACACATGAAATTGTCACTTACGGAGAGGGCGTAGAAGAAAAGGGGGTCCACGAATAGCCCCGCCGCGCATCCCAAGAGGAATATTCTGTTCCATTCCTGCACCCACGTCGCCCTAGGGTCCAAAACCTTACCCCAGAACCACCCCGCGCGGCGTCGCTGCCCAGAACCGCCGTACAGGCTCTTGCAGTCGTCGGGATTTTCTTCTTCCTCCTCCTCCTCCTCCTCCTCCTCTTCTTCTTCTTCTGCTTCTTCTTGTTCGTGGGAAGAAGAATCAGTGTCATTGTAGTGGTGGTGAAGGCGTTCTTGGCGGTGATTGGGCATCGATAATTAGGGTGGAGAAGGAACAGTAGGTAGGTAGGTAGGTTGGCGAGGAAAGTGTTGGGGAGTAGTCTGTTTGGGAAGAGTGCGGTGGTAGAGATGAAGACGCATATAATTGCAGATATGCGGCATGGACTGGATGAGAGAGCCTCCGTATATATTCAATTACTACAATGCCCTTCCACTTATATCTATCTCTACTTCCACTCCAAATTCTTTTCCAATTAATTATTTCACTACCTAACAAAAATTCTTACCCAAAACTGTACTTTTACAATGAAATGGAATACATATATCATGTGATATTGTTCACTAATTTTTTTAAATTTTATGTCAATCACACAATAAATATATTTTATTTGCTATATAATTTATTCATATTTGATCGCATCTAATCTGAATTAGAATTTCGCCACATGTTAATTGTCAGCATACATGGCGCACTCAAATATGTGTGAAAAATTAAGAAAAAGTTGGCAGACCAAATATATATGTATTGACACCAAATTGTGTTCTCACATAAATTATAAAATATAGATAGTAATAAACAACAGATAAATTGAGCAAAAACTCTGATGGAAATGATTAATTTTAAATTATAATCCAAAGATAATTTGGGGTGATTTTAATCCACAATAAAAGAATTTTTTTGAATTCTATGACCGTACTCGAAGCTTTAGTAGTGTGATATAATTGAAGATGTGATTTTTTTGGGTTAGAGTGGATTTTAATTTTGTTTCTTTTTGATTTTTTTGTTATTTGTGTCTCTCTCCTATTAAGATAGAGTGGAAGTGAAGGATTGTTGAAGCATTAGTAATTATGCAAATTAGGGAAGGGCTATAGCTATATATATAGAGAGATGTGGAAGTTGGAAGTGATGATGGGGAAATTATTATATAGCTGAAGATGAATGGAGGGAGTTGAGGTGAATGAGAAGGACCCCCAACCAACCTCTAATATGTATATTCACCACTCATACAATTTGTAGACTTGGAATATATGATAAAAGTTTTTTTTTTTTATTTTCTTATACGAAATTTGTGACTATTGTAATTAATTATATACTACTACTTTTGTCCTCCTTTTTTAGATATTAGCAACATATATATATGTAGGGGATAAGGGTAATTTGGGAATATAGAAAGGAAGAAAAAGACACAGAGAGAGAGAGAGTAGAAGGAAGTGTGATGTGAGAGAGAGATAGAATGGTAAGGCAAAAGGGTCTTATTTCAAATAAGTTTGAACAACACAGGTTCCATGCAATTTCGTCGTTTTTGTTCTTTAGTCTACCAATTATTCTCTTCTTTTATTTATTACATATATAAGTTTAAGTAAAGTAAATAATTATCCATATATGTTTGTTGTATACATTACATACTATGGTATACCTACCCTGCTCATATCACCTCCATCAAGAGCCGTTTGAAAATGGAACTATGTTTCTTCTCAAGAAAATGACCCTATCTTCCATTCATCAACCTCACTTCTCATTATCATAAAACCTACGAATTCAGATCCCAAGAATCTCACCGTACATCTTATTTTTTAATAACTGTCTGTTTATTTGTTCGTCTCAACGTTTTTGCTGATTTCAGTCATCTGTATAATCTACAAAATCACACAAGAGAACTTTGTAGTTGTGCAAATTTTTGAATATCCAAATTTAATTTTTTTAACTCATTCGTTCCGTTCAATAAATTTTGATCATAATAATAATTTCAATCTTTTTTACGGGCTTCTTGCGAATTTACTATATATCTCTAGTTTTCTAAATTGTTATCCTATCTACATTAATCAATTTTGCGGAACTGAAGTAAAACGACAAGAATGTACTGTAACAAGAAAAGACAGAAAGTTGGGCCGACCCGTTTTACCTTCCCCGTTTATTCGCAGTTTCCTTGTGAAGATGTCAGTTTTCACCTCAGGACAAGAATAATATTTGTGTCCTTGAAAATCCAACTAAATCAGCAACTTCTTAAAATTCTTACCAGACAACTATCAATGCATTCCCAGGAGGGTTTGAGGTGAGCCACTGTTAAAATAACTGAAGGCAATCAATTCATCTATGAAATTTACCCCTCCGGTAATGACACTTACCACTCTACTCACCGCTCCAATATAAACGGCTTTCTAGGGTCATTTCGGCCCTGTCCCGTGGCCACATTTCACACCTCAATGATAAGAGTGGTAAGACCTTCATAGAGAAATTCTGAACCAAAGACTGACTGCTAAGAATCAATAGTCATAGTCCATCCAAGAACTACGTAGCTTTCGTTTTGCATAGTGGAGCACTATTGAGAAACAAACTAGACCTGCATTTTTCGCGAGTTTTTTCTTACGTTCGTGTCATTTTTCTTTCGCTCTCTTGCCAGTACAATGACTGGTAGGTGTGAACAACGTTCGGTGAAAGGTAAGAAGACGGAATAGGACAACAGGAGAAAGAACACGAGAGTTTTTCCTATGGCCATTTTGCTTGGATTTTTGGATGGTGCACAAAGATTCTTTAGTTTTTTGGGGGTAAGAGCTTGAAGTCACTCAAGCTTTCTCTCGATTCTGGCGCCCAAAATCGAAAAGCTAATTTCTCCAAATGCCTCCAAGGTAGCAAGAATAGTGTAGGAACAACCGTGGGGGACCCCAGTGGCCTGCCCTAGTTTCTGTAGAATGAGTAGTACCTTTGTATCAGTTGATTTAAGGAAGATTTTGGTAATATTTTCCAGGAACGAAAAGACACAATAATTACTTACAATTGCGATCACATGTAATACTTTTCTCAGAGAAGGGTTTTTGGTCCAATCAGGCAACTTTATGTGGGGATTTCCAGGCTGCCCTGAAATATGCTGTGGGTATCCTTATCCTATTCCTATGTTGTTCCTCTTGAGATGATTACTGTCTCCTAACTCATGGTTAACAGAGATGACGGGACGTATACTAGTTAGTTGTAAGAGTTCTTTTTTCCAACTAAATATAGTGTTAGCAGATTAGAGCATATTAATACATAAGTCAACATGGCTTCTTGAATATTGCAGAAATTCTTTTTCTATAAAGCAAGGCCTTACAGGTAAAGCATTTACTGTAATTCCTATAGCATGGCTTGGAAAAAGGCTACAGGGTTTCAACAATACTGAATATACATACAGATTATGCTGATAGCTACCGAAAGTAGACTGTCCCAACCACTCGAATGGACTTCTTCACTTTAGTTCCATTACTGGAGTTTTCCTGTAAACAGGGGACATTAGATTGTGAATACACTTATGGCCAACATGTATCTTATTAGATAAGAATATTATAAAAATTTCAGTTATGTGGAATGCATTGAATATATCAAGAATGGGATCAAGATCAATTATGTCTGGTTCAAACTAAACTGGCTATCAAAATGTAGCATGCAATAATAAAACATGAAAAAATGGGTCTAAAACACTGATTTTGTGAAGGCATAATTCACAGAGAAACTAAATTTTCAAAAGCAACAGAAAACTGTTAAGGACAAGTTGATCCCAAGACAGAGTATATAGCAAAATGAAAAAAGGAGAAAAATTGATATTGTAGAAAAGTAGTTATAGAACAAGGATTCTCATATGGCAATCAAGATCAGAGTTTAGAATTGCCTAGCCATATTTTATATGACATGAACAACCTGCATTATGGTTTATAGTTCACCTGAAACCCTTTACACATTCAAGCTGTTGAGAACTCATGAAGATTAACTATCGACTAGAAGTTCGTCACTGTCTTCTACAAACCATTCCCATCTACTATTCACTAGGGATCCACATAAATCGAAGGTGAATTACTAAGGAAATTAAAACATGAAATGCAAATATGAAGAAAATAAATAAGCATGTTAAGGTGCTAATCCGAATTCAAGCATTAAGGGAAGTTCATGTATTATGTACTTAAGTAAAAACATTACGAAGAGAACAATAACATAAAAGCAAAGACTGTACCCTTTGGCCAACCAATTTGGTTCTGTCACTTCTCTGATGCACTTTCCTTTTCACAAACTCTGCATCTTCCAGCAGACCTTCAGCTTTGTTCAACATCATACTTGACTTTATACCCAAAGCCATTTTCCGAGACTGATTTTCTTTACCACTATTTACAGTTTTACTGGTGTGATTGGCTCCTCTTGCTCTACTAGAATTCTTAGCAGTAGCCGGGAGGACGCATTTATTAACTCTCTTAGTAACACAACCTTCTCCATATTTCTTATAACCCTGAAACGCACAGATGTTACTTTACTGATATAACATTCATTACAGGGGGAAAAACTTTAAAGCACTTAAAGGCCGGCTTTACTTATTAGCAGAATTGACTTCACTGCAGCTAAGCTAACAGACTTAAAGATTATCAACTCATTCCAAGTTCTCACCGTTGTTTTATTGGCTTCTCTGTTGATGATCAAATTAGATTCATAACTGGCATTCCGAGCTTGAGCAGCAGGTGCCTTGTATGCATTTTCTCTATTTACTTTGTTAGTTGGGAGTTGAAACATTGTGATGCTATTTCTGCTATCTGGCGTTTTATCCATTTTTGTTCCCACCTTGTTCATCCCATCACATCCAGGTTGCAGAGAGGACCTAACACTTGATTTACTTGAAGAAGAATTCTGACCTTCTGACTGATTGACACCTTTAATCACAACCCTAGATGCTTGTCTTGTAACATAACTTTTCCGAAGGCTATCTCTAAGATTTAACAATGACCTACTAGTGGCCCCAAATGGCTGACTGGAAGCCTCAATGAGGTTGCAGCCTGCAGTGTCCGATGTAACTGTGCTAGCTGAATTGCTCCCTCCTCCAAAAGCTACAGACTTAACAGATGTTTTTTCATCAGTAGAACTAGACACTGATTTAGTAAAAGCATCTGTAGTAGTTTCAGGTAAGGTGCATTCACCAACTGAATCAGGCTTATATTTTGGGTGATCCTTTACTTTTCTATCGAATGCATTTTTTGTTATTGCCTTTCCAGATCCTGCATCTACAGACAAAGACCTGCTGCTCAAACTTTTGGACCCATTTTGCCTGTTTAAGGTAAAACTACAAACTACTGGCTCGTGCTTTGCACTCTTATAATCTTTGCCTCTTGATTTTGAAACTGATGGTGGAAGCTTTGGAGAAGATGATCCCAGGACATCAAAGCCTAAGTTCATGCCACACTCCACAGAATTTGACAACTTAGAAATTAACTGTTTGGCAGAACATTGATGGAACCTGAAAATGCAGCCAATTTAATCAGACCGAAAAACATTAACCAGGTAACCTAAGCCAAAACTCCAAATTGTATCCAGTATAGCTGAAACAACTTCAGATGCTTACGGATGGCTTACGTGGAACCACTCATCATCCCTGCAATAAACATATTCAGGCCATGCAGTCAGACAATATATGATACTCAACCGCAAGCAAATCAATTTCAACAAAATTGCTGATGGATTTCGAGTTAAGTAGCACGACTTCTCACTTGTCCTCGTAAGCGGAATCACATTCCCGAGCAAGATCTGCCCACATAGGAGCTTCTATTTCATCCTGCATTTATAATCAATACAGGAGAGTATCAATCGTAACACAGATACTCAAACAAAATAAGCACCAAATACGCAAATGCACACACACACGCGCACACAAAAAAATAAAAATCGAAAGAAGTGTGGTTTCCTTCAGAAAAAAGAAACATTAGATCGTTGACTATGGAAACTGCAACAAGTAAATTAGTGAAGTTTGAGGCCGAAAGAAGTCTAATAAAAAAAACACTCTAGCAAGTTTCTATACAAATCATTACTATCTGAATAAAAGTACAACTACAAAATCAAAACCCAAATCCTGGTAAGACATAAGAAAATCAAATGAAACAAGATGACAAAAAACCCATAAAGATCAAGTAGTCGCAATGAGAAGACAATCAAATCAAAGGAACACAATACCAAAGTCGACAATTTACCAAAATAGCCCATTGATCGAGGGGCTCCCTGCTCTTCCTTGGGAGATTCTCAACCCCTTTCTTGGTATTCGTTGCGGCAGCGGAAGGTTGATTCGGAGCCTTCTTTGTCAAACCCATTTTTGTTCTTTATTTAGCGGATTTATTTCTTCGAAACTCAAGATTTAATCATCACGAAAAAATGGAAAGGTTGATTTTGTATCTCATATATTTGAATCATCTCATACGGCAACTATACTGATACAGTGGCGACTGTCGAATATGGGGTTTTGGGCTCGAAAACCTTTGGATTGATCTTGAACGAAACTGAGATCACGACGTCTTTGCTAGGGCGACGCAAATATTACAAAGAAAGAAGCTTACTGAATATCGATGCGGGGATAGCTCAGTTGGGAGAGCGTCAGACTGAAGATCTGAAGGTCGCGTGTTCGATCCACGCTCACCGCATTTCAACAAATGTTTTCCATTTTTTAACCCCCTTGAGTAGTGAGTACCGTTTTAGGTCCGACAAGAATTACACTGGAAAGTGGATGGGACCCACCTCTCTTCCTGTTCATACTGTTCCTGTTTGACAGTATATACAATCTTGGTGTCATAAAACCATATGTCAGACAAATAATTTTATTTCTTCACAGTGATAAAAGAAATATGTTGTTCAAAAGATAAATTGTGGATAAAAAGATATAAGCTAGAGATACTTACAATCTTTAAAAGCCTTCTGATTGGTTAGTGAAGCTCTTGCATTCATCACCAGCCACAGTTTCCATAACTGTAATCTTCACCACCCATCCACTTCATTCATCTCCTTCTCCACTATCTTTAACATATAAATAAAACCTTTCCCCCTGATCAAGAGTCTACGTAGCAATCTCCAAACACAAGTAGTCAGTCAACCTGTAAATGGCATCAATGGCTACTGCTGCCAGCTCCACCACTGTTGTTAAGGCAACCCCATTCTTGGGCCAGACCAAGAATGCCAATCCCCTCAGAGATGTTGTCTCCATGGGAAATGCCAAATACACCATGGTAATAACCTCCCCTTATGCCTTTCTCTGGTACCATGAAATGTGTTCTTGTGTTTGGTGCTGGTCGCATGTTCTGAATTTGCACACACAATCATAATAACATGAAACTATTCTATGACGTTTCCAATGTGGTGAGGTTACTGATAAGATAGTTTTGTTCTTGATTAGGGTAATGATTTATGGTATGGACCAGACCGTGTCAAGTACCTAGGACCCTTCTCGGCTCAGACTCCGTCTTACCTGACCGGAGAATTCCCCGGTGACTACGGCTGGGACACTGCTGGTTTGTCTGCTGATCCTGAGGCATTTGCCAGGAACAGGGCTCTTGAGGTACATAGATATTGCATGCAAATTTTTTTCCAATAAACCAGTGCTGGAATTTCATTTTATGTTTCTTGAATGAACCAGTTTTATGGCAATGGATATTTATAGGTTATCCACGGGAGATGGGCCATGCTAGGAGCACTTGGCTGCATCACCCCAGAAGTTCTTGAGAAATGGGTGAACGTTGATTTCAAGGAGCCTGTCTGGTTCAAGGCTGGAGCCCAGATCTTCTCCGAGGGTGGGCTTGACTACTTGGGCAACCCAAACCTGGTCCATGCTCAAAGCATTCTGGCAGTTCTTGGATTCCAGGTTGTGCTCATGGGACTTGTTGAAGGATTCAGAATCAATGGTCTGGATGGAGTCGGAACGGGCAATGACCTGTACCCTGGTGGCCAGTACTTTGACCCCCTTGGCCTGGCTGATGACCCGGTGACTTTTGCTGAGCTCAAAGTAAAGGAAATCAAGAATGGAAGGCTGGCCATGTTCTCCATGTTTGGGTTCTTTGTTCAGGCTATAGTTACCGGCAAAGGGCCGTTGGAGAATCTCTTGGACCACCTTGATAACCCTGTTGCTAACAATGCATGGGTTTATGCCACAAAGTTTGTGCCTGGATCATAAGCTCGAGACTTCATCTAGTCATGTGATTGGATGACTCTGCGCAATTTGTGTAGATTATCTATATATACATATGCCAAGAAGTAACGTCCTTTGTGCATAATAGTGTATAATCAATATATATCATCATCATATCAGCAACTATCGTCACAAAGTAAAGATGAGTATACAGATATACTGAAAAAAGTTCTGAAGGAGATTGAAAGCAAAAATATCAAGAAAGCATAACTCTTTTTTATGGGAATTTGAATATATACTGGCCATCTTATAAGATGAACTTCTTACAGGAGAGGCAATACGAGAACTCTCTTCCATGTTTTCCACACTAATTACATCCAGCTAAGTTTTGTACTTGCTACATTGACACGATATACACAAAGAACTCTTGGTTGAGAGGGCGAATTAACACAACCCCATTAAGTTAAGGCGCGGGATAATTCAGCCTTCCACGCAACAACAAAACTGATACTATATACACATATAACACTGTCCTACCACACACTTAACTAGCACAAACCGAAGCGACTCTGTGGGCCACGAAGACCATTCCTGAAAAGAAGCATCTCATAGTCATTGCCAAGTTGCTAAAACCAATAAAAAAGAATCAAAGTGATGCTAAAATCGTTTAATTTTCTTTCCCCACCAATTCCGGCGATATTTCTCAGATTCAGCATGTCCCATCCTCTGCGCTTTTGCCTTTGCTTCCCTTAACCGGAACTTGTAATCCCTTTTCCACACCTCAAACCTGTGTTTCAGTTTTCGCACTTCCTCTGTGGGATTTAGAGATGCAACTGACTTGACCTCTACAATTGCTTGGACTTCATCATCGAAATTCCGTTTCCTCTGTTCAAATTCCTTCTTAAGAGGGCTCACCGGATCATGGCCACCCTTTTTATCCCCACCAGCTGCAGCCTCGATTCCATTGTTCAAATATCTGATAGGTGGGGCGGCAGCATCAGGAGTCTGAGGTCCCAACGACGTATCCTCAGAATCATAAACACGAGGTGATTGGGCATCATGATGCTTTCCGGGTCGACTTATAGTATTGTCTGTAACAAGACTCTTTCTTGCTGCAGCCAAACTCATCTGCAGTAATTAAACAAGAGAATTAGGGATGCAGATACTTCCTTACTCCTCTATTCTCAGTCATTTCTGTGGGCCTGTTTGCAAATTTACCCAGAAAATTTTATATATAGTGAATTTGGGCTATAAGATTTGCTTTAATACAATAGTTGCAACCAACATGATCTTTTTTCACACTATCAGTCTCTCAAGAAGCCACACTGTAACATAAGATGGCATGCTACGTTGAATCCACTACAGAACATCTTAATAGATACTAATCCACTCCTCTGCAATATATCAGCATAATAAATCACCCATTAGAGCATATCATAGGGGTCACTTCCCACAGTAATTCATCCTGTAGTTCCACTGCTTTAAAGCAACTACGTGCACGCACGCGTGTGCAAACACCTATATGCACACGCACAAAACTAATTTCCTCCATAAATGGAATGAAGTTTACTATTATCAGTTTGATTTTGAACGTGTGGGACCAAGCCAGCTATCATTTTTGGGCAACTTTTAGCTGGTTGCTTTCTATCCTGCTGTTAATAGCAACTTTTTGCAAAATAATACTATAACTCACTTGTAAAGATGCCATTTGCTTTTGCCACATCTCCTCCATAGATTTCATCTTGGATTCGTATTCCAACCACCGTGCCTCAAATTGTTGTACTTGCTCTCTCAGGGCTGCATTTTCTCTTTCCTTTCTTCCCAGGGCAATTTCTGCCATCACCACCCGCTTTTGAAGTTCTTCAACAACTGAAGGCAACATTTCTGGTGCCAAGTCCTGCTCAACCATTAAAAGCTGAACTTACTTCAACGTTTACAAATGACATGGAAATCCAGCACTGACAGAAGAGTGGGTAACAAGGTGTAGTGCAGATATGAATGATATGAATTTAACTCACAACAAGCTTTCCATTGTCCCTGTACTCAGCTAGGAGTAAAATTTTTCAGTTTCATATCATGGATAAGAAGAGTTCAGATGATGCATCCTTAAACTTAGATTCAACCTAGATCCAGAGAGCAGAACGTTCCCTCGATTTCGCTTATATACAGTTCTTTGAGATAGGTGCAACATGACAAAATAAGATGATAAAATTTTGTAAGATCGACACAGATACTTTTACATTTGCCGCATTCCATCCAAATTCAGAAAGTAATGACAAAAAAGTTACTACTGTCTTAAGCAACTGTTACAAATTGAAAGTAAAAGCAATGATCTCTTATAGCACACAAGAAACAAGATTATATGCAAGGTCCCAAGCAGGACAGCAAAACTTCTTGTATTATATCCAAACCTGGCTTTTGCCACACCTACCTTGACTTCAGAAATCCTCCTGCCTGGTTTCCGTTTACTAACATTTGACTGTTTTGAATTCCGAATGCGACTAGAACGCCTTCGTACCAACCATCCCCGCATTACTGAACAAGAGAATATATTTGAATTAAGACAGTGCATATGGAATTAATCTGGCTACAACCAAAAAAGAGATGCTTTACCAGATTGTATTTGTACAACTGCCATGAGCTGCTTATCTAGGTTTAGCTTCTTGCAAGCAACCTGCTCCTTCAAACTGAGTAAAGCATTATACTCCTTTCTTGCGATTTCACCACGGACATCTACGGATATATAGTATCAGTATGTAAGGAGAAAGAATATGCAGTTTGATAAGTGAGTAGATGGAGCAGTACAAAGGATTAACCAAAAGAAAACATCCATTTCTTTCAAACATTTTGGTTCATGTGGAAGAAAAGATATATCAGCTAGTAAACAGTGGATCTAAAAATGTGCTGGGCAGAAATCTTTCCACCAAACAAAGAGATAATCTTGGGATAAATTCCAACAAATCATCAGAACAAGAAAGGATTTCTTCTTCTTAAATTCATTTCAAAGAAGCAAATGAATGTTCTAAGTACAAATGATGGGCTAGGAGATGGCCTTACATGATTGCAACGTCACCACCCCTTCCTTAAGTTCATGAAAGTATTGACGGGCCCGATGACCACGGAAGCACTTCTGCACCTCTAGAGTACCTTGCAAAACTTGTTTCCTAACATCTTCCAGGGAATTGATCTGTAGTCAAGCACAACAGAAGGCTAAACAAACTTCACCAGAGCATTTAATCATCCACAAGCAATCTACGAACTTTTGTTAGATGTAATACTGAAAAAACCTGTGCCATGAGCTTTAGAAAGGACACAACTTTTAAGACAAAACTAACCTGTCCTGCTCGGAAGTATAATTTCTTATAACCAACTTGGTACATCTCAGGAAGGATATCAAATTGCTGTAGAATGGCAACTGACATACTTAAAGGATCTTGACGTGCACTATTTTCAGGAAGTAGGAACCCATACCTGAAAGTCATGCCAGCATATTATGAATAGATTTAAAGCAACAATAAGAAGTTAATGGACATGAAGATAGTGGCACTTTTCACCTTCTTGTGAATTCTTGATGTGTCATCCGGGTGGGGTACCCAGATCTCGAGATCCTAACAACTTCTAGAACCCCACAGGATCTAAGCTGCTCTAACACAAGATCCTTCTCGAATGCACCAGGAATCTGCTTATTATTTGGCTTTATACAACGAATGAAATGTGGAGTTGTCCTCTCAAGCTGCTGCATTAATTTAAACAGTTGTCCCTGTAACCATGGAAGACCAAAAAGAAATATGACTGGTCATTAACAAGTTAACAAGTGAGCAACATTGCATTATGACTGGACATAAAAAAGTGACTGGTTTTGTCTATACAATGCAGTTTTCTCCTTTTTTTTCTTAAACGGTCATAGTTTTGGTGCGGGCATGTGGGTGTGTGCCTCGGGGGAAGGGAGGGTACTGGATGTGGAGAGGAAAAAGAAAATTATTCACCTTGAATTTTGTGGCAACACTTTGCTTCTGATAAGCAGGCCTTCCCAACTGGAAAGATGAACTTGCCAATTTCTCGGATTGTTCGAGCACGGAGGCAAACCACTGTGGTAACTGGCATGCCGTACAAGATGAGAGTAGTTGAACGATTTCAGAGTGCAATGCATCTCTGTTCTTTTCCAAGAATTCCCCCGTGTCATAAAGAACCTGAAGAAACATTTATCAGTAAAAGGGTGTTTAAAACATGTAATTGGAGAGATCAAGTCACAACTAACGTGAGGGACAAAAGGCAATACCATTTTATAACTACAATATTAGTTTTTTATCCTTGTTACTCATGGAAGAAAGTGCGTAGACCCTATAAAGAATCAATATTGCTATTTAACATATTGGCATATCAAGGGGACAAAAAGTTATGTAAAAAGAAGTGAGGTATGTGTATGTTAGTAATGCTTTAAGTCAGCCAACCAACTGACCAGTTCCCGGTAAAATGGTAGTTGAACTCGTCCCCATGATCGACTGTTATTATGCAAAAATAGATATATCTAATGCACGATTCAGGAGACCATGTCCACCATATCCTATCGACATATGCGGACATACTCTTTCTAAATAACATTTTTTGTGGATAAATTGGACCAGCAAACTCTAGTCATTGCATAATTCCAGAATAAAAAAGTTAAATGGCTAAGTTATAATACTAATGATTATTTTTTAATCATGGTCATGGGTGCACCGAAGTTAAATGCGCTACAGTAGAAAGAGAACTCTTCTAAAAGCTAAAGACAAGATTTGGAATAATGGATTTGTCAAAAGTATTCCTCCAACAAAAAAAGTTCATATTATGTATCTGCGATCAGAATAACATGGTATACCTAACTTTCTCCAAAAGTCAGTGATAAACTAATTTTAGCATCTTACATGAATTATCGGTTCGTGCATAGTAATAAATGTCAGTAATGACCCCAATGGACCATTTTTATTTTTATTTTATTTTTAACAGGGTGGATTGGCTAGGTTTGATGTCGGAAAAGGTGTCATGTCAAAGTTATGTTGGTATCTGGGGTCATATATCCAGATAAATAATTCAGAATTCTGCTTATAATTCCAGCAGAACAGGTTTAGTCATTTTTTTGTCAGATGTTTCTACAAATTCCACAGAGACGGCTATAAGTAAACTTACTTCTCCAGCATAATGGCGAATACTAAATGCTCCACCCCGTTCTCCTTTAAAGCAACGGTTAGATTTCAAGTGCTGCTTCAGCTTCATGGCAAAAGTTAAATGTGTAGCCTTGGGAAATTTTGATTCTTCATCCAGTAAAGATATTAGCCCAAGAGGTTTCTGTTAAAGCACACCAGCATCAACCATAAATACACAACACTATGAACAATGAATACACACCATACCCACAAAATAAACACACACACAAAATATCCACTGTTGAAGAAACGGGCAGAGAAATACCTTCTCGATGAGATCCAAACAGTCTTGGTTGTCCTCAAAATCTATTTTTGTCCAGTCAATTCCATCTAACTCATACTCCTAGAAAACATATAGAAAAAAAAATTTAAAAAATGAAGAGGGCACAAAAGAAACAAACTTGAACCATCCTTACGTATATTCAGGACCTGAATATATTCCACATATTGTATAAAAGTTGAGTATCCATACGCTGTTTTGAAAGTGAACATAAAGCAAACATGTCAAGCAGGACGTATTGCAAGCATCAAC
The DNA here is from genome assembly GCA_034509725.1 of Sesamum angolense. Taxonomy (NCBI): domain Eukaryota; kingdom Viridiplantae; phylum Streptophyta; class Magnoliopsida; order Lamiales; family Pedaliaceae; genus Sesamum; species Sesamum angolense. Next base: position 8,870,756 of record JACGWL010000007.1, on the reverse strand, counting down.
AATCCTCAAAAAGCCAATTACTTCGTCTGATAAAGGTAAAACCTTTTAGGGGGTATGAGATTTAGAGAACTATGATCCTGAAGCTTAAGTACTCAACCTTGTGAAGTACGGAGTGACCAGCCAATCCTATCCAAAGTAATTGGAACATGTATAAGATGCTCACCTCTTGTGCAAGTTTAAACAGATGCCGGTTAAAATGTTGCTGGAGCCTCTCATTCGCATAATTTATACAAAACTGTTCAAAGCTATTTCTCTAAAGCCGAGAAGTAGAAAAAGAACAAGAATCAGATACAGCTGTTTCACATCATAAACACCATGGAAAACTTAAAACATAATTTACCTTAAATGATTCAAATCCATAAATATCTAAAATGCTTATGGATCTGCCAGTGTGCTGTTTGCCAGTTGCAAGTGATACATTGATCTTTTCAACCAACCAGTCGAACAAGCTCCCGTAGATGAACTTAGCTAATGAGTCTCTTGTATCAATTGCCTGCATTCAGGGGAAGAGATACCTTTGACTCAGATGTATATGGATCCAGTAGCTTGACATATGCTCTTGTAGGTCCTCAAGCATTGGCCACAGAATTAGAAATAATTCTTTTTGCAGTTTTCTATCTGAGAAACAGTAATAATTGAAAACATATTAACCTGTCGCAGCGTCAGCCTTCTGGCAACTTTCTCCCTTCCAGCCTGTATGCTATGGGTTGATAGAGCAAGCATTAGGTCCTGAATACCACAGCCAATCAAGCAAGCAGCATTGCTAACAGCTGTAGATAAGGGAAAATCATGCCAATAGTCAAGTCAAAGCACCTAGAGAGAAAGCAGGCATGATAAATCCAGGCATAAGTTTCTAACTTATCAGAAGCCAATGCTCAACCTACGAAGATATTCAAGATAATAAAGTATCTAAAATATAATTGGGAATATTAAGGCAAATCTTACTCTTTGGACCTCTTATACAGAACATAAATTTATCACCCCACCAATATAACTATCCAAGACTAAAGTAAGGATCATATCCACACACAGCACTAGTGACTGGCAAACAATTAAAAAGAAAATGAAATGAAGCAATAGACAAATTCCACATAAGGCAACAAAAAAGAGCCGATTCTTATAATCTGTTTCTGCCTTTCTACAATTCATGGAATGCAGACGAAACAGAGAGCGAGTATGAGCAGTCTCAAAAAGAAACTCTTACACTTCCTTTCTTTCTCATCTTGGATGCAAGAGCCCGAATTAAACTGCAACCTGAGACTTAACTGATTTTAAAGCAAGTTGTTTAGCTGCCTTGTAGTTCTATGTGATAAAAACAACCCGAGGCTAAAGGTCTATAAGAACAGAAGCAATCACTAACTATGGGTAATTTAGTCTTCAAACAGAACTTACCTTAATGTCTACTTATGTACTTGATGTCACATAATAACCAAAAGAGAGAGGAGGAATAAGAGAATTACTGGAAAAAAATATGAGCAATAAATTGCAATTCAAAACCTCAATCAGCAAAATCAAAAGACAGGCCTGTTAGCACGAAATTATGTACACTGAATGAGTTCAGCTGACAAAATTGTAAGGACTTCAGGGTACAAGTAGCATTAAAGGGGTGATAGATTTAAACCAAAGCAGTACGAAATTTTACAAGACCACAGCACTTTCCATTGTATATTACATGTGTGTGTCATCATTTATTTTAATCCAAAATCTAGTTTGGTGTGGATGTTGCATTTTTGTTGTGCAGATTCAAGCAAAAAAGTCCAAGGTCTGCTCATGAGAAGGTCATGTACGTCATATGTTAAGTTTTCACTGCTGTAACCATAAGCAGTTTAAACTTAATTTGTAGAGTTCCAAATGGTAAAGGACTTATTCAATGTCGTGGGAAATGAAATGACCATCAGAAAAGTTTTTAAGCCTTACAAATAATAAAAGAGAAGAAAAGCGCATGTAATCTGGTACACAGTTGCAGAAATTGAGCCACGGACATTAATTGTTGCACTAAATAAGGTACATGCTGAATGTGAGTAGTTTCAATTCAGGGAACCGGCCTTCATACTTTCACCTCAAGGATTTGTTTTCTACATAATGCCACCGAAGAGTGGTTTCCATGAAAATGAGCCGAAATAACAAGTTCTTGAAATTAGCTAGTCTTGACTCTTGGTAGGCCTATGCTAAGGCCCAGATTACAGGTCAAGCTTAAGAGGGAGTTCATGGCAGATGATGGTGGTAGTAGAAGCTCATGTGGTATGGAGCTGCTTTGTACACAGCAAGGTGTAACTTTATGCAACTCAGGGATGGTATCTATCTCAAGGGGGGCATAAGACGGAGCAAAGAAAAGTCCTGAAGAGGCACAAAGAGAATACTGAAGCAAACATGTAGTTACCTTCATCAGCAACAACGTCTATGTGGTTTTCATGGTCAATAACCCGAAACGATATGTTTCCCAGCCATAATACTGCAGCAAGCATCTCGAACACTTGCTCCTGATCATCTCTGCAAATTCTGACAGTATCTAAGGCTCCCTAGTGAAAGAGAAGCATTAAAATTAGTACCGGTCTGTAACAGAAAAAGAAATATGTGGAAAATAATAGATGGTCTACAGGCAACTAAGCTCATCGAAATCAACGCCTTAATTTTAAGGCTTTTAGCCCCGAAGGGAAACTTTTTCCTGAATAAAGATTCAAATCTCTTAAGATACAACAGTACAGGTTAGCAATGGAAAAGTGATTGCATATCCACAGTGGGCAGGAATCCTGTACATAACATACTGGGAGGTCTAGTACATTACCATAAGCATATGAAACTTGCGAGCGTCATCAACATCATGGATCACCAAACAATCACTTTGCTTGAGATAGGTGTAGTCACAAGCTCTTTTTAACCTCAACCTACCTGAAAATTCAACCATGCCCACGAGGTACATATATGAAGATACTAACTTCTTGATGCATACATATTGTATTAAGTCATATATTTGCACAAAAATCTTTCAGATGTCTGCAGCACCATAAAAGGCAGATAAATTGAACAAAAAGTTATGGTAATCAAACTGCCACAGATCTAAGTAGGTTTCAATAACTGGGAAAGAATTGGCATTCACATTTCTTGTAAATCAGAATTCATTGTGACTGTGGTTGAAATAATGAATTCTTAAATTGTGAACAACAAATACTACTTATAGATGCTACTTGCAGAAGTGTGAATATCTTATCCATACATGCTAGTTCCAATTTTAAATGACTAACATATCAGTTAAAGATTGCTTTTAGACTTTAAAATAAATTTCAAAAATATATTTAACCTCCTTTTGAGCTAATGTGGCCAGCAGATTATTTGAATTTGGAGTTGCTCTTGAATCCATTATCTCAAAACCGTTGAATTTGAATACATGCACTTACCAATTTACAAGCACTTGAAATACCAGAACGTAAATACACCAACACACACAGATGTGATCCCCGTGATCAATCTCAATTATTTAACAAGCACAATATAATCTTTCACAAACCCACAAAAGCATGCCACAAGTATGCAACTTAGGCAAACTTTCTAGTCCTGGGAACTAGTTGGTAGTAATTAGTTCATTACCAATAACTATTTGCAAATAAATGACATTTTCTCCACATAACAAGTTTTTTCACACATTTCAAACGTGAAAATACATGAAATATTAGGAAAAGAGTTAAATCAGGATTAGGCAACAGACAAAAAAAATCATTTGAAGTTTGGGAAAATAAAAAAATAATTTAAAAAAAAAAAGTAAAGGATACAAGAAAGACACCATTGGGAAATGGGGCAAAAGCTGAAAACAAACCTCGGAGACCAGAAGGAGCCCCAGCACAAAGCTGGTAGAAAATGTGATATGACCTCTCTCCTTTGGCCAACTGAACAACTCGTGACTGATCCAATGAGATATTTTGCTTCAAAAAGTTAATTTACCGGGGAGATAAAGACTGGAGACGGTTATTCAATATTATTTCAGATAGGAAGACTAACCTTTTCAAGTAGGACTACACCATTGATTCAGAATAGATGTTGACATGGACCAAATTGTACAAACAAGTCAGTTCAGAGTTAGGTAAAGAGAAATCAACAAGTAATCCTACTCCCAAAGTTTGTCTTGGCAAGTACAAAGATGCTTACAAGTCTGTATTTTAGCACCACACATTTTTCCAGTAGCACTAAAGTGGATTTCAGTTAACTTGCCCTGCACCACATTTGAATAATCAAGCCAGAAATTTCACATGTTGATTGCTAAAGCTTAATGTAGGATGCCTCATCAATTAGAACGTAATGGACAGAGAGAACTCACAAATCGGCTTGAGTTATCATTCCTGGCCGTTTTAGCATTACCAAAGGCCTCCAGTATACAGCTTGTTTCCAAGACTTCAGACTCTATTCCTCTACTACCTCCAACAACTGCAGCCAAATATTGCATGGCAATCTTAGCTGTTTCAGTCTTCCCAGCACCACTCTCCCGCTACAATAAATGACAGGAAACTATTTCTTTCAATAACACATCATATATACTAACCGATAACTAAAACATTTAATATTACAAATATAGAAAAGTATTAAATCCGAAGAAGCAGTATAAGTAAAGCAACATGCTAATAAAGAAATGGAAAAGGAGTCGTAGAATCTCTTCGACAGACCTTATGATGATAGACTGGTTTATTCCGTCTGCAGAATTCACAATTGTAGCAAAAACAAATGAGATTTACCACCTTGGCTTAAGTGAAACGTCAATAGTAGCATTCAGATACTTTAAAGAATTCTACTCTACCTGTCATCATTTCATTGTACGCTGCGTCGGCAACCGCATAAACATGAGGGCTGTCCAGGAGATTCTGTCTATAAGCTGTAATAAAGTCATTCCCATACAGCTGGACATCTTTGAAAGGATTGACTGCTACTAAAACAGGTCCTGCCTTACTCTAGGCAAAATAGGGACAAAAAATTGCTCAAGAGCATAGACAGAGAGCACGCATGGTACACACTAAGAGAAATGCTCAATCACTACTTACATATACTATGTCTTGCGCAAATCTATAGTGAATATTGTGGAGAACTGAAGGCTCATTCAAATAACTAAGTTGTATAAGATCATCCACACCCTCAAGAATGTCCGGATTGGCAGGTAAGAGCTCCTGTGTCGGAACTGTTGCAACCTACAGAGAAAGCATAGTGAGTATGTATATCCCACTCTCAAGTCATTCAGTGTCATTGTAGATACTCAAAACATAAGAGAAAGTATGAACTAACACTTCCATCTGACAGCAGAACAGAAGCTTTCTCCCCTGAAGTTGATTGTATTTGCCCTGATTCCCATATGCCATTATGCAGCCGACACCAAACACTAAGTTTCTGAAAAGGAGTTGAAATTATCAGATCTGTGTAGCAGGCAAAAATGTTAAAATACAAATATTTCATCAAGATAAGAAGACACAATGATTTCCTCTGCTACAACTAAAATTATGGTCCCGGATATCAGTTTGAATGCCATGAATATTCTGAATGAATAATATTCATCTTAAAGGATATAGTGTAAATTATCTGACAATTGGCTTACCCAGCCCAACGCTTGACATCCAGTGCAAAACCAGAACGTTATATGGCACATATGAAGGCATAAGAAGAAGGGAACAGAGACAGTTGAATATGAATTGCAATAGATGTTTTGAGTTCACCACAAAACCCATGATAAATCTTAAAATAATTAGCATCTGATCATGCAAAAGGAAAAGATCCACGAGTACCAGCAGTCAGGCAACAAAGTTGGACCACGTTATGTACCTTTTTAATAAAATATTCCAGATTATCACCCCCTGCGACACCCGAAACCTTGGGACAGCTGCCGGAGGAGAGTTGGCGAGCTTGGATATCTCTTGCGACTTCTGCTTGTGTCCCATCTCAGGTGATGCTGCCATGATGTAGGGTGATTCGCCCGGTCCCATTTCTTTCACTTTTTTAGTCCCAAAACTTTTCCGTCTCAGTCCTTTCGAGTCTTCGTTCTGCACGCTACAACCTAACGAGCTCTGGGCCTTTTTCTCAGATTCCCCAATTCCGGAGCTCGTCGGCAGCGGCCGTTTGGCAGATGGAAGGCGAGCTCGAGATGCAGGCCTGGGACGAGCCGGGAGAGGCGGAGGCACATCCTTCTGCTTCTCATTCTCGTCTCTTCGCCGGAGAGAATCCAGCATTTCCTCCAAGGAGCTCCGAGCTAATGAATTTGGCGATATCGACAACATATTTGGTCCTTTGATAATCTTCACCACGAAACCATCAGAATCGTCCAAACAACAATTGTTTCCTCTATTCAAACTTCGAACAATGTCTAAGCTGACATTGTTCAAAACATGAGCCTAAAACCCTTAACCCGAAACAAAATCCTGAAAAACTCAAAATTAGGTCCCACAGATATCAAATCATGCCCACGAACCCAAATTTCAGGTGAAAACCGCAGGAAAAGCACCGAAAACCAACGCTGCGGATGGGAAAAAAACAAAAACAAAAACAAAAAGAAACCAAATTCCAGAGAAACCACAGAAAGCAAACTCAGAGGTTCCCCCCCAACGCAAAAGCTCCTTGCAAAAAACGGTTCCTCGAAAACAAAGTTGGATTTGTGAGTTACGAGATTAACGCTTGCCAAGGAAATCAAACCTCGGGCTCAGAGAGATACATTAATGGCGTATATCAGAAATAGATAATTCTCCGAATTACCGAAAGAAGAAGTCCCGCTCTTGCAGAGCTTTTGGGGAGATTTTAGGGGTTATTATTAGGAAATTTGTGAAAGATGAAGTTGAAAAAGGAAACTAAACGTAGAGGAGATTTTTGAAATATCTTTGGGGCAGATCAAAACCGTTGAGATGCATCTGATGATTGAGGGTATATACCTTTTTTCAAATTTAAATACGGAAAATTAGTTGAATCCATACAGTGGTGACATGGGAATTGTAGAAGGTGGGGGCACCCCATTCGAGAGGATAAAATAGGAATGAATGGAATGTTCGTTATTTAGGTGCAGCGTCTCATCTTAATTTACATTTTTAGACTTCTCTCTTCTCTTCTCTTCTCTTCTCTAATTATATACATTCTTGTCCTCTTATGTTTACACCCGCTGAGTTTGGTCAAACCTTTGGATAATTAATTAAATTTTAATAATCACTCATGTTGTAAACGTTCATTTTGAATATATATATATTAGTTTGTGAAATTTTTGATGTTCTAACATTTACAAACTGCAAATTATTGTGTTTGAATAATTTAAAAATAGTTATACTTTAATTTCACAAAACGATTCACCCCAAATGAATTTTAGAATTGTCACCTAATTTAAGTTTTAAAAATTATTTATGATAACTATAATCGATGGGTGAAACTTATTCAACAATTTTTAAGAGATATTGCTACTTAGAATTTACTTATTTTATGAAATAATTTTTTATGTCAATATATGTTTGTATAAGATTTTTGAAATTTTCAAAAAAGATTGTTTCGTTTATGTTTATATATTACCCACCACTTTCATATATCACAATAATTGTAATTATTATACTTTATTTTACTTCTCGAAATTTGATATGCTTAAAATTTTCTTCATTTCAACAAAATTACTTTTACTTAACTTTAGAGCGAATTGAAATCGAACGTCAATCAATCACGATGTCCATATTTTCATTCCACATACATATAATTTCAATTTAATTCTAACTAATCCAAGTCGAGTTCCGTAAATTTTCGCAATATGCCAACCTCTTTCTCTATAGAAAACAAAAATGTATTATTTATTTGATAAAAGTAAACTATAATTGTTATTCATCTTTCTAGTGTAACCCAATAAATTTGGACCTCTATGGCTACCCCACTGAAACAAAAAAAATAAATGTTTCAAAGTTATTTACCAACTCAAACATAGTACGCAAAATTATTATATGCCTCTAGCATAGGCATGTACTATATCAATTATTGAGCCCAAACATCATCAATTTTTCCAAGTGACAAGGAATGATTATCATTATTATTTATATTTTATGTGAACTTTATATAAATTATCGGGTGTACACATTCAATGGAATTATTTTTAAATTAAATTTATTTTTCCTCATAGTTTTGTTTTCCTAATTCTCCAACTACAACACAATTAATAGTATTTATACACCCAATACACAGGTACACACCCAGAAATTCGAATACAAAATTTTTAATAGAAAAATCTTATGTCTAAATTATTGAGTTGTATTGTTGAAATTTCAAAACTACTTACATTTAATAAGTGTAAATGCAGCCAACATAAGTACAAATATAGTGGGGAATACAACGAAATGCAACAAGTACAATTGACGGCGACACATGAGTTGAGCTGAGAGGCATGTTCTGTCGTTTCTGGATCAATATCCAAACTATGTTGAATTGGCGGCCTCTCAGTTACAACTACTGCATTTCGAAAAATTATTTAATATGACATCAGACATAGACATACTGATGGTGTGTCTAAAAGTAAAAAAAAAAAAAAACGGTGTCGAACATGTAAACAACAAGTTTTGAACACATTTTAAATTCTTTTTATAATTTTAAAAGGTTTGGGCTATTTTTTTTAAAAAGAATTTTGAGTCCAATAAAAAATAAAAATGATTAACTAACTCATCTCAAATTAAAATTTTGAGAATAAATTACTAAAAAATTGGGAGATGGTCGTGATGATTTAATTAATTCGAATACTGAAATTTTTTCATTGCTCGCTTTTAAGATAAATTGATTATGTATATTTTTTAAGTCATATTTGGTTAAAAATATAGTTGTAAGACATGTTAATTTTATATTTTATCTTGATTTATTCATATTGCATATTTTTTTTAAAAATTTGAAAATATATATATAATAACCTATACTATTATAAAAAAAAAGGGAAGTTAGACTCAAAGTGGTAGTTCTCACTACACCAAAAATTTTAAATACCAAAAATGCCCTTCTATATAAAACTTAATTAATTTCTCAACTCACATTAAATTAACTACTCAATCACTTTTTACTGCATTCACAAATTAAATTTACTCAATTTTATTTAATTTTATTGTTTACTAAAATAAAGATACATATTAGTATTTATTGATATAATGTATGTGGTACAAAGTTTTAGTTTTTAATTTAATGTAAGTAAAATATGTATTGATGATTTATGTATTAGAAAAAATTTATCAACGGTTTATGTATGTAAAGTTGTAAAATAATAACAAAATTTAATATATATATATATATATATATTAAAATAAATTATGAGTTTTCAATAAAATAAAAATATTAATAAATTCATGCGCGCAGGTACTGCGTGCCACAGAATCTAGTAATATATATTATATGCAACCGTTTCAATGTTTGTCATCTCTTAATTTTTCTACATTTCTCATGTCACATGTTAGTATCGTATTGTGTCTGTGTCGCCGTGTCCATGCATTATAGCTTCCAACCTTGTATTGTAAGAAGGTGCATGCTAAGAGCAAATCCCACATTATATATGAGATTTTTTTTTTTTTTGGCGATGTACACTTTTTAATCTTAATGTTAATAATTCTAAAAATTATTGTATGGTTAAAGCTGCGTTATCAATATAATTTGAATTTGAAAATTGCATTATAAGTTACTATTGTATTTGATATTATACTTTATATCAAAAAAGTTAATAAACACCACCTACATGTTTAAAAGTCCAAAATGTAATATTAATAAAAAAAAAAAAGCTTAAGTAATTTAATGTGAATGTGCGCGTGGCATTGAATTGAAGTACGGTACGGATGCACATGTTGCAACCATCATCATGTCTATCCTTAATGATGCTAATAATGTAATGTCAGTGCAGTTATGGTGGATACGGTCGTTAAGGCTTTGTCTACTAACTAACCTACTGCCCAATTTTAATTTAATGTGTCAAATTTAGAGATAGAATTAAATAGATCTCAATCAAAGGATAAACTAAGTTAATGATTGAATCAAAATAATACTAATCATAGGTAAGTTATAGATAAGACAACGTTGCTAATATTATAATAATATTTGATTAATCGTGCTCAATCACTTATGCTATATTAATTTAAGTCATATTTACTTTGAATTATGTGATTAGAATAGAATATATTAAATTGTAATTATTATCATGAAAATATCGCATCATATTTTGGATTTGAGACACTAATAACGAGTTAATAAAAATAAAGTAAACAAAAAGCAAAGAGTGATTAGCCATGATATAATGACTAATCACCCAAAGTAAAGATGGCCTTAATTGATTGTGATTGACAATATTGATGTACCATTATTTATACGATAAATATAAGAAATAAGTCATTTTTATTATTATATTTTTATGGTAAAAGAGTACAACAATAGGTTCTTATGTAGGTATTAAAAAATAAATTACATAGTGTCAATTTCTTAAATGTTTAATTTTTCAAGAATTTACATGAGAAACACGTTTTTAATTCAGCGTATGGTTCTAAGACATCAGCCCAAGCCAATTACTTGATTTGAAGTTTGAGCCCAATGGATATCCAAATGAAGACCCGGAAGTTTCTTTTCTGTTTTCCTTTTCTTTTTTTGGCCTGGAAACAACAATTTCTTGGCCTAGGGTTTTAAGCTTCTGTCGGAACTCGAGGGGAACCGCAATACTCTGCAAACCTCTGGAAATCGACAATGGCGAAAAATAGAAACAAGAAGAAGAGAAACGGTTCGAGAGAAATGGCGATCGACGACTCTGTAGCTGATCATTCGGTTGGGGACGAGTCTCAAGGTTCCAACTCTCTTTTATGTTTGTTTTTTTTTTCTTCCCTGTCTGAATTGTCGTATTTACTTTAGTAGGAAACAGAAGTTGAAACTTACTGTTCTGTGTGAAATTTAAAATTCTCAGCCATGGACACGTCTGAGACTATAGCTTCCAGCGGTTCTGCTCGTGGATCCCTCAGGTAAGCTCAATTTTTGCTTTGGGTTGTTCTTTTAATTGAGTTATGTTGTTTTCAGCAATTCGTCAATAAACGATAGGTTGGGCGATTGCTGTGTAAAATTATTGCTATTTGTTAGATTTTTTGCAACCTGTTTAGTTAAACAAATTACAATATGTAACAGCTGAGATGAAATAGTTGAATACGTGTTCAAGAACTAACATGAATATAGATAAATATATATATATATATATATATATATATATATATATATATATGTGTGTGTGTGTGTGTGTGTGTGTGTGTGTGTGTGTGTAAATAAGAATTTTAGGTCACGACAATTTCCTGAACTTGGAAGGTATTGGTGGTTTGATTTCTGACCAGCTTGGCCACTCACCTCATGGATTTGAGGATGATTGGCTTTAAGTTGGGCGTGTGAATCTTGTTAATGGCATTCTGTGAATCATTTATATTGAATTTTTGTAATCTAGTTTTGCTTAATATAAGTTTAGTGCTAAAATCATTTCCTTGGGGATATGAATTTTTTGTTTGTCTTACTGGGAAACAATTTTGTCAATGTATGTGGTGGTAGTTATCCAAGGTTCTGTTATTTGCATTGTGTTTGTAGCTTTTGTAATTTGGTCTGATTGTTATCTAATACAATCTTTTAACTTTTTATCTTTCTTATGGGGCCTATATAAGCATGGACATTGGTTTTCGGACATCGTTTACATTGAATTTAAAATAAATCTCTGCATGTCTTGTAGTTCGTTACTAAATGGAGGTGATTAATTTCTTAACTTGCCCGCATAATATTGCATCGGATTAGAAGTTAATTTAAAGTTGCTACTTTAAATTTACTTGAAAAAGAAACCTCACAGTAGGAATCTCTGTTATGCTTGCTTTGAAAAGTCCAACAATTTGAGTTTTTGCTGATGCAGGCAGACGAAAAAGGGAAGACCCATGAAGAGATCTAAGAATGTGCGGAAGATGAAGGCAGTAGCTAAAGCTATTTCTCAAAGTGAGAAGTCAGTGGAGAAAATTTCAAAAAGTGAAGGCAAGACGTTGAAGTAAATTTGCCAAGAATCTTTACGATTAATTGTCTTGTGTAATGAATCTTACTCATAGAGAAGCCTTGAGTATAGTCTGTGCAATGTATCTTCTTGTTTGTTGGTAACTGGTTATAATAGTTTCAGAAGTTTAGTGGTAATTCAGTTTCAATGCTGTCTTTTAAGTTTTAAGTTTCAAATATAGATATGAAATCTTTCAGTGGGCCAGCACCTTCGGTTTACCATCTGATGAAGGATTTGGGTGTTAACTCTCGATTGGGTTGCCATGGCTGTAAATTGTACAGTCAAGCGAGTCTGTACAGCTCGAAGCATATCTGCACCTGAAAGCTTAAGGGAATACAGTTCTTCATATTGGTGGATTGCTAGAGTGTTGTATAGTGTCTTCTGAAATTTCCCAAATTTGCCATAGAGAAACTCTAAGCAGAATTCAGCTCTGCTACTGCTGCAAAAGGTGTTTCTTGAGTTGACTGACTTCATGATTTTTTGGACACCGCCGTCTTTCCGTACTTGTGCTCTGTGGACAATGCACATGGATTAGGATAGAAAGAAAATGCATTTAAAGGTTTGCAAAATTCTTGGATCTCGGCATTTATTAGAAGTTTCGTATAATTGGTTTAAATCTAACATAAATTATGCAGTGATTATAACATATGTATGCACAAAATAATGAAGCTGCAGCATAGTAGAGGCCAGATAACAGAGTTGAGAAAAATCCATATGTCCACGTGGCATAAACCATTTCCTTACGAAAGTGTGTCGCGAGATTTGAACCCACGCTTTCACCAATCCGCGGAACCTTTGACCTACCAATACAAAACAAAGAAAATGAACGTAAAAAATATCGTACAAAGTATAAAACTGCTCTTCTGTCTCACTCGTCTCTCTTAAAACGCATTCTTTCGTGTACTCTGCTCTCTCTTCAGTAGTAGCGATATCAATATATTTCCTCTCTTACTGAGATTGCCAATGAAGTTGGCCTTAATAAACAGTTGCAGCAGCAATTTTAGCTGCTGCCGTCAAATCCCAAGTTCGGGTTTTAGACGTCTACCCTCTCCAATCCATGGTGAGTTGCATAATCCAGGAAAAGCCCTTCATTTCTACATATATTTATATATTTTTCTTATCCATTTCTGATGCCATTGGAGTTCTTGATTTTCTATTGTTTTGATAAGGTCATTATGACAAGGAGCAACCGCGATTCCTCAAGCTTGAGCCTGTTAATGGACAGAATGTTGATAAGTCACCGTCCAAGACTAGCAAAATTGATCTTGCTAGCGCTTTCATAAATTCTGTTGCGGGTATTGAATACTCGTCTTTTTATTTTCTTGTAAACATTTTGTTGCTTGAACTATTGACTTAGGATGTGGGTTCCTTTTTATTCTTTTGATAATGATGAAATCTTCGTTAGGGCTGTCGAAAATTGAATGGTTTTACATTTTGGATACTTTCTTGCCTATTGTTGTTGTCTGGTTTTGTTAAAGAATCTGAGAATGTAATTTTGTTTGTGTCAGTAGCTTATAATTGACTTGCATTTGCTGCAATTGTGGATGCTCCGGGTTTCTATGGTTTTGTATTACTATATTAAATGATATCCTTTTTAATGTTCAGTTGCGGCTTTGGTTACAACGCCAATGGCAAATGCTCTAACCATGGAGAATATGACGGTGAGAACTTATTCATTTTTATGTAGATGGGCAGATCTTTATTCTTTCAATAGGTGACTTAGAATTTGTCCTTCATATCTGTATTATAATGGGGCAGTACGGAAAATGGTATCAATCCAAATTGTGGATATCTATAATATTCCTGGGCGGGGAACTGGGAAGGGATGGGGAATATGGTCTGCTTTTATTTGAACTGAAACTGAAAATTGAATTCAAAGTTCTGGACACTTTTTATTTCCAAGTTTCATGTTACTTTAATCTAAGTGTATATCTTAACATTTTTCTGGGTTCGCATCATCAAGTTCTCGGTTTTGTGATATTTGGGCATATGGTTGCATCTTTGTGGAGGTTATCCACAGAACACTTTCCTTGTATTTGGATGAAAAGTTTTCCGGGGAACATTTCTCTTGTGTTTGCGCTGAAAAAAATTGGAAGATCATGTTAAATGCAGTCGACTCAAATATGGGGCAAGACCATAATATTTTGGAACTGAACTTAGAATTGAGCGGCTCCTTTTTGGCGGCTCAAGTGTTTCTGTACTAGTGTACTTGCCAAAGTGTAACTATTGTCAGGATGTAGGGTTTTAATCTTTTAAACATCCCTTTCTCTAGTCTCTCATCTAGTTAGAAGTACCTGTTTCTCTTTCTGGGCAGGAAACAACAGGTTCTCTGTATACGCTTGCTGATGGGAGCACCGGAGATTGGCTTGCAGGCATCTTATATTCCGCTACTCAACAAGCTAATGTGGCAGTTCAGGACCAGTTGTCAGCTCTCAGTTTTACTAGGTTTATATCCTTTCAAATATGTTCTGCTTTAGGTTAAGTTTATAGCTACTCCTGTGAGCTGTTCTTGCTCCATGGATTTCACACAAGTGTATGTGCAGTTTATCCGTCATTTTTGGTGCTGGGTTGGTGACTAGCCTTTCGCCTTGTACACTGAGTGTTTTGCCACTTACTCTTGGTTACATCGGTATGACTTTCAATGATTCTTGTCTGCTTTTATTGTGCAGTCTTTTTTTATGTCTTACTCTTTCTGGATTTTCTGGTATTTAGGGGCATTTGGCTCTGGGAAAAGCAAAACAGAGGTAGGGTTTTCTTTTTCCCTATCTTTTCCATTGGGAAAGTTGTCTTTTTCCTATATTTGGGAACCTTGGCCAGTTACCAAACTATAGGCTCAAACTATAGATGCATTGTTTGTCAACAATCCCATTGGTAAGTTGTTGGAGAGGGAATCATAAAATGATGCTGGTTGATTTGATGCACAGGAGGTTGAGTTTTATCTGGAAAACTTTTCTAGTTTTAAGATCTTATGCAAATACATTGACATGAAAAAGTGTGCTCAGCTGTGGGACATTTACTTTTAGCATCAAAAGATGTCAAACATTTTCTGTGGACTCCGGATTGGCAGTAATATGAGCTGCATTTCTTATATGCTTAGAGTTTTCTGCTGCGCAGGTTATCGGGAATTCGATTTCATTTGCAATGGGGCTGGCTACTACATTAGCACTTCTTGGTGTTGGGGCCTCATTCGCCGGAAAGGCATATGGTCAGATAGGGCAGGGGCTACCTATAGCTGCTTCCAGTTTAGCTGTTGTCATGGGATTGAATTTATTGCAGGTACTTTGATATCATTTGTGCTACAACTCTTCAGTGACGAGCTAGGGTAGTGGTGATTCTGGGGTTCTCATTTATTATCACTAAATTCCTTTGTACTTTTATGTTGGGACTTAATTTAACCAAGACCTATTTGTGACCTTCCAAAACGTGCTTTTCGTAATACAAGTATTTACCCTTTTCATTATTTAACTACAAGTCTTCTTGCCTATTATTGACTTCAGACCTTTACAAGGGATTGTTTATCTTCTCCACTTATCACATTATTTTAAATCCTAGCACACCACGTCCTTCTCGCATAGATATATTTTTAGCCATAACCGATGAGGTTCTATACTTAATTAGAGTCTTTTATGTGTCGTTCAATCGTGCAGGTAATCGAGTTACAGCTCCCCTCGTTTTTCGATAACTTTGATCCTCGTGCTGCTGCTGCTAATTTTCCTTCAAGTAATAAGCACTTTAATCTTACAGTTGGTCGTTCACAAGATGTAGACGTCTTACTTATGCCCTTAATTTCCTGTCCTTGCGAATTATCAGGTGTCCAAGCATATCTGGCTGGACTCACATTTGCATTAGCCGCATCTCCTTGCAGTACTCCAGTGCTTGCTACCTTACTTGGATACGTTGCCTCGACCAGGGTACTAATCTGATTTATTTAAAGCATTTTTCTTAGTTTTCGTGATAGAAAAACTAAAGTAAATGTCATTTACATTCTTGCTCTTTAATCTTCAATTCTCAGGTCTCAAATTATTTATTCTTTCACAAGTATACACAAGTTCAAACAAAAGTTTTAGAAGGAATGGGGAAATTTTTTAAATATATTTTGATTTTCAATTGTAAATTGCCCCATCCGACTTGAATCTGAATTTGCAAATCGATGAAGTGAACAAAATGACTTATTTGGTTTCCTATTACAGGATCCAGTGATCGGAGGCAGCCTCCTGTTAACATATACGACTGGGTATGTTGCTCCTCTTCTTCTTTGCCGCCTCCTTTGCTGGGGCATTGCAGGTATGGTTTCGATACAACATTTTGTTGTCCTCTGTTATACCTATTTTTAGCATCTAATACTCTAGAGCAATGGGTATCTGCAGAGCCTTCTTTCGTTCCGCAAGTTTTCAGCATGGATCAACCCAATGAGGTAATAATTTCCAATTCTCGTAAACTGTCTGCCGTTTACTGTTAGTGCTTGGAGTCTTCTTTGGTGTTTCCGTTTCTGATATGGGAATTTGGTTTTGTTTCAGTGGTGCTCTCCTCCTGGGCGGGGGTGTGTACACCTTGTTGGATAGGCTTTTCCCAGCGACAATGGCTATGTAAGCAGCTATAGAACTACATTTGACAGGAAACAAGCACACAAGGGAAACTTCTGCTATGTAAGAATATTGACTGCTTTCTTCCTTTGAGGTTTTGATTGGTCGGAGCGGCGCAACTCCAAATTCTTGGAACATGTTTGTCCTATGCAAGCAGGGGTTTTCAGGGACTGAATGTACAAAAGGCTGGACATAGCATACCGTGTAGACTGCAGAATACCAAAAACATATATACATCATGTATTATATTCTTCTGCCAATTTCTTGAATTGCACAAGTATAAAGGAAAAATGGAAGAACCAACTGCGCTTGTAGGATGAATATAAGTTTCACTGGCTCCACTCCTTTTTCCTGGATTAGATCTCTTATTCAAAATGCTATCTTTGATTCCTTTAATATATGCACTGCGTGTAAAAAGATATTATACGACCGTTTCTTGTATTGAGTTTATCTTCTCAGCCCAATTTCACAAAAGGACATAACACAACACATAATAATAAACATGTGAAATGAACTTAAAACTGCCACAGAAGTATTGCTGTAAAACATGAAGAAACATCCCTAATTTTGCCACTCTCCAGTGATTTCCCCCAACTCCATCATTTTCTCCAAGAGAGAGTTTCTCTATATATGTGCATTCACATTCACAACAAACCTTGTATATAAATCCCCCTATTACCGATATTCTCATCCAACCCACTTCCCCAAAAATTTGTCCCGACTCCCAATTTCATGCTATGTCCCTCCACTACGAGCCGCGTTTGATCATCTCCATGTACTGGTTAAGAGACTCCTGCCGCTGAAGCCTCATCTCCTCATTGAACTTCTTGATAAACGCCTCCACTCTCCTGTTCAACTCATCCTGGCTCAACGACGCCTCCCTCTTCAGCTTCCCCGACCCCCCGCCACCAGGAGACGGGCTCCTAGTGTTGGTCCGGTCATTGAAGGTTTCTGCTTTCATCATTGTCTTCACCGGAGTAGTCTTCTCCAGCAGCTGGTGGTGGCCATGGACGTGGCTGTCCCGCTCCCAGGTGTCGGATTTTCTCAAGTGTCTGGTCAGCGGGACTGCGCGCCCCTCAGTTATCGTCTTCCATGTGCTCTCCAGTGTGTCTTGCCTCTTCGGCTTTGCCACTCCCAACACTGTTCTGCTACCTGATCACAATCCAATAGAATAAATGATTAAATGTTGTCTACTAGCAAAAGGGTGACGGGTCTTTCAATAATTACATTTATAATTATGTGAAATTAAAAAAAATCGAACTACTAAATTGTTTGGTTCAAGGAGACAACTGACCCTGAATCATAAACAATTCCCACATTAGCTAATTACGTAATATATTTCTGTTGGAAATGGGTGGGCTGTTTGGTCTACAGGGTTTAAGATAAAGACGGAAAAATTGAAATTGAAATTATCACTTGCCATTTGAGGAAAAAAACCAAAAGGCAGACGTGTGGGCAATGAGGTAATCAAGAGGTAACGGTCATTTTAGAATTGGGGGAGCGGCGGGGTCTTATCGTTTCAATTCCGGGCGGGTGGGCTTTTGGGGATTCGAGTGGGGAGTGGGAAAAGTGTCTACTTTGTTGTTGGCTTCTTGCTACCCCACCGCTTTCCGGGGGTATTTTGGTATTTTATGTTGATGATTTGTGACCGTGCGCCCGAGTATCACTATACATGGTCCTGGAAAGGTGATCCCGTGCGTGACGGTCCACCAAAAGGCATGTACTTGAGCCAATTATTTTAAGTTGAAGGGTGATAGGCGGGCCTCGATTTGTTTGGGTGCATTTAATTCGTGGACCGACAAACACCAGATTACAGCCAGCTACCACTCTAACGGTAATATTCTTTGCCAGCTGCCACATCCCGGCGGACCTAGCTCGCCGAGGAATTTCAAATTAATTTCTTCTCCGGCGAATCACTACCTCAATAACTACTCCTAATCGTTCTCTCTCTCGGTGGTTGGGGTTATGAATGATAAAAATACTGGAAATGTTTTTCAAAACGAAGGAAAAGGAAAAGTATACCTTCAGGACTGGTTTTAACGTTTCTCCGGTGACCGAACCTGGCAGAAACCGGCGGCTTAACATTTGACGGAGAATTTTCTGTCAAATCTTTACCCTCCGCGATATTCCAAGACGATTTAGCAATAACATACTCGTTCTCCTTATTGCTCGTCGCGTCTTCCGCAAAAGCGACACCGGCATCAGCAGCATTAGCAATAAAGGGCACCGGTTCACTTTTTGTGCTCCCACTCGCTTCCACCTGCTCGTACGTGTCGAACTCTAATCCTTTTTCCACCTTCACATCGTAACCGCTGGACTCGTTCAACACGACGCCGTTATATTTGTACTCCGCTGCTGAAAAATCAGTTGGCATACTTTTAACAGCCAGCGGCACCGCAGGTTGCGGTTCGACCTGACCCATGACAACCAACGGCTGCAGAGGAGGCGATAGTGAAACATCATCCTTCCTCGACTGGAGCTTGGAGGAAGCAACGATGGTGATGATGATGCAGTTGATGACGAGGTACAAATAGGGCGGCCTGAGCCAAGAAACGAGGCCGTTGTAGATAGAAGGAACCTCAGAAACAGCGAAATCCGTGATTGCTGGAACAGAAAATTTCAGCATAATCGCCGTAGATAAAACGCTGGTGGATATTAACAGAACTTTGAAGGACAACATGATGGTGCTTGATGTCTGAGATATCATCGGCATTTTTCCTGGTGATTAAACGTCGGAGAAATATTTTTGTGGGGCGAGTTTGTGGAGAGGAGGGTTTCAGAAAGAAAGAAATGCGGTGCGGGCGGTAATGGGAAGAGTGTGGAGAGTGAAATCCAGGATGGTACTGGTTTATAAAGGTGGGGGAGATGGGAATTTGATGGTAAGCACGAGGATATATTAGTAAATTGGTGTAGTAGTAACTTTTGAGGAGGTTGGCTGGCATAGTGAAATTCGAAGGGGAGACATGTGGCGTGTGCACGTCAGATGCCTACGTAACTTCCATCCATCTCTATACTTATCTCATCATTTTACTAATTATTTTTATTTTTCCTTTTTTCATAATACTATTAGTTTTTGTTGCACACAATTCCCGCAAGTATAACAAAATTATTGTAAGAAATGATAAAAAAAAATTATGAAAAGAATAAATTACAACTATTAATTATAATAAATATGAAAATTAAGCTGAGAGATGTGGAGTAGTAGGTAGCTAAGAAAAATAAATAATCATAAAATTATTAAATAATATTAAAATTACTAAATTGACCAAATTTTTTTAAAGAGAATAAATTAAATGAGGGGTAAAATTGAGCATTCTAAAGTTAGTACGCCAAATGAGTTTTCTTTTATAATAGTATGAAAAATACTATGCATTTTTCTACTATATTATTATTGAAGGTTTTATTTTAAAAAGTTAGTATTAAAAAAAATAAAAAAATACTCGAATAAAAAGTAAATTTAATATAAATAAGAACTGAGAAAATTAATTTTCATAATTAATTCTTTTAAAATTATGAAAGGAAATGGTAGATAATGCTAATGATTTCTCTAACTATTGATTTTGTAAATTATGAATAATATGTTGTGTAAGTAATAATTCAAACAATTTGAACTTTTAGTAGGTCTTCTTATAACTTTCTTAATCTGAAGATAATTTCATTCATAGATTATCAGAAGAAAATTCAGTATTTGATTATCACATATTACAATCCGATATTTTTATTTTAAATTTTATTATATAAGTTTTCCTTATATTTATTATGATTTTAAGTACTTCATTGTTATTTTAAAAAGTACAAATACCATCTCCTAAAATTATAACAAATGCCTCGTTATGACAACTCATTGTAGGGGGTATTTTTTAAAGTATTTGTAACTTCACGAGATATTTATAATATTTCAAAAAATGATAAAATAATTGTAATTAAGACAATCCTCGTGAAAATTGGTTGCAATTTATCGAAAACCTTTTTAATTTCACATAGGATGCTTTTGTTTTCCTTTTCCAACGAGTACATTGGATGCTGTTTTTTTTTTTTTAATAATAATATTAATTTTGAAATCATTTATCTAAATTGAGGCATAAATTAATTATGAGTGGTTAAAGGTTAAAGCATTGTTGCAAGAACTTAATCTCCCTTAAATTTGGAAATTTTTGTCCAAGTCTGACTCGTTCGAATCTGTACTAATCATGTAGTTATGTAATTGAAGTACACTTACTCTATAATTGAATTAAATCACGTTTTGGTAAGATTTTTTATAGATTAGTTAATTAAAGGAGTGTGAATGCTGAGTAAGTTTACATGTGGGATGGAGTTTCAGAAATGAGAAATGCAGCAAAACATCATTATTCATTAGATTAATTAATCATAATGGTAGTAATTTAATTTAATTGGGGCGCTTTTTCAACGGACATATATATATATTATATATATAGAGAGAGAGAGAGAGAGAGATGATAGGTGACCGTTACATCCGGGCGCGGTTTGAGGATCCGGCACGTGCTTATGGATCAGCACGTGACTACAGCTAAACTCACCGACCCTCGACCCCCTCCTTAATTATCTCAAACATACCATTATTCCCACTACTCCCATTCATTTATATTTCTTTTTTTTGTTAATAATATTTTTGGTTTATTGGATGAGGAATATTGCCACTACCATGCAACTATTCGCAATTATTTATTGTTATAACTATATGCTTGTTGAAAATAAAAAATAAATATAAATATTATATATTATATTGTTTACATACATATATACTCATATTAATTATGAATTATTAGTTCATACATAATGTGATTAAAAGTAATTTTGAATATGAATATGCCGTATTTATTGAAAAAGTTAAGAGTCGGTAAAGAAATCTATTCCGTTGAATGGTAATTTGTTCGATTGCTTATCGAAATGTATTGTAATATTTTAATAAAATTTACTATTTTGACCAAGCATGTACATATCTTTATTCGAGATTTTTGCCTAAAGTACTAATAGTTTTGATTAAAGGCTTGGGCATATTTTGTTTTAAAAAGTACATTTAGATTAATAAAAAATAAAGATATGAGTAAGATGTATATGTTGCACAAACTCCTGATTTTTAATACTGAGTCACAGTATAGATATTAATGGTACAAAATGGTAGTGTGATTCCAAGTGCAATGTAATGTGATCACATTTTGAATTCCAAAATAATTGAAGGACCTACTTATCAATTATCCAGACCGATAATTATGTTAGTTGCAGAATAAAATGGAACAGAAGTGAGACAGAATTCATCAGGAAAAATAATTTTAAACTGAAATCAAACAATTCGAGGCTTTGGGAAATCATATTTATTTATTTTTCCCAAAACGACAGCTGAAGAAAGTCAACGTGCTAATATTATTAGATTAGATTAGATTAGAGACAAGGGATGAAAATAAAAGTATAGTAAATGTAAGTAAAATTTAATGATGCCGTAGGTGGTTGTCCTTGTAGGGTAAAGCACGTGGTAATAAGTGGGATAATTAATGGGATAGAATTACCATTACCAACTCTTTTCCTTTACCTCTTTTTTTTTTTTTTTTATTACAAAAATAAAAAAGTACAGAGATAACGATATATTGAACCGCTAGAAAAAATTGCGTTTACATCGTGTGTGACGGCCGACTACAATGCTAAAGTTTATTTACTGCCGTTAATAACTAAACTTAATAATGTGAAATTCAACATATGGTCAGAACATACGTTTAACTAACCAAATACTTTAACAAGAATTCAAATCTAAAATTATGGGTGGGACAACGTTCATTGAGGTCGTTTTGCTTTACTATCATTTAAGACTATTAGTTTTGAGTAACTAGTTTGCAAAATGCCACTTATTATTACTATTTTTTTAAAGATAATTAACTAAATTAGTTCGAAGCACATATAATGATTATCCGGCAATCCTACTTGCTTATCGAATCGTTATACAATTTTATGAGGTTTTGGACATTAAGGTTTGAACATCATAATTCTCAATGTTACATTAGATTCTTGTGAAACTTATCACATTAATGATTATGATTGTAATAAATCCAAAGTCCCGTACCTCCTCCTACAAAAGAGCTACGTGCTCATAATTCAACCTTGCGTGATACGTTGTGCAACTGCAATGCATCAACCGCTATATAGTCAACCCCTAGGGAAAGTAGGCTCACTACAGGCAGGCTCATGATAAAATTTAGCTCATAGCAATCCCAAACTCTCCATGATGTCAGAATAGGTAGCAAGACTTTTGTTACCCCAGAAAAAGGAAGGAGCCAAGACTCACTAGTTGGGTAAAATCACATAAAGGTTAGTTTTTATTATTAAAATAATATAAGCAGGAAGAGTAACTCGTTTTGGTCGAAATTTTTCTTACTTGAATGTCAGAGGTTGAAATGGGAAGGGTCTATGATGCTAATCATTTGAAGAAGACAGAATGGTTACGCAAATCATATGTTAACCAAACATGAGAGCTCGAATTCAAATCTAGTGTACAGTCCGTCCTACCTTGTTCGGCACCGTCCAGCCAATATGCTACAAACAAATACTGGGCATCAACTCAGGAAACCGTATTGTCTGTTTTCTACATTTTCAGTCAATGAGCAAATTTTTAATGAACTTCTTTATCTCGACTAATAGTCATCGTAGCTTTTTATCAACATTATTAGGTAGACTAACAGCGTTTTTTGAGTAAAATCATGAGGTAATGACAATGGTGAGTGGAATTCAACGTGGGTTATCTACTGCAAGAATTTTACAACTTCATCATCTTCCATCAAGACATAAACTAGATGGAAAAGAAAAATCAACTAACCACTGGGGACTTTCCACTTATTAGAAGTGGCTCTTTTCTTAGTCTAGTTTCTCTAAATAGAGACCTCATCATAGCCCAACAAAATTGTAGAAGATTCAAACGTAAGAACAAAGGAAGATTGCAGTAAGCACCAAGTGTGCAAAACACAAATCATTTGCATAGGACCAATTTATGGTAAGGTATGAATAGATTTCTTCCTTTCCATGATCAATATTCATAGAGTACATATGTGCTGGAAAAGAAAATTCATGCTAATATATTTTATTGTTTGTATACACCTACAAATGAAACACTTACACTGTTTCTCTACGAATAGTTTACAATCTCCAAAGATTTGGAGGTGAAAATTCTCAAGGCTAATTTTTCTGTGAATGATTTGTGTGCTTAAATTCAATGTTTGGGGAAGAACCCCTGTGTCAAAGAGGAAAAATCATATTCTTTTCCTGATTGCTGAGAACTGGATGAAACTGATGATGCAGCCTGTTTGCCAGGTCCCGAGGGCATACTTCCATTTTTGGATGCATTAGCTCCAACAGAATATGTGCTGGAACATAATATGAAACATTAGGGCTTTGGTAAAAATATCAGTAATACAGAAGACAAGTAACTAATAGCCCCCCAACTCCAATAAAGTTTTCCAGTAGCATTTAAAAGATAAACCAATATATTTCCAATTCCATTTAGGTGGAACAATTCAAAGTTGAGCAAACAACAAAGAGGGCCTTATACTACAGACGTGTCTACATCTTAAAACTGAAATGCAGTCATGCACATACCTAGACATTGGGAGAGCAAAAGAGTTCCCAGCCGGATGAGTTGCTCCCATGTTTCCCATCTGTCTCAGGAGCACAAAAAGCAAGCTTTTAGTAAATCTATACTTTTATATTGTCAATGACACAGCAAAAGATTAAGTTTGTTCTACCTGCATATATTTCTCTAACTCAATATTTCCAGCTGCTGGTTTCATCATGCCAGGGAACTGGTAACCAACATTCGACCAACTTTGGTTAGGCAAGTTGCTGCCATTTAGCCCTAGCTGTGTGTTGCCAGCAGCTCTAGGCACCCCACCAGAAGCATTGGCTGCAGCCGCCATTAGAATAGACTGTTGTTGAGCTAGCATAGCAAGTTGTTGGTGGTGAAAGGAATACGGTGAAACCACATTGGACTGCATTATTAATAAACATGAAATTGGTAGATTAAATTAAAAGGGTACTAAATGCAGTAATAACAGCAACAATTATGACAGAAATCTGAAAGTAGTATTCTTTTACTGAAATTTAGAGTTTTTTCAACCTTGCAAGTATTATACTGTCATGAAATATGAAGCACTAACTATATCCTTCTCTTTTCGAGGGGACAGTGGTGAGTTAATGAATTGAAGTTGACATATATTAACAAATATGTGGTAGGAGAAGGCTGCTGATGCTTCTTTAGCAGGAAAATATACCTTCTCAAAGAGAGACATAATATCATTTTTGACATCTTTTTTAGGCTTCCCTGACGTGGAACTAGGTATAATTGATGGTGAGTCCTTAAAGAGATCTTCAATTCCGGAAGCAGATTGCTCTTATTATCATCAGTTTTAGCTGGGTCAGTTTTTTCTGTAGTTGATGACAATGGGCCAGCAGCTGCAAGTTGTCAATTGTTACTTCCAGATAAGACGTGTGCTCACCAAATTAACAAACCTAAAGTGATTAAGAATTCTTAATGGTGATTAAGAATTCTTAATGGCTTAAGCCCAAAAAGGGGGAGACGGCAAGAAACAACTAAACCATTGGGGAAAATGAATGACAGCTTTATAAACGCACACTGAAATCCAGCCCATGTATCGTCATCTCCAGATACTCCTGCTGCATTTTCAACAGAACCATCCATGGATAGCATACCAAAAAGATCAGTAGCATAATCAACAGGTTGGGGCGAGACTCCCTCTGCAGCCAGCTTCGGAGGTTGAGTAAGTCCACCTGGTTCTGTTTTATGAGTTACATCTTCAGTCACTGGAGCTGGAGCAGCCTGTTTTAAGATGTAGAAGTAAGGGCAGAACTAGACTTGGATCCTTTCAGGAGGCATAAACTGTAGCAAAGAGATATAATGAAAGCTTCTCCCATAAATCCTTACTAAGATCACATTCACAAGAGACATCAACTTGGGACTTGAAAATTTTGTGCAGAAAACAATCTATTGTTATTCCACAACTAAACATGGCCACCAGTAAAACTATAAAGCTCATTATTGATTTTTCACATTTCACATTCGTACATGCTCATGGCATAGTCCATTGATCTAAGCCTCCAATCAGCAAATTGTTTGCTTTATGACCGATATCGATAAATTCTATCTTGAATAGAAGTTACATAGAAAAACCTTGCACCTATTAATTTAAAGTGGTTGCATGAACTAGATTTGTATTACCAGCACATAGATGCAAAAGGGGTGGGCAAACAAACATAAAGACCAATTAGAGAGAGAGACAGAGACAGCACAAGAACAATAAAGCACATGCAACGGAGCATACTTGTTCTGGTCCTTTAGGAGGCACAGGAACACTAATTCTGGGAGCAGGAATATATTCCTTTGTACTAGGCTGGAACACTCTTCTGCTCAGTAAAGGAGTTCCCAGAACTTTTGACTTGCCCAGGACCACTTCTGTCATTTGGCCTTTGCGAAGCTTTTTCTTCTATTCTCCTAGCAGGTGATTTTGTCTTACCATCCTTGGGTGTCCATCTCTTTTCATCATACCTTCACAAAATATAGATGACATACACCAGAAATCAGTTTGTAGAGTCAGGCGTGTGTTAAGGGTACATGATAGCGGTGCTTGAGAATAAGAAGCTCATACTTGGCACGAATGAAATTCTCAATCCCAACTCTATCATACTTGGGTGGAAGCTCTGCCTCCCAGTAACTGTTTGCCTTCTCATTTCCCATGGCTATGTCCACAAAATGATAGATAATTCATAGGAGCTTTTAGAATAGCAAATCAATATCAATAAAAAGATCCAAAATCAAAAGGTTCTTACATTGGATAAATGCAACCTGTTCAGGAAGCCATGTGTCCAGTGTAGCAGATCTCACCTGCAAAAGAATAAAACATACAGCCATGAAATCAAATAAACAATCAGCTATCTATCTACTTCTTTATGAAATATAAGATGAAGAATTATTGACCAGAAATGACAGAAATAACAATTGTTCTCTACAACTACTTCCAACTAAGAGATAGAGAAATGTAGAAACATCCACCAGAAAAGTATAGTTGATCATCAGTCAATTACTCTGTGAATGTAGAAAAAGAAGAATGTAAAGTAAGTTCACAATTGTCACGGTCTTATATCAAAATCAAACCCTTCGCCTAGCAGGCACATGATTATCAGAATATGCATGTCTTCAATGTTGCACATTGCATAGTATGATAGAATGAGTATTATATATGACCTATACTTTCAACACTGACACATACACAAATTTTGTATTACACATTGGAAAAATAAATAAATGAATAAGGATATAATAGTCAAGAAAGAAACAAAATAATCCGGATTCAAGTCCAAGGAATACAAGTATAAATTTTCAAAAGTAAAGCAATCACGGAGTAACATAGAGAGATGACAAGATAGTTGGTTCACTTCAAAATAATCATTATTCGTTTAGGAAGCTTGGCATTGCAAACAATGCACATTGAATAAGACCATTCCCAGCCATGCACAACCACAGGTTGGCAAATTGACTCAATTTGAGACATTTGGGTGTATAATTGTTTCATGTGATGTTGTACACGTAGCATTGAGCTCAAGTGGAGGAATCATGTGATATTGTACAGAAAGACAGACCAACATCATCAACAAATTCCCTATATATGCGTGTATTAACTACAATTTAAATTTAAAAAAAAAAAAAGAGATAGCCATGGAGAAGATGTCACCTTCGAAATGTGTACTCCAAGACTTCTATGGATCCCAGAGCATTGCATGCATATAAATATGCCTAAGTTCACACTAGCCCATCGAGGAGCTCTGCATCAACAGGAGACAGAGGCAGATATACACAGAAATAAGAAGCACGGAGGGTGTTAATTTGAAATAGATCCATGAAAGTGTGAATTCTTTTTATATCAGTTGAAACACATACTTGCTTTTGCAATCAGCACATTCCCTATTCTCTGGCAATTTAAGAAGTCCCTCCAAGATCTGACCACTCATAAATAATTAGTATTAGTTCAAGGTAGGAATAGATATGAATGGAGATTAAACCAAGAGTGAATAGCTTCTGGAGTAAAGAAATCCAAAGTGAAACACAAAAGCAAAGGACAAAGTGGACCAACAAATAAGCCTTCCCATGGTTGGTACTTCTGCTTAAAGAAATAGCATTTCAGGAACACTCATCTGTGTTCAAATTCAATAAAGCTTAAATACACAGACAACATACATATACACATACGTAAAACAGAAATGTGTTCATATTGTTTGTATTCACAAATTCCTGATGCACCAGTACCAGCTAATAAGGACCTAATCCCTTAATTCAACCATCTCTAAGAGCAAGCTCTAGTGAATAACAGAATGACAACAACCCCAAATCGAAATACTACCAAATCAGGCAAATGAGCGTCCCACAATAAGAGCTATCATCAATCAACAATAAGCAGAGGATAAAAACCAATAAGATCGAAACAAGGAAAATAGGAAAAAGAACAAAAACCAAGGAGAACGTAAAGACCTTCCGATGCTTGGCATTGAGCTCTTTCGAAACGTTCGCCTTCTCATTCATGGCGACTGTTCCCAATCCGTACAGGCAAGGAAGAAGAAGAAGAAGGATGACGAGAATGGGAAATTCAACTGCGGAGATCTTTGTCTGTCTCCTCTTCCTCCCCCCGAGGACCCTTCGATTATCAGACCAGCGGCGTGAAATTGCATAGAGAGAGAGAGAGAGAGAGAGGAAAAGGATAGAAATTGGTAGCGGATTTCGCTTCTGATTAACTGATTTGACCTTTATTGCCTTCCTATTTTTGTTGTCTTCCCTCCCCCTCTCCTTTCCCTTTCCTTTTCCAGTTTTTCCTTTTTAAATTTATTTCTTACTGTTTTTTTTTTAAATTCTAACTAAAATTAATATAGTTAATTACATTCGTTTGTTTATTTGATCGATATAATTAAAAATAAAAATAAATTCTAATAAATTTATAAACCAATAAGTACACATATGTCTTATAAAACTCAAACACGTAATTTTAAATAAATTTGTAAAATCTCAATCTTAATATACGATCGCTGATAAATCTTAATCCTAATTAGTAAATTAAGGCAATATATATTATCAAGAACATGTATCATGTTAACATCGCTGACATTAATATAAAATTCTAATTCGATCAAGTACTATGAATTAATTATCTTAAATTTATATTTAAATTTTTAATGTGAATGAATGAGTGTGAAGTGGGAGTGGTTGATTGGCACGTGGGAAGGGTTGGGGTTAGGGAATATTGGCATTGGTGGCATCCATCTGTGTCCAATTCAGCAGTAGTCTCACTCCCCAACTTTTTAGCAAAAAAACAAAATTATATAAATGGTAGGTAAATTGGGCCATAATTAGGAGTTAGGTATTAAGTCTATTATTCACAAATAACTATATAAATGGTAGTGATACGGGTCGAGATACTCAATAACTTGATGATAATTAAACAACTTCGAGATACTCAATAACTTGATGATAATTTCGAGATACTCAATGATATGGCAAATTGTATATATTCTCTTACATTTATTGTATTTTTCCCGACTGATAGGTGATGGCTGGTTGTAAAAACGTGTAGATTAGAGAAGTGATGCAATTTAAGTTGGGAGCATAAGTGGATAGTGTGTGAAATTTAGGCCATGAGTTATTGGTCTAGTGGTAAGTAAGTGGATCGTAATTAATATAGATTATGTTTCAAAATCTCATATATAGTTGCACTTGTTGGGGTAGGGTTTAACTCTTCACTTCCACTTCCACTTCAAAAATTGGGTGCGAGCCTTAAAGTCGTACTTGTTGTGAAGAGTTTAACATTTTAGCTCCCTCTTCAATAGGATCAGTCTCATCTTTAATGTAGAATGAGTACACCTATAATAATAATAATAAAGAAAAAAGCAAGATAATAATAATTTGAAAATATTTATATTATGTGGAGGAGAAAAGAGTTTGAATGATAATTAGTGGAGGTTGAACAATGTTGGATGCAATTATTGAGATTCTTAAGTGACAATCTACTTAGATATCAATCATTTTATTGTTGGAATTATATCTGGTTATGCCTATTTCTCCACTGCGCCAATCCTCCTCTAATAGAATTATTTAAAAAAAAAAAAAATGGAACAAGACTCTACTTTATTGAGGAAGTATATATATATATAAGTGGTGTAAGAAGTGGCCGCAAAAATAAAAGAAGGGATTAATGTTAAATTCATGTTATATTCTATGTCTTGTGTGGTAGGTATTTAATATCATGCTTTTATTTTTCAAGTATAGTAACAACATTCAATTTATTTGAGTTCATTTATTTAGCTTTTGCACACTTTTATTTAAGTTTGAACTCGCCTAGTGAAGAAATTCAAGTTTTGAATTCAAATATTTCAAACTCGACTAAACTCGTGAAGAAATTTGATGTGAAGCAATTAAAAGAAAAATACATAAGTAATTGTAATGAAAATTAAAGCTCACTGCCTACTCAATGAAAATAAACAATGAAGAGCAAGTAAAAAGTTTGAAATATCCTCCATTATATTTGATATCTCTAAGGTTGCATTTGAATTGAAAATTTTGAATCATAGATTTTAAATCCTTCATAACAAATTATTTGGTCATATTTGGTTAATTCCAAATTCAAATGATTTCAAATCCTTCCATTTTGGTTTTGAACTAAATTTTGATAAATTTTAAATTTATTCCGAAATGAGTCATTTGACATTCTCTATCGAAATCCTTTATTCAAATCCAAATCCATCAATCCAAACCCTTCCATTTTGTCCCCATTTTTACACCTCACTCTACTTGACTGGAAGATCTACATGTAGTATCCTACATTTTCATAATTTATTGTGATTCAGCTACCCTAATTTTGGTTTTGACGAACTCAATGCTTGCTTTGCATTTACGCCTCTCATCTTTCTTGTACAAGAAAAATGAGACATAAGTGAGAGGAACACCTCACAGTGAAAGAATCTTCAACCATTTTAATCGAGAGCAAATCGGTTGCTATTTTATATTAATAGGAGATTAAATTCTATTCACCTTTTTAATTGCTTAATTATTTTTACATAGGAATAAACACTGGGGGGCAGTTTTGTTGGCATGCAAACAGAAGCCTCAGTTAAAGCAGAAATATAAAGCGTGTTAGAATAGGGCTCCGTATGGTTAAAGTCGTGTCCAATCAGATGGATGGAGTGACTTATGAACCCAACAAGAGTTCGAAAACAGACCCTTTATTAGTTGCTTATTTTATTAATCTTTTCGAAAACAATAGAATTAACCGCTTTAATTTCTTTGCTTTTTTCTTTTTGATAATTTAGCCAACCTCTTTCTCTAGTTGCTGTATTGCCGCCATTAGAGTTTGAGAAATCCAGAACTTACTAGCTGGGAGTGTTGTAGATAATGGATCCGGAGTATGTGGTGTCCGGGTCGGAGGGTGCTAAATCTGGGTTGAAGTGTAAGCAGATGGGGCATGAGGAGAAGGCAGCGGCGGTTCATGAGGAGATTAAGAGAATGCACCGGCTGCCGCCCAACAGCAGCTACGCCTCCCATCGCTTGCGGGTGTTAAACAAAATTCAGCACCTCCTCTCGCTTCAGGTTGGCTTCCTTGCCCGTTTCACTGATTCTGTTTGTGTCTTGTGATTGAAAACCTCTTCATTCGGTGGAAATTATTGATTGGTTTTGAAATTTTAGGGTTTCAGTTTGATGTCTATCTGGTTTTGTTTCTTGCTCTAGTGGTTTAAATGCAGGGGAAATTTTAGGCATCTTGCTTTATCTTCTTCACTCGTTGTGATTTTTGTTTCTTTTTATTTTTCTTTTTTTTTTTGGTTCTAGGTCCTTCTGATGGTAGTAAAATTTGTAGAACATTTTTTATTACAAATGGTGGAGTGAAGATAAAGTGTCTTGAATATTTGAAGAATTACTGGTTCTTTTAGCACTGAGAGCCCGGAAACCCAGATTAGCAATCCCCAGGCTATGAGGATTACTCTTAAGAATGTTTCACTTGATTCTTTAAGGACAACCGAAGCCAATTGTTAATGGGTTACATCATGTATTTATTGGTGCACTTCAATAGCTTGATGCTCTTTAGACCCTATCCCCTATTAGAATACTCACTGGACCTTTTGTGCAGTGTCTCTGGTGTAGACCTTATTTTGTACTGATAGAAACATATACATTTATGTAAATTGTTATTTAAAGTAAGTGAGGCAATCTTCTGTTCAAGTATCAGAATTTACTTAGAACGCTTGATTTTGCATAGAAGAATTGATGGTTGTGTACATTGCACAAAAATTATTGAGTATCCTATATGAACATTTCGTACTCAGTTCATTTCCCTAGATTCCATTTGGACGTGGTTAAATCTGGCCACTCTTTCCTTTTAACCTATTAGCAAGAAATTTTACCATAATTGTAAAACGTGCTTTATGATAAATTTATTTACATTTTCTACTGCTTGAGATGTGAGCATGTGTTCCGATTCTCACGTTTGTACTATTATAGTCATCTTTTCTATATGGCTTTTGTTGACAGAGGACAGCGTCACAGGATGAGGAGTTAGAGTTGCTTTTCTCTGGGCTTCATCTCTGAAACAGGCATGTTGAATTGCTAGAATCATTTAATTGTGAAATTAATTTAGTGGTCTCATATTTGCCCTCTTTTTGGGTATTCTGTAATTCTGTGCTTATTTCTGTTATGAATCTTATGATTACCTCTCAAGTTGTGCTTAATGCATTTTCTGTAATCTTGTCTTCAACATCCCAGGTTGACAACTCGGATCTCATTACAGCGCAGACCACCCCACCAAAATATAAATATTATAATTTTTGTTTTTGGAAAGCGTCTAATATATGTAAAGACTAACTATACGAGCTTTGTTTAAAGAAATGATTTGTCATACAAGATCATATTGTACACTTTTGATCTCAATTCATAGTGGACTTAATTTCAGAGTAGAAGAAAGCTCCACAGTGTGCAGCTTGTCATTGTAAATCCTTTTATTAAACGTTAAGCTCTTATCTTATTTGCTACTTCACCAGGTACATTGACATTGCAATTTCTAGAAGTTTACTGCCCTCTTTTGTGCAAATGCAATTTTGTTTCTTTAAACAATGATCGTAAGGTGTCGTACCGTATAACCTTTAAACTGAAGTGTGAAGGAAACAGAGAAACACTGGTGCTTGACAACTAATTAGTTGATCCCAGAGTTTCTTCTAGGTCTTCCTAAGCTCCTTTCATGAAGTTTCTTTCCTGGCCAAAAGGGCAAAGTGTTTTGTGATATCTCCTTTTATTGTTTTCCTCTTTGTCATTTCATTGGACATAGCTAATATTTTCTTTTCTGTATATGCCTGGTCTCATCTTTTTCCCCTGCTCATCCTGCCATATTTTTTAGGAAGTTCATTCAGCTTACTCAAAGCAAATTGCAATTATCTGCTGCCCTGTTAGTCCTGGACTGGTTCTAAACATTAATCCGAGCACTTCACTTCCTGGGGTCTGGGCCAGAATGTTACATTATAGATGCCAACAGCACTCCCCTGTTATTTCTAAGGAATTTGGGATCAAATACTCACCCTTTCCATTTCCTTGTTGCGTATCTCTTTTGGTTACTTGGATTTGTAATACAACAAAAATAGTTTCACTGGAGTTGCCTGGTGCGCTGTATGTGGTGTGCAAGACACTTACAGAAGTTACAAGGACGGGTCCTTTTTCTGACACAAGTTGCTTTTGCCACAGAATGTTGGACCACGGCAATGATTGGGTAAACGCACAACTGCACAATACTGCATCTGAGGCATCAGAATGATGAAATTCACGTGGATATTTTGTAATAGCCACATGAAGATGTTTATTCCCTTCAGTTGTAAGTCACTAATACCCGAACAGTGTGAAACTGGGGCACTAATGTAAATAAAAACTACTTTTTCCTTCCTTCCTGTGAGCTGTTTTTTGTTGTTTCACATAGAATTTATGAAACTCCACATGGCCGCAATTTCTTGCCCCATATGAAGCAAAGGTGCAAAACGAGCTTGCTATCTTCCATTTCAGAAGTGACACCTAGTTTGTAGATAGGAATTGCCATTCTGTTGATCAACATATATGTTGATAATACAGAATATAGCTTTATGTGCATATCGTATTCATTGTTCAACATTGTAGTATAAGATAACAGAAACCAAATGTACTTGAAAACATTACAATAGCACGATACTCATAGTGATCATATTAGTACAAATTTTCTCCCTCGTCCTCACAGACGGGAGCGGATGAAAATCTTCCTTGGACCAGTTACCTCAGGCGTTGAGCTCTTGACAGGCTCATCAAATAACTGTTTTAGATGCTCTTGTTCTTCTCTTCTAAGCGCTGAAATCAGACTCCCCTGCTGTGTTTTGTTCATATCTTCTTGCATTTTCTCCAGCTTTGCTTGCATCTCTTCCACCAGCAAAAAACTTTGCTTCTTATCACCACTGGAAGGGTCTGAATGGGGTCTACCCTTCAGTTTTCCCTTCACAATTGCATACACTTGCATACCCCCTGCAGACACTATACCCCACTAACATTCAAATACATACATATATATATATATATATAGTATATAATTTCTTATCAAATTCGTTACTATAAACAACAAAATTAACAAGTAAAATTTGAAAAGATCAGTGAAATAGACCTCTAAATCCACCAAAGATAAATGTAAAATTTCTCATAATACCATCAAGTCAGTCACAGCTGATTCCAATCATGTTCAATAAATCGCAGCAAGTACATAATAATGAAATTAGGGAATTCAAACTCATGTGCACACGCGTTTGAAGACAGATGCAGAATCAGGGAGCGGAGCGAGACCTTTAAGGGACTCGTTGACGGCGGAGTCCACCGCAATTCGGCCCACGTTCAGTAGTTTGGCAGCGGTCCATCGCAGCTCCTGTGTTATTCCCATCGCCGATTTCCCTGCACAAATATCCAGTCTTGAATTTTCAGCTTGGATAAGGTGTGAAATGAAGCTGAAGACTATTATGGGTTTTAGCTAGGTGCTGTGTAAAGCGCATTTCTTGAAAATAGCATCTTTGGGGTAAAAGGTACAGAGGGTTTTCCGACTTTGGAGTAGGACGGACCCTTTCGTACTCGATTTCCTTCTTGTGAACTGCTTGTTCGCACGTTCCTAGGAGAAATTCGGCAAAATAATTCCGTAATTTTAGGAGTTTGAAATTGAATAAAAAGGAAAATTATATAATTGAAGTGATTTTTTGGTTTTAGTGGCAGTGAAATGTGTTTGGGGCAAGCACATCAATAGCATTATTTAGGGCCCAAAATGACAATTTTCAAAAGATTTTGGGCCAGAATGCAAACAGCAGATGTCCGAAACCCTGATCTAGTACTCTGAATCGACTACTTCTACATATTTCTCCTACTCTCTCTGTAAACTCCATTTTCGAATTTCGTCGGCTATTATATCCTCTCACTCATCGCCTCCCACCTTAAATCAACCTGCAAAAAGGAAAAATGGCAGCGTGGACAGCGGCGGCTCGCCAAGCTGCAAATCTTGCCAGGCTTTCCACTCCAAGAACAGCAGCTACCTCCTCCCAAGCATCGCTCCTAATCCAGCGCCGTGGTCTAGCCGGCGGTGGCGGTAAGTTTTCCTGTTGTCCTTCGGCTTCATTTTTATTGCTGGAATCGAGCTTCAGTTTTCTAAGTCCATCTCGATTTTCCTGTGTGTTTTGATTTATCGGATTTTTGTTTTCTTGCCTGCCTCTGCGATTATGATTTTACGAGGTTTTTTAGTCGGTTAATTTGTTTCGCGTTTGTAATGCAGATCATCATGGTCCTCCAAAGGTGAACTTTTGGCAAGATCCAATGAGTCCGTCAAAGTGGAAAGAAGAGCACGTACGTTTCTTCAACCTTTTGTTTTTTAATTTTTTGGATACTTTGTATTTAGTTTTCTATTGTTTTCCCCAAATGGTTGAATATTTGTCAATCTTTGGTCGGTAATTTAAATGTCCGAATGAACTAAATTTCTCGTAATTGTCTAATTGTAAACTAGATGCTGTGCATAATGTAAGAGGCTGGTGGCTTTAATGTATGAATGAGAAAGGGAAGTGGAGAATTTTGTGTCCTCACCGATTAATTCTTGCTTTTTTTTTTTTTCTTGGGACTTGGAAGTCATGGAAATGTCGCTCATGTGCTGATTACATGCACACTGCAAGGATAGAAAAAGCAAATGCGAGGGGAAGAAGGATTGGGATTCTACACATATTACTAATCCTTGTATAAGTGTTAATGATCTTTGTCTTCCCGCACATGAAATTTTGAAAAATTGATTGCATTTTATATGCCCCCAAGTACGTACGTTGACAGTAGTTAGAGTACATTGATGTAGTGCTAATATAAAGGATAATGCAATCGTCCTCCTATTTCCACATAATCTTGATGCATGCTCAATTACTTGGATCTTTACATTGTCCGGGATTTTAGTGAAGCCCCCTTCCCCACCCGCCCTCCAGAAAATGAAACATGAGAAGAAAACTGATTTAGAGGTTCATGGTAAAATTTGCATAGATAAAAGTTTTGTGCGAACAGGTGTAACCATACACTTATGCAAGTATTCCCTTCCATGTTTTGCAGTTTGTGATTGTGTCTCTTTCTGGGTGGGGCTTGGTCATTTTTGGAGGCTACAAGATCTTCGCTGGGGGCAAGAAAGACGAGAAGGGAGAGGTACGGTTTAGTTGCATTCATTTCATTCCTAATCTCTTGGTATTGGTTTGATTCCAAGCTTTGACATATATTGTTTCTCAATCTAGTGAGAAATTTAGGTTTGGTAGAAAGCTTATTTGATGCTATATGAGGCTTTCTATCTAAAATGGCGGTTCCCTTATTTGCTTGATATCTGTGCAGAAAGTTGGAGAAGCGGCACATTAGTCTGGAAGTTGCCTGTACATCCAGAATAAAATCAGCCAATTAGGATTTCATGTTTTCAGATTCCAGGTGCAAAATATGATCTACTTTGAGATACTCTCGTTTTGGCACTCCTAGTTGCAGATGCACTCTTGTGAGAGTTGACTGTGTCGCGAATCTCTTTTCCTGTTCCTCTTGGATTGAGCATAAGTTCAATACCCACTCTAATAATTTGGCACTTGTTTGCACACTCATTCCCTGCAGGAGAAATGTGACCGATGCTTAATAGTTGGTGGTTTATCTGCTTATCTAAAGTTTTCCCCGGCTAAAAGGAACCCCTCGGGTCCAATTTTATGTTAGAATTTCTATAGCATAAATACCTAATTATGGTAACTGCAACCTGACTAAAATAAAAAGAAGACCAGAGACGAGAAAAGTAAAGGAAAAGAGAAATTATGATTAATGATGCCTATTCTTAATAAGTATGAATCAACTTATGAGTCTACTGGATTATCTATTGTTTCTGAAGTCCATGCTCTACAGAATAACTTGGTACAAATATGAAGTTATTCATCTCCAGCCAAACCAAATAGATTATGCAGTATAAAAATAGATAGTGTACTATACAACACGATTCGGACATTCTTTCAAGGGCAGAAACGGAGTTCCATCTCGACTGTCATACTTCCCTCCCACTGTTCCATTGAGTTTAGCCCAGCATTTGTTTCCAACAAGGATCATCGTCTTAGTTATGCAGAATTCCAAGAACATAGCCATCTCACACTAATGAGTAAATTACGGGGCCTCAGTCTGCATCTCTTATTTCAGCCTCGACATCCACTACAGGAGCAGATGATTCCTTACCTGTACGTTGGATTAGAAAAGTAGACTTGTGAAAAGAATTCAGTTTGAAATGGAATTTCTAATTTAATCGGGCACAGCTACTTCTTCCTAATAAAAGGAGGAGAAGAGGAGAAACCTTTCTTTTTAAGTGGAGAGAAGTCGCTGAATGCTTGACCAAACGTTGTGGATTCGTTGGAAAACTTAACGGGCTCCCTAACAAACTCATCACCTACCACTACATATAACAAATGAATGAGAAATTCTTTAGCTTTCAGAACATGCAGTCAAAACAGTAATTTTCTCAGGCTTTATGCAATCGAGATCTAGATAAAATGACACAGATAGTGAGAAAACTATTGATCAACGTAAACTGGAAAACGAAATAAAGAGGTTTGAAATGGAAGGACAGAATTGGGTCAAAATCATCAGGGATTGACACCAGGTGTTCATTTTGATGGCATACAAATGCTGTTAAGTGTGAAGAATTTCCCTGGGAGGTAGAAATGGATAGTGCGAGATGGAAAGTGAAAGAACACAGAACACAGAGAAGAGACGCAGATGAATGGTAATTAGCCTATGTGAGCATGATAGCAGCAAATACAGCTGGTTTATATTCTATTGATTATGCACCAGTATTTCTACAATGATATAGCTAAGTAATTTGAAGACCATATGAGCAAAATCCACTAATAGTCCTTGCTTGGTGCCTTTACCTGAGAATGGCTGACTGCAGAACGGACACAACTGCAGCTCGTCATTCAAGGTAGATCTGCAACAAATAATAGAGAATCAGCCAGTGAATGGTAATTAACCACAACTAATGCTTGACAAAATAAAGGGTTTGAGTGGATCGTACTTGAATACTTGAAATTCATTTCCACAGTTGGGGCACTGCATGTAAAATAGCTTCGTTAGCGATCAGATCTTTAAACGTCTCATGAATCATTAAAAAATCAGAAGAAATACGAAAGGGATGTTGCATATAGACTGAAAACTATTTCACCTTCTTTAGTTAAATGAAGTTTTGGATTTACAGGAATCACAACCAAAGCAACTCATAA
Source organism: Sesamum angolense (assembly GCA_034509725.1). Classification (NCBI taxonomy): domain Eukaryota; kingdom Viridiplantae; phylum Streptophyta; class Magnoliopsida; order Lamiales; family Pedaliaceae; genus Sesamum; species Sesamum angolense. The sequence continues at coordinate 8,832,338 of JACGWL010000007.1, read as the reverse complement.
GGGGTGAGATAATTGCCAAGCGTTGGTGCAAAATCAAGTGCCAATACGCATAATTTTCAGAATGATGAACCTTAATGAACAATTAAGTAGATTCCTTTTCTCACATATCTCAGAAAATAAAATCAGTTGAATTCAAAGATCACGAAATATATCATTGTCTGTAGAAATATTCTTCTTCTTCCTGATCACAGGGGATGAATTGCTTTCTTAAGATCCAGTTTTTGGACATACTAGGAGGGTTGAAAATATTACTTAACAAGGTTGGGAAAATATCTTTCCATAGAGCAGTGCTGTAGAACACTCCAATACAATGAATTTGGTCCTGAAATGACAAACAATTCAACTTTGCACAACATGGACAGTACTTATGATCATCACGAGAAATGCATGGTTTTTGATCCATTGAGATGACCCAAGAATTTAGATATTTGATAGCATATTTGCATGCAAATGTTGAAGCCAACAAACTTAAGGATTTCTTACACTGCTTTGAACTATATCTCTGCCTGCCCACCATAGAAAAGCTCCTATGCCTACAATTGGGACAAGCACTGCAAGAAGCTGAAACCAAGGAATCAGCAATGTGAAGATAAAGACATAAGAGAGATGCTATAAGTGAATGATGGCTGCCACAGTTAGCCATACAATAATGATTAGCTACTTGACGTTGTAATAACTAATAAGTGGTAAATCCAACAAGCACGAGTCATACTCAAAGAAAGAAAAATGGTCAGAAGATGAGGAGCCGCTGAACCACCAGTAAAACGATCCAAGTAGCAAACTATAAAAACAGCATGCTTAGAAAGCTACCTGCACAGCTAGCTGCCACTCCGCAAAATTAACAGAATAAACAAATTCAGCAGCATTACATCTTGAGAAAAATATTAATCCGTAACTGGTACGATTAGTTAGTTTGCAAACTGATATTGAACTTTTCCACATTAATTGGTAACAACAGACAAAGCTATCTCCAAAAATAGTAACATGATATTGTAACTCTAAATAAGAAACAAATCCAGCATGTTAGGAATGCAGACTGACATACCAAATTAACTTTCCTTCATTCTTTTCCCCTCTCCTAAAATAGTGTTTTGAATCTTATTATAGCAAGCAGATTAAGCTAAACTCGAAATTCACAACAGCCTCAATGCCAACGTTCCTGAATATTGGCCACGGTGACAATTCATGGAAAAACATATATCCCTGAGTACCTCTATATTCACATCGCTACATACATGTAAATGATCAAATAAACAGAACTCCATCTTTCAATCCTGAAATAAAAGGAAAGGCACATATAATGAATAAAGGTGAAAGAGGGAAGTACCCAAAGAGAAACAATAGCATCAAGAAGCCAGCCCAACTGCCCAGTCATAGAAAGATAAGTCAGCAGAATTGCCAAAGCAAGATTCCCCAACACTCTTGCTGTTTCACTGTTGATTCTCTCATTACCATCACCACCACCACCTCCACCAAGCCCATTAAAGCCGTTATTGAATCTCACCACGACTACCCTCCTACCCCTATTAACCAAAATCCCATCTTCGCGCCTGCCCACTCGTAAGAATGGCAATTTTCCCTTCAAAGCTTCAGCCTTGAACCCGTCTCTGTGAAAACATTCAATCTTTGTTCTTAATCGTGCATAGTAATTGATGGGTTGTGAAAGGTTCAACTTATATATGGTGTGTTTCTTGTTTGTACTCTGTATTTGTGGAGAGGGCGTAAGGCTGAGAAATTGATTGAAATCTGTACTAATGCTGGCATGGCAAAGCTTTTCGATGTGAAGAAAGTTAAGTAAAAGAAGTTCTTGGTGTTTGTCTATGGAGGTGGACTGGTGCAGGTGCAGCAATTAATTTCATGCTTTGCAAATCTGGAGAGGATAAAATTGAATGGATATTTTCTCTTGCATCTTATATGGTTTCTCCTCAGACGAAATCAAAGAAAAGTCCCTTTTATGTCTTTCTCAATAAATTAGTTCCGGAAATTTCTTTTGGTTATATTAAGTGGATATATATTATCATTTAATTTAAAAATTCCAGAAAGTTTTTTTTATTAAAATAAAAAGAACACCTATTATTAAAGTAGAATAACAACTCACTCGATGAGATTCGAACTTACTACCTTATATGAACATACCCCCTTCCTAAAATGACTTCTCAATCTTTATTCTCGTTCAATCGTTGCGTCAATTATCTACATAATATAATGAATTGAATCTTATTAAAAAAAAAAAAAATCCATATTTTCGTAGTACAAGAAATCACTACTGGTGCATTGGTCCAATTCATTACAAAGCATATTGGTTGTCCAAACTAACCTCTGTTCACCATCACTACATTTATGGTTTCTAGATCAGAAAACTTTACATTATTATCTAACTTAACTCATGAAACTGAGATTGTGTGATTATAACTTTAGGTAGTGCTTCTGAACAGGTTAACAATGGCAGATTTTGTGTTATTAAAACTTTGCGTAGTGTTTCTGAACAAGTTAATAGCGATAGATACTCATCATGGACTTGTACCTCTGCAAGCAGCTATGCCGCATATGACATGCTGCTGCTGTCATGATCTAAAATTGGGCAAGCAAAACTCCCAGAATTGGCTTGGGTGGGTCTTTGCGAGTTGCAGAATCTGCATACTGTTTAACTTTCACAGTCCTGACGGTTTTCTCACCAGAAAGAGCCTTATCTTTCGTTGCAGCCCACACATATGTAACTAATCCCAAATGGAAGGATTGAGTTTCAGAAGTTGTGTCTAGTTTTGGACAACCCTCATCTGTTTGCTAACTAAATATCCTTTATTACCACTGGAAGAGCTACAGTGATTTTATAAAATAGAGTTCTTGTAATACAAGAATCCAAGTACATCCAAGCCAAAAAGATCCGTGGTATTATTATTAATACAACGAAAGATGAAAAGCATTACCGATGGTTATACACGCCATGAAGCTGCCACATGTATAGGCAGTAGTATACACCAGGACCCGAGTTCTTTCAATCACTCATTTTTCTTGTCACTCTTTTCTGCAACAGATCCAGTGCGGTAAGGCTCAGCAGAATATGCATATTGCATGAGCAGAGAGAAGAAAACCATCTCCACTATCACTAAAACATTCTGGAGAGCTTCCTGAAGATGCTCGACATCCAGCCAGAAATGGTTGGATTTAATTATCCCCAACGCTACAAGAATATCAAGCAGAATTCCCTGGAAAAGGATGAAGAATAAGAATTAGCTAACTGGTACATAATCCACCAAAGATTGGCAGAAAACTGTGCTGCCCATGTCACCAATAATATCATTGAACTCTTTCCAGTTCTTGATTCACTGAATGTGGAAGATTGTAACTAAGTTTAACACTTTAATCCTGGATGGGTGATTTAGTTTCAATAAGGTAATTCCCATTTATAGCTGACAAGAAACTTAGCATCTCGTAAAAGTATGATATGCATTAACCATTATCTGATGAGTGAGGGAAGAACACAGACTGATGCCAGAGCAGTTATATTATGGCAAAATATTTATAGTTCTTGTTAGATCCTTTAAATTAAGACATAATATAATTTATGTAATTGAAAGGTACAATATATATCAGGATACTACCACAATGTTGATGATATATACAAAAGTATCTGCTTGCTACTTCTCAGTTCTCTCTCGATACCAAATTGGTCATTGAGTGAAAAGATATGAAAATATACCTGCCAGAAACAGAAGAAGACAATCCCTTTGACGCACAAAAACTTGGCCAGAGGTTTGTGTGGTGCTAGCTCCTTTGCAAAAACATGGTAGAAGACCACAAGAGAATACAATGCCAGTGAAACTGAAACATTCAAGATGATGGTGAATGTCCAGCTAAGCCAGCTGGGATAAATATCAAGAAGTTGAAATGCTATCATCAAGACCGAGCAAACAGGGCGAATTACAACAAATTGCCATGTCCAGTACTTGAGAAGCTTTAAATTATTGTGATCCAAGCGGACAGTGTGGGGCTGCATTTAACATAGACATACATTTAGAAACATTATTATCATCCATGAGGTTTAAGGAAAAACACAGCAATAATTCTATATATGTGCAATATAAGTTCTGTAGGATAGTGCCATATCAAAAGATCATAAAGAATGACACAGCTTGGATGATCAGCAATCTAACAAACTATTACCTACAAAGCAACCTTGATTGGATATAGTGTTAACATTCCTACAGTTTGTTGCAATAGTTAAGACAGTAAATTTCTATTTCACTACATTAACAATGTTTTCTGGAGAGGGGAGTCAGGGACAAATGGAGCATTACTTATATCCAGGTATTATAAGATCTTCCAGATACAGCAAAGTTCCTCATTGTTAACGGCCAGGGGTAAATAAGCAATAAATAAAAAAGTTAAAAGATGAAGATAGGGTACCTGGAAAAGAGTCATTGGAAATGAGTGATGAATTTCTCTTCCTTTGATTTCATCAGGAACTATGTTTTTGCTGATGGATATGTTCAAGTAAGTATACATCAAAGCCAAAAACTTTGCCATCACCTACCAGTACATGACAAATTAATTACATGAACAGTCTTAAGTTCCATAGACAACAACAGATATCTCAATAGTGAAAAAACTCACCAAAGCCTCATAACATTCTTTTATAGAGTCCAAGAAAGTGAAAAATGTCTCACTCCCTCGTATGTCTAGCAAACCAACATAGGAGTCGATAGCATACAAGGGAGCCATGAGGACAATAATAATTATTGCCTTTTGTTCCTTGGGCTTCTTCCAGGACATGAAATGTTGGGATACTAACTGTATGGAGAAGTGCAGAGATAGCATGACACATACAGTTGATCCGATCAGAGTTAACTGCCCCCGATCCATAGTGGAGGTATATCTGGCTAGACAACACAGAGATAACTATTAGGAGCTGCAAGCATATTCATCTAACATTTGCTTCCAATTATTTTCTTCAATAATTGTACTTGTGAATTTATTGAAAAGCTCCATATGTTTTGGCTATATGAGACTCAAAATGCAATTTTCATGATTATTTGGTTCCCACAAGTATATCTCTCACACTGAATTCTTATTTTCTGTACTTCCCACACAATAATTACTATCATAGCTTCCTCGATCAAAATTAACAACCCCAACCCCAACAATAAAGAATGAGAAGATAAAACAGAGTTCAAATCTGGGCTCCACCTTGAAGCACCATCATCTAATCACAAAGGGGGCTCTAAAGACAACACAGAAAATGAAAGAAACATGGAGTAACAGAATGCTTTATGCTACGAACTCAAAATCTTCAGCGTCTGAACACTACAAACGTCATAAAAAAGAATTTGAAAAAGCCCACTCAAACCCACTGAAGTACCAAAAACTTATCTTTAAAGCTCAGATAGAACACGCACTCGAAAAAACCACTAACAGTCGACAAGACATTCCCACATCACAGTGATTATTTTTCTTTCCGCTTAACAGTTCAACACAAGCACCGATACAGCAAACGAAGACAGAGATATACCACAAAAGCAAGAAGCGAAAGGGAACGCTTACGAAGTTGCGGAGAGTAAAGGTTGATGGGAGATGTGAAGAAATCAAGAACAAGAAAAACGGAGTGAACCTTTTTACTTGACGAATGAACCGAGAGATGATTGAGCCTTGACTTGAATAGTTGAAAATATTTCGATGTCTATATAAACATCGAAATTCACATGTTTGTTCGAAAATGACAATAAATACAGGGGATGGGTTGATAATTCGCAGGCTGTAAAAGTAGATTATATATATATATATATATATATATATATATATATATATATATATATATATTATATATATTGGAGTCGTTGATGGGTTGGTTTGATTGTTAGGTGAAGGGCAAGAACATGAACAATTTTCAGCGAAAAAGAAAAATTAAAAAACACAGTACATTAAAAAACTAAAATATGCAGTTTACCCTGGATTTGGAAACGTGAGCTTATTGGACTGATAAAGTATTACCATTGAATTTTTGCTTTACGCGTCACCACGTGATTGGTACACGCCTCGGATCTCGATACACTTTTTTTTTTTTTAAAGGAAAATATAGGAATTATGGAGGAAGGATCAATTCAATGGCGTGAAATTTTAGAAAAAAAAGTTGAAAAGACAGATCAAATTTGAAGTTTTTAAAAAAAATTATAGAGGATTAATTAATGATATAGCAGAAGCAGATGGCTTATCACTCGTCGCCATTAAATCTCTACTTAGGAAAGGAGATTTTAATTTTAGAAAAATTGAACATTAACACAGAGTATTTTACCTCTTCATGACCTTTTATTCAAAATAAACAAATAAAATAAAAATAAAAGACATGCATGATACGCTTGCTGACCTTTCTACAAGATGTAAAAGTTCATAATTTATATCAGGTTGATGTATATGAAATGTTTTGTTTATGGATGAGTGGTGGTCATCAATTGATCCATAAGGTTTGGCCCACAAAGAAGGCACGTGACGCTGCATGGAGCCTTATGTATATATCTCTATCGCATTCATGACATCAATCACAAATCAAGACGTGCATTAGGCTGAGTTGGGTTAAAAAAAGATGAGTTGGGTTAGCCTAGACATGCTTTGGAGGACAATCAAATCGGAGAGTAAAATCCCGCGGCCAAGTGATAGTTGCTCTCTTATGAACATTTTAGCAAATAGGTTGAGTACAAAGAGTCGCAAACTTCTTAGATGAAATTGAAATCCTTTTCACAGTCAATGACCAAATTGAGGTAGGTAAGTTGTATTAATCCATAAACTTACATGTTCTGAGGTACAGCTACAGTCAATTATCTTATCATGTGTTGAAGGTGAAAAATTCACACATTCAAGCTTCAAAGTATTTCAGCATGTGATTGAAAGCTCACCGGAGGTAGTTTGCAGTATGGCACATGATATGAAGAATCTAAGCCATATTGAAGCCACTTTGCAATCACCCAAAGAGAAACTCCCTTCAGCTCAGTCAAGATTCAGTGATCAGAGATGAATGCACCATTGTGAGAACACATGTACTGTGCTGTGTCTATAAAAATTTTAGAACTAGTCCCCATTGAGTCCAATGGCTGCCACCCTGTTCAAAATTCATGAATAACTAAACACAGCAATCACTTGTATGTGTCAAATAGGATAGTAGGTGCAACAGGATTTGGAATAGAAAATCTCATAAATATCCGAGATCTTTTGCCATCTTTGGTGATTCAAACTGCCTCACTCACATTTCAATAATTCGCATCCGCTCGGAAGACTTACTGAGTGAAGAATTACGATGAATACTTACTGTCATCATTTAACTTCAAATTACCAATTAGGCAATTGTACTTAACAACTGTTATTTCCAATTCAAGAAAGAAAAGATTTGAGTTCAGCATCGTACAAATTGGAACATCCAAGTACGATGATCTGATGTTTCCAGACCATCAAAAAATGTTGCGCCAATTTTCCTATGTTTCTATTTCGTTGAGTCTAACATGTACATAAGCTTCATCCTTATCTTTTGTCTTCCATGAATCGATCGTGCGCTGCAAATTTAGCACTTGAAAAGTCCAAATGCATTAGGCAAAGGTGGTTTGAGGCACCTTGTTCCTCTGCCCTTTGGCAGCCAGCAATTCATAATCCTGAAGAAATCAATAGTTCATTCAGCCACACATGTCTCTTTCATCAATAACACCAATACTCAATCATCTTTGATGCTGTAATGTAGCTAGTACCACATAAGCTTCAAAGCTCGATTACAACACAAACACTTTTAATACTCAGCTTATTTTTGCACATGTTTACATAAAAATCATAAAGGAGGAAGTATGTCGGGGTCAGATGTAAAATAATAGTCATGAATAGACCAACCATAAAGGAGATGAGTAGGGACATCATCGATGAAACATTAGAAATTAAATGTACCATGCTTCATTTATGTCCAAGACATCATAAAATAGCCGTTAAGGCTCACCTCTACAATTGTCTGAGCACAAAGCTTTCCTGATAGGACGGCACCTTCCATCGAGGCCAAGTATTTTTGCTTTGTATAATCACCAGCTAAGTAGAATCCTTCTATGGGAGATTTTTGTAATGGACGACAAGCCTCAGAGCCAGGTGTAGTTTTATATACAGACCTGCAAAATAGAACTTAAGTTGGGTTAAACGGACAGGAAATGAAAAAATGGGAAAAAATGCAATATCGTCATAGTGTTGGATTTTTCATCACAAACTTCTGCAATTTAACATCAATAGCCTATGGCAAATACTAGCTATTAGCATTACTCATTTACCGAGGAGTTTTAACTACATGGTACTTCAATATTTTTGCTTTGCTTTGATCAGCAGAAATTTCATCAGGAAATAGTTTTGCGAGTTCCTTCATTGTGGCATCAATGATTTCTTCATTACTGTGTGAGATCCATTCTTCCGCCGGTGCCAAAACCAACTCCAACATGGATTGGTTAGGGTTATAGTATTCCTGACAAAAGCATTTGCATCGACTCCTTGATAAGCAGAAGGGACATAAGCACGAAAGAAACAAAGCAAGATAATTTATAAAAAATTCCTCAAGAACTGCATAACAAACTATGCAAACTAGTGTGCCAAACTGAGCTGTTAGAAAATATGCCTAATAGTTCATATCAATCATGCTTTTACTCTCAATCTTATATCCAAATTGCTCCCGGGTTTCTCAAACAGTAACCGTCCCCTGTTATGTTAGAAATAACTGTCCTCAAAACTCGAGTAATAGCAGAGTGGATTACAACCTTGATACAAGATAATGTACAATATTGTAAATCCTCAAGAAGCAAAAAGAAGTTTTCTGTATCCCTGACTTGGGTGAGATAAAAGCAAAAGAAAAAGAAATTCAAATTACGTCATGGATTTTGGAGCTCTTAAGGAACCTTCTTCTAACCAAGTAAAAAGACAAAGATGCGGTTTATGTATTACCTTACAAGTCACTGACATGTCAGCATATACACTAAGAAGTGGACTTCTGCATAGAAATAAAAAGGTATGAGCAAGTAGCTCAGTGAGATCTTACAAAGAACATTCAATATGGCAGATATAATAAGTTAACTGATGTTATCAAATATTGAGACAATTTTATCATTGTTGTATTATGTAGAGCTGCCAATCTCATAATTACATGTATTTTAGCTGAAAGAAGTTCACAAAATAATATAAGTAAACTCGTATATTGTGAATGATCATACCTGCTGAAAAGTAGATGATCATATGTGTGCTTCAATTTTCTGTCAAACCTGACATTACCACACTTACATGTCATCTCAGTTTATATACAATGAGACAATATCAAATCCAGTGTTCATAGAATTAAATATGCTTTATCTTTTTCCTAAAGGATAACATCACCTGTTGATGTACTTACCATGGCATTAGTTAATACTATCACTCTACAAGTAATGTAGTGCAAACTGCCTACGAAAGAAGTTCTGTATGAAAATTGCAAGACTAACCATATGTGAACATTTATAACTGGAACTCCGACTAATTTCTCTAATTTCTTGAAATATTCAATCTCCCTCCAGTCCTCCGGTAGAAGAAGCTTCAGGACATCGACTAACCAGGATAATGGTTAATCAGAAATCTTATAAAGACTCAGCTAAGTAGTATATATATATATTGTGTGTGTGTGTGTGTGTGTGTGTGTATTATGGGCTACAAGAATGAAAGCTCTACCTGGAGTTGCAAATACATATGCATCTCCCTCAATCACATTTCCATTATTTAGTATGAAGCTTTTGACACTTCCATCTTCATCTAGCTCAATCTTTTGTATTCGTGAGTTAAGTCGGACTTGGCCACCACGAGACTGTATATGATCAACAATTGGCATGCATAGTCTTTCTGGTGGATTACCATCCAGAAAAGCCATCTTTGAGCCATGCTTCTCCTGTTGTTTTATCAAACAGATTGGAGTCTGTGTCTTTTGGTCTAATTCAAATGAATGTCATATAAACTTACTAAGTCGTGAAAGTAAAGACTAACCAGATGATTTCTTTATTAAGGATAAAAAACGAGTTCCAAGAGTATATTTCATTCATGCAAGTCTTATGATTAGAGGTCATTTAGACAACGAGAATGATATTAAACAAAGGGAACAATGGTTGTGCCAGATAAAAACTAAATGCTACCTATACTCACATTCCATGAGAACTTTACATGGCCTCTTTGTAGCTTTTGCTACCTATAGTCTTAAATTGAAGTCGTTTTAGTGCGATATATACTGATCTAGGAACCTTAATCCTTACTTTGTGATTTCCTATTGTGATCTTTCATAGCACAAAGCAATAGCCACATACTATACTAACCATATTTTGTTCTGTAGTGCATTAATTGCACTTGGAGATCGCGTCAAACCGGGAAATAGAGATAGAGATAGACACACACACCACAGAGAGAGAGAGAGAGAGAGAGAGAGAGAGAGAGAAACCTGCAGAAATCGGTTCAAAGCAATCAAAATACATTGCATTGAAAGCTCATCAGGGTTTATGAAGTTCAGTGCCTTTGACATGGCAATGAACACTTCATCAGTAACCCTATCTGGTATGCCCTGAAATGATCAGGATCTATGAATTATTAACAATACCATGAGGATTAGCAAATGATGGCAACTGAATTTGTGCAGAGAAAAATAATTAAAATGAAATTTATGCTTCTCAAAATAAGCAAGCATCCTCAAAATGGAAAAGTTGTTCAAGAAAACCAAGCATACCTGCTTTCTCATCCAGTCTTCAACTGTTATTCCATCTTGAGCCTCAACATAAGACTGACCACCAATTATGGCTGGCAAGAGCCCAATGGCAAACTTGACTTTCTCTGGCCAAGTAAGCATTTCATTGTTCTTCAGGATGGCCCATAATCCTGCCAATAGCATTTTAAGTGAAGGATGGGAACTGGAAAATAGACAGTTTGTAATTAATACGATAACCAACTACTATCCCACATTCAAGGAACTGATGATTTTTTCAGGTGCTCATGCAATTTATTTTAAGCATAGAAGACAAAATTGTCTTAAAAATAACTTTCACGTAAGAGAACCTTTACAAATGAATTTTTGTAAACTTAGATTAGTATATTATTCCTCCTATGCACATTGGTACGTACACTTTAGTAGCCAAGTGAGTGAAGATCTTCCTCGTGAATGGGCAAAGATACAAAAACAGGAAAGGGAATACCAATGATTCCAGCAAAAGTCCAAAGTTCACTGCAATATGATAAATTTCTTCACTCAACACGAACTGTCAATCCGTTTACATATTTGTTTGTCGGGAATGGAATATTGTACCCGAAATAAATTTGCAGGGAATTTGATTGCTAGAAGTCTTATTCCAATGCATGAATACAACAAGGTATTTAATAGGGAAATCAATCGAAATTCTTAATAAAATGTTTGGTGTGCTATATATGACAAGGGAATGGGAAATATATATATAGATAAGTTTAATAATGTCCAAAATAGTTTCATTGTCATATTCCCAAGGAAATGGAATACAAATCGCACAGGTTTTAGATTCTTAGATTTTCTATGCATATTCACAATTTTTGGGGATTTTTTTTTTCCATTTCCTTTTCTTAAAACTATCTAACCGAACGAAAATATATGATACTTGGGAATTAAATTCCTAAAAAAGTGCCATTCCCACCGAAGCTAAGGGTAATCAGAAACAAATCATGCAACAACTCAATTTATGAATTCATGATGCAAAGAACTTTCACTTTATTTGGATCCTTGTTCACAAGATCATCAGAAAGTCATCTACTTCAAACAACTGTAGTATATAAGTATCCACGACAGAAGTCAGGAGATGTTGATTTCAGTCTGATATTTGGGCATGTATATCACTGACTGCTTGGAAAGACTTAATTATATAAAATTTTGCAGGATCAGCTGCTGAAGAAGATAGCAATTAAGTATCGAGAAATGACCTTCACACACAGACAACCAGAATGTAATAAAATGCAATAAGAATATGAGGCTTTATCATCTGACATTTTTTTGGTTGAAGTGGTATTGCAGGTCCTTATGTAATGCATCCTTAGCTTTTGCAAAGATAGAAAAAACTCACCATTTATTGGCGAAGGTAAGACTTCGGGAAAATCAAACCGGCTGAACTCTCCTGGCTTGTTTGGCATTGCAAATATCATAGAATGCTCCTTCCATTGCAACTTGTTATTAATGCCTAGCTCTCCAAACAGGTTCTGAATATTCGGGTAAGCCCCAACTAAAGCAATCATAAACAAACAGAAAAGTCATTTGGTGCATAGGAATGTCATCTACAGATGTAGGAAGCTATTGAAATTTTGAAAAGGTCCTTAAACAATAGCAAGTAAGAAAAGGAGATTAGGTAAATACACAATGAAGATTGGCATTTACTATGAATCTTTCAGCACAGTTTTCAGAAGTGCATAAGTGAAAATAAGAAATAACAAGATATGCTGCAACGGAATTAAAGTCAGTAAAATAAGCTTCGTTGCATCAAAAAGTTTGGTGAAATTTTGGAAGCCAAATTAGGAAATCAAACTTACAGAATATATGTAGCCCAGTCTCATACCAGTCTCCTTCATCATCTTTCCATGCAGCCACCTGGACCAGACATATTTCCGTAAAAGAAGATATGTTTGAAGAACAGAAAAGTTTGTGAGAAAGTGAAATTCTGGAGGCTGGAGCATATTACTAACCTTTCCACCCAGGACATCCCTTGCTTCCAATAGTATTGGTTTATGGCCTGCATCTGCCAAATATTTTGCTGTAGACAAACCAGCCAAACCTACAAGTATTGAACAACTCAGCAGTTTGGGGAAGAAAAGAAAAAAGAAGAGATTTATGAGATAATACTCTGTAACCAAAAATCATGCGAGACTCCCAGTAATTTTCAATGTTAACCACAAGTGGCACATTGTGAACATAAGTGAAACTGACTTTGACATAGCAAGATAAATAATAAATTCATTGCTCGGGAAGAGGCTACACTATTCTAGAGAAAACATTAACAGGAAGCACCGTCTTGAGGTTGCTATTCTTACTCAACTTAGACCAACACTAAGAAAATAAAAGAACCCACACCCAAAAGAAAGAAACAAGGACATGTTTGGTTTTCTTGCACTAAAATAAGGGACAGATCAAAGGATGTGAATTCAAGAGAACCATGGACTAAGAGCATGGGGAAAAAAGGGTACTTATTTTTGCATCTTGCTGTTGGATAATATTTGGGACAGCGACAAGGGAACAGAAGTCAAATCCAATTGCTTATCAAGGAAAGGCAAGAACCAAAAATAAACTACAAGTGTAATAGTTCTTCCAAAAGGAAATGAGAAAATCAAATTAAGTAAAGCATAAACCAAGTAATTCAATAATAGCATACGGGAATTTGTGAAAACACAAGAAATACAATCAGCTGATACAAAAACAAGAATAAATAACTGAAGACTAAAAAATGATCATCTCACCTGCACCAACAATAACCACTTCCAATGGCTTGTTTGGACGAGGAGAACTACGAAAAGATGAAGATAAAAAAGCAGCTTCCAAGTAGTTGATTGTATTCTCAAGTTCTGGTCTCGGGAAGTCAATGCAAACAACCTACTCGACAAACATAGCATCAACGCAGGCCTTCATTCATGACATATAACCCCAACCATTTGAACGAACATTTTGAGAGCATACTTTCAAAAGGAGAGGATCCATGTTAGATGTTGATGTAAAAGCATGTGCACGAGGAATCCTTAATTGAAGACCCATAGCATCACTACTTGCAAACGACAAGCCATACATTCGCCCAACAGTGCTGCCGGATCTCCTAGAGGTGCAGCCACTTGTCTTGGCAGATTGTGAACTCCAAATGTTGGCTATGTTATTTGGTCTGCTCAGGCTGACAGCAGAAACATGTCCAACTTGGGCCATTTTCCAAATTTAGGATTTGCTCTTAATTCAATGCTGCCCCTACAAAATCACGTCTTAGTTAACATTTATATCAAGAATTTCAGTAAATAGCAGCAACAATCAATACTAATCAATAGGAGCAACCCATACTACCTATCCCAATCTTCACTTGGACAATCAAAACATAACAAAAGACACTTCCCTCTATAAGTATCATCACTAAAAGATCCTGAGGTCGAAGCAGAAAAAAGAGAAATGACAAGCGAGACAAAAAAGTAGCAAGTGTACTGTAGCCCCCATATTTGGAACAAACTAGCATCTAGGCCTGTCAATGTTCAGACCCAAATAAAAAAATTTCTACTTAGGTCCACCCAATTCATTGAACTCAACTCAAGAACCATAGATCTAGAAGACCCAATTTTTACGGAAGGATCCAATCCAGACCTTTTTTTTTTTTTTTTAAACTATTACATTTTTCCTTAATTTCCATCAAACAAAACGACCCTGCAAAAACCATACATGTCAACTAAGTAAAAGATAAAAAACACAAAAGTTTATTGCATTCATTTAACACATACACATCGCGTGTTCAAAAGAAACAAGAAATAACCGAATGCTGTACGCTCCATGCAGACAACCACAGCTAAGAACTCAAAATCTTCAGCGTCTGAACACTACAAACGTCGTAAAAAAGAATCTGAAAAGCCCACTCAAACCCACTGAAGTACCAAAATATTATCTTTTAAGCTCAGATGGGAGACGCACTCTCTAAAACCACTAACAGTCGACAAGACATTGCCACAGCACAGTGATTCTTTTTCTGTCCGCTTAACAGATCAACATAAGCAACATTAAGCAGACGAAGACACAGATATACCAAAAAAAGCAAGAAGGAAAAGGGAACACTTACAGTTGCGGAGAGTAAAGGTTGATACAAGGTATGAAGAAATCAAGAACAAGAAAAGTGGAGAGGCTTTTACTTGACGAATGAACCGAGAGATGATTGAGGAATAGTTGAACATATATATATATATATATATATATATATATATATATATTCTATGCCTATATAAAAATCGAAATTCACATGTTTATTTGAAAATGACAATGAAAATTTCCAAAAAAGAAAAAGGACACGGCGTTGGACACCTTACGGACACACCGGATGGTATGTTCAACATATTTTGAAGGCGTATTCCATATATTTTGGACACGTTTTTTAATTTTATATAATTTCAAAAAATTTGAACTATTTTTTTTTAAAAAATTGAGCTTAATAAAAAATAAAAAAAATAATTCACTCATCTCAAATTAAAAAAATTGAGAAAAAATTACTAAATTTTTGAAAACAATCATGATGATTTAATTAATTTAAATATTAAAAAAAATTATTGTGTACTTTTAAGATAAGCTGATTATGTATATTTTTTGGATCATATTAATTAAATAATAAATATAAGACATACTTATTTTATATTTTATCTTGATATTATTCATATTGTATATTTTAATTTTATAAAAAATTAATTATATATGTAGCCATATCAATAATATATCATATCTTAATTTCTTTACATTTTCCATGTCAACTTGTTCATGCATTATAATATGCAGTTTACCCAGAGATTGGGAAACGTGAGTTTATTGGGACTGAAGAAGTCTTACTATTGAATTTCGCTTCACGGGTCATCAAGTGATTGTTACATGCCTGGGATCTTGATAGACCTTATTTCTTTTTTCGGATTTTCCTTTAAAGGAAAATATAGGAATCATGGAGGAAGGAACAGTGGCCTCAAATCTTAGAAAAAAGAGATGAAATGATAGATCAAATTTGAAAATTTTAAAAAAATAATGGAGGATATATTAATGATAGAGCAGAACTAGATGGCTTACCACTTGTCGCCATTAAATCTGTACTTAGAAAAGGCGATTTTAATTATAGAAAAATTGAACGTTAACTCAAATATTTGATGGTTCCAGTGTTTTACTCTTCATCACTTTTTTTTTTCCCGAAAAAAGAAAATAAAAATAAAAGACATGCATGATTCACTCACCTTTCAAGAACATGTAAAAGTTTATAATTTATATCACGTTAATATATATGAAATGTTTTCTTAAGAAAATACACGGATGAATGGTTTTCTAAAATGACAGTCTTTGTTTGTGCTAATACGTGTACAGTGTACACAGTAAAAAATTAAAATTCTAACGAGTTTAACAGTTGGAACCATGTTTTCTTCAGTGCTCTTCTCTTGTGATAAATTCTCAGTTCACTGTATTTCACAGCAGAATATCGACTCCTATAAGGATAATGGGAACAAATTTGAGAATTAGAATGATACATCAGAATATCTGATCTTGAATAGCTCTTGAACCAGTCAATGTCATTCGTTTCCTGTGACAATTTCCACTAACATTGGGAGCATGCAATTCATAGCTGGTAACTGCACCACAAAATTAACATTTAGGAGTTGTCGGTTTATTAAGCACATTTCTAGCTGCCTGTGCAAAAGGCAGTACAAGGCATAGATTAGTCTATACATGCTTGGATGGCAATCAAAGTGGTAGTTGCTCTCTTATGAACATTTTAGTAAATAGCTCGAGTATAAAGAGTCACAACTTAATAGATGCAATTAAAAACTTTTTCACAGTCAATGACCAAATTGAGGTAGGTAAGTATATTAATCAATAAACTTTTACATGTTCTGAAGTACAGCCATGGTCAATTATCTTATCATGTGTTGAAGGTGAAATTCACACATTCAAGCTTTAAAGTATTTCAGCATGTGATTGAAAGCTCACCGGATGTAGTTTGCAGTATGGCACATGATATGAAGAATCTAAGCCATATTGAAGCCACCTTGCAATCACCCAAAGGAGAAACTCCCTTCAGCTCAGTCAAGATCGGTGATCAGAGATGAATGCACCATTGTGAGAACACATGTATTGTGCTGTGTCTATAAAAATTTTAGAACCTCCCCAAGAACTAGTCCCCATTGAGTCCAATGGCTGCCACCCTGTCCAAAATTCATGAATAACTGAACACAGCAACCAATATGACAAACTGTATAGGTGAATAGAACTTCAAAGTTTTATGATTCACCGACAGGCCTCCACTTGTCCTTGTTTTACAAGAAAAGATTATTCATAAGAACAGCAGAAGAAAATGGTAATGCACACCTGACAATAAACAGCAAATGGCTCCCTCAGTGGTCCATCACATGAAAGTTCACTTGTACTTCCATCAATAAAAGTTCCATCAGCAAATATCACCTATTCCACAAGTAATTTTCATTTGAATCAGATTGTGTCAGATGCTTCATGATGCAACTTCACGTGAGATGAGAAGGCATATATAAATCACATTATATTTATATGATCAGATATTTTTTTTTCATCAAATGAATTTGTTGATTAGTAAATTATTGCAAGTGAACAAAGAATACAAACTCTGTGCAAACAACTATGACAATTTATAGTTCCACTGTCTGTTGCAGTGCAACAGTTGTATTGAAATGAGTGTTAAGATACCTCAGACGCATAGCCAGGAGTTGCACCTGCGATGGGCTTTGTAAAAGAACTAACAGGAGAACTTCTCTGCACGGCCTCACAGAAGGCAAGAAGTCGCTCGCGGCTTCCAAGCTGTACTGCCTGAAAGCAGAAGAACGCAGTATCAGATCAGCGTAAAGGTCAATTTGAACTGCAAATGAAGTAACTTATTAGTGGTATGTAATTAATTACATTTTAGATGTAAATATACAAAACAAACCTGAACTACATCATGGCGAGGAACCCGGCAACCTGGTTGAACCTTGTACCCTCGACCTGCCATGACTTCAGCAATCAGAAGGCTTCCCTGGTGATTGTTCAAATGTCATGACAGGGTAGAGATAACAACAAAATGAAAAGAAGAATATAATGAAAATAGAATTAGGATCATTTACCTTTATTGCTTCGCCAACCATTTGTGGAGCAAGAAACAAACCTTGAAAAAATATTCTCATAATATCACCTGGAGTTGAACCACAGTCAACTCCTAGACCTGGAGCAGAGAGACGAGCAGCCGCTGCTGCTACCCATTTTTTTCTTCCAGCAACATACCCACCACATGGCGCAATTGTTCCACCAGGGTTTTTTATAAAACTTCCAGCAATTAAATCTGCACCCTGCCAACCACCAACAGTATATCGTGCTAAACTTCGACACTCAAAGCTCTACTAGGAAGCAGAAATCACGAAAAGCCAATCCTACATACCACCATCGAAGGTTCCATGATCTCCGTAAATTCACATAGCAGTTATCCACCATGACCAAACAATGTGGATTCTGCAACTGTAATTGTGCACTAGTGGTAAGATGACTAGGACAATTGACCACTCCATAAAAAAAACAGAAAGAAATATCCCCCCCCCCCCCCCCCAAAAAAAAAAAGAAGAAAAGAAAAGGGAGAGACAGTGTGTGAAATTTGATGCTCAAATAAAGTTTGATAAGCTTTTCTCATCTAGCTGTAAGGTAAGATGACTAGGAACATTTATCCTTTTGTGAATGGAGAGAAAAATCAACCAAAAGAATAAATTGATGCCAAGTAAAGTTTGATAAGCTTTTCCAACCCCTAGCAAACCAGGTTATCCCTTATCTCATCGTAGTTGGCAGAAGTTCACTGAATCCAACACTAATCAGTTCACATAACAGAACAGGTTTTTCAAAGTTACCTTGATTATCTTTATTGCCCTTCCTATTTCATCTACACTCAAGCCGCGTCTCCATGAATAACCACATGACCTCTGAATGAGTGCACATTTTGTCTGAGGTCTCAAAGCAACCCTTAGGGCAGCCCAGTCCAATCCACCATCCGCAGAAAGCTGAAACACAATCAATAAGAGCAAGAAAATCAACACTTGTGAGAGAAACAGAAATCTCAACATATAACTGAAAAGGTGCCAGCAGCAACATACCGGCACTTCTCTGTAATCGATTCCAAAATCTTTCAAAGAACCTAAATTGTCAGAGTCTCTGATTCCGATCACTTCCTCCAGTGTATCATAAGGAGCTCCAGCAACTGCCAGAAGCTGGCCAATGATCAGTCTAAGCATGTAATAGATACAGCTGAAGCACGCAAATTTCACAAACAAAATGAATACTTAGGAACTCGAACAGCAAGAAGGGAAATAAACTTACCTCATCCCCTGGCCTTAGGAAAGCAAACAATGCACAGGTGATTGCATGAGTACCTGAGAAAAACTGGCAGTGAACAAGAGTAAGTAAAGAAATATATCACCCCTATCAAGGAGATAAACATCGACGGGAAATGGAAAACCTGTGCTCTAACAATTGCAGATTCAGCACCAAAAATTTCTGCAAAGGCTTGATCAAGCGCCTCACGCCCACCGGCTTCTTCATGACCATAGCCTGTGCTGCCGCCAAAGTGCTGATGGAGATACATAAAATTGCATGTTACTCATAAAAGCTTCTAGGATTAAGCTAAACAAATGTACTTGACCTCAAAGTAACGCGAGAGGAAACTATATCTGCATGATGCAATTGTGTATGTTTTCTTATACTCGTGCAAGTCACTAGGTGATGCGGCATTTCATTGATCTTTAAGAATATTATGGTTAAACATGATTTTTATGTTTTCTGATTATCATGTAAGTCACTAGGTGATCCAGGCATTTCATTGATCTTTAAGAATATTATGGTTAAACAATCTCATAGATTTTACAAATCATTCAACAAAATACAAATTTATTAAAATGTTACTCAACACTGCTTTAGGTGGGTTTACATTATATGAATGATGGTAATATGATTTAGAGGTCTTTCAATCATCAATATTACCACTTCATATTCTAATGGTAAATAAAGGTCGAAATAAATGCCTGGTGCACACCATTGAGTACATATACTAAGTTAGTCAGCAATTAACTTCATTCCAGCAAGCAAGCAAGCATGCAAGAAAATTCAAAATTCTGAAACCAAACCATCCTCTTCATTAATGCCTCGCCACAATCAGCATAGTCAAAGTTTACGTATGGAATAAACACAATTTGCAGCAACAATGCTAATGAAACGTAAACCAAATAAGTAAAGGAAGCTGAAATTCTGTGAAATGCAACGCTTACATGAGATCCAACACGAGCATTCTGAAAAGCTTTAAGCACGCGCGCCGAGTTGCGCGCCACCAAATTATCCACTGCGCGGAACTCCGGGTACAACGAGTCCACTGCTTTCTCAACCTACACAAATTTCCAATCAATTCCCGAAAAAAAAACAAAGAAAAAATTACTCGTCAATCGATTTTTGATAAGGAGCACTAAGCTGGTGTCCGTGGTGCAGTGACGCGTTGTACCTCAGGAACAAACGTTTGTTCCTCGCAATGGAGAGAGACAGCTGAAGCCCGAGACTTCCGGCGGGCAGAAATTTTTGCTCCGGTATAAGCGGTGGCTGCGCACGGTAAGGTGAAAGTGCGCGGAGGATAAACGGATGTGGTGGAGGATAAGACCAGAAACATTTTCTCTATCAAACTTTCAGAGGAAAGACACTTCTCCCTGTCCGTAGTGTTAATGCAATTCAAAGCCCGTTACTATTTGGGCTGCAGTATTGGGCCCTACTTAGTGGGCTGATCTGTGTTAAAAACAGTTGTCAATTTTGGCCCAACATTTAGTAATAATGATAACTATGAAATTCCTTTTTGTAATTAATAAAAGATTAAGCCGAGATGAACCCATTGCGGCTACCCTAACAGAGGGAACTTAATCACCATAAAATGTTACTACTGTTGTAATGAAATTTTTTTATCCGAACCAGGTTTGATTGAACTAAATCAATCACATAATAAGTCCATCACTCTTGTTATGTGATTGGTCATTTTCTCTGAATTGTACACCAATTACACGACAAGTATATTACACTTGCCATATAATTAATTCAAATTCGATCAAATCTGATCTAGGCTATAATTTCCCCTGTTGTAACTACTTCACCAAGGGAGCTTTTAAATATTTCTTTCGTCAAAAATTCAAAAGGACATTATTCAATTTGGTTACCGCAACCCAACCAACATACCAAAATCAAGTGTTATATTCTGCTACTGCGTCGAATGAATTCATTATCTAAATATATTTGAGCAAGGTTCAAGAATGTGGTTTGATGGATTTTTATTTACATCCTGTGTCATTCTTTTAGCACGATCACATCCGCCCATTTCAAATCAGAAAACAACTAATTACCTCTAGTCGTATACCTGAATAGGAAATTTAACCTAATTCATAAGTTACTTGAAATGGACTGAGAAGGAATTATAAGTACGTGTGATCGTGCTAAAAAATGAGAGAACAACTACGAACAATGAATGTCAGATCCGATAGTTTGTTTTACAAACAACCATGCAAATAAAAGCGTACCCCATAATGCTCATAAATGTTCAAATGAATTGCTCTTCAACTAATGTAATAGCTTAATATGTATATAGGCTTCATATGAAATATTTATTAAATGAGATAGTAACAGTTAAACTAGAGAATGTTGCAAAATATTCAGCAGAATACAAATTAACTGAGCCAAAATGGTGGAATTGTACTCCACTATATGCTCAATCACTTGAAATAGTATGAATTAAATCGAAAAGATAAAATCAATGTTAGGAATCAAAACTGTGCCTATCAATAATTTGAATTCTTGTGCATTTCATAAATTTGAAAAAGTTCAAGGGCATATATGTAAAATAGAAAACTATCCCTCACTCGACCTCCCCATGGCTCCGATAGTTCACTGGGGAAATACCTGTTCCTATTTCTTCTTGTGAACTAGCCACGGTGCATCTTTCCGGAGAGGTCAGCCTTGGATGGCGGAACGATCTTTAAATAGCCGTGATCGGTGCTTTTGTACGGCGTATGCCTTGGACATAGTGCAGCGTAGAGATGGCAACTAGAGTTTGTCTAGACTCGAGACCCACCCTAGATAGCCCTGCTTTGCCACCTACGCTGCCCCGCCCCACCAAAAATAAAATTTAATTAATGAACTACTCAAATAAATAGTGAAATTAAAAATGAGATTAGAAAATTTATTTTTTGATTTTATTCTTAATTTTGTACTTGTTTGAAATTATGTATTAAAAATAACAATTATTTAGATGTAAATAATTTCCAATTTAAAATGAATTAAACAAGACAAAGTATACGCTCATCCAAATTATTAATTTTCTCATCAAGTAATATTATTTTGCAATTTACGATGAATTATATAATACAAAAAATATATTCAACTAATATTTTATTTTTTTAATAAATAATATCAGTTTAAATTTAAATTATTATTTTTCTCATTTTTTTTTATTTTTTGTATTTCTCATATAGGGTAGGGCATATACAAAACTGTTTAAGAATTTGCATATAATACTATAATTTTTCATTATTAATTAAATTATATATAAATACTAAATAATAAAAAATATATAAAATCTAGGGTGGGGCGGGGGTCCCAGTACAAAACCCGTAGCCCGCCCCACACCCTGGGTCCCAATCCTAAGACTCCAGACCCGTCAGAATCAATACCAAATTGGGGCGGGTCCAGGTCGAGGCCCCAAAAAAATGAGGCCAATTGGCATCTCTAGTGCGACGTTGTGCTAACGGGGGCGGCGGGATGTGGGCATGACTTTGGGAAACTGCCTATACGTGGGTGGCCGCAACACCTTGCAGAAATAGTTTCGTTGAGCGCTTGGGCGGAAGCTAACCCAATCAACTAATCAAATCCAAATTTCTGTTTTTTAGCACTCATCAAAAGCAGGAGAACTTCCAGAATTATGAAATCCCTTTTCCTACCAACAATGAGTCCAAGTACAAAACAAGCAAATGATTAAACATAATCATAAAGAGCTGCTAATACAGTGGAATAAAAAAAGATTGCAAAAAAGAAAATCTGAGTCAAACCATTTTGTAGAGTCTTGTTGGCTTCTACTCGATATTTGCAGTCCTGGATGGGTGAATAAACGTCTAGAACGCATTCGTCAAGTCAATGTATGGCAGAGGGTGACAAACTCATATTATAGCACCGTAATTGAATAAATAACTACAGAGGCAGGAGAATGAACTGTGCGAGGACGATAAGTTCAACATCATATGCTCAATCTCGTCAATAAGTAATGAATAATAGTAGATTCATTGCTTTGTCAAAGTTCAAGCCAAATGCAAAAAAGCTATTGTATTGAGAATAGTCCTAACAAGAATGTCCATTTCAATCAGTTGCTTTGAATTATCTACTAGAATTCCCAGTGGTCAATCTACATCAAGGAACTCCCAGTGGTCATAACCAGAATCTTCCGTATTCTTCTTCTTTGAAGTCTCTTCTTTAGCTCGGCTCGAAACTTTAGGTTTTGGGTGCCTTATTAAACAGAAAATGATGACTTAAACAATTAAAGAGGCAAAGAGGTAGAGATATAATCTCGACGGTCTACATGTAATCCCACAATGTCGTTTGTCACCAAGTAAAAAGCCAAGTTCACCTTTTGTCTCTCGCTTCAAGAATTTCGTTCACATCAGAAGCATAGAAGAAACAAAGCCTCGAATGCTTAAAGAAATATGATATTACAAACTAGAAAGTTTGTAAGATTCCTCACTTCTATTACTTTTTTCTTTTTCTGATCAATGCTCTATCAATATTATCTATACCCCATTTCTCATTTTCCCTTTCATTTTAACTGCCTGCTCTCAGGCTTCTTCATGAGGCACTTTTCCTATATGGACTGGTTTGATGGACTAAGAGTTGCCTACTCCCAAGTGAGCCATTCTCCAAATATGCGATTATAGTTTCACTAGTACGTGAAGGCCATGCATATACACAGAATATACACATTGAAATGTCAGCACCAGATACCTCCACATTACCCTTTCCTGCTATCAAACAATGATATAGAGAGTCGGCAGTAGCCAGAAATGCTTGCTTATAAAAGAAAACTACTTCTCCTTTTGTCTTTCTCAGGCAACAGAATCCTGAAATTTGCCCTCAGAACCATTTAGAAGTAATACAAAAGTTCACACCCCCAAGCTGTCAGGACTCTAGCTATCGAACTGTTGGACGTTAGAATTTCCAACCTAGACACGTAGTGCAACACGAATTGAGCTATAAACAACTTGCCCAAAAGCATATCCATACTTGGACAGTTTCGCGCTAAAACTTCTAAAAGATCATAAGATGTTTACTTTATCAATCCTTACTCCGGAATGGTATCAAAAGAGTAAATTAAGAAATACTTTACAATTGATCAACAAACCAATATTAATATATCAAAAACACATGAGCTCAATCAATCAGCAATATTGAAACAAGAAACTCAATTCAGTAAACGCAAGCACAATTAAAAACTAGCTACTAGCAGACAATGTCAAAAACAGCATCCACACGTTCAGATCACTTTGCCAATGCATATTATTCTTCCAATAAATAAGCTTCAAAAGAACCAACCTTCTCCCATTTAAAAAAAAGGAAGTTTTGTAGAAAGAAAAATTTGAGAACCAAAGCAAATTCATTGTGGTGGGAAAACAAAGAAAACGCAGCTTAAACTAAGAAATTTTTAAAAAGAGTATCCTTTCAAAATGAAAATTTTAATTAAAGGAATCATTTATGAATAAGAATCACGAGGACAAGCTAATTTAAGAACTAATGTTTTGGAGAAAGGAAAATGTAGGTTAGTTTGTAAAAAGATGTTTTGTAGAAAGAAAAATTTGAGAAACAAAGTAAATTAATTGTGGTGGGAAAAACACAAATGAGGTAGTTCAAAATTAAGAATTCTTTGAAAAGGCTAGCTTTCTAAATGACAATTTAGTAAAAAGGATTTGTTTATTTATAAGAATCATGAGGGCAAGCTAATTTAATAAAGGAAGTTTTATTAGAAAGGATTCGACTTGGTTTAAAGGAAGTTTTGAAAAAGGAAAATTTGAGAACCAAAGCAAACTTATTGTGGGGAAAAACAGATTCGTTTATGTATAAGAATCACAAGGACAAGCTAATTTAAGAAAGAATGTCTTGTACAAGGAAATACAAGGTAGTTTAAAAAATGAATTTTCGGCGAAAGGAAAATTTGAGAACCAAAGCAAATTTATTGGGTTGGAAAAACAGAGTGGAGGTAGCTTAAACTAAAAATTCTTTAAAAAGACTAGTCTTTTAAATGGTAATGTAATAAAGGGATTCATTTCTCTAAAAGAATCATGAGGAAAGAAAGTTTTGTAGAAAGCAAAATCTTAATTAGAGTAAACAAGGAAGTTTTGTAGAAACGAAATTGGAAAACCAAAGCAAATTCAATGTGGGGTAAAACAAGGATGAGATAGCTTAAATAAGATTTTTGAAAAAGACTAGCATTTTGAAATGACAACTTAATAAAAGGACTCATTTATTTATAAGAATTACGTGGGCGAATTAATTTAATAAAGAAAATTTTGTACAAAGGAAAATTAAGCAAATTCATTGTGGGGGAAGCAGAGACGAGGTAGCTTAAACTAAGAATCTTGTAAAATACTAGTTTTTTTTATATGACAATTTAATGAAGGGATTCGTGTATGTATAAGAATCACAAGGTGAGCTAATTTAAGTGTGCAAGTTGTACAAAATAAAAAAATAAAAACAAGTTTAAGAAGGATGTTTTGAAGAAAGGAAAATTTGAGAACGAGGACAAATTCATTGTTGGGGGGGGGGGGGGGTGGCCACAGTGGAGGTAGCTTAAACTAATTTTTTTTATAAGTCTAGATCAAGGAAAATTTGAAAACCAAATTACGAATTAATAAAAAAATTCATTTATGTATACGAATCACGAGAGTAAGTTAATTTAAAAACGAAGTTTTGTAAAATGAAAAATTTGAGAACCAATGCATATTCATTGTAGGGAAAAAATAGAGAGAATGTAGCTTAAATTAAGAATTTTTAAAAGGGACTAGCTTTTTAAAATGAGAATTTAATAAAAGAATTTGTTTATACATAAGAATCACGAGGGCAAGTTAATTGATAAAAAGAAGTTTTTTGGAAAGGAAAATCCAGTTAGTTTAAATAAGGAAGTTTTGGAGAAAGAAAATTTTGAAAAACAAAGCAAATTCTTTGTGGAGGTAAAAGTATATAGGTGGTACGTTAAACAAGAATTTTTTAAAAAGACTAGCTTTTCGAAATGAGGTTTTAATTAAAAAAATCATTTATGTATAAATCACGAGGAAAAACTAATTTTAAAAATGAAGTTTTGTAGAAAGGAAATGCAAGTTAGTTCAAACAAGGAAGTTTTGTAGAAATGAAAATTTGAGAACCAAAGCAAACTCATTGTAGGGGAAAACACAGAGGAAGTAGTTGAAACTAAGAATTTTGTAAAAAAACTAGGTTTTCGAAATGACAATATAATAAAAGGATTCGTTTATATATAATAATCATAAGGGCAAACTAATTTAAGAAAGAAGTTTTGTAGAAAAAATATGCTAGTTTAATGATGGAAGTTTTGTAGAACGAAAATGCAAGTTAGTTTAAAAAAGAAAGTTTTGTAGAAAGAAAAATTTGAGAACCAAAGCAAATTCATTGCGGTGGGAAGAAC
Source organism: Sesamum angolense (assembly GCA_034509725.1). Lineage (NCBI taxonomy): Eukaryota > Viridiplantae > Streptophyta > Magnoliopsida > Lamiales > Pedaliaceae > Sesamum > Sesamum angolense. Next base: position 8,805,876 of record JACGWL010000007.1, on the reverse strand, counting down.
AGAGAAGACGAAGCTTACACTAAGAACTTTTTAACAAGAGTATCCTTTCAAAATGACAAATTTAATTACAGGATTCGTTAATGAATAAGAATTACGAGGACAAGCTAATTTAAGAACTAATGTTTTGTAGAAAGGAAAATGTAGGTCAGTTTGTAAAAAAAGTTTTGTAGAAAGGAAAATTTAAGAACCAAAGTAAATTAATTGTGGTGGGAAAAACACAGATGAGGTAATTTAGAATTAGGAATTTTTAAAAAGACTAGCTTTTCGAAATGACAATTTAGTAAAAGAATTTATTTATTTATAAGAATCACGAGGGCAAGCTAATTTAATAAAGAAAGTTTTTTAGAAATGATTCAACTTGGTTTAAAGGAAGTTTTGAAAAAGGAAAATTTGAGAACCAAAGCAAACTTATTGTGGGGAAAAACACATTCTTTTATGTATAAGAATCACAAGACAAACTAATTTAAGAAAGGATGTTTCGTACAAGGGAAATGCAAGGTAGTTTAAAAAATGAATGTTTGGAGAAAGGAAAACTTGAGAACCAAATCAAATTTATTTTGGAGGAAAAAACACATAGGAGGTAGCTTAAATTAAGAAATAGCTTTTCGAAATGACAATTTAATAAAAGTATTCGTTATGGTTAACAATCACAAGGGCAAGCTAATTTAAGAAAAGGAAGTATTGTGGAAATCAAAATGCTAGTTTAAAGAAGAACGTTTTGTAGAATGGAAATTTGAGAACCAAAGCAAATTCATTGGAGGTAAAAATAAGAGATGAGATAGCTTAAACTAAGATTTTTTTTAAAAACACTAGATTTTCGAAATCTAATAAAAGGATTTATTTGTGTTTAAGAATTACGGGGGCAAGCCAATTTAAGAAAGCAAGTTTTTCTAGAAGAAAAAAATAAGTTAGTTTAAAGGAGGAAAATATGTAGAAAGGTGGCTTAAACTAAGAATTTTTAAAAAATACTAACTTTTAAAAATGGCAATTTAAAAAAAAAGGATTCAAGTATGCATAAGATCAAGAGGGCAAGCTAATTTAAGAAAGGATGTTTTATAGAAACTAAAATGCAAGTTACTTTAAAGAACGAAATTTTGGAGAATGAAAAATTTGAGAACTAAAGCAAATTCATTGTGGAGGGAAAACAGAAAAGAGGTAGAAATTAAGAGTTTTTTTTAAAAAGACGAGCTTTTCCAAATGAAAATTTAATTAAATAATTTGTTTATGTATAAGAATCACAAGGACAAGCTAATTTAAAAAAAAGTTTTGTATAAAGGAAAATGCAAGTTAATTTGAACAAGGAAGTTTGTTAGAAAGGAAAAATTGTCAACCAAAGCAAATTCAGGGGGGGGGGGGGGGGGGGGGGAGGAGGTTAACTTAAACTATTTTTGTTTAGAAAAAAAGACTATCTTTTACGAAATGAGAATTTAATAAAGTATTTGTATATGTATAAGAATCACAAGGACAAACTAATTTAAGAAAAGAAGTTTTGTAGGAAAAAAAATGCAAGTTAGTTTAAAAAACGAAGTTTTGTAGAATGAAAAATTCAAGTTAGTTTAAAGAAGGAAGCTTGTAGAAATGAAAACTTGAGAACCTAAAGTAAATTCATTGTAGAGGGTAAAACAGAGAAGAGGTATAAACTAAGAGTTTTTTAATAAGACTAACTTTTTGAACTGACAATTCAATAAAAGGATTTTTTTATGCATAATAATCACAAGGGCAAGCTAATTTAAGAAATGAAGTTTTCCGGAAAGGAAAATGCACGTTAGTTTGAAAAGGGAAGTGTTGTAGAAAGGGAAATTTGAGAACCAAAGCAAATTCATTGTGGAGGAAAATCATAAACGAGGTAGCTTAAGTTAAGGATTCTTGAAAAAGATTAGTTTTTCGAAATGACAATTAGGGCAAGCTAATTTAAGAATGGAAGTTTTGTAGAAAGGAAAATGCAAGTTTGCTTAAAGAAGGAAGCTTTGTAGACAGGAGGACAGGGAGGAGGTTAACTTAAACTATTTTTGTTAAAAAAAAGACTATCTTTTACGAAATGAGAATTTAATAAAAGTATTTGTATATGTATAAGAATCACAAGGACAAACTAATTTAAGAAAAGAAGTTTTGTAGGAAAAAAAATGCAAGTTAGTTTAAAAAACGAAGTTTTGTAGAATGAAAAATTCAAGTTAGTTTAAAGAAGGAAGCTTGTAGAAATGAAAACTTGAGAACCTAAAGTAAATTCATTGTAGAGGGTAAAACAGAGAAGAGGTATAAACTAAGAGTCTTTTAATAAGACTAACTTTTTGAACTGACAATTCAATAAAAGGATTTTTTTATGCATAATAATCACAAGGGCAAGCTAATTTAAGAAATAAAGTTTTCCGGAAGGAAAATGCACGTTAGTTTGAAAAGGGAAGTGTTGTAGAAAGGGAAATTTGAGAACCAAAGCAAATTCATTGTGGAGGAAAATCATAAACGAGGTAGCTTAAGTTAAGGATTCTTGAAAAAGATTAGTTTTTCGAAATGACAAGCTAATTTAAGAATTTTGTAGAAAGGAAATGCAAGTTGCTTAAGAAGGAAGCTTTGTAGAAAGGAAAATTTGAGAGCCAAAGCAGGACGATGTAGAAATGCAATTTTTTCTTTTTTAAGTAAAACAAAATATTAAAAATATGACGATCATTGTGGGGTGGAAAAGCAGAAGAGACGTAGCTTAAACTAAGAATTTTTTAAAAAGACTAGCTTTTTGGAATGACAATTTAAAAGATTCATGTTTGTATAAGAATCATGAGGGCAAGCTAATTTAAAAAAGGAAGCATTGTAAAAAGGAAAATGCAAGTTAATTTAAAGAAGGAAGATCTATAGAAAGAAAGATTTAAGAATCGGTTGAAAGTTTAGACAAAAGATAATTATAAAGAGAATTGCAAGAAAAGTTATGTTTCTAAGTCATTTAATAGTTTTCATCTTCTTTTCGTCAAACCAAAGGAAAAAGATGGTAGATTAATTCTACTGTCAATAGCTCGAGCTATTGATTCAAGCTCTTCTAACATAAGTTATTTATCTATGAATAATGGTGTGTTCCAATGTAGAAAATGATTTATAATTTTTTTTAAGTCACGGGGTAAGCATGCATTATGTTTGAAAAATCCTATCGTAATGTACATGCTCCAGTGTTTCCATGTCCAAAAAATATACAGTGATATTGACAAATAAGTTACATCAACGTGTATTTATGAAGAATAGAATTCACAAACAAGCTATGAAATTTAATGGTTACCTGGTCCAACCCTTTCAAGTCATCTGCAAGTTTGAATGGTCTAACCTCGATTGAAAGAGGTTTTTACAGGCTCCCCACTGCTATGCTATCAGGTTATCACAAAGTCAAGACCCGAGAGCTTCTCCTGTAAGATAAGAAGCAAATTAAATTATCATTTGAATGATTTTCTGTTTTTTGGCAATTTGAACGAACAGTAAATAATGAGGCAGGCAATGAGCCACACTAGGTAAATATATCTATCTGTGTTTGACCATTCTCATCGACAAATATAATATTGTAAGAGTAACACATAACTAGCACAAAACTAATTTTCAAGAAACTTTATTTAATCATTTGATCCATAGTAAATAGATTTCTCAACTGACATTGTTTCTATTATTTGTGTTGCATCAGATGGTGTTAAAGACACTTGCAACACCAGGGCATGCCTCAAGGAGGATGCTTATTAATCATTATAGTGCCTTCAAATTGGCATTAATTAGACAGTAAAACACGATGGAGTGCCTCTTGAAGAATTGGTCGGTATGGCTTGTGGTGACAAAATTGATGACTAATTTTTAAGAAATATAAAGATTCAAGGAAACAAACAACTTATAGTTAAAAGCATTGCCAACAAACACTTCGTCACAGCAATCAAATTTAGTTTTTTTCTGAACTCATCGAGATTCACCAAAAGTGCAAGCAGAAACCCAAGTCAACGGGTAACAAATCAGAGAGATAGCATAAAAAGATTAAAGAACAAACCAAGGGATGTATGAACGCGAACCCATCCTTCACTCCTCTGCAACCACACATGTTCAAACGGCTGATTTGAATTATTCACAATACTCAACCTACAGTCTTGGTGTTATATGGAACATAACAGTACCTTTGGCTTCACCCTCCACCTTCACTTCTTGAACCCCTTTCGGTCCAACCCCCTTAACAGTTTCTTACGCTTCTTCTCACAAATCATCTGAAACCTGTTTTCTTGATCATCATCAATTTTCATCATTCTCCCACCACTCTCCTTTTCCTTCTTCCGCAACCTCTCACACTGATCCAATGGCACATCAATCCTCTCGAGAAAATCGTCATTCACATTCACCAGCCAATCGAGCGCTGCATCATCGTCTGATTCAACGTCTTTATCATGCGGGAAGGGGATTGCCTTCCCAAATAAATTCCGAAAGATTTCTTTCGACAGATTTTTCCACTTCTTGTCGATTTCTTGAATGGGTTTGTAGGACTCGGCAGATTTCTCAACTTCTTGTCGGTTTCTTGAATGGGTTTCTGGTATTCTTGGAATTTATTGTACAGATCCAAGTGTTCTGAAAGGCTTTGACAGGCGAGGAGTCTGAGAATTCACCAATGGAGTGGGTTGCGATCCTTCTTCGAGAGATTTTCTTGATTTTCTTGATTTTTCTTGCACTGCGTGCCGGTGTTCTGATTTTTGAGATAGACATACCTTTGTATCTTTCAATCGGACGTCACTTTATTTTATTTGACCGTTGCCTTAATTTTTTTATTCGGACAAACTTTTTTTAAATTTTCTATTTTAATAAAATAATGTGAATGTAAAGGCAAAATAAAGGGCAGAAAACACAGAGAATTATGGGATTTATTGAACTAAAAAGGCCACCTAGCTCGATAAAAGGTTTTATTCATTAGTTTTTTTTTTTTTTGTGATAATAAAACATCAATGTTGTAATTTATACTATATAAAAAAATTCCTATTTTCATTTACAAAAAGCAGTTATTACACTGCAGCATTAATTTTTAAAATCACCAAAAATATTTTTATATATTTTCAACCATTGCTACTCAAATTCTTCTTTTAATCTATATATTTATACTATCTATTTATGCTAATACGAAAACTTCACTCACAAAAGGCATTTTGTAAAATAGCGATATCAAATTTTATTGTATTGACAAAATCGCTTAATTAGTCTATTTTTTTTTAAATATAATATATTGGTTTATATGATTTTTTTTATTTATAATACATTTTCAAGCATAAATAATTATTTATTACATGCATGCAAGGACAACAGCGTGCCATACTGACTAATAATAATAAAAAAATGGGTAAATTACAACAATCTCCCATAAAGTTTGGCTTAATTACGAATATCCCCTCATTGTTTGAAAAATTACAAATACCCTTTAATTTTAATGATCATCTAACAATTAACCCAATCCATCCATTTTTATGGTGAACTGAAAAATACCTTGTAAATTAAAAATTATAATTTTATTTATTTTTTTAAAAATATTTTTTATGGATTAAGTGGATAATTTTTTAAAAAAATTCATTCATCCAATTCAATATTTTTATAAGATATTAATTTTTTTTAAAATAAAAAAATGCAGTAAGGATAAAATTGACATTTTTTTACCTCAATTTAAGAATTACATCATTTCATCAAACATCAGGGAGATATTTGTAATTTTTCAAATAACGAGAGAGTATTTGTAATTAACACAAACCTCAGGGGAACTGGTTGTAATTTACCCTAGTATTTAATAAAGCACAAGAAGAAAAGAACAGATACATGTGTATAGAAGGGTTTCTACTTTCTAGTGTACAGGGGATCAATGTGCAATGGATATATCATCAAAACAATCAAAATTTGTAAGCAGAGGGTCCGAAGACTCCGACTGTAGATATTCAGTTGCGCGGGAGCTCAGATTCTCTTCGGCCTGCTGCCCTGCTGAATAAGTTGATGATCAAAGAATCTTGGACTAAGAAAGAGGGAGAGATGGAGGAGATAGTCTACAGATTCGAGCAATAGTTTCAGCATTGCAGAGACATCGTATTCTCTAGAGAAACCTGAATCAAACTTATCGTTTACCAGATATAGAAACCTATTGATCAACACGACCATCTGGGCAAGTTACAAAAAAACAACTTCTTTTCATTCCGAGATTAACGTCCATCGCCATATAGGCAAGAGTCCAACAGAGAATCACAGCATGCCAATTTTCTGGCCATCATTATGTGCTTATGCTATAATTGACAAAGAAATCTCCTCCAAGAATCTTAGCAGAAAATTGCTGCATCTCGTTATCCAGAAAGTATGCGAGACCTACTCCTACTTCTCCGTGAACTAGCAATATTAGAAATCAATGTGCTACCTAAGAGTCCTATAGCATTGGCCCCCATCAACTTCAGGCCATGCTTTTGGCACAGAAAAGATAACTTATTTGAGTGTCCTCCAGTAACCTGCTGCAAGTCTTGTGCCTGTTCACGAGATATTACTGTATATAGCTGCACCAGTTGATTTAACTGTTGACTGCTAATCTCCTTCCCATTACAGTCGTCACTGATATATCCATTGCAGCATGTGCCAAGAGTCACTTGCATTAATCCCAAAGATTTAGGGTCTCCAGAGGAAAGATCAAACACAAAACAAAAATCTTCAAATTCTAGATCAGGTCTCTTGAAGAGGTCTAACAAAATATCAATGTTCTGTCCCAGATTCTTCTGTATGGACTTCCTAGGATTATTTTGCCTAACCCTTGTAGCTTGGAGGATTCGAGAAGCTTCTCTAAGGCCACTTAGATAAGCACCATGCATGGTGGCAGGGTACTGCCTCGTTGTGGCCTCGCCACCAAAAAACAAACGGCCACCCACAGATTCTGCAAGGATATCATAGTCGTTTCCAGAAGACTGGACTCTGATGTGTGAATATGAACCATAAGAAAGAGGATCAGTTCCCCATCTTGTACATATTGACTGCAAAGGATTAGGCACGTGAATTCCCTTGGGAGCGTATATGCCTGTAGAAATGGAATACCACCCGCGAAAGCTCAACAGAGAAACGAAAAAACACAAATAAAAGTTTACAGAAAAAGCAGGAAAGAAACGAAAACCACAAATGCATTAATATCATTAGAGTAATGAAGTGCATCATTTCATAAAAGCACCAGCATTAAATAATGTACCTCTGAGGATGCTCAAAACGTGATGAACACAAGAAGCTGGGTCTGTGTTTTCAAAAAGTTGTGCTGCTTCTCCGGCTACCAGCGCAACAAGAACCGGAGCACCAGAAACAGTATGGTAGCTGTAAAACAAAAAGAATTCTCCCCGACGGTGGCTGGATTCTCTGAGTGAGCCGAATGTATCCAAGTCCTCTCCCCAGAAATTATGGGTGAAAACCATGGCAACCTTATTAAGCAACCCAAACCCGAGTCTTTCTATTGCTGCTAGCTTTTTTTCAGGTAACTCAGGTTCAAATCTGATTTTTCCTTTTTTCAGGACTCCAAGGGGAACAGTGCAAAGGACCATATCTGCTTGAAACACTTGATTCCCTGCAATGACCTCAGCACCTTCATTGCCATACCTAATGGTCTCAACGGTCTTACCATATAAGATAGGAACTCCTTTACATAAAGCTCTAATTAATCTCCAGTTTCCACCTGCAAGAAAACAGTGGTCACCTCCCATTTCATAAGGATCATCTTGGTCCCAATAAGCGGCAGAAAGGTTTGAAAGGCTTCCAGCATTGGAAAATTCCAGGTTAGCAAAATGCCAATCAAGTAGTTGTCTTTCCTCATTACTTCTAGCAACAGCATATAATTGTCCAAGTGTTTCTAGAACTGAACCTAGAGAAATATTAGCCGCAAATCCACCCATTATTTGTCTAAGTTGGGTAACTTTGTCAAGCAGCTTATTAAAGATGAGTTCAACCTCCGAATCAATTTTTTCATCAACGGGTGTTCCATCAGATTTGTACAGAGGACACTTATCTCTGACCTTGTGAAGAGGAATAGAAAGTTGTCTGGCTAGAACTCCCAGAGGGTTGGCATGAATACCAGTTATTACGCTGCCACCAAGGTCAACAGCAGCATAGTTACCCTCTTGACCCATCTTTTGAGTATAAACTCTTCCCCCGGGTCGGTTCCTACCTTCGAGGACGAGCACTTTTAAACCAAAGGATCTGAGCTGCCTTGCTGCTGCCAACCCTGCAAGTCCTGCGCCAACAATTATCACAGAAGTCTCCGTAGTTTCCTCAAAAATTTGAGACTCAAATGACACCGAAACCCCAATATTTATATAACCATTTATTAGAAGGAAGTCATAAGCTGCATTCATCAAGCGCGCGTAGTCATTACTTACGGTTTCCTTAATCTGCGCTTTGGAAAGCCATGAGTGCACATTGTCCCTCCACTTTGCGAGTATGTGGTTCCTTACAACTATGTAATCATTCTGCTCTTTCCCACCCAATTCACTCACAACCCCAGCTCTTATTTCTTCATCAAGTAACTCATCAATTGGAAATCCCAAAGACAATGCTATCATGGCTTCGGTCTCAGTTTCCTTCTCCAAATCTTCCTGTGTCCTATTTTTCTTCCTCAAAGAACCACCTAAATGCTTCTCTATCAACTCATCCATCAGATTCTCATCATAATTTTTTGAGCCCCTTTTCCTTCTCAACAACCTTTTGGAACCTGGATTATCCAATATAGGGGTATTCCCAGTTTCCCCCATTGTTTCTGAAACTTCAAATCCCGTTCAAATATCTTGGACTTTATCCCCAAAATAAAGCCTCATTACACATTTCTCAAAAAGCAACCACTTGCCATACAAAACTTCAAAACATCAAGAAGGTTTTCCGCTCATCAACAAAACACATGCACACTCTCTTCATCTACAAAAGTTTTCTTTTCTTATAATCGATTCTAATCATTTGAGACTTGACTTCAACTGACAAAACCAGAATTCAGTGTCACATATACTTAAAATTCACATTCCTACTCCAGAATCTCTCTCTTTCCGTTCAAAACCACTAGCAAACCTCATTTCACTTTAAAGAACTCAAACCCCGGCACAATGATGGAAAATTACACCCCAAACTTGAATTTCAAATGAGCACGGAATTCTCAACTTTCTAACGAAGAACTCAACGGCACAGAGCAACTACAAACAGCCAAATTCCGGCGCAAGGGTCCTAGACAGGGGAAGAAAACGTACCGTTGAGGGAGCGTCAAAATTTGGTGAGACGCAAATATGGTTAAGCGGAATTAGGGTTTAGTTTGGGAACGATTGCACCCTCGCAGCGCTTGCAAGGCGAGTTGACTCGGGGAAATTGGAAACTGTAAGATGTGATTGGAGGGAAATCACACATTTGATGGGCTCTTAAATAGGCCCAGTTAGGAAAATCGTTACGGGCCTTTTTATTGGGCCTCAGTACTTGTATTTGAGTTTTAATTGGGTCTGCAGAGGCCTAAGAGCAGTCTGCAAAAAGGCACCAATCAACACCAACCAATTGGCTTCACCAAAGTCCACTTTTAGATTTGGGGAAAACAAGTAAGGTCTCATTTACTACTTCACATGGAATTATGGTGTGATAAATTAATAAATAATAATATAAAAAATAAATTGTAATAAATTTATGCAATATTTGGTTTATTTGATTGGACCAATATTATTATAAAGTTATTTTATATAGTGTTTACTAGAATGTGTATGAGATATCAATAAAAGTATAGAATTGTCACAAATGCCCAAGAATAAGATAAAAAAAAAAAAATACGACTATTTATCACTTATTATGTTAAATATGAAAAAAATTATTACTCAAGTTAGGTTTTGCATCAAATAAAAAGTGTGATACACTTGTTCACTTTTTCTAAATTTACACCAATCATACCGCAAATGTATTGCACTTATTATATAATTAGTTTAACTCGATCTGTGTTAGACTTTCCAATCAAACATGAGAGGCCAAGACTGGCCCGTCACCTGAACATTATGTTGGACCTCCTCCTCTGTCCCGAGTTGGACTAGTTCAAAGTGTTCGAACCATTGTTCATATCTGACCTAGTAAATGAATTTTTAATCATCAATATAATTATTATTTTTTAATGGATATTTTACTTGAACTGTTTCTACTAGAAGAGGACCAAACCATATTTTTTTAAGTGAGTAAATTATCTTTAAATTACTTTTACCTCTACTCAATTCCCAAATTTGATTCTTCACTTTATTACGGTAATTATTTGGAATACCATAAAAATATACAACTCATTTTATTTGTTTTCCGCGCCCGAAGCATTATTCAACAATTTATGGATTCAACTGTAAAAATCGAGATTGTATTACAATAAAGTGTCCTCTATGTGTGTGTGTTTTATTAATTAAAGTACTAATCGTAGTTATTATGGTTAGAACATCAAAGGAGGAAACATAGGCAAGAATCCAGGGAGTACTGATGGAACATAACAATGCATGTTGTCAACTCCATGCATTCTCTCTAAAATTCTGACTTAAGATCGAGTTTAGTTGAATCTAAACTAATGCATCGTGTGATTGATATATTTAATCAATTATATAATAAATGTATTATACTTATTTTATAATTAATTTGATTCAATCAAACTTGATTTGAGTAAAAAAATTCGGCATTCACTCACCACCCCGACTAAATGAGTATTAGGTTCCACATGTAGTTCCCTTGAAATAAGGGACTCTTTAGAGAGACAAGCATGTAATGTACGTATACTACTTAGTACTAGTAGCAATATTCAATTAGCCCTATTCTAGGAGCAAGTACTAATTCCATGAACATTGTCTTAATCTAGCACACATCATTCTCGCCTTAATTTTGGTCCAACCTATTAGGCTTTTCACCCATTTAACAAAACCATTTTTTTCCAGAAAAATAAGAGCAATACGTACTAATGATTAATCAACTCTTTGATCACGGATCAGTGATCATGTGACTCCTTTTTCACACAAGACCAGACACATAATGTCAACTGCAAGTTGATTAGTTTAAAAATAGGCCTTACGGTGCCCATTGACCCAACAATAACAATTTAGTACTCCAAATTCCCAGGCACGCACCTAACGGAATCGATACAAGTTCACACAGAACACCCACCAGATCTGTTTAGTATTTTATGTTTTAACGACCAACAAGTCCAAGTCATTGCACTCTATATAACGAAGGAAGGAGTGTTTAAGTTATTACTATAGATCTCATAATGAAGAACCTAAGCAGCAGCTGTTTACGTTTCTTCACCCTTCTGTTACTCTTTCTGGCCTGTGTAGTGGACGTCCATGGAGATACAATAACCTGCTACACCAGGAAAAGTCCGTGTTTCCTCAAGCAACTCAAGTGCCCCGCCGAGTGCCCGTCCAAGCAACCCACCAACTCCTACGCTAAAGTCTGTCACCTCAACTGTAACTCACCCGTATGCAAGCCCGAATGCAAGAGTATGCCGACATTCTTATTTATATTACATTCTTGTCCTATTTTATTACATTTTTGCACTCCGTATCAAATCTTAATTTGCAGATAAGAAGCCTAACTGCAACGGTCCCGGGGCTGCCTGCCTGGACCCCCGCTTTATAGGCGCAGACGGGACTGTCTTCTACTTCCACGGCCAGAGCAACCACCACTTCACCTTAGTGTCAGATCCCAATCTTCACATCAACGCCCGCTTCATCGGCCTACGGCCCGTCGGCAGGCAGCGCGACTTCACATGGATTCAAGCCCTTGGAATCCTCTTTGACGCCAACACTTTCTCCGTCGAGGCAACTAAAGCTCGAAAATGGGATCAAGAAACCGACCACCTGAAGTTCTCCTACGACGGACAAGAATTAACCGTTCCGTCCGTCTGGGAATCCCCGGAGAACAAAATCAAGGTGGAAAGAACGTCGGAGAAGAACAGCGTCGTCATCAGTTTACCTGAAGTGGCTGAGATCTCAATCAATGTTGTGCCCGTGACGAAGGAGGACGACAGGATTCACAACTATCGTATACCTTCTGATGATTGTTTTGCTCACTTGGAAGTGCAGTTTAGGTTCTATGGCCTGTCTGAGAACGTGGAGGGTGTGCTTGGGAGAACTTATCAGCCGGACTTTGTGAACCCTGCGAAGCTGGGCGTGGCGATGCCGGTCGTGGGAGGTGAAGATAAGTACAGAACGTCGTCGCTTTTGGCTACGGCTTGTGCGCGTTGTGTGTTCTCCCGAGGTGGAGTTTTGAGCGAAGGAAATAGCGGGTTGGTTTAGTCTGTGTAAGGCAGACGAGGCTGTCCGATTTGGAGAAAATATTGAAGTGCTTAGGCAGAGCAACTTGTGGCCAAATATGTAATTTTGTGAGAAATTAATAAATGATTGTAGAAGCATGTTACCGATCCACCATGTACTTTTTAAGTTTTCAACTTGATTGAATTTTTCTTTTTCAAGTACGTGATACTTGTGGAATGTATAAACTAAAATATGAGTTGAAGAAAATAATTCATTCTATATTTAAGTATAAATTCTATTCTAACTATTTTCACAACAATAATTAATTATTTTTTAAAAAGAATTATATCTAATGTCTCAAAATATGCGGGGAATAAAAAAAAAACAAAAAAAGTCCATCATCAGAAGAGGCCAAGATGGCCTAAGGGTCATGTAAATGAGACTCAAGTAATTAAGTGAGAAGGAATCAAGAAAATACGGGGATACTAACGTTGCAACCACCTAAATACCGAAACATTCCACTCACATGTGGTTGTGTTCTCACAACTCGGAGGAGAGGTGGTTCCTCTTATGTCAAAAAACTTAGGGAGGACGGTTGACTGTCTTCAATCACTTCCAGGTAATCTAGAAAGCTTACCCCAGAAAAGATTTTATCATCTTGGAAAATAGACCCTCAAAGCCTCAACAGTTGATAACTCAAATTAGAAGATATCCCCCGGAAGTTAGGAGTCTATCCCTTAGCAATCGCTTTTTCGAGTCCTTCAGGGACTGGACTCCCTAAGCCGGCAGGAGGCGAGGACTATAAAAAGGGAGACCTGCCCTTGGTAAAGGATATCGCGTTTTTAATCATTCACAAGAATAATACGATATTGTTCAACACCGAATTATTGTTCTACATTAGCCTTTTTACAATTTAGTTTTTATTTTTATCACTAATTACTTACTAGAGCAACGAAATGCTAACGTACTTTTAGCAGGTCTGGTCATATCCAAGACTTGTAAAAAGTTAGGCTCAAAGACCTTAAAATGGACATGCGCAAACGAGCAGCTTTTTGCTCACATCAATATTTAAATTACGCCAGTGAAATTCTAAATTAGAAATACCTTAAATTTTTAAAAAAAAATCTCAACATTTTAAATAATAAGCATCTAAATCCCTAGTCTCGTATTCTTCTTGTGGCTGATTTTTACATTGATTTTGCTCTCTTTGTTTTCAATTATTTTTTTAAGAATAAGATCGTCTATTAGATTTTGATAGTGTCAAATGCTCCACAGTACAGATAGGAGGAACAGTTCCCTCACAAATTCACCAATCAACCTCAGTATCTAATTCGAGCATGGTTATACAGATTAGCAGAGCGCCGAATAAAAGAAAGACAGTAGCCAAGAACAAGACAGTTCCCAACTTCCCATAGGTGTCATTATAATGCTTCTCGAGTTAATGCTACGATTACGAATGACATTAATTAAGACAATCACCTTTCAATATGAACCAAAGAGTCATCAAACCTGACAGCCATTCCAGCGGCTGTGCGTGCCGCAATTGCCTCCACCTGATCCGCCGCCCCAACATTCTTCAAACGCTGCATTTTCCACGCCACACAGGCACCATGTGCGTCTCTCATGTCCGCGCGATCCATCTATCATATTTGGAAGACATGAATGTCCTCATTTACTAACTTTAGAGGTCCAAATGTTCGGCTAATATTTCACATTATTCTGTTTCTAACCTCAACATATGTCATTCTTTGTCCGGTTGGTCCTGAACATAAAACAAAATTAAGTGATATCTGAATATTTGAGTCTTTATTATTAATAAATGAGAACAAAATATATAATATACATGCAAAATAAAAATCAGTCGTATTCAAATTAGTTTTGTCGAACCAAACTAATCACAAAACAAGCGTATTGTACTTGCCATTTGATTGGTTCAGTTTGACCAAACCAGGCTTGCACTAGAATTTTCCGTCATTAAAAGATTGCAAGAGTGAAAAACATAGCAAGACGGAAGCGTTAGAAAATTGTGTTTCAAAATATTAAGTCATCTTTTTGACTTTTTTTTTTATAGGAGAAATAGGAATATTTTGCACCTATTTTAATTTTTCATAGAAGGATGGCTTGAATTAAGGCCTGATTCGAAATTCTCAGTTTCGGACCTTGTAATTAATGTTGCTGTCTGAAACTTACATACATCCAAAATATAAATAATATGCATGTTGAAAAATCTCTCATGTCATATCATGATATGATGTGGAAGTCGAAAGATTGTCAAAACCACGTTTTATGTCAATATGGATAGAAGTTGCAGGCAAACTCAAGGTCGAAAGTCGTTTCTTAAACAAGAAATTAATGAGAAAGTCGTGAAATGATAAAGTTCACAAAGAAAAATGAGCACACAAAAGAAAATGAAAGATTGAGAAATTGTCAGTGTAGCAAAGTACGTATGAATAAGGGGAAAATTTTTAAGAATATGTGCAAGTCTCTGTTAAGGTAATTTCTGGGCGATTCTGAACTTTTGACAAAACCAAAATAAAGGGAAGATTTTTCCAGATCATTCATCTTCATCTGTATATACTTAATTCTCCTGATAAAGAAATTTTAACTCCATTTACTGACTCCAAAATTAGTCATGAATTCGGTTTTCTGCTTGTGAGTGGGCGCAATGGTATAAGCCTGTCTGACTGTGAGATGGACTGACCGAACTGAGACGCAAGTCGGACATAGTGATAAAAGAAAATTGCAACTTTGGAGTATCCCGGCGGTTTGTATAAGTGGCGATCCCGATCGATCATTTCACTGGAAAATTTTGTTAGTGATTAAGCATCTGAACTATGAAATCATCTGAGAATATCCATAGCTTATTGTATAATTTATTCAAGTTGGATGAAATCGAGTATGAATTAGAGTTTCTCAACACTTCCCCTTCACAACATCGTACCAAAATGCTCGATCTGGTCAAGGAACATCTCTGCAATAGTGGATGTTCAAACTCATGACAACGTTAATTCGTTGCCCAAAAATCATCCTCCTTGTGGGTAGAGAGAGAGAGAGAGAGAGAATATCCACAAAACTTGATTAATTCATGCAGGTTATAATACAGAATGAATCAAATCCTCTCATAGTATATTACAGAACATGGAGAGAGAGAGCTGATCAGCTGCCGATCAGTTCCCATACACTGATGAACAAATCACCTGTAAGATTTTAGAATACTCCCACAAAAACTACACATGATGGCCTTCCACGACTTGCAATAAAATGGGATGTAGCAAAACCTGGTCATCGTTCTCATATCCGCCACCGTGGCTCCGTGGCGGCACCGCGAGCACATCCCCGCCACCGGCTTGCTCCGCCGCACCACGCTCTTCTGGTCCACCAGAAAACAGAAGCAAACCATATATGAAAGAGAGAGAGAGAGAGGCCCTATTCCTTTTTCCTCCTTTACCACTTCCTCTGAGAAGCATAAAGGCTTGTGGGTTCAACTCACTACATTTACAGACATATGCTGTAACATACAAACTTATACTTTTATTTCCACTATTTTTCAAATTATTTCAATCTTTTCGCCACGTGGCAAAATTTAATTATTTGACCTTTTTAACTAACTGGAATTCTATTTTATTTTTTTAAAAATAAAATAAAATATGTATTTTGCAGTATAATTTATATAGAATATGTAAGCTGCAGAATGAGAGATTCTTGCTACGCGTGTAACGAGTTCCTATTTGGATGGAAAAATCTCTGAACTTTTCAGAAGAGTTTTGGGGACGATTGCCACGTGTCAATGGGTTAGTTGGGTAATTAAGATTATCTTTAATGACGTGATATGTGTCTTTTTCTTACCGTTTCTGCATTATCTTATCTTAACCTTGTCTCGTTCAAAGAAAACGTTACAAAATTTTCCCAATCATTCATTCTCACAATTAAAAGTAAAAGATTGTAATGAATATTAATTAATTATGACTTTACAATTATTATTAATTATTATTTTTACAAATGAGATCAAAATATTTGCTGCAACTAAAAATTATTGTAAATATTCTGATCTTAAATCAAATCATAACAAATATTGATTAAATATGATCAAAACTTAAATTTTTACATCTATTTTATTTGATCATAATAAATAGTATTAATTTACAATAATTTTCAACCCCCGATAATTTTTAGTATATGAAATAATCATTTTTTTTATAGTGACCCATAGTCACCTTTATATTACGAATTTTGTATATTTTACGCAATATGAATACAAACATTCCATTTGAAAAAATACTTTATAATATGAATATTAAACACAAAACACAATATAAAACATATTTGTAATAAAAAATTCTTACCATAAATGAGAATGATGTTTGTTCTCAACAAAATTTTATAACAGACATGATTTATTACATTATTCAATATATTCAAACTTAAAGTTAATTTAATACCTCAATAATTTAATTTACCGAATACATTTAAACTCAATAAAAAATAAACAAAAATAATAATATATAAATATATACATATACCTATACTATTACGATTCAAGATTGTGATGGTAGAAGGAATGAAGTTAGATATTGCTATGATAGTAGAATGCAATGTACGGCAGACCTAAAATGTATATTGCCGCTTCTACGAATCAAACACCAACACTCTCTTCCATAAATGCATATCTTAGTTACTAAGATATAGAGCATGGCATCTTCATGGGGCAGCCGGGCCTCCATTTCCTCCATCACCATCTACTCACTATTCATCATTTCATTACTTCATCGATGAAATCGAAGTTGGAACATCAATGTACGTATGTCCAATTGGAATTTCAAGTTCGATATAGGGGCTCTCTTGTTAACTGAAAATTCGTTACGTCGAAATAGCTTATCAAATATCGAATTGATCAGTTCAATTCGATTCGATCTCGTACCGAACTAATAAATTAATTTTTTTAATATGAAATCCTATAATATTATAATTTTTAATTTTTTGGTAGTCGGTTGGTTTTGGTGTTACCAAACTACAAAATCATAATTTTTTTGAAGAAAAAAAAAATGGTTGCTGAATTCAATTTTATTTACATCAATCATTACACAATATTAAATTGATTTTTATATATTGTTAACAATACAATCATTTGTATTTTGGAAATATTTTATAATTATGAAGTGTCAATTATGGGAGTTAAAGTAGAGATGGTTGAGAGTCTTATAATTAAATATTTTGTAATAAAAATAGGTGTACGCATGGAAGTAATTTTGCGGAGAAGTGCCAAATTGAAGTAAGAAAAAGGCATTTAAGAGTGTTATTGGGTGATGGCATGTGTTAGGGGTATGGATCATCTACCTAACTCTACGTGTCCTCATCCACTTTTTCCTTGTGCCTTGTTTGTCTTGAGGATATTCGCAAGGAAAAGAAACAAAAGAGAGTGTTAAAAAGAAAGATATAACATGTTCTCATTTGAAGCCTAGTTTTTCATTAAAATATAAGTGCCAAACATAGTGTTAACAATCTGAATGCACGGGTTGAATGAACAATTGGAAGCTACGGATATTTTTCTTTCAACTAATAATAATAAATAAATTATTATAATTCACTTTTGATACATTGAGTATTATCATAATTCAATCAATACATTTACATGACTAACAATGATAAATAAATTATAATAATTCACATAAAGTGAGATGAAAATCGATAAGCCCGATGGACCCGAACCCATGAACTCAAACTTATTCATGGATAAAATGAAACTATGGATAATTAAGGAGTTGTCAAAATAAGTGATAACAGAGCATGAAAATTGTTGAGAGCAAACGGAGGCCATGGTAAAATATATCTGTAGAGGGATTCTCATTCAATCACACTGAAGAAACCTATTTATACATAAGGAAGAAGAAAAATCTGTAACTAACTATTCAAACTACCCAACTAGCAAAAGAGACACAAAAATCGCGTGTCTTACTAATAAAGTCGCACTTGCTACCAAGCTACTAACAAAAAACGTACTTACACAACAAGAAACGCAAGACAGAAATGCGTCTTCTGCGGACTAAATAAATGGCTCTGTACAACTAATATGTAAAGGAAGATGATGATGTTGAAGAGCAGCTTCGCTACTTTATTTGAATTCTAGCAAGGTACTGTAATATCTTAAAATTTTCGATCATTATATAATTTTCAATTTCACTTTTTCTTTCTAGGCTATCCTTTTCCAGTATTCACCAATTTAACTATTAAAATTTAATTAAATACATCAATAATTCTAAAAGAAAGAATAAATAGGAAAGAAGCAAAAAGAAATAATAAACAATAAATAAAAGACAGACTTATATTTATATTTATGAGACTCGAATTCGTAATTTTTCACCTAAAAAATCTTCGAATAGTTGTATTTTATTTTATTTTATTCATCCACAATCATATCTTATCACTTTGTAATTTGTCAACGACCGCAGATGTGTAATGTCAATGTAATGAAAGCAAGTCGATAAGACTGTACACAATCAAACCATACATTCAAACTCCAATTCTATATTTCTTAATTCGTGGAAGAGTTGCGATCCTCATATGTCTAATGGAAAATCGAAGCGGACATAGTTTAGGTTTTTGTTCATTGCACCGAAATTTGACCGTTTATAAAATATATATATATACATCATGGGACTTTGCAACTTCATTTAATGTATAGTTCCACTCACAGTTGATTTTATTCAATGCCCATGACTTTTTTATACCAAACATATGTGTATACGTTGCAATAAAAGACTATACATTAACCATAATGTCCTAATTCTTATTACTCCACTAGTCTCCTTTTCCTAGGGCCTAAATAATAAGCTGACACCAAAGTTGAGGTTTCATAATCACCAAGTCATGGTTATAAATTCCATCAGTGTATGAATATTAGTAGCTAGTTATTATTCGTTTCATAATTTATATGTAATATATTTTCACTCCACTTGCTCTAACTTGCAAAAAAATCTCATTTTTAATCATATTACCAACTTTCATTCGGAAATTGATAGAAGAAAAACAATGTATAAGTTAAATGGTCGTTAGATTTTGTACTGGAGTGGGGTGGATCCCGGGTCCACCCAAACCCACTCTTTTGCTACAGAGGCTAAGTTATATATTGGACGAAAAAAAAATATATTTTTTCTAAATATATGAATTATTACTATTACTGATGATTGGAATTTATAATCTATACATCAAAATTCTCTATAGAACAACTATATATATAGTAAACCAGGAAGTAAAGATTTAGTTGAAAAGTTTTCATTATTCCCCAACTCCCAAAGATAAATTAGAAATAAATGTGGGGGGAATTGATTTAAGTGGTCCTATTTTGGTAGATGGGGTGAAGGTTGGACTTGAGGTACGATTCATCACACCAATTTGCATTTAAACGAGAATCCCGCCATGTTTGAATATTTGTTTGGAAAAATTCATTGTAAACGTTCATGGATATATAGCTACAACGTCAAATTTTAGGACAAGAGAAAGAAAAGGAAACCTCACCCAATGACAAACGTGTTTCTTATTAGTACTAGTCGTCTATGTTTGAGTTTGATTTTGATAATGATGATGAAATTGTTCGAATTCTAAAAATTTCTGCCTTTAATTTAATTCCGATCATGAAATTGTCTAAGCATGTCAATTCACTTCGTAAAATAAGTCAAGCTCCTAAAGGATAAAAGATTGGATCCGAACCCGCCCCATTTGAAATGAGTCGGGGGTGGATTTCGATTTTATACAGACATGTTGCTATGTATAACCTAAAAATAAAGGCAAATTAGTAATTTTTGGAGGACTAATGTCGTTGTGATTATGTGAATTTGATCATGTGTTTCTCTCATGAACGATTATATATTGTTTCTTTACAAACTCGTAACATAGTGCTTCTATATGATTTAGATTTACATGCTCATAGTACAATGAATCTAGGAGTCTATCTTTATATTTAGTTTTGAAACGGTTAGATTCTTGATTTTCGACAAATTTATGGTGTATGTCTATTGAATTATTATAGGGATCAAAATTGGTGTTAGATATCGATGTGGGGATATGACTTGAAGATCGTAAATGCATCAAGTGCTCTGAGCTTTTCTATCAATTACAAAATAAGTCAAGATATGCGTATTTTTATTCAAATCATTTCGACCTAACCTCGACCCAACTCAAATATGAGTATTTTATGGCTTGTACTGACAATCTGATCATTCCTGAATCTGTGATTCATGTATAATTGCACAACTTTAGGCGCAACTTTTCTTACCTACTCTATTTTTACGATATTTGATATTTTTTATATACAACCTTATTAATTTAGGCATGGTAGAATTATAATCAAGATTTTCTCTATAAGATTCTTATGGTTTCTTGTCTTAAAAGTTAGGTATCCGAACAATCAAGATTGACTTAAATTGATTAAGGAACATTTGCATGTGGATCTAAACTTAGCGAATTCAATATTTCATAGGATATAAGTAGATAATGCCCACATTAAATGCTATAATATCAAGAATGATTTCACCCGTCGATAAAGCCCACTTTAGTTGGTGAAGTTGAGACTTCATAATTTAAAAAATTATAGGTTCGAATCTTATTATATGTGTGGAATATTGTTTCTACTGCATAGTAGGTATTGTAAGACATTGATATTAGACATAATTAATTATAATCAATTTATTTCAATTAATACTAATTTATCACTTTTACTTAAAAGAAAGAAGAAAAAAAAAATCCAGCTTTCCCATTACTTAAAACACCTCGGAAAAAGTCCTATTCTTTTATTTTATTTTTATTTTATTTCCTTCTCTTCAGAAAATATTGATTAAATTATTAACTAAATATATACAGTTAAATCAAAATATAATAATATTATAAAATTGTCAAAAAAATTATCAAATATGAAATATTCCGAATCGTCAAAAAAGAGATTAAATATGTATATAGAGTAAATTATAAAATTAAAAGTACTGACCAAAAATATTATTTTGCCATTTTGTCTTATAATACTTCAAATGTGCTTAAACTTTTGTCGTTAAAGCCCATGGGCAGTAGTACCCCATCTCTTTATGCAAATTATCTTGTAACACGTGTTATACATAAATTTAATTTAATTATAAATTATATTTTATAAAAAATGCAAATTATGCGGAAATTGTTTGATGAAATTTTTGGAATACGATGTTTTTATTTTATGTATTCTTTGTTTTACGTAAATATTTCTATGTATAGGCACATTCATTACATGATTATTTCTGGCTAGAAGACAAACGAACATGATATGAACCTTTTGGACATGTACACATGATATAAGTCAAATAATTATTCAACCATGTATATATATATATATATATATATAGATTCCTTGTCAAAGTTCCTAATTCATGTCCTTAAATATTGGAAAATGGAAAGGTCCCCACCTCTATTCCTATATATGTTTTATTGGCGGGGACCGAAATTATAAATGCTTTCTAAGTTGTTTTTTTCTAAATGAGAGTGACGAATTATTATTAATTAAAATAAATTAATTATAATTATTTTTTTATTAAATATTAATATATTAATAATATCGAATAAATTAAGTCTAATCAAGACCTATTATTACAGTAGATTTCTAAGTTTATGTTAGTTAAAGACAGAGTAAGAAAATTTAACTAACAAATAATATTTAAAGGTAATTGAGAATAAATAATATTTTTTTCTTTTTTAAAAAATAATTAAAATAGTAATTTCAATATTTGTAATAATCTTAAAATTATACTTTTTTTTCTCTCATCGTTTCTTTTCCTCACAAATTTTATATTTTTAATAAACCCATAATTTTAATTTATTTTTTCTCTCCCTCTAATGCATGTTTCTTTGTGTGACATACTTTTTTCTTTGGCATTCTCACACACAAATTTCATTTTTCTCTTAACAAATATCGCACTACAAATATTTTTTATATGCTCGTGAAAATTGTGTGCGGTGGACTCAAGTTAAGTTAAACTAAGGCATCACAATATTTATTTTTAAACTACTTAAATTAAGTTCATATAAACCAAAACTTATAATAAGGAGTTAACTTCTAACCAGCTTCTCCAACTTAGTTATAAAATTACAAATGTTAAGCTGTTTTTCCAACCTCTATAACTTCAAGATTTTTTCATTGTTAAATTATGTTTTCAAATACTTCCAACTTTTAGTACTATTTAACTTACAACTCTTTTTTATAACTTATATCCATCATAAAAAATATAAACTATTGCAAAACACCTCTTAATACATTGAAAATTTTAAATTAATTTGAGATTCCTTCTTATCTCGATACACTGAGCAATACTTAATTCTACCAGTACATCAATATAATTGATAACGATAAATAAATTATTATAACTCACATGAAGTATCTGATGGGACTCAAACTCATAACTCAAACTTGTTTATGAGCCCTCAATCTACTTAAATACTAAAATCTTCTAATGATATTAAGTAATAATTTGTTTTACTGATATATTTTGCTAATAAATAATGAAATTGTTTGCAATAATCTGTTGTAGTATATATAATTTAAAGATTTATACTACTTTATTATATTGATATACTTGATGATAAATCATACTAAGTTTTTTGTTTCATGAATTAAATAAAAAATATGGTAATTAATATGGATTGAACCGCTCCCTGAATTAAGAAAGCAAAAAGTGAAAAATGAGAGATTTTGGATTGCAAATCAAAGGCGCAGATGACCTTTTTCCCACCCACATGAAAGACTAATAAGAAAGAAAGAAAGCAATCTCTGTGCATACATTTTAAATTATTTTGTGGAAATGTGTAGATAAGATTCCTTGATAATTTAATCAAAAATATATTTTTATTCTCACAAAGAAATCCAGAAAAAATATACTCCTGCAAAAATGTTTTGGCAAAGGTGCTTGTTGGGATTCCCAACCATTTCCTGTTAATCTAGAGCAACACAGAACCCAGATATAGAAAATTCACCAATGCACCTGTGCTCGCTTCCCGTACAGGTTCATGCACTCTATGCGTTTGTAATAATGTGAAGGAGGAATAGAAGCAAGAGGAACCCCAGAACCACGATTTGGGTCTCTTTGATATCGCCACATTTCCTTCGTTTCTAATCTGGGTTTTGATCCAAAAACACTGGGACTTGGACAAGAATGGAGAAAGGGAAATACTCGGAAGAGTTGAATGTGCCGTGAGGGTGGTCCACATGGCTTGTTCACTGTGCGAAAACGTGCAGAGACAATTGCTTTCGACGAACCCTGATCAGGTTAAGTCCAAGGATGATGATTCCCTTGTTACTGTTGCAGGTACTGTGATTCTTGATTCTTTCCTCTGTTCATTTCTTGAACTGGGTTCTTTGTTCTTTTTTTTTTTTTTTTTTTTTAAGGAAGGGAATTGGTTCTTTCCGTAGACATTTGTTTTTGTTTATTCTTTCTTTGTCTTTATGGGTTCTTGGATTATCCGCATTTTGTGATTTGGGTCTTTCCAATTTTTTATTTTTTGCACTGTTTGGTAATGAGGGGGAATACTCATTGTCCATCAATTAACTTTTTTTGATATTTTTTCAGCTCTCGCGGGTCATTATTTCAATGTTAATTCCATTTTTTTTAACTAATTTCCGTGGAAGAGTTAACTTCACTCTTAGAATGCAATTCTGGGAATTACTAAAACTGCTTGCCTAATTATGATTTTCACATCATTTTCATCAGTTAGGAAGCTAAGAATTTGTTTATTATCAGGTGAATGACGTAAATTGTAGATTGTTTTATTTGTATTTGTGTATATGATAATGTTTTTATCTATATCCTCAGCATATACATTGGAGATGAAATGGATATATATGCTATTTCATAAGTACCCTTTTCAAGAATGTTTTTCTTACTTATGATAGCATATTTATTATGATACGGATCAGTTCACAGATTTCCGTTTATTTTATTTGTATAAGAGCTACTCCTTATGGATCAGTCCATAGACTTCCATTTACTTTAGTTCTACCGAAGCTACTCTTTCATTTATGCATTTCTTGAATTTTAAGGATGTTGATATGGATGCTACTCCGTTTGTTAAAAAAAAACTAAAGAACGTGGAAGGATTTTTATGACTACTCCAACAATTTACTATGCCGTGAAGTCTTGTGGTCGAAACTGATGTCCTGCCTTCTCAGGCAAAAGGCTTATTGAAGCTTTGAGATCATTTGTTCCATTTCTTTTATTTTGTTTCACTTGTTTCTTCACTATTTTGTGATCAGCATTTCTCACTTCATTTTGATGTCAAATCCTTAATGTTATATCGAATG
This sequence comes from Sesamum angolense, assembly GCA_034509725.1. Classification (NCBI taxonomy): domain Eukaryota; kingdom Viridiplantae; phylum Streptophyta; class Magnoliopsida; order Lamiales; family Pedaliaceae; genus Sesamum; species Sesamum angolense. The sequence goes on along the minus strand of JACGWL010000007.1, from coordinate 8,781,348 downwards.
TGCCTTATTCACTTCACTTGTTAAATTTGGTTATTGAAGTATGATTTTTAATTTGTTATTGAGACGAGAAACTTGGTTGTTTCATAAATGTGCAGCTATACAAGAGTTGCTGTGTGCCTAGGAGGACATGTATGGATTAATAGTCAATGAAATAGATAAAAATAATAAGATAGATGATACTTACATGAATATTGTGATTATTTTGTTATAGTTGAGTTTCTGAAGTTCTGGGGTCTCTTCTCTCTACATTGCATCCAACCTCTGTTCTTAGTCGACTTTTTTCCCAGTGAACAAACCAACGTTTGTTATAGGGCTATTTACATCCAGTTGCTTCAGTCATTTGCCAAATATAGCTCCGAGTGACATTGGTGTAAATTCATCTTTACCATATTTTCCAGAAAATTAAACGTGTTAATTAGAGACTACTAATCCAACTATACTTGATTGACCTTCAGTCAAAACCAAACATTCGATTTTGAAGGTCGGGTTATGTATACCAAGGTGTTATGCTTATATCGATGCTTGACGATGTCCCTTGTTTGGTAACTCAATAATCTTTGCATGAACAGACTGGAGTGTGCAAGCAACGGTAAGCTGGATGCTCTGCAGAGCTTTTGGCAGCCAAAAGATTTCCATTGTCGCTGAAGAAGATATTCAAACTTTGTCGAAGCCTGAGTCAAAATCTCTATTAGCAATGGTTGTTAGTGCTGTAAATGCATGCTTGGCTGAGGCACCTAGATTTGGTCTCCAAGGTCCTGAAAAAGCACTAGATGCTCCTCAAATTCTTGAGGCAATCACCAAATGTAGCTCAACTGGGGGGCGTTTAGGTAGGCATTGGGTCCTTGATCCTGTTGATGGAACACTAGGTTTTGTGCGTGGCGACCAGTATGCTGTTGCTCTTGCTATGATTGTTGACGGAGAAGTCGTAATTGGCGTACTTGGATGTCCTAATTACCCAGTGAAGGGTGATGGACTAAACAAGTATAGTCAGCAAAATTTTGTTATGTCGAGAATATCATCAGGGGAAGTAGGATGTGTGATGTACACAAGCAAAGGCAGCAGAAAAGCTTGGATGCAGCCTTTAATTCGTTCTGATAAGCGGTTTGAGTGGCCAAATTCTGCAAAACTTATACAAGTTTCTTCCATTGATGATCCTGCACTGGCAACATTGTGTGAACCAGTGGAAAAATCTAATTCAGACCATACCTTTGCCGCTGGAGTTGCTAATACTGTTGGGCTAAGGTCTGCGAATGCATTATCCAAGTCATTACAAGTTAAAACTTAGTTGCTTGTGCACATTCTTGAGCCGAAATTTAACAAATTTCATGAAGTATTAGTTCTTTACAAGTTTACATGGGCTTCAAGATCAGCAAACGCGGATCATAGAGCATAATCATAGTCATCTTTGTTGCTAAGTGGCTACTCTTACCAATTGTTGCTGTGTGAAGATGAGTTGTATGATTACTAGATTTCGCTTGATGCCTGTACTTTGCCTCCAGTATCATGTAACCAGCCGTGTTGTAAAAGTGATGGTAAGGAATTTTTTCTTTCTTAAATGCAGAAAGAAACCCCTGCGTGTATATAGCATGGTCAAATATGCTGCCATAGCTCGGGGAGAAGCTGAAATCTACATGAGATTTGCAAGGTCCGGTTATAAGGAGAAAATATGGGATCATGCAGCTGGAGTTCTCCTTGTGCATGAGGCTGGTGGCGTGGTAACTGATGCAGGAGGCTGCCCACTGGACTTTTCCAAAGGAATATACCTAGAAGGTCTTGATAGGGGCATAATAGCTTGTTCTGGCTTTAAGTTGCACCAGAAAATAATTGGTGCTGTTTACGCTAGCTGGGAGTCGTCAAACTTGTGAAATTCTCTCTTTTGCCAAGAACCCAAACATGATGTTGGAATGCTATACTGGTAGTTGCTGCAAGGTACGGTCACTTTGAGAGCAGTGCATTTTTGCTTTCCACCGTTAACAAGTTGTGTTTCTTGGGGCTTCATGAGGGCTACTCGCTGAATTTGAGTCTACTTAGTCAATTGAGTCATCTTGCATGAATTTGTTGGCTTATTTTCTTATGCTTTGACCTGCTTGAATTCGTCATTTTAGTTTTCTAATAAATTCCATTGAAGACATATAGACATCCTTTTTCATGCCAAAGCATAGTAGTTTAGGCAGGCGCATGACATCCTTAACCGACTTTCATGTTGATTGCATTGACATAACATCTTGACATGTTTTATGTTCACTCAATTTTTTTCAGGACAAGAAAGTTCTCGTCGATGGAGTGGAGTTCTTCACTTATTTAAATCTCTGAAGCACTCCATATTTCCCCAATGCAAGAGGCGAGTTACTCCACTTCTGCCTCTCCTTCGACTTAAATTGATCTCTTATGTTCTACTAAAGAGGAATCTTCAAACATGGAGTAGCTTAAACTTTTAGTAAGATAGGGCCATTTTCCCCCAAGAGTGTAAACTTCGGCCGGCCTGTCTGCACGTGGTAGTCGTCGTTAACGTGCTGATAGAATAATTTAGCATATGAGCCATTTCGACTATTCTTTGTATAGTTAATTACTCCGCAATATTCTTGAATTTCTTTCCTATGTAAACCTTCACTAGGTTGCAAGTGAAGGAGCAGTCTCTACATATGGGTTAAGATTGAGTTGGGTTGTTTTTAAGGATCAGAGCACATGCTGTAGACAGTTAACAGTCGGTTTTATTATAGTGTTCCAGGATGTGGTTTTCTAACATTATAATATATAAGTGAGCTGGGGTTTGCAGAATCCCAAGTGACAGTGGCCAAGTTCTAAGCCCTTTTTATTGCCGGACATCATTCTGAAATTGACAGATTTTAATGTGATTAGTCACTTTTTTTTTTTTAATAAGTCAATAACAAGATAATATTAGTAATTATACGGTTGATGTGGGTGGGTTATTCATTTTGTGATTTTTCTGTTTTCCGGATCCAAGTATCAATTGATTCCTCTTATTCTTTCCCCCTTTTATTAGTCATTGTGGCAAATCATTCTGTTTAACGTTTTAAAATATATTATTAATAAAAATATAATATATAAAATGCATCACATTTCACAAAAGAAAAAAAATACTAACTTAAGAGTATTTTTTATATAACAAAAGTTTTACAAATCGTCGTTTATGAGTGACCAAAAAAATTTATATATATATATATATATATATATATTAGTGTAAACAATAACAATCAATTGAATAATACTATATATCATCAAAATATTTAAAATTCTGTCAAGTATATTAATAATTTCATTACAAATAAGATAATAATAAATGAAAAGCTACTATATAAGTAGACAGAAAACTACATAGATGGAACTTGAACCCAAATACCTTGGACCAAATGAAGAGTAGCAAATGATTCTTGGGTATTAACGAGGCAATCTTTTCCTAGTACAATTTTGAAAATAATAAGATTTAGTCAATCTAGGAATTATTTCAGTACAGTCAAAACTGTCGAGTGGGAGATGATTAGATCACAATTCACAAGGTTTAAAGCTTGTACTTTAATTAGGAGGGGTTATAGTAATCAGAGAAATTAATTGCGGTTTAAGTTGGTATGATAGACCTTAATGAAGAAATGTGTACGTGCCACATCCTACATTTTCTAGCATTATTTTTTTTTAGAAACTCATTTATTACAAACCGCGTACACTCTTTACAGTTGTGCCTACGTATGATCATTAAATGCTCTAAGAGCCTCAAACCTTGCAAATTGTGAAGGTTTGAACCTCCCATATAAGAGTGTAATGGTTAACTCGTCGATTTTTCGTTTCAACGTTATGAGTTTGAATTTCGTTAAAAATATGGAACTAATTACTCTTGTTTGAATATATTACGAATCGAACTGAGTAATTTATAATGTTTGATCAGTCAAAAAAATTTTAAATTCTATCATGTTATTAGGACTATATTGATCAAATCGAGATAATATTTTAATTAAGTTTGGTAAATGAAACATTTTGCAGCCGTCAAATTCTTCTAGTTGGAACAATCACAATAGGCTAACTCAGTTTAACTACAAACATTAGTATTTTTTATGTACTCAAAATTTGAATAGTCAACGAGGTCGAATTACTTTATTGGTAAGGTTGAAATTTCATAAATTATAAATTTAAATTACATGTATGTAAATATATATTTTTATAATATGTATTTTAGTTTTTTATTTTCTTTGAACGTATTCAATGGTTTAATATATCAATCTCGAATCTTCAATGGTGTATGCATGGCACACATATACATTTTATATTATTAGTTTCTTTTAAAAAAAATTATACATGCAATAAATATATAAAAAAAATGATAAAATATATCCGCATCAAAAGCGGCTTTTACGCAATTCCCGCGTTTTTCCCATCTGGCACCCACAGCATATTCCAACCTCCTTTGAAATTTTAGGACCTATATTTCCTTTTCATCCCTATAAAAAGGAATAATTATATTTACACCTCTTTATCTATTGTTATTTTAAAGAACTTATTCTTGTCTTTTTAAAATTTAAAGAAATCACTCTCGATAGCCTTTAAAATCCTAAACACCCCTGTTGACTTAGTCAAATTTTAATTTAGTTTTTTAATAACAAAATTGTCCTCTCGAGTGTTTTGTAATTACCAAAAGGTAGAGGTGGTGTTAAAGTAATGTTTAAAGAGATAATAATATGACCCCATATATTTTTATTATTATTTATACTACTTTTAATTTTAATTTTAATTTTAAATTTTTTTATTGAATTTATATAATAATTTACACCTCCTAATAATAAAATATTAATTTATTTAATTAATATATGAACAAAAATTAGTTAATAAAAAAATAACAATAGATAAGGGAGTGGTTTATGTAATTAAACCTATAAATATTACTTTGACACCCCCTCTACCTTTTGGTAATTACAAAACACCCCTGAGGGCGTTTTTGTTACTGAAAAATTAAAAAAAAAATTGACCAAGTCAACTAGGATATTTTGAAATTTTAAAGACTGCCAAGAGTGATTTTTGTAATTTTTAAAAAATATGAATAATTTATGTAAAATGACAATAAATAAGGGATGTAAATATAATTATCCTTTAGATGAAAGAGTTGCAATCATCCATATTCCAACATGGAAAGACATCAACTCACCAATCATATCTATAAACAATTTTCACTTACTTTTAATTAATAAATTTTATTTGCAGTGAAATCATCTCTATGTCCATACACATTTCCACCCGTTACAGTGGACCCCATTTACTAATAACAACAAGTACGCTCTTTATTCAAAATATTACAAGTGCGAAAATAAAATTTAAAATTAATCTGATGAATTTACAATTTTATCTAAATTTGAGATTCATGAAAATTACAACAATTACTGTTCGAAATTTTGAATTCCTTCCTCCCATGACAAAAAGTTTTTCAATATTTTTAAGAATCATATTAATTAATTAAAAAAAATTAAAATTTGAGGGATTAAACCTGTCGAGTTTGAATGTGGGTGCAGATGGTTTTACCCTAAGACCGGTCGAGATTGGCTTAAAATTGTATCAAGGACGGACCAGAACAGCAAGAGGGGTAAAAATGTAATATATGATATTGTAGAAGATAATGGATCTCAAATCTTATTAAAAATAGAATTAGGGTTGGGTCAATCCCACTCCATGGTCATAATCTAAGGATGAGATGTAGAAAAATAAATAAAAAAACAAAAACGCGATTTATAGTTTGTAGTCAAAATCAGTATAACGCTTAACAAAGAAAAGAAAAGGAGGAAAAGAATGAATTCGTACAGCGACTTGTTCAAAAGAATTAAGAATCCGTACACACAATTAATTAATTAATGCTGGCGGTGAAGAATTATTCCATTTCCATGCCTCCTTTTCCGCATTCACATTTTTCAATACCGCATATGATTTTTTTAACAAAAATTATATTTAAAAACAAATACAAGCAATTTCTTGTGATACTGTAAATAAATAAATTATTCTCATCTAAAATATAAATAGCAATTTACTTTCTTATATTTTATAAAATGAAATAATTTACCTTTTTAAATAGGAGGTAAATAACTTTATTTTTATAAATATAGAGGGATAAATTGCTATATTTTTTTTCATAAAGGGTAATCTACTCATTTTTAATATCATATGAGGGTAAATTGCTATTCACCTAATCATATTTGTTCTCAATTCTCACCTATATCGTGAAATTTAAGTCTTAGACCAGTTTGATCAGACCAAACTAATTATATAATAAATATAATATATTTGTGATGTAATAATTATTCTATTTTATGCATTATTCACATATTAAATGTGTCAGCGCTCGAATCTGATCAAATTTGATTTGAACGAAAATTTAGCATAATTATTTAAAACTTAGAAAACGACAAATATTGTAGGGAGGTTGCGTATTTGTCAACGTATGTTTGTTAGCGTATATTTAAGTATGAACCGTCAAATTTGGTGTACAATGTCAAAGTTGACAGGAAAACTTTTCAATTGTCGGAATCATATTAATTAAACACGAATTCTTGTGAAATAACAAACCAACTGCACTACATCAATCAAAGTACAAACAATAGTTGCATGTATATATATATATATATATGTCTTAGCTAATTGCATCACTTTCAATTGTTTGTATTTTCTATCACTAAATTATATTCTATTAGTTCTGCTAGAAGAAAATAAATTATTTTCTATGTTAGAAAATTTATGATTAAAAAATTATAATGAATAAATTTTATTTATTATAGTCAGACAAAATCAATATGGAAATTTAAATTTTTAATCTCGATTATCATTATTTATAGTAACAATAGTTAATATATTAAATGTTATATAACTGTAATTAATTAGTATTTACCATGATTATCTACTTTAATTTAATCATAATAATTAAATCATATTTCTTCGAGAAAGTTCAATTAATAAATATACACATTTACATGTATTCATATCATTAAAAAACATCTTATATTCATAACATGTGCACATTAAATAAAATATGAGATACAATACTACTTCACGATGAGAATTTTCAAATAAATTTGAAGTAATTAATAGAATCGTACGTATAAAAATATTGAGTTAAATTATCCTCCAATCATAATTAAGTAATAGAGCTTAAATTCCTTCAATTCATCAAATCCTAATAACATGAATAACAAATAAAAGCGGTGTATTTTTTTTTTTAATTTCCATATGAATAAAAAAGTAAAATTTAAATGAAATTTATTCCATAATTAGTTAGTTATTTATCCCAGCAAATACATAAATGTATATATGGATTTGTATGTCAAACATCAAAGTCAATGTACAACCAACATATTCCAACTACTCCTATATATAAGCATTAATTATTAATAATAATTCGACATGTTTTTTCTTGATAAAATTATAATTTGACATGTTTTTTCTTGATAAAATAATAATTTGAATATTAATTTGATGTGGCATTTTTCAACATAAAATCCAGAAAGAATCTTGTCACGTAGTGCTATTTTCTGGATAATGTCCTAAAACAACTAATAATCTATACTCATAAAGGATAATTTGTAACATTGCAACACCAATTTTATATCGATAATACCTTAAATTTTTTTTTGTCTTTCTTTCTTTATTTTATTTTTCATATGTGATATGCTATTTTATATATTTTATTTTTATTTATTATATGTAAGTAGAAATAATATGCCATAATAGATAATTAATAAAAAAAATAACTAAGAAAGATATGTCAATGAGACCCTTTTTCCGCACACTCTCTTTTCGGACGTAGCTCATAGGGGCACAATTCGGTGAGAAGTCACCTAAACTTAATACTTACGCAAAATTAGATGATTTTAGGACGTGGATGCTACTTCTTCTTTAATATAACTTTACACACTTCTTCACATATATAGAAACTTGCATTTATGAGTTTTCACTAATAATTGGTGCACCATAAAAGGGTGCAAATGAGTCGAACTCGAGTTTAATTGAATTAAATTTTTAAGTTCGAACATCAAATACGTCATATCCCGTGGAAAAAAAAATACCATTGTCTACAATTTTAATGACTATAACTAAAATTTCATAGTAAATAAATATTATGAACCATAATTCGATAAAATTGATGCAAAAATTTAGCTTATCAATCGTCAAAAGTACTTTTTTCCAAGGTAATGAGCCATGACAGATGTTTTTACCGTGACTGACAACTATGATAAATATTTTAGTTACTCGCAAAAACCACAGTAAACTATTGTTATGTGTTTCTTCTAGTGATATTTAAATACAATTTTCTTTGTGAGTAAAATTTAAGGATCGTGAAATTTGATTTTGGTAAGATTAATTAGGACACGTTGTCCAGCTTGATTCTGCAGTTCCACCAACATACACTAATAAATAAACCCATTTTATATTGTGTCAAATATTATAAACGGGCTATTATCAAACTCATCGTGCACCTACACAAAATTGAGAATTCTACGTTTGGATAGAAATTGAATGCATAAATTTAAATGAAAAAGTAATTAATTAATCACTAAATTACCAATGTACAACGGCAAACATGTAGAAACGAAAATATTTTATTTAATTTAAATTTGATCAAATCAAATAAAAAATTGAGGATGTAGAAAGTAGATGGGCCGTGGATACAGAAAACACATAAGAGCAGCAGCATCTGGAAAGGCCAATAATTTCCATGTCCGCGTACCTCACTCACTCCCACTCTGAAAAAGTTGATGCTTTTCCCTGGAAAATCCAATCGCCCCAACAAACTCTCCACTCGCGCACATTCCCATATCACCAAAATCTTCGAACGCTACAACCCGACAAATCACAAAACGCGTGATAATGTTATAAAGATTCAGCACCCTCAGATCATCAGTTTCTTCAATTCTTTCACCATCTATTTATCTTCATGCAACAGTACAAGAATCAATCCGTCTGCATATTTGCAGAGGTTTTCATGATTGCAAGCATTTGTACTCCCACACCTCTCATCTTTTTCTGAATTATTGATTGATTTTTCATCGAAATAGCTGCCGGTTTCATACGTGTGTGTATTCATTCAACTTGACCTTACAGCCCACTGATCAGTGTCTCTCTCTCTCTCTCTTCTTTCTTGTAACTACTGATAAGAAACTGTACTTTTCCTCTGGTGTGAATCAATCTTGCCTTGTTGGGATCACCAAATCATTCTCCTGTATTTATCGGATCTGATATTAAGTTTGCAGCAGCTTCATTTCTTGTTGGTTACTGAAAGTTCTCTACTTTTTTGCTCTTTCCCGGCAACTATTTTCATCTCTCTAAGCTATCAAGAAAATAGCTAGCATGTTCAGAATTTGAACATGGTTGTACTAATTTGACAACACTCAAAGACCGAAAGCTCCAACAAAATCATCAGCTGCCATTTCCTTGTCTTGCCAACAGTGACAAAGTCAGCAGTTTAAGTTGCTTCTTCAGCTCAGCTCTTCACCTGTAAGTTAATTTGATTACTGTATTCCTCCTTTCCCACTAATCCCATGTATCTTCCTTCTTTGATTTTGAACTAGATTTCACAAACATCGTGCAGAGAATTGGAATTCCAAGTAAGAAATTTAGAAGATAATGGGGAAAACGAGCAGAGATTGGACGCAGATCTATGCTATCTATGGAGTGGATGATTGGCAGACCCCACTGTTTCTCCTCATCCATGCCATAGGTTTTTCCGTTCTGTCAGTGCTTTTCCTCCTCTACTTCGAGCCCACTTGCTACTTCTTGCAGCACTTCCTCCCCGGCCCAGCCTCCGCCCGTTTCGCCGCCGGCTTCACGGGATCGGTCACGGCCCTCTCCGCCGTCTGCCTCTTCTTCGCCGCGACCAACTTCTTGTACTCTGCCGTGTCGCTCCACTGGGAGATGTCTCAGCGCATTGTCTCCTCGGTCCCTGACTGGTCTTCCGTCAAGCAGGCCCTCGACCTCGGCTGCGGCCGCGGCATCCTGCTCAACACCGTCGCCCTGCAGCTGAAGAAGTCCGGATCCTCCGGCCGGGTTGTTGGGCTCAACCCGACCCGAACACAAGCGGAAAACAGGGCCCTCAACCCCACTCGCACCCTCAGAACCGCTGGTCTCGAGGGCGTCCAGGAATACGTCACGTGCAGGTCAGGCGACCCAAGAACGCTGCCGTTTGGCGACAGCTACTTCGACGTGGTGGTTTCGGCTGCATTCCTGCACACGGTGGGGAAGGAGTTCGGGCCGAAGTCGGCCGCGGCGGCGGCAGAGCGGATGAGGGTTCTGGGGGAGGTGGTAAGGGTGCTGAAGCCCGGCGGGGTTGCGGTGGTGTGGGACATCGTGCACGTGCCGGAGTACGTGCAGAGGTTGAATGAGCTGAAGATGGAGGAGATCAGGGTGTCGGAGAGCGCGACGGCGTTCATGGTAAGCAGCCACATCGTATCCTTTCGGAAGCCACGTCAGCACTTCGTGGGGTCCGCTGAAGTGAGACTAGATTGGAGATTCAACAACCTCTGTTGACCCGAGACGTAGAACCAAGCCACGTCAGCACTACGTATTTTGTTAGTTTTTCCAAATCCCGATTTTGTATGAGGTAGAAAAAACTGAAATGGGTCTGGGGACACGAAGTGGAACCAGATACCTCTTTACGTATAGACCATCAAACACTAATGTAAATCATATCAAATATGGTCATGTTGGGGAATTGTAAATATATATAATGTGATCTGTCTCTTTTCTTAAATTATACAAAAATATATATGAAATTTGTCATATAATTGATTTCGATACGGCCAAATTCAATCCAGAGTAGATTACCGAAATACTACATAGGGATAGAGGGTTTGAGAGTTATGATTGCCAAGCAGAATTCAAAGAGGGCGTTTATGAATAGTAATTAGCAAGTGAAGAAGAGGAGACGACAGAGTATGGGATTCACATATGCTTTACTCACATGTGTGATGAAGCTGCTTTTTATCTTTTGTGCCCACTTTCTCAGGGTTAGGGACAACATTACCATTGCTTTGTCGAAGAAAGAGGAACATGATCATGTATCACTATTATACATTCACTGAATTAGTCCGACACCAAACCATGATTTCGCTCTGAAGAAGTCTGGAGCTGCAGGGCTTTTCATTTCTTCATGCAAAAATTAGGGTAGATATGGGCAGTACATTAGACATCTAATCACAGACACAATCAGTTCTTTCATAACTGTCTTGCTTTAATTTGTGCACGACCTCTGGAAGCTCATCATCTACGTTAAAGCTTTTGGTTTTAAAGTAAAATTAAGATTGGCAAAAGAGAAGATACTGAATGGGCCGATATATATTGGGTGGCAAATCAGTTGATACTGAATATAATCTGAAATTTTGAAGAACCTATTTCTATCATTATGGAACCTATAATGCTCGACAACTTTTTTTTGAAATCTCACTTATTAGAGAAATAAATGTAGTTTAGACAATCTTAATGCAAACAAAATTGAAATTTTGGTCTCCAAGTACAGGGTAGTTAACAATATTAGTTCTATATTTCCTGAAATAGTCATCCCACATTTTAGAAAAATGTTGAAAATTAAGTTAGTCCCACCGTAAAACATCTGTGATGTTTCGGACTAATCTCGTAATATTTTTAAAGTGTGGAATTAACTTTGTAATATTTTTTTAAAGTATGAGAATAATATTACAAAAGTGGGACTAACTTTACAATATTTTTTGAAAATGTAGGACTAATGTCAGCTATTTCAAAAAGTATGAGACTATATTACAAACTATCCTACATTTTGGGATGGAAATTACAATTTTCTCCTTGATGTAAGTAACATTGTATTTCGTGTGTATATATTTAATTTATGTATTAATTTCTTAAACATTTTTATGATTAATTTAACAATACTTTAAATCATAAATTCTTTTATTTGTAATATTAAATAGTAATTTGTTATACTTGTATATATAATATATATATATATATATTATAATTTTACTATTTTCTCTTTTAGAAAATTTTAAGTATTTTATAGTGTATTTATTTTATACCAGCGTAATATTATCATACACCAAAAATGAAGTGGCACAATACCTATCGATATTATAGCCGATACCATAAATTGGAACCATGGTAGGAAACTTGTCACTGTCTAACAATGCAGGTTTTGGGTTGTTGGAAAGAACGCCCCTTGGCAAGCAACAATATTTGAAAAACAAATGTAAGGGAAGGCCCAAAAACAAAAAGGTTTCCTTTCGAAAAAAGATGCAAAGTCAAGACCTGTAAGTTTTCCATTAAGATATAGTCTCCTACCACACAGATAGTAGGTGGCAAGAAGCTGGAATTCTGTGAGTTTTTCCAATAAAATTTTGTTCCAACTGCATTTGGCTAAACTCAAGCCAACTGCGTACGATGATAAATTATATTTTGCTTTGTTGTCTGATCGAAATACAGATGAGATTGAAAATTAGAATTTTCAGATGATGTTCCTAATTAGCAAATCTTTTTACTTTGGAGATTGAGGACTTGATGAAGAGAGAGAATTGAAATTAACATCTAAATAGCAAAGTCTCTAAGCCTATGGATTTTCAGAGCTGTTCCCAGTTATGATATGACGAAAATCATCAGACAAATCACTACCAGCGACACAGTGTTTCACCTTAATCAAAGAGAAGAAGAGCCGATCAGATCACGAGATATAATTGATTTATTAAAACAAAAGTAATTCAAAACATATACAGCCTCTGCTCATACATCAATTCACTAGTCACAAAATTCTGTTTTCAGAAAGTTCGAAAGAGCTTTCCGTTTCTACGAGGGCAAAAAAAATTGAAAATTTCTTTAAGCCGTAGAGATAATGGAGAACCGGCTCGGAGTCGGCCTGAAATTCCGCCACCTCCAGCTCGGCCTCTGACACGGCGGCGTCAACGCTCTCCTGACGATCTCCTTGCTCGCCTGCCTTCGCCGCAACCTATTCTCAGGTACGGCCATTTCGAATCGGTATCGGGAACCAGGTACTGTCGAAACTCTGTACGCGCAATTATGAGATCTATAGGACGCCGGATATCTCTTCCGGATATTGAAATTCTTGTCGGATCCGCTTCTGACGGCGGAGGCGGGGGGCCTCGCCGGTGGCGGAAGCCTCTTCGCGGTATGTTCCATATGATGGAGTATTAAGGAATTGATGAGCGCAGAAATAGCAGTGAGATTTGCTGTATTTGGATGTGGAGCGGAGTGGTGTGTGTGTGTGTTGCGCAGAATTTTTGGGCTGGATTTTTATATATAGTAAGCGTCGATGCGATGAGTTGTTGGATATGTTAGTATCTTCTAAATTCAGAAAAAGCGTGTTCACAATTTGACTCTTCTTAATGTTAGGGTTAAAAACACGCTTTGGTTGACCATGTCAACAACACTCATTTTTTCTTATTTTTCACCCATGTAATTTTTTTTTATTAAAAAAAGAGAATTGAATATTTTTTTTAACAATTTGGTTAATTTTTCCTCATTGATAAAGATAAAATATATAAAAATAAAAATCAATAATTTAAAAAACCATATCAAAAAAGATATCGACATGTTGATTAATTACCTTTCCAATAGCTAGGTAATTATTTTGTGATGTAAAAATATTTTTCTCATTAGATTTAAATAAGAGAACAATAAAGATAGTATATAGTAGTGAATAAGTATTTATCAAATAATTTTGTGAGCGGAGGGTGTACTTTCTTTTAACTACATAAGTAATTTAATAGCTTAACCAATATATTAATATAACTAAAATAACAAAATAAATTTACGATAAAATCACAATATAAAAGGAGAAAAATATCTACGTGCATTAAAAAAATTAAAAAATTAATCATGATTACTTATCATAGTTAAAAATAAATAATCATAATAAATAGTCATTGTCCACAACCACACAACTTGTTAACATGATTTTTATGAGTGTGACTAAAATATTTGTCATAACAAAAAGTCATGTCAAAAAATAATTTTCATAATGTATAGATTAAATTCTTACATCAATTTTATTTATATATGATTAATAATAACAATTTATTATAAATAAAATTCATAATTAAAGTGACATTTGATGAAGCTCGAGCCATGACGTGGAATATGTTAGTAGGTATTATTTTGATTAAGTGGTGAATTTATTTATTGAGAGGTGGCGTTGAAAGGTATGTTGGTGGACTATATCGACTGTCAAAATTATTAGGCAGCAATCATCATGTTTATATTTATTATTTGCGTGGTGGTCTACTGACTTTCCAAACCACGGCATTTATTACCATGTCTAATACGTTATAGCCTAAATATTAATTATTTGTCTTCAAAGTCTAGACTTCGTATTATTTTAATTATTACTATATGATTTATTATTTTATTTAATTCTGTTCAGCTGCAGTCATTCAAATTAGTTGGTAATATTTATTTAAGGATGTAATTGTCAAAAAATAATACAAGGGGTCATTGAATAAAATATTTCGACTAATTAAATACTGCAAACTATAAAATCGTAAATTAATTATTGAATACTAAAATATAAAAGTTAAATCTGAAGGGCAATTAGCTGTACTTATCCTGATATGACAAGATATCTGGGTGTAACTAATGCTACCTAATTTAATAGTGTTGGAGTTGAGGAAGAACTAATTTGTCAAAGAAATTACCAATCTTCTCTGAAAAAAACTACTATTTTATTGTATGACAAATAGGGTTGTAAAGAATTTCAGTGGGATGAGCACACGTGATTGTTCAAGTTTATTTGGATTATTATTGAGTTTGAAAAATTACGATTGAATAAGATTTGACACCATTTTGGGTCCTTTCAAACTTGTAAAAGTTGAGCTTCTCAAACTAAAATTGTGGCTTTAACAAGCGATTCAACTGTTACAAAAGTAAATATCACGTGTTACTGTGGTTAAAAAATATGTATGAAAAAAGCGAGAATTCTAGCAAATAAGTTACTCACTTTAAAGATTAGGGTAAATTACAACCACCTCTTGAGGTTTGCTTCTCGTTGTTTGAAAAATTATCAATGGCCCATCTAATTTAAACGGTTGTCTAACAATTAACCCAATTTATTATGTTTCCATCCAAATTTTGTGGTGACCTGAAAAATACCCTTATGAATTAAATATTATATATATATATATATATATATATTTTTTTTTATGTACTAAATGGATTTTTTTTTTATAATTTGTAAAAATTTCAATCCACCCAGTTTGATTTTTTTACAAGTTTTTATTTTTATTTTTTTAAAAATAAAAAAATATTGAAAGGGCAAAATTGATAATTTTATACCTCCATCCAAAGATTACATAAGTTCATCAAACATCAGGGGGGTATTTCTAATTTTTCAAATAACGAGGAGGTATTCGTAATTATGTCAAACCTCAGGGGAGGTCGTTGTAATTTACCCTTAAAGATTATAAATGATGATGGAGGGATTTCTATTTTTGAAATCAGAGTAAAGAATGATTATGAAAATCTTATTTTTGGTACTCACGTGACTATTAAATAATTGACTAAAATAATTACGTGATACTCGTGGGCCATTAAGTGTTTGTTTGGAGGGAAATTTTGGTCTTTTTACTCATCATAGACAACACTTCTTATATTTTTGTCCAACTAGTGATATTGTAACCGCCTAGAACCTTTTCTTTGAACTCGAGCTCATCCACGAGGTTTTCATACATGTTTTTTTTACTACAGTAACATATGATACTTGATTTGCAGTAGTTGAATCACTTATTGATGTCATATTTTTAGCCCGAGAAGTTTATTCTCGAGAATCTAGAAGGATCCAAACTATGTCAGCCTTAATTTTGTTATTTCACTCTCTTGCCAAAAGTTGTAGTTATAATCCCTCAAAAATCAAAGCATGTGCTTCTTACATGCCATAATTCCCTCCAACACACCCCAACTTATAACCATGTGAGTATGACATGGCTGTTTCCCTCAAATATTTAACGACGTGACGAAAAGTGAGAAAAATTATAAGTTATTATCCTTATGTGAGAACCTCGTAATCATTGAGACTAAAACTAAACAAGAACTAAGTTTCAGGATAAAAAGAATATCTTTCCTGTGAGAGAAACATTTATCTATTTTCCTCCAAAATGCGCACACGTGGTTACTTTCGTCAGTTATTTAAAGACAGAACCAAAAGTGAGACAAAATGTAAAGTGTTATCTTTAATTTGAGATTCCCATAATTATTGGGATCAAAAGCACACATGGCCTAAATTTTGAACAAAAAAAAATGAGATTTTCCCAAATCAGTAAATAATTGTGTAACTATTCGGGCCTCGAACAAACTTTTGCAGTGTTATTTCCTGTCGTGGAAACAAGGTCATGCATTCATTTGTCCCCTTTTATCAGGAGCTTGATCATACATCAGAATTACATATGAAAATAAAGTTATATATTTGTCCATCCCAAATCTTTCATGGAGGGGCTAATAATACTAAGGGAGTGTTTGCGCGTGCTTTTGAAAAGCGCTTTTCAGCTTCTGACTTCAAAAAAGTACTTATGAAGTGTTTGTGATATCGATTTCTGCTTTTGAAACGGCTAAAAAAAGTGCTTTTAGGCTAAAAGCTAGAAGCACCTTGGGGGGTGCTTTTAGCTGCTTTGGCTTTTTTGTAAATAAATCCAACTTTATTTTTTACTACTTTACCCTTACTTTAATTCAACTTTATCTTTTTAATTTTTTTTAAAAACTATAGATTTAAAGTTGATATCGAATTTTTTAAATAATTTAAATTTTAATAATAATTAAATTTACACTTTCATATATTTAATATTTTAATTTTTTATATTTTATGTGCTATATCATCTAATTATATTATTTCTTTCACATATTATTATTTAATTAATTAATAAAATAATTATTTTTTTGCAATCATGGAAGTTTAATTTTTGTGTATGAATTAATAATTATATTACTTAATGGGATCATTATTAAATTAAATATATTTTTTTAAATTTTAAAAATATAAATATAAAATACTAATCAAAATAAAATTTATATTTAAAAAAATATTAATGTCAAACAACAAGTGAAATAATATGCAAAAAGATAGTATGTTTTTTACATATAGGGATAAAATAGTCTTTCATCAATTAAATTTATTTTGGAAGTGATTTTTCTCTAAACATTATCCAGTTTAGCTTTTTTTTGTTTTTCACTTTTTTTACAAACACTACCCGCTTTTGATTATACTACTACTTTCAACTTTCTCTACAAAAATAACTTTTTTAAAAGCAAAAGTTTTTGCAAACACTTCCCAACACATATTGTATATCAATTTGCATACTCATACCATGAACATCCATGCATTGTATGACTTGAAGTGACGTGTAGTATAGGAATCCCCTGCTGACTAATTACAGCAGGTTGAGGGAATCACAACTTTCCGGATGTTCCATTTTCTTATTTCCAGTTTGAATGCTGTGACTGTCCAAAGTGGAATTGTCAGCCAATGCTGTTAGAATTTTGGACGTACGGGTAATTGGTGGTCCGTACGAAATCCATATAAATGGTGGACGTTTAGACCAATTCCAACAACATTCAAACTAGTTGTTGTGTCTCTGATTTTTTGACTTTCTATTTTTTCTGTAGATTAACACTTATAAAACTAACTCTCAGTATTTTGCTCTCTTGCTCATATTATTAATGAGGGTAAAATTACATCGATTTTGTCTGAAGTTTGACATAATTACAAATATTCTCTCGTTATTTGAAATATTATCAATATCCCGCTGATTTTAATGACTGTCTCTCAATTCGTTAGATTTTCATCTATTTTTTATGGTGTACTGACCAAAATGCCTTTGTGGATTAAAAAATATAATTTTATTTATTATTTATTTTTTTTGATTTATTTATTACTAAGTGGATAATTTTTTTTATATAATTTGATTTTTATTAAGTTTTTAATTTTTAAGAAAAAAATACAGTAAGAGCAAAGTTGACAATTTCATACATCCATCCAAAAATTATATAATTTCAGCAAATATTAAGAGGGTATTTGTAATTTTTCAAACAACGAGAATTAATATGTAATTATGACAAATATCAGAAAAAATCATTGTAATTTACCTATTAATAAAGCACCAAGGACCTTTTGACGTGTTTTAATATAGTTTTACTAAAATGCCCCTTTTAATTCCATCTTTTTGTATCTCATTCATCAATTCATTACAATCACTACCATATATATATATATATATATATATATATATGTTAGAAACTTAATACTTTTAAAAAATACGTTTGATTTTGGTAATATTTTTTTTTATGATTATCAGAGATATAATTATTAATTTAGTTTATATTTTGCAGAGTTTGATTATCAGTCTTGATTGTATAATTAGTTACTTGTAGAAGTATTAGAGCAACTCGGCCCACTGGGTTTAAATTTTGAACAACGTGTGAATGTGTGGCCCAGATCCAGGCGTTTCGTCAATCAGCCTGCGCTGAATCCATGATAAATACGCCTCTCCTTCTCATCTATTTGTGAAGACCACCCAATTGTACTTGTTCTCATTTTATTACGCATTTTTTTTGCTTTATCTCTTACGATTATTTTTTTTATTACTGTTTATTGATTTGATCGTCGGATTATTAATGTGTTCTTTTGCAGGTTTCTGTCGTAAGGCGAGCAAGAACCTAGGCCCAATACCTCCTAGTTGAACAGTTGGACTCATCTACAAACAACTTTTTGTTTGCGTTATTCTGTAAGAATTTTTTGGACTAATAAAATATTAAATTTTATTTTAAAAAGTATTGAAATAAAATAAGATTATACCACTTGTAAAATGTCAGTAATATATAAAGCATAATTAATGATTAAGATTGAAACAACATACTATAATTTAAAAGAATAAGTCAAAACCTCTTAACTTTTTCTAAAATAGTTTAGAACCTCCCAACATTTTTATTTAAATCTATAAACTCCTCCGTATATATTCGTATAAATAAAAAAATCTTATAATATCTCATAAACTCTCAAACAACTTATAAATTAACTCAGACACCATATAAATCATATCATGATCATAAGGCTTAATTGTCATTCTGAATTAATTATGATTTATTATTTTATTTTTTTTCGAGGTAAGAGCAATAAGCTATTATAATTTGTCAAATTGTTAATGATTACGAATGGTTTCTATGTTCACAGAGAATTCAGGTTGTCATAACGCATACATTTGCAGGAGTAGGAGTAGAGGAGCCCAACTACAATTTGAAGATGATGTTAAGTTAATTTATGAAGTGTCCAAAATTATTGAATCATAGCCCCCACAGCCTTATCGTAGCCACCCCATCATTAGTATATGTCTGTTTCATACCAAGTCCCCTTTGTTTGTTCCATCAATTGTCCTCAAGAACTCAGAAATTTCGTGGACCCTTTTTAAAATAATAATGTCTCCTGTCATTTTATGTACATTTGATGTAAGCTAGGGAGAGTTCGAGGTTCTGTCTCGTACGAGGAGCAATCGTCCAGCAACCACCCAATGCTATCCGGCACGAAAACTCTCACCGGTTTCTTTCACGGTACTCGCCTCAAATCGATCTACAAGTCTAGTAACATTGGACTCTCGTACGAGAGAAACTCAAATACTCGGGGCCGTTTACTTTTGAGGTAACAACTTATACAGATTTTTTTTTTCTCACTCGTAAATTCTGAAAATCGTATTATGATATGAAATCAAAGTTACTACAATTTGATATTTAACAATTTTAAAAAATTTAGTATTATTATTTATTTAGTGTCTATGATAGGCATGATCTATTTTCCATATTGGGCACTTGTGAGATTGAAATATCATATTAAAGTGTTTTGTACTTTTCCCTCAAATGAGAATGCAATTAGTGATAATTTTTTTTCACGTTATAGATAACGATTTCTTTTGATGACAGACGAGATGGTCCCTAATGACATGTTTCGATGAAGTGACCTCAAAAAATAAAAAAAAAAAAAGATTAAGGAATAAAAATACAAAATCATATGATTTAAAGTATAATATTCTTTTATTAATTTTTCCTCACTGCAATTCAAGATCCAAATACAATAAGTCCTGAAAAAAGAAAAGGAGAAGCCATTTTCGAAGTAGCCCTTCTTGCTCGCTGCAAAAAATACAATATTAATGACAAAGGGATCACCCGACGAATTTTAAAATTATCACTGAAAATCTGTGTTAAATGACAACAGTTTTGATCAATATTGTCATTAAATATTAATGATAACAGTTATGCATACAGTCATCCCAATAGATAATTATAGTGACACATCTATTACGATAATGCAATATAATATCGACACTTATTGTTTATCATTAATTAATTCTTAATAATATTTTTTTTTACAAAATGTTAATTACTATTAAATAAAAATTATTTTTTATATTAAATATATATAATCAGTGACAATATTTACTAAAATCTTCAATTATTATTATTATTATTATTTGGTCGCAAATCTGGTCTGCTTTTGTAGTGGCTGGAAAAGGACATCCACAACCGGAAAATGCATCTGTAACTTAATTCATTTTCAGACATTAAGCCAAGGAAATCTTGAAGATGATGGAAATGAAAGCTGGCATTAATTAGGACAAATTAAGATATATAATTAGGGCTAATTCTGCTTTTTTTTTTTTTTTTTTTTATTTCTTTTCTATTCCTAATTTCATATATAGAATGTTATTTAGAGATCAATTAATCAAAAGCTATTTTACTATGTCCAGCTTCATTTTCAATATGGCAGAGAAAAATGATGGCATGTGAATAATGTAGAATAGCTCAATTCTGGAAGGTTAATACTTTCCTAGAGTAGATGTATTATAACAGCTCATATTATTAGTTCAATTTCCCTTTCTTTTAATTTAATTCCTCTCTATTTCCCCTATTTTTTGAACTCTAATATATACTTTTGTTTGTGTTTTAAAAAAAATCCTAATCCAACTTTTGAGAAATTTATAAGCACTTTATTAGAAAAAACTAATTAAAGTTGAGAGATTCCTCTTCTTTGATCAGTAAACATTATTCTCCTCGTGATAAACATCAAAGTCTTATCTACTTTTTTCATGAAATTCTTAAAGAATCGGATTGAGCCGGCCCTTAAAATTTAGATCTTGGGTAAAAATATGATTTATTTTTCAAAATTTCGTGGATGTATTGAATTCAATATCGAAAATAATCAACTTTATAATGTATATATATGTTACAACTATTAGTTGCATTCAACATGTGCACTGCATGTGAAATTTTTTCGTCAAAAATCAATCGAACAACTGTTATATATATATATATATATATATATATATATATATATATATGTATGTATGTATGTATGATAATTTACAAATTTAGCAAAGTTGAGATGAAAGATTAAAAAAAAAATTGAGATAGCAAAATATAAAAATGGGCACACTTTGAATGATAAAACATAATATAATTACCCTTTGTTAAAGTATGTTAATTATTGAGTATTAAAACATATATATAAGCATGAGGTGACATGCTTAATTATGCACGTAACATGTGAGCTTAATTTATGATCTAATTGTTTCCACACAAAAAATGAAGACAATGAAAATATTATTTTTAAAAAAGGGAGAAAGATAGGTACATACAATTACTTGTCACATGTTTTAGGGTTTTCTGAGATGTAAACCCATGCCTGATCACCACTTCCTTCAATCAGGACTGCGAAGCATGATCTCTCTCTCTCTCTATATATATATATGTAAGATTTCAGGCAAGGTACGCAGTTTCGTAGCAGGACAACCATGGAAACAATGAAATTAATAAACACAAACACTAGTAAACATTATTAAACACATATTTGCATGTCTTAACTCTTAGAACATACATCAATTCTATTTATTATTGCTTCCCAGAAGAAAAACAAAATCTATAATCTGATTCTTGTCCCTAGCTAAATTCCAGCTGCTACAACAAGATGAATACAAGATTTTGTATAATTTCCAATCTACAATGACCAAAAACATATAATATATAGTATATATATGTATATGAATCATATATATTATAATACTCAAAATAAAATTGACAGTTAATTAATATATACCACCCACCTATCCTAAAATTGTAAACTATATATATAAATTGCGGAAATTAATTATAAACATCACCTGATCAATCTTTATGTCTTCTTCCCTAGCAACAAAATTCTCAAATTCCAGCAATTCTTCCCACAGATCAGTTAATTGGCAGGTCTTTTCAGTAATCACGAGTACCAGTTCATGCCGGACACTTGATACGGCTGCTGCCGGAAAACACCGTCGCCGAGGGCGCCGGCCGCAAGAATTGCTTGTTGCTGCAGAGATGGAGTTTGCGGGAGCTGGCTCAGAATGGTGGCTATAGAAGTCGTCGTCGTTTCGTCTGCCCTGCCAATGCTGCCGTCACAACTCTCCGCAAGGAATCTTTTTGTCGGGGGAGAATTTGCGTTCCCTTCTTCGCTCCAGTACAGATTTGGCAGAGTTCTCTTGCCCTGGAGGAGATTAGGGTCTGCAGATGAACCTAAATGAGAATTCATTGATTCATTGTTGTTCATCATTCCTTCGTACAAGTTATCATCACTTTCCAGCAATGACCCGTAACTGGAAGCCTTGATTCCCTGGATCTTTTGATGTTGTCCGAGGGGCAGCGACAGGGTTGGCTGAATCGAACCAATCATATTGTTTATATGATCGTCTCGTTCTTGAGTCATGGGCCTTTGCGCGTTGGTCTTCTTGTAAATCCGACACAGCACCCAATCATCAAGCTGCCCGAGAAATGGAAAAACAAGATGAGAATTAAGACAAAACTAGTGATGAAATTAACATGGGCCGGCCGCCGTGGATGGTTTTAATTAATTACCCTTAAAGAACCCTTTTTGTCGCAGCCTGGAGGCTTGCAGTTGGGCTTGTTATCGGCGAGCCTGTACTCGTGCATGATCCAATTGGTTTTGATTCCTTTAGGAGGCTTCCCGCCGTAGAAAACCAGTGCTTTTTTAACCCCAACTTTCTGAGTCCCCCCCGCCGTCAGCACCGGCTTGTCGGTCCCCGTCGCCTTCCAGTACCCCGACGTCGCCGCCCTGTTTGGCCTAGCCCCGTTCGGATACTTCCTGTCCCTGGGGCTGAAAAAATACCACTCTTGCTCCCCAAACGTAGCCTTAGCTGGAAAACAAAATTCACGGGCTTATACAGTGAAATAAGAATTAAACAGAGACACAACAGAATACTACGTATAGCGTACAGTTATCCTACCTGGAAGTTCCCAGGGATCGAACTTGTAAAGATCAACTTCGGCGATGATAGCGACGGGGAGAGGGGCGGAGGCGGCCTTCTTCTTGAGGTAGTGGACCACCAGTTCTTCGTCGGTGGGGTGGAAGCGAAAGCCCGGCGGTAGCTGAGGCTGCTGGGACCCGGTGGAGGAATCGGTGCTTTCCATATCTGGACAATTAGTTGTAATTTGGATCAGTAAATCACCGGCGACGTATACTCTGGAGAAGACTATTAATACCTTGTTTGGAAACTGGAAATTTTATGAGAGAAGAAGAAGGGCATGGTACAGTGCCAAGAAAAGAAACAGCATAAGCTGAGATGTTTTGCTCGGAGTTGGCTTCCCTATCTTTTTATATGTATATACGAACCTCTGTTCACGCTACCAAATACAGGCAAATTACAGAAATTCTAACTCCAATTTAATCTAATTATATAATATAATATAAAATATTGTGTAAATTATAATGGAATACACTATTCTACTCTTTTAAATATAACGAGTGACACTTTTAGATCTGTACAACTGTAATTTTATAATTTTTTCATACAATTTTAAAAATAATAAAAAAAGTACGAGTGATATCCACTCAACCAACCTAATTTGTTGTATTTTTCGCCATTTTAAAATTTTTTGGGTATAATTATAAAGATGCATTCATATAGAACTAAAATTATCGCAATTTATATTATAAAATTATAATTATAATTTTGGTATTATATTGTAGACATTATTAAAATATAATTAGGTAACATATGTAATGATACTTGTCATCATGTTACTAATTGAATTGGGAGCATAGTTTTCCAAAATAATAAGGTTAAAATGGTTTTGCAGCATGGTGCATCTTAAGGACAACCAATCAAAAGGTTCCATGGCATGGGTTGGGGGCTGCGGCGGAGGAGATTAGCGGATGATGAAAATAGGAATGGAGCAGCGGAAAATTAGGCGATTAATAAACAGACGCGCGCGTGACCGTAGAAGCCAATGAGGAGGCGCAACGTGGCTACGGGGTTCTGTTTGGGGGGGGGGGGGGGACCACAGGTGAACACAGAAGGCAACAAAGAAGGGATGGGTTTGATAAAGACGAAGATAAATGTGAGCGGAAATGGGTGTTTACGGTTCCTATGTGTCACGCCTTTGCCGTGCAAATACCATCACAACTCACTTTATTTCATAATAATTGAAAACCCAAAAAATAAATTTATTTAAACTTAATTCAATTTCATTATAATTATTATATAAGTATTAAAATTTTATTTCATATTTTTTAAAATTATTTATAAATGATGCGATATATGTATTATAGTCATCATGTGATTAATTAGATTTTCTATCAGACCCAAATCGGATTAAATTTTTCCCTCAAATATTTATTATTTCCTAATAATAGTGCCAGCTTTTTTATATAAAATATTAGGCGAAATTAAGTGTACGGAAAAAACATATTTTCTTTTAAAATTATGAAAAAAAATCATTCATAGATAATTAATGCTGTATTATAATATTTGAATACTTATAAAGAAAAAAATATTTTTTTAAAAAAAAAAATTTAATTTTGGGATTGAAAATTGAAAAGTAAGAGTGATTAGAAGATTTGATGATATTATTGAGGGAGCGGAAGTAATAAAAATGAAGGTGGGGATGGTAGAAAGAGAAAAGGAAAGAGAGGGTAGTTATGATGACCCAATCCTTATAATTCTGGTAGTTGGGATTTCACCATTATGAATTTTTCATTTTTATTATTAATAATATATAATTTTTTGGAATTTATTGCTCATCTTCAAATATTGACCATCATCATGACGTACGTCTGCATAATATCGGATGATTCAGTTTTGACTAAGAGAATATTCCAAACGGATAAATAAATTAAAAAAAATGGATGGGATTATGATATCAATATTATATACTGTTAATCATAGGAATTTTTATTTCTGGTGTAATATATAATTATAAAGAAATTTAAAAGTAATAAGGATTGTGTTGAGCTGTCGATCCTAAAAAAGAGGTATGCATATACAGTGACACTTAATTATAGTAATGACTGTATATTTGTAGTCATTCGAACACTACAAAAAGAAGGGGAAAAAATTATTTCTTACATTATAAATTCATGCAGTTTAAAAATTATGGTAAATAAATTCTTTCAACTACAATTAAATAAATAATGTAAAACTTTTAATTTTGGCTATGATTAATAAATAACTAGCAATTTTACCTGTGATAAAAGTATTTACTATGATTTTTAGTAGTGACCAAAGCATTCCCCATTAGTTTTAGTGAAGACCAACATTTAGCAATTCCTGTTGAAACAACAAGTCATAGTCGATGCCTAATTTTGGTTAACGATTATTTGGAAAAGTAACACTTTTCGTCTCGTAATATAGGATATTTTTACGTTTGGTCCAATTGGTCTAAAAAGTAACGTTTGCTCCCATAATACTTTTTTGTTACATATATTAAAAAAAAGCACGTGATCATTAGGACCTTTACATTTTTTTTATCCCATTGGTTACATGATTATTAATTTTAATCCTATAACTCTAAAAAAGTGCTACTTATTGAAAGTTACAGAACCAAAAGTGGGAATCCAATAACCAATAAAATTAAAAATAGAAATACTCTAAATTATGAGAGAAAAAAAATACTATTTTCCCATGATTATTCACCATAGCTTTTAAACTTTGATGATAATAATCAGTTATGACAAAAAATTATATGTTTTCTAATTAATAAAACTATATAAGTGTCATTTAATTATTTACAGTACCAAATTTAGCATAATATACTAAAAACCTCTTACCTAATTGGTTAAGGTTGATGTCTCATAACTTTATTTAAGGTCATAAATTTAAATCGCATACTTGTGGTATTTGTTTCATTTTATATATTTTTATTTCATAATTTTTAATTACATTACTGTTGATTGAATCGATATGTTGTTAGTTATTTTATTTATTCAAATATTGATATATATAATATGATTAACATTTCTATATCAATACACACACACACATTATTTCACTGACTCTATTAATGATAACTTTTGTACAAATCCTATAACTTAATTATAATGATATTAACACAAATTCTTACACATTGTATTCTTTTTTAAGACATTGAATAACGCGAAACATCAAATTGGTTTAGCTTAGATATCAAATTTGAGTACTGATGATTTCAAGAGTCCTGGATCGATCGTATGTTTTGTTGGTTGGAATTTGGAAGTATTGGTCGGAAAGAGGCAGAACAAAATTGACTAAATAGTTTTCTGATCATTCATTTTTGTGGAGTAAAGGGAAATGATAACTACACAATAATTTCTGTATTGACATTTATTATTATCTATATACATCATCATGATTATTACCATAATTTTAGGTATTTTATATTATACTACTCCCGACTTAATTAGACCTGGTGTATATCAACCTGTCAGTACTAGTACATCAACTGAATCTGAACAAAAATTCGGATTAAGTAGTCTTATTGAAACAAAATTAATACTATTAACTACGATCAAATAAAATATTTATTTGACTTTTCTTGTAGAAACAACGACTAATAGTCGTTGCGAAGCCGTGTTAATATGTACTCACCATAATTTTTTCGTTTAATCATAATTATTAATTATCACCAGAAATCATTATTTCTTCTAGCTAGTGTATAGTCATATGTACGTAGATGAAAAGTGTTATATATATAAATATAAAAGTAGAACTTATAAGATGCAAAACTAAGATGTAAGTTACTTGTAAAATAAGTAAGGAGTTCTTAGTTTATTTTAAAGTTTTTTAACCAGCTGTCCTTAATTTCATCATAATTGTTGCAAAATGCTCATTAATAATTGTTCACACAAAATTAAAATATGTGATAAAAGAATTACGAGACAATAAAAATATGATCAAAATAAAATTTTATAATTTTAAAAAAAGTGTTACAATATTTGATAATGAAGATTATCCATTGATTTTTCGCTCTAAATTTGATTCAAGGGCTTGGAGCGTATTTCTGAACCAAATGCATAATATCTTTCGGACTTATGGACCAAACTACAGGTTACCTTGAAATATGGCATTAAGACTTGAAAATCTTATGTCAAAAAATACATGAAGTTTTTGCGGTTGCAATGTTTTTGTCATGACAACTAATGTGTTTGTTATGTTGTGTTTACATTGTCTTCTTTTCTTGTTTTTGTGTGGTGTAGGGTGTTTTTTTACGAGCACGAACAAGTCTTAGTAATTTGAGCTCACTCCTATTGAGTTTGAATAGTGTGCGGTTTGACAAAAAATCAATTTTTATAGATAATTAAAATGTGGGAGTTGTGTAAGCTATATAAAGAAAATGGATGGGGTGTGTTGCAGGTCTTATTGTGGACCAAATATTCCGTTGAGGGTCAAATCACGTATTCCATTTCTACCCTGCAATACCTTATGTTCAAACTGTTAATTAAATAATTTTACAGCTAATTATTAATTAATATTTGGACCAAACTTTCCGGAATAGAAGTATACGATTAAATGAGCATTAATGCAACATCCTTATTTCATTTCATATTTGTTAAGGCCAACCACGGCCATAAGAGACACAGGAGGCAGCAATAAGTTTATTGGCTGTCGAAATTTAAGATTTTGCATCAATTTTTTTATTTTTATTTTTTTTTATCGTGATTGAAGGTATTGATTTATCATAATTTTTAAAATTATGATTTTTAATAATTTAGGGACAAATCCCTTCTTTTTAATTTTCTGGTATTAATAGGGATTTGTAATGTGAAGGGCTTTTAAATGACCAAAATACCCTCATTAGGATCCCAAAATGCCCAAAAATAACAATGGTCTGCGACTTTTCAGCCAGTTTGGGTGGCACCCATTGTGACCTGGGGATCGGAACCACAATTGTCAATTACCTAACATCTAGATTCTAAGATTACGACACATGTATCTATATGAAAAATCATACCTTTATAAGTACAGACATTTGGTCCTATAAATTTTCCAGAACCCAAGGTACGCAATTTTAGAAAGAATATTCTACATCTTTTCCCTCGATCTTACACTTTGAGCAACTTAAGCATCAAAAGATCTTAATTGCGGACCCTAATATTTGAGAATAATACTATCTGCAGAGTTATAATTAATTACTTATTGAAATATAGATCATATATTAGTTATTATTTTTGAGTTGTACCTTTTACATCATTAACAGTACTGTTGATGGATATTAATATGACTAAAAAAGCAGTGTGAAAATAAATTCAGCAAGGAGTCATTTGTGATGTGGTAGAGAAGAAGGATGAATGAAAGTCTCTGTTTTCAACCATCTTATAATTTGTCAGCTTCATAATTTTGAACTAAAATAATCATTAATTGGAATAATGTGACTGTTCAAACTCATTCTTTCTCTAGGAAATATCTATTTTATAAATAGGTGATGTGATGGACCCATTATTAACAAATTTACGTGTAATCATGACTCTGTAGATTATTAGTCAAGAAGCAAATTTACAGCCAATTTCAGTTTAGCGGTTGAAATTGAAATTTAATAATTTTATAAATAAAATTAATAATATTTTAATTTAGTGGTTAAGGCTGAGATCTCATAAAAATTTTATACATGAGTTTAAATTCCACCAAATATCTCATTTTATGTGAGTTGATTGTAATTTATTTTATTTTTTTGTTATACTAATATATTGATTGGAACGATGCATCACGCATTGATATAATCATGTATTTAAACATGGAAAAAATAAAAAAGAAAATAACTTAACTCAAAATTAATGCGTATCATTAAAATAGACAATTACTCACATATTAGTATCGTTTGTGATAAGATATTAATATTAAATACTTCTCGTCTGTAGCTACTTGTAATTTTAGATAAGGTGGTGCTTTAATTAAGATAACCCAAGAAATTCTAATCAAGACCTTAGTTTCATCGTTTAAAGTATGTTTCTTCGGCTTTTTCTCAGTTAAGGTAAACATGATATGTGGTATGCAACCTAAGCACTATCAGATCTTACTATAACTAATTCAAAAAATTCTAGCAAAGTTTTGGAATTTTATTTAAAACATGGACGACCGTGAAATGAATTTTTTATTTATGTTTGTGATTAATTAGGAATACTTTTTATTATTTAAAATTTTATAAATACCCTACTGATATTTTATTAAAATTATATAATTTTTAAATGGGGGTTTAAAATTATCAATTTTGTCCTTATCGTACTTTTTTTCTTTTCTTTTTCAAAATGAAAATTTCTAAACAAATTGGGCGTGGTTGGTGGAGAATTTTGAAAATTTGTATAAAGTTTGTCAATTTAATCCATAAAGGAAATTCACAATTTTCTTAAAATAAGTAAATTTATAATTTATAACACAATAACATTTTGCTTAAAATTAATAGATTGAGCTAATTGTTGGACAAGTCGGGAAAACCTAATAGAGACTCAAATTTTCATTTACGGTTTTTTATAGTATACATGATTTTATTTAGAGATTCTAATAAACAAGTAGGGAATGACAAACCCTCCGTCTAGACACAACCGATGTTTCCTAAAAAAATATATATATTATTGGACGACTATTAAAATTAAGAAAAGTTTAATAATTTTTCAACTAATGATAAGTATTTATAATTATATCAAACTTGAGATAAGGTATTGGGATTTGTCCTTAATGTAAATATATATGTAACTGATTGAACTGATGAATTATGGTACATAATTAGGAGCTATAGGGTGAATGGAGAAAATGAAAGAAGAGGAAAAGGTTATGAATGATGCAGCGTGCATGTGGGCTGCACAACGTTGGAAGTCAAATAGGGCAGGGGAAGTTGTCAATTCATTTCTTGTTCAACCCGGAAAACCTAACTTGCTCTTTATGTTTTCATACAACGAGGAAAGTGCATTTAAGGTATCATGTTTATGTAATAATATATATATATGTGTGTGTGTGTGTGTGTGTGTCTATTGCTACATCCCTCTCCTGATTTTTATTATGTGATTGACAAGTGAAACTCTATGATTGTAGCATGCTTCCACTTCTGGTTTGTTGTCCAAGATCCATCCTACGCGTCACTAAAAAAAATAATCAATTATTTTTTTATATTTTAAATGATTATAACTAAAAAATTATAGTAGTTGATGATTTTATTCTACCACGTCAAATTGTAAAATTGATGAAAAACTTAAATTTTGACCACAATTAATAATATATGTGTAGTCGTGATGAACTAGGAGATGTTCGTCATAATTTTTTTACTCTCGACTATAGTAATTGGCAAATTTCTCCTAATGTACGGGGAGCATTTTTTTATGTTTCGATCAAAATAATGAAGTGATGACAAATTAATAATTGAATTCGTATTGTGTTGGTATAGTACAATTCTCATAGTTTGACGTCCGATAAGTATATATCCTCAATTGTAGGGGGAAACTGTATTTTTTGTTCTATATTTTAGGGTTAATATACTTTTCGCCTCATTAGTTACACGATACTTGTATTAAATGATTCCATGAATTACAATAATTTTCAGTTTTAGTCTTTTAATTAGATTTCATTAATATTTTGACAGAAAAAACACGTTAGTACTGCTAACTAGCGTATGCTTAGCCCAAATTATCACCATTTTTAGTGTTATAAAGTCCCATGTATGCCTATCAAAAAAAAAAAAAAAAAAAGTCCCATATATGGTTGGAAACAAATTAAGATATGTATATTCCAAAAGAGGGATTGAAATGCAAACACTTTTAGCTTCTCAATTGCTCAAAGTCAAATACTTCCTAAAGAATATAACATGATTCAAAATATTATCATTTTAACTCAATAAATTATTCTCATGCACAATAACACATAGATCTAAAAAGAATTCTCATAAAACACAATGAATCGATTTTGACACTGCTGCACTAAATTTTTTGTGATTTAAAAAATGCTCTTTCAACTGATAACTTATTCAATTTTAAAAGTTTATATTAACTTCACTGTCTAATTAATATACTTTGTTCTTATATTTAAAAATGTAAAAAATTATTTATTATACATACACGTAAAAATAAATACTAATTTTAAAAATTATAAATAATAAAAATTAGGCGTATTCAGTTGAGAGGTTAGCACATTAATGTGTGGGTGATGATGCATATGCCAAACAAGTAAGTAAAGAGCAGATACTGCGGCACAAGAAAGGCGCACTGCCTCATCACTCCCACAACCGAATTCAGACAAAGTCGCAATTTGCATGACCCCCTTTCCATTCACATGTGTTTATTCAACCTCCTCTTTCCGTTTCACATAATTATCCATGTTGCCTACGCAATCTCTTTTAAACCATAATCCTCAAACCTGTTTTCTTGCATTATTGCATGTGTTATTACATTGTTCTATAATCAATCACATGATAAGTATACATACTCTACTCGTAATGTGAATGATTTGAATGACTGAATCTAGTCCGGTTCGTTAGTATGTGCTGAAAAACCTAACTTCAGTTAAATTTCACGCCGTATATGTCGTAGTTATCTTTTGGACCTAACATTATCGTGCAAATCAAAATCGGGTTCCTAGTATTGCGTTTCTAAGATTGCAACATTGAATGTAACAAAAGAGGAAAGAATATTTTTGTTTTCTCGTATTACTTTGGGAAAAATTGTATTCCGTCCACATTGAGGAATGTATCTAGACTTATATATAAAACATGCATATATATGATGTTATGGAATTTCTCTCGATGGCTTAGGGAAATTTTGTTTACCACTCGAGTAAATTCCTATTTACTTGTCTTAATATAAAATTGAGAATTTAATTATATTTAAACTCCTTTATAAATTCAAAATTAATTTTATATTTCAAAAATAAAATTCCTATTTACTTGTCTTAAATTATAAATTGAGAATTTATTATATTTACTTGTCTTAATATATAATTGAGAATTTAAAAAAATTTCAAAATTGCACTTATAACCCTCTTTTATATTTTATCAGACAAAAATATAATTTTATATTTTGAAAAATGATCTAAATATAATTTATCGTGTAATTTCACTATATATATATATATATATATATATATATATATATATCATTCTTTGTTAACTCTACGGTGAATCGGGCTTGTGGTCAATAATATGGTTGTGATGATCATTGTAAAAAACATCTTATGATTCTTATTTCATATGACTTCTGAGAAAACTATTATCTTATTTAAGATAAATATCGTAATTCAATACATAACGCTCAATGACACGTTACCTATATAGCAAAATGTGTCATTTAAATAACATATAAAATATATATTGAAGTTATTAATTATATCCAAATTGCATCATACATAACTACAGCTAACTAATTGCCAATGAAGACTAATTTAATTGCGAAATTGAGACTCCATGACTTTAAGATCATGGGTTCGAATCCACATCATATGTGTGAGATGTTATTCTACTTTAATAATAGTTGTTGATTATATATAGTTATCTGATTTTGATGATCAGTATATGATTGTCATTTTTGTCGGTAGTTGTTAGATATAAATATTTGATATTAATAATTATAATTAATTTATTCAAAAATAATAATTCATCAATTTCACTTCAAAAGTTACCGATAGTTGACGTACGTTAATCATAGTATTAAATTTGAATCCCGTCAAACAAAATTACAGGAACTAATCTGGTAAATGTTTTTACTTGTACTCAAATATCTACGTACCTTTAGTCCATTGAATTTACCCATCACCAACATATACATCTCAAACCCTAATGCATTTCATTTTCCACAGAACTCCACTGATTTAATTCTGCATTTAATACCATGAGCTAAAGATTTCGAATTATAGGATCTTATGGGACCAGTTCTGATTTTCCTAATCCAGGATTAAGATAATCCGGTCGAACATTGCTTTCACTAATACCCAATCAACCCCAAATCACTTGCCATTTTCTTACACCAAGACAAAACCCTTTGTCATTTTTCTTAGCACAAGCACTTAGTTAAGCTGGCTAAGAATACATGCTGCATTCAGTGCTTTGTGCACTGAGTGTATCGGTGAATAACACATAGCTCTCGATTTTTAGAAAATTGGGTATTGTGTCGATGATCATTCACATGCCTGACGTATTGTGCATTGAGTGTAGCATCTACAGGACGTTTCAAAAGTGGGAATACAAATCAGATGCTAATTAGTCTGCTTCCGACCTTTAATAATGCGCATTTATCTTAAATGGTGCGATTTGATTTTACATCCGATTGGCGTAGGGTGAGATTTAATTTTAAATGCTTGGAGGGAGATTTTTCAATATGCTTACTAGATTTGATAATCTGAATTGATTACTGGGGACCGTAATCTGGGATAAGATCCTAATGCGTAACCAGTTATGGAAGGAAAGGAACAACGTTATCTCCATTGTTATCCGGTCATTTATGTTTTTGTTGAAATGTGAAATGATGTTCCAACAATCCATGTTTATGCTTTTGCTGCTCCTGAAAATGATGTCTCCAGAGCCTATTTTCAGACACTAAGGCCTAAGCCCTGGGGTCCTAAGAACTTGCCAATATTTGTTCATAAGTTTAATGTTGTTGTCTTATTTATGTGACTTTATTCTCTTATTATTCATTCTTAACTTTTAATCTTTGTGCGATAATTCAAAAATAGGGGAGGGGCGACTGTCATAGCTAGGTACGTTCTCTCCTTAGACGTGATAAAAGAAATCTCTTACTATTGTCTGATTTGAGACATAACTACTATTTAAAAAAAGTGGCTCATTACAACTCCGCCAAGGTGTAAAGCAATACCAGAATCCTCTTGCGTCTGCGAATTCCTACATAAGTCGATTCAATCTCATAACCTACTTGTAAGAAATCACAACTTTTTACCGTTCGAATTTTCACCTCAACAATCATCGTAATTTCAATTGGTAACTTAATTGATGTATATAATATATTAGATACTATAAACTTTCCTAAAAAAATGAAAATGGAAAAGAAAAGAAAAGGTTTTCCAAAGTAAAAAGGGCCTATCTGAAACATTGGCAAAAATGATCAAAATCTTGATTGAAAGTGTCATAAACATGAGTTCTTGTACTATTATTTACCAATTGTGCTTTTTGAAATATGTTGGGACTAAATTTTGAAATGGGCTTCTGGATAATACATGGATTTCGATTTAAGCATGTTCCAGTTTTAATCTGGAAACTTTAACAGCTGGACTGATGTCATATGTTCCTTATGGGCTTTCAAGACTACCCCATCTTAGTTCCATTTAATAGTTATCTACTCAGATTAAATTTAAACATTCTTTTTATTTTATAAAACTTAAAATTCGACTCAAATGGGATACAATTAATTAAAAGATGATAAAACATCTGTAAAATATTAATATGCTAAACTCTTTTTGTATTGGGCTAAAGTAAAACTCGTTTGATTTGACTTTTTAATAATTAAATTTAGTTTTTATCCATAATTCTGAACTCAATATATACTTATTTAGAGATAAAATGCGAAAGAGGTACCATAGTTTGGGCAACTTTGCGATTTAGGTACCGTACCTTTCAAAATAGCAGATTTCATACCATAAGTTATGAAAAAATTGCAGATTTGATACCACAGCTCATGTTTGAAATCTCTTTTCATGGCTTATCTTTTAAAAATTTCATTTTAGCCCCAAAAAGGTTTGATTTTCGCAGATCTAGTCCCCTTGATTGTAAAACTCTAAACAGATATATTAGGCTGGAAAACCTTACGATCTAATCAGTTACTAAGTTCATCCTGAAAAGGAATTCTTAGATCTGAGATCGAAGATGATACAATGCCAAAATATCTAAATGAGTTGTACATTCACCCACGCTTGAAAATGGTATCAGAGCCTAGGTTTATTGAAGAAATATATGGTTAATATTATATTTAGATATTTTTCCACTAACGGAGGAGACCTTCCAAGAGAAAATGGAACCGAACGAAAGTTCGAGTTACAATGACAACAGGGAATATTCCAGATTCTGGAAAACCAGAGAAAGAATGTCCTTCGGGAAATTCTGTACAAATGTGACCATGTCCATACAAAGGTCCATGTAAGATGAAAGCAGCTCTCGGACTCCCGAGGAACCACAGAACGGGGATCCAATAGAGATAAACCCGGAGTTTGACCCAGAGGACCCAACATTTCCAAGTCCTACTGGAAGTCCAGGACAGGTGGTGAAGCGTTTGCAGACCACTGAGATCAACGGACCAATTCCAGCCCGGAGGAACGGAAAAGGTCAATACCTACACCAATATCTCTCTAAAAATTGATTAGAGGTGTTAATTGGAAGGAGATCGAGGCCGATACCTCGAAAATCTCTCAAGATTTGAGGGAAATCCAAAAGACGGTCCCAAGACTATGGACATAGGTTATCTAACGTACCTATGAAAGTAGACTCCTTGTGCCACAAGATGGACGAGATTCTTAAGATCCTCCCAGATCTACACAAGAATCTTATAGATCTGAGAGAAAGTGCAATCTGAGAAGAAACCAACGGGACAAACCTGAATCATCCATATCCAGACAAGAACGGATCAGGGATGCCCTTGGGACGGTACCCTTTCTACACCAGAAGGGGAAGGCAAAGGAGATCCGAAGCCAAAGACTCGGGATGAACAGATCCAGGAGATCCTTAACTCCATAAAATAATGGAGGTAACCAGAGCGATCTATCGGATCTACAAGAATGGCTGAATCATTTCCCAACTAGGGATTGTGGATTTAGTCAATATTCACACCAATGAAGTAACTCAGCACTACACACCACCGCGGAGGGGAGCACATGTTCAAATGAAGCTCACAAGATCACCCGATGAAGGAAAGTGCAGATTTCCACACAAACACAACACCGACGTTTGTGGGACCAGACTCCGAGAGAATCCAGGAGAAATCCTAGGAGAGCACCTGAATACACCTTGCACGATGCTTCAGCCCTTACATCCATATAGTGCTGTTCTATCTGGATGTTATCGACTTCCGAAACATGGAGAAGCTGATAGACGAATGGGTAGCAGCCATAAAGATTGCGGCAACTACCTTAGAACTCGACAAAGAAAACTTCATCAAATTAGTGGAGTTGAGTTAGAGGTTTGTGAAATCGGATGGATAATACCCCAGCTGATACTAAAGCAGTATCCTTGCCGGAGATTCCAAAAGTGCAATTGCGGATCGGCTAGGAAGGCTTATCAGATACTTCATCGGAGATGGATACTTCGAAGAAAGTAGAACAGAAAGGCTAGAGAAAATACACAAGCTCTTTTCAGCCTTGAACTAAGGAGTATTTGCGCAGTAGATGAATATATCTTTGGTTTCGTAAATATTTTCTTTCAGAGTGGAGTAGCAGTGGATGTTGCAGCTCCAATGTTCTTTGCTAAAATCTGTAGTCATGGGGGAAATTTGATACATCATCAAAGTACCGAGGGACAGATGGATTCAGTAGCAAGGAGAATGTCTTTCCTCAAAGACAAGTTGAAGGATTGGTGTTATCAGCATCCTCCAGAAAAACATGAAACGACTGAGAGGTACAATTAAACGAACTCCTCTCTGTTGTGATAATAACGATTTTCCTATTATATAGGAGAATCAGGTGAGCCGAGGAAAAGGAGAAACACAGGAGTGATCTATACTCCAGGAATCCTAGAAGAACTCCTTTCAGGCGCAGATCATGGTGGTCCAAAACCAAAGCCAGAAATACAATCTGGCAACGGAGTGGACCAACAAGGGCTTCATCCCAAGGATCTAGACGAACAGATACAGATCCACCGGACGAAACCCCTACGAAAGAACTTTCAGACGGCCCATACCCGAACTAATGAAAGTTTCAAGGACTGCAATGCTGGACATGTGGAGCAAGAGGACATATCGCTCCAGACTGCCCGCAAAACGTGGTGAAATCAGAAAATTTGAAGCACGGATGACATATTAGACGTCTCTATGGTGAATTGGTACCAAATACCAATTTGAAGATTCCTTCAGAATGAAAGTGTCTATGAGGGAATGGTGATGAGTCGGATGGATCTTCAACCGAGTCAGATAGTCACGATGAGGAGATAGGCTTCAGACCTCTGAGAGTCTGTCAGGATTTTTTCCAGAATGACGGTGTCAAACAAAACCATGGGAAGAATCATGCGTCAAGACCCAACCTTAGTCCATATGATGGATTTAGAATGGATGAATCGTCGGTAAAGTCCTCAACAGATAGGACTAAACAAAGACACATCTAATTCAAGTAAGTTCAGGTGAGTTCGTATTCCATAGATTTATGGTAATGTGAATGGATGCAGCTTATTTCCTAAGAAAATTCTTGAAGAATTAAGTAGGCTAGAGAAGAGTGCAGTACCTAATAAATGGATCCAATAGAACTATTGAGTAGTAATAAGCAACTTTTAAAGAAGGAATTGATTCAGAATACATTGTCAATATGATAGAAGAATCAATAACTTAAGAGATGGTTGTTTGGGACAATGATAGTAACTTTATGCAGGAAAACTGATGTTTGATATTCATCCTAGGATTGCATACAACTAGCTCTGACCAAGATTTCAGTAGAGTTCTACCCTTCATCAGGATTTTAAAAGAAAAGATCTATGAAAGAGGAAATAGACATATTCTATAACTTATAGAATTGCTTATGCCCTTTCCAAAACATCATTCGACTTATTCCTAGGAAAAGTATATGAATCTAGAATTTTCAAGGAATTTGCTAAGTAATGGCACCAGATCAATTAAGAATACCTAGAATTGGGGGTGTCGATATCATTATAAAGACCACCAGTCTTAGACCGAACAACGAGTTTAGGATTGGTATGTAGAATGTCTTCAAAGATAGGATAAAGGCTACAAAGGAAAAGAGAAAGGACTAGAGAGTCTTAACTTCTCAGAGATTAGGGTAGATAACGTAAAATTAAATGCCCTGAAGGATGGAAAGAAATACGAGTTATATTTGACATCACTAGAATGATAATTTTTTCCTATGTGATGACTTATATCATTTGCAGAACCTGTTATGGTAGATATGAGGCATGTAGAAATAGCAGGCCATGAATTCTAGTCAGGTGTGCAGAAGAGAAATGGGTGTATGACTTTGGGTTAAGTTTCCTCGAGGATCAAAACATGGGAAGAAAAGGTAACGGTATGGAGTTCAGTGTGATGTGTAACCATAAGGATTGAATGACAAGCCCTTTTCTATACATATCTGTGGTGTTATACGATCAATATAAGACAGAGTATTTTGCAGCTATATTGACTCAGATCAGGATTTGACAGCAACTGGAGTTTTCCCTAAAAGCAGGGAAACTTTACCTGTTATTGCAGGAAGGGATTTTCACAAAAATCCTAATACTCATACAGAATCGAAGCAAAATCCTGATCGGGGCATTTGGCCCTGGTTCAGGTAAAAAACTCCTTTACTTTCATGATACAGGTGCTGTTTCTTGCTGTAATATTTTATTTCAAACTTTGCAAGATATAGCAGGATTATCAGAGAATTCTGTATCTTTACTACTAACTGTGGTAATGAGATACAGTTCTGCGAAGAGAAAAGGCTTTATAGAAATGCCTATAATTTTCGCAGCAAGCGTGGTGTTTCGATGCCAAATTGACCTAATCAAAAATGCAGGATAAAAGGGAAATTTGGAAAAGTTTTTGTCTTTCAGGCAACAGGGATCATCGATAGCGATAGCCTTTACGAGGAATCTGAGGAAGATCAGAACCTCAGGGAAGCCCTGGTAGAGCTAAAAACGATGGACATAAGCGAGAAAGATTCTTTTCTCTCGAGAATGTCAAGCGACTCATCCAGAGAAATTTCAGTGAAAATCCTTGGCATGGTGGGATAGGAACAAGATCGAAGCTACTCTGAAGATTAAGAAGAGTGCAAATCGATATGTTCATAGCTATTCAATGAACATGGAGGAGAAGGATAGCATATCAAGGGCATATCAACCTTGATCATTGAGCTGGAATCTTGCCTACAGTTAGGCCTGGATTTCTGTAAGAAACCATGCGAGATAAGCGAGGTAAACCAGGTTGGTAATTAACTATCAAGGTATTAATAAAATACTTGAATTTTGATGTTTATTACTCCAAGTAGAGAGCACTTAATTGATTGCATTAAGGAGCAAAGTGTTTTAAATTGATTGCAAATCTGTTTTTATCAGATTAAATGGAGAGTGATCAAAGAAGTTTACTGCTTCTCCACCCCCAAGGTCAATATATCTGGAATGTTTGCAATGGTTTAGCTAATGCCCCGATATTTCAAAGAAAAATGGATAATCTTTTTAAAGATTATTTTGAGTTCATGTTTGTCTATATTGACGACATATTGAGCATCTAAAAAAATGAAGTCATATTAAACATTTAGAATATTCTCTGTGCATGTTAAAAGTTTATACTTTCTGAAAGGAAGCTACTATAGAGTCAATAAGATGAATTTTTAGGATTCTGATGAGAGAGGTATGAGTTGCAGAAATATTGTGGAAATCGCATTTTCCAATGTTATCAGATAAGAACAATTACAGGTTTTGGATTAGTAAATTTGCGGTATCTTAACTATAAAGATCTTGCAAATACAGAAAGATTTCGGCCACTTTTGAAAGAACAGAAAGTTGCATGGAAATGGGAGAATTCCACAACACAAGGTTCGTGAGCTACCGGTTGGATAATTGCGCTTGCACCTGGCGAGCGTTGGTGTTATCAGACGCCAATGAGATATGTGGCACAGTGCTCTATGAAGAACATAAGGGAGAAATTGTAGATACCAGTAGGGTTGTTCACCGAAACAAAGCCAGTGTCTTCAATGGAAGGTTCTTATGGTTTGAAGGTTTTAGAAATGCCTTTTGTTCTTATTGCTAAAGAATTTTAATTGAAGTTGAAAACTTAATTGTTAAACTCTAAATTAACTGAATAAAATAGAAAGTCGTATATCAGTATGGCAGTGAATGCCATATTTTGTTATATTTTTCGGTGTGAATCTCATTGAATAATTTCTGCAATTTTACAAGATGAGGGATGAGCAAACTCCGTATGCTGAGGATCGGCACCATCAAGACCTGAGGGCTTACCGAGAATTTTGACGGCTAGCGGTTAACGCCATAGCCGGACAGTACACGAGCTGATCTGGATAAGTCCAGACGATATCAGGAGTTCCTTGTAAGCTTCAAGGCGCTATGGAAGCTCTACTGAACCAATTCGAAAGGCATCGCCTCGGTGATGACTCGCGAGTTGAGAGAGCGGGCTCTGAACCTGCGTTAGAGTACAGGCTCTAGACCTGTAGCGGCAGATTCAAGTACTGCTTGCACAAGCCATCATCAGATTCTGGTGAAACGGCGACGGACGAGTCACAGGGAGTGAAACCTCTGATGATTCGAGTCAACCAGCACTCTGGTAAAGAGGAGAGAATTAGTCTTAGCCAATGACAGGCATTTCTAAGACTAATACTAACGAATTATCTTCTTCATCTTCTTCTGCTTGGCAGGTTTATCAGAGGATGTGGGAAAAATTAATTTCCCGCAAAAGGTGTAACCCAGCAAGACCATTATCGAAACACTGGAAAATTATAATAGGGTCTGGATGATGGAAGGATCAAAACCGAAGAAGTTCGAGAATGGTATGAGTTTGGAGCTCTGGCTTCAGTTCATACTATGTCCAAGTTTTCCGGAAATCTCCAATTACCGAATGGATTAGATGGGGCGGTTTATGATTCATGGCAGAACAATCCCACTTAAGAGAGGAGATATCTTGGAGCTAAAATTCTTTCAGCAGCTCAGAGATGGGAAAGGGGTCTCATCCAGCGTTTCATTTCATCAAGCTGCTGAGAGACAACATGGTGGCTTTCAACAGAATCAAAGCTACCACAGAAGAAGCTCCTGGTGTCAGATTTAGCGAAACGATATTTCCAAAGAAGCTTGGGTTTATGGGTCTGTCTCACCGAGATGGCAAGTCAAGTATCATTCAAAATCTTCTCACAGGTGAATGATGTTCTGTTAAACTCCATGAAGGAAAGAGCACTGAGTTTGCAGAAAGCATGTGAAAGAAAAGAATGCTTTATTGGAGAACAAGCTGTCTGCAACGGTCACAGGATGAAGGCATGCAACATGTTGCATGTTGGCAATGGCATAACATGTATGCCCTTGCTGTGAAAACAGGAAAACCATGTTCGGCCAAAGATACGGTGACCCAAAAGAACCCGAACCAAACCGGACAGAAGAATTTTACAAGAACAAGTAAATCGAAAGATGTAAAAATTCAAAAAGAGACTGTCGCAGAACACCACAAAAGCACAGTCAGAGCCAGCTAAACAATTGAATGGCCAAGCCATTATGAAACAGCTGGAAGGACATGACGGAGCATGTCATCCAGATGACGACCAGTGACGTCATCAAAAGTTGAAGTCCGCATTTGAAGTCCGCGGATGGCTATATAAGGAAGCGAAGCAGAAGAGATCATCAAATATTTTCCCTACTCTTCAAAGCATAATTTCAAAGTCTCTGTCTTTGTAAAATTTTCTAGTTCTTAGTTAATGGGGGTTTCCCCAAAGAGTCTGCCCTCAATACCATGAGAGCTAAACATTGTCTCCTCCAACGGCGGAAATGTATCTATGTAATATTTCCATATTTCTTCAAAAAGAAAGCTTTTGTTCAACTGTCAAACCAAAATTTATCAAGTTCTATATTGGAAAATTCTTACGCCCTAAGGTAGGAAACGAAATAGGGCTGTGCTGTTGTTGCTGAAGGAAGCTAAGGACCTGCGAACCATCTGCTGCAGTAGTGGGTTGGAAGAAGTCCGTAAAACGAGACTTGGAATACCCGCAACAAAGCGTCAAAAAGGTTTGAATTTATAGAGGCTAATTTTATTTCGGAAGCATGTTGGGCTGATAAATTGAATAGTGAAGGAATGAGTTCTGCGAAAAAAAAAAAAAAAAGTTTTAGGACTGAATTGATACTTTTTGAAGTTTTAAAGCCAAAGCAAAGTGGTACAAAATGCAGTTTCTGTAAAGTATGGTATTGAAGTTGTGATTTTGTAAATAATGTACTGTTTGCAAGCTTATAAACTATAGTACCAAAATTGCAATCATCTCTACTTATATATATAAAAGCTGAATAGCAATTTTATCCCCTATATTTAAAATTGCAAATATCCCTATGAAAAATAAATAGCAATTTACTCCATGTGTTTTGTTAAAATGAAACAATTTTACCCCTGCAGGAGTTAAATTGTTTCAATTTAAAAAATAGGGGGTTAAATGCTATATTTTAAAAAATAGAGAATAATGCTATTTTATTTTTTTTATTAGGGGTATTTTTTTCAATTATCACAAAAAGGTAATTACATTTTTTTCTATAAAAAAAATATATTTAACTACAACTTCGCAATATTTGTTCAACTGTCTTGAATTTATTCAAATTCCCAACTCTTTTATTAATTGCATAACATCAAGATTGCCCTTTCTATTTTGGATTGTACTATCTAACCTCGTGTGCTTGAACACAAGCATGTACTGATTGCGATGACTGTCAAATTCACATGAAATCGTATAATTCAAAATATCTATAAATACTACTCTTCTATATTCGGTACAACTTTTGACAGTTCTATACTTTTATATGGATTTAAACTCTTTTATCTCATAATTTTTGACTTACTAAGTATGGAATCCTATATCGAGTACTTACTTTTACGGTGTTGTTCTTACAAATCTTTCTCTTATAAGACACGTTACAAGATTTTCAATTTATTTAAACCTATTTAGGTATTTACATATTTAAATTAAACATGAACAAATCTTCTGAACTCAAAACATTTTTTTTAACAAATTAAAACAAAACATTTATTCATGAGAGTAGAAAAGTAATTTATATATATATAAGATATGCACTAAATATATATATACTATACACACTACATAATTTCTAAAATCATATAAATATCCAAAATATTATGTTTTGTTAAGACAAGTTACTATTGATTGATTTGACAACACATTACATACTCTTTATAAAAAATTCTCTTTTTAATTTAAACATTCATATGGTGCGTTATTATATCAAAAATAATTTTTTTCTTATTTATTAATCAAAATTACAATCATCAAAAAAGTAAATATCATGAATTCATGATAGCTCTAATGCAGTGAAGTAGAGAAAATCTAGTTGCCGACAGTACTACAATGTCATCATCAATAAGTACAGACAAAAAGGTATGATCTAGACACACACACAGTGGAAGTGTTTAATCCAATTTCACTGCTTGCTATGGCAGCTAAAAAGGTCACCGGCTGCTTTGTCTAAAATGAAACACCAGATACAACATATATAAATTTATAACAAAATATCGAACGACACACATATATATACTATTATAAAAAAAAATTATTTAAGCGGATCAATTTTAAATTATTTTATTACCCTTAATTAAATTTTTTTTCAAACAAAGTTGGTCAAAATGGTATTTCAAAATTTTTAAATTTCACAATTTTATAAAAAATTCTGTCACCCACTACTCCTTGTTTATCTCTAAACTTCTCCATGTTTTTTTTTTTAATTTACAAATTTTTATATTTTAATAAATTTTAATTATAAAATATATTTAACTGTCATCTCACTTCACGTTTCTTTATTTTCATGAATTTTTACTTTTTTTTCTCTCATATCATAATTTTTTTTATGTGCTCACGAGAACGCATGCAATAAGGACTATATATATAATAAAAAAAGGAATCAAATAATTAGGTAAAGTGGTATGTCTGAACAAAACTCAGCTAGTTGTAATAATAGAAATATGCATCCAACCATTTGCATCACAAGTCAGCAGTCAAAGCAAAGGGCAAATAGGAAAACGGAATTAGAAGACTAAGAAAAAATAACTTAAACCTAAACTACATACGCAAGGATCCAAGTGCGGATCAAATTTTCTATTACAATTTCTATTGCATTTTTTATGTTCTTTCACACATATAAACAAACCACGTGTATGAAGATTGTATAATCAATTTTTTGTAAGAAAAGACAACTATTCATGTGAGGTCGGTGTTGTGAACGGAATAGAAATTTAATAGATTCCACACAGGAGGAGAGGAAACGTCAATTGGCAGAAATTTATTACTTAATTGAATAAAAACAAAAAGGAAATTAAGTGGAAGGAGGGATTTTGTATTGTAAGCTGTGAATTCTTACAGCGGCGCCGAAAGAAGTGAGAGCACATGCATGGCGTTGCCAGCTGCTTTCTATAAATAAAACGACGGCTGTAGAATTTTATTACAGCACGTGTTGAAATCCATTCGGAGGTGCGCATATTCTTCACTTCACAGATACTGAAGGACTTTGGATTTTTCAAAACACAGCGGTGGTCGGTCTGACTTTTGACTTGCAAGGCTTTCTTCTTGTCTTTGGATTTCCTAATCCTAACTTCT
The DNA here is from genome assembly GCA_034509725.1 of Sesamum angolense. Lineage (NCBI taxonomy): Eukaryota > Viridiplantae > Streptophyta > Magnoliopsida > Lamiales > Pedaliaceae > Sesamum > Sesamum angolense. The sequence goes on along the minus strand of JACGWL010000007.1, from coordinate 8,736,643 downwards.
TCTACGTGCTTCCTCTCACTTAATTAATTAATATATATCATTGTCTTATATATATGATGATGCATTAATAATTAACACAGATATTCTAAAATTATTCAATGCCTACTGTACATCATGATTGTCATTATTTGAGAAATATAAAACAAAAATATTAAAGTGTTATCTGTCGTCTTTTTAAGTCTAAAAAATATTATATTTAATATTGTTTATTTTCTATCTGGTTCGAGTCATTAAAATATGTCAAATACCACTAGGAAAAAAATTATTATTAGCTACAATATTAATGAAAAATCATGGTAAATGACTACTATTAATCACGATTAAATAAAATTAGTGCAAAATTAGTTTTTCCATTAAAAAATTATTTGTCAAGGCTAAGAGCCACGGTCAAATATTTGCCGCGGCTTCTAGCCAATGCAAATATTTTTAGCTACCCTCACAAAAACCCGGCCAACAACTGTTCCGCAGTTGTAGTCAATAATCATTTGTCCGACTATTAATTTGCTATTAATCATAATAATTGACCGTAATTAAATGTTGTGTACATAATTAAATATTTTGAACTTTAATCGATCGTATTGAAATTCATTTAGTTATAGACATTCCATCTAACGTGTTGGACACCCATGTATTAAAATCTTGTTAATTAAACTATTAATGTTGTTCTTGAAGTTTCCAAGCCGAAATCCTAAAGATTCTTGAACGAATAACTGGCCCGATTTTGTAATTAAAATAATCAGTGACTTTGGTATTGTAATATCATGATAAATATATATATGGTCTAAATTTATACTTTTGACAGCTAGCTTAGCATACGGTATAAATTTGGTTATACGTAGATATACAGTAATTGTAGTAGTTTCAAATGAACTTGGAGTAACAATCTCGGTATATTCAAAATTATTTAAATAAAAAGTATTATTTATTTCATCATAAGTGCAAATGTTAATCATTTTATTTTACAAAACTTGGAAGGCAAATATCAACCATTGCCAATATTAGATGCTCAATTAAAAAAGTAAATAGATTGTATACCCACTACTTACAATAAATTACATTCTAACCCCTAACTAAGTTGTTTATCGTAAATTACACCCTCGAGTGTGCAAATCGAGATGAGTACAAAATGGGGGCAAAGCTGGCATTCTTGATTTATTAGCCCGCAAAATTCATCATCGTCCCTTGGAGCTCCTTCTTTTCTCGGAATCTAACAAACACGGCCAGCATGTTAGCCCAAAGAATTCCTTGTATTTACACAATAACCCCTAAGGTATTTCGCTATTCACTGACTAAACCCCAACCCACCAGGCTGGACCGGGTACCGAACACCAAACGGGTCAAGAGAGTTGGAGAAATCATGAGGGAACACCCCCACGTTTTGTGGGTAGAATCCGGGTCGGTCCAACCGCTGATTTCTCAACCCACTCTGGACTTCTTCATCCACAACATTGCCAGGACCAAGGTGCTGCAAAGCAGGGGTGTACATGTCATTTTGGCCATTCATGTTATTGTTCATCTGTGCCTGCTGGGTCTGACCTGTCCGAATTCCCCAGCGGGTTAAGCCCAGCTAGCGTAGCCCAATCGAAGTTCCCGGATCCCAAGTGCTGAAGATTCAGCTTCTGGTCTTCTTGCTGAAAATTCTTGAGAGAATTCATCCGTGGCAAAGAGAAGAAACGGTCATCAATCTCCGGCAACGACTCCAGCACGTCGTCGTACTGAGACGATGACGACGACGATGAGCCGAGACTGTAATCCTTGCTCTGAACATTGGAAATGGCTGGCTTCTGTGCACTTGAATTTTTCTTGTAAATCCGGCAAAGCACCCAATCATCCAACTACATATCAAAAGAACAAAACCCATCAGCCCATGGAAAAAAAAAAACAAAAAAAAGAAAAGAAATCATTGAAAAAAACAAATAAAAAGATTGATATAAGCTTCTTACCCTAGAGCTGCCATTTTTCCTTGGAGATTCAGACAGTCTGTATTCATGCATAATCCAGTTTGTCTTGGTTCCTTTAGGTGCTTTTCCAACGTAGAAAACCAGGGCTTTTTTACCAACTTTTCTTCCCTGTGTTGTAATAATCTTATCAGTCCCGGTAGCTTTCCAGTACCCAGAACCCGCCACCCTGTTGGCCGTGATCCATTCGGGTACTTCCTGTCTCTCGGGCTGAAAAAATACCACTCTTTTTCCCCGAATACAGCTTTACCTTCATAAACATAGGGAGAAAAACAGAAAATTTAGAATAAATTCATAATACTAGAAAATCAAACTCAAAACAACAAAAAAAGAATCAGACTCACTTGGCAGATCCCAAGGATCGAATTTGTACAAATCAATATCTCCAATAATCTGTAAAGAAAAATGGTGGCCTGCTACTTTTCTACAGAGGTACTGCACCAAAAGCTCCTCATCCGTCGGGTAGAACCGAAACCCGGGAGGTAAACTCAGTTGTGAAAGCGGGTCGGTTTCTCGGACGCCCATTTTTTTCGAAAATTCCGATGATTGAGCGTTCAGGTCTGGATACGAGGCTGAGAAGAGTAATAAAGAGTTTTATTTTCCTTGTCTGAAAATTCAGGAAATGATTTTCTTTTTTCTCCGGAAACTAAGAGATATGGGGGGTATTTATAGAGGTGGGTAACAGTGTAAAAAAAGGAGATAAGTACGGTCGTCCTTTTCCCAGCGTCAAAGAGTGGGACCGAGGAATCACCGTTGAGAATGCGACACGTAGAGGGGGTTGGCCGCTATCGTATGGCCGACCTTATCCGATGGTAAAAGAGGACTAGCGCTTTTAGGCCAAGTGCATGAATGTTGTTTTTTCAGAAGACGCGATAAATACAGAGGGGGGGTAGAATATTATGTAGTGTAGCGGGTGTATGTGTGTGTGTGTGATTCACCATGCTGCACCACCGCCACGTGCCCCCCCGATGAACTTCTAGAAATTAGGACAGCCTCATTGTTTTCGTCTGTTTGCGTCTTGGACCTCCAAATTCACTCATGTCAGTTTTGTTTTATTCGAAAAGAATCATTTTTTTATTATTCGAAAAATATTTCTTTGTAAAAAAAATATTCAACTTTATAAATTACTCATTTTGTCCCTTATTCATTTAATATGGAAGACAATAGCACACTTCCCATTGTATATTATATTTAATAATATATTGCATCATATAAAATCATATCATCCAAGAAAAAAAACAACCACTACTTTAAGTGCAATGTACCATAAAGTGAACAGCAATCATGGAGTTGCATTTGATGTTAGGCAAGTAAAGCAAAAAGTTCAACCACCTTTAAAGACATACGCCTCTACACACTCTTCTCACTTCTCGTAACTTTTTGATCCGTGCCCATAATTTTACGTGTGCAATTTTAATAGGAAAAATATAATTTATTCCCTGTAATATTATAAATGTACAAATTATCTCTTTATAAAAAAAATAATGAGTAAGTGCTAGTTTTTCCATAGAAAAGTACTTTATTGATTTGCAATATTACATAAGAGTTAAATTGCATTCAACTCAATTTTAATCTTACACGATCAATGTATGTTGATTTTTGAATATGAAAAACCATTTTATCATATGAAGATTACATTAATAAATGATCTTACTGTAACTAAAGTTGAAGTCACTTAAATGTACATATGTATACGTAAGAGAGGGCGGGAAAGAAAGAGAGGAAAAAGAAGCATTTAAGATTTAACACGTCGGCAAAGAGGGTAGGACACGTGCAAACACGTGGATGCGTTTGGTTATAAAATTTTGTTTTTGGAAAAAGAAGTTGGTTGTTGGTGTGACACGTACGTAGCCCATTTTGTAGTTTTGTGTGGGGGAGTTTTGGGTGTTTCTTTCACTCTACAAACTCCTACACAAGATGGGGGGAATAATGATAGTCTGAGGTGGCGATAGTGGGTTTTGGAGGTCAAAGGTTGAATGTGTTTGTTGTGATTGTTGGAGGGTTTTGATTTGATGAGAGGCAGTGCACGTGGTGGGCGGAGAGGAGAGGGAATGAATGATGAAGGTGGAGGTAGAGAGGAGATGAGAGCAATTTTTGTGTCTGTATGTTTGGTAGGTCAAAGGTACACGTCCGAGGCGTTTTTCAATGATTTTTGTGTGCGGCTCAGATTCTGACACCGATTTCAATGATCTGTTGTGTTGATGGGATGTGCTCCTCTTTTTAGTAAGTTCAGACGACAGACCTCTACTATTGTCGTCTGCTCCTACTTCCACCCCCTCCTCACTGTTTTCAATTATTTTGTTTTCTTTTTTTTATAAGATAAAAATATTTATCAATACTTAAAATATTGAAAAATAAGTTATATGACATAAATTGGTAGAGAATTGTTTGTAATTCTTGTCTAAAATTGAATTAATTTAAATAGTATAATTAACATACTTATTTTTAATTTTTTTTAATAAAAAGTTGATAAATTCAAATAAGTTCGCGCAATAAGCTCAATTAATAATGCTTTAGTATTAGATTATACATTTTCTTATTTTATATATAGGCGCTAACTAGTTAAACACGGGTTGGAAATTATTTGGATATTTAAAGTGATGAGTATATACCATGTACTTTTATTTGAAGTTATGACAAAAAATTATTACAATTTCTTCTTAAATACAAAATTATTTTTTTAAGAAATTTAAAATTACACTTACAACCTATTTGAAAATATTCATGGAATGCTTGTAAAAAAAATAATAAAGAAATATTCATAAAGTGTTAAATGAGGTGCAAAATTTAAAATTAATATAATTTTTTTTTTGCTAATTTCAATATTTTCATCTAAACCTTAACAGAAAGGTTCAAGTGTAAATGAATAATTTTGAAGGTGTAAGTGTATTTAATTTTTTTTAAATATACTTTTGTATTTTTAAATAAAGTTTAAAATTAATTAATTATCTAGTTATTATTTGCATATGCATCATGCTTTTTCTGATGAAACAATTATCTCACATCCGTAATTACTATAATATTTAATTTAAGTTATGCCATAAACAAGAAATCTATTATTATATTTACGACATTTTAATCAAATCTTATTAGGTATAACCTCTAGGGTTTCATATAAAAAAAAAAAACTTTTAGGGTTTAAACATATAGCTAATCTCTATTAAATAAATTATTAGAAATTGAGATACAATTGTTATATTAATTTAAAAATAAAGTAGGGTTTTTAATTGGCTTCACAAGAAATTTAAATATGAGGTTGGACTTTGATTTGGAAGTAGATGAAAAAGGTTACCCACAAGAAATAATAATAGCCTTTGTAGTTGCCTGATTTTTCGATATTACGCCATGTGCATATTTGCATTAATTAGAATAATATTCCAAGTGGGCATAAGCGTAACGTCACGTATTACACAACTGCTCTGTCATGCTGCATTCATACTGTTCAACTATTATATCAATTTAATCGATACATTAATATATTATATAGAAATATAAATACCGAATTACAATAACACTCTTCGATTAGATAATCTTCTCCCCTTTGTAGCTAGGGTAGTCGGTGTAAATAGCTATTTGATTGTTAAGGGGAGTAAGTACTCTTGTTTTCGGTATTTAAAATTGTACTGGTGAAAATTTCTAGTAAATCGGTCGGAGTCCATGCCAAATCCCCTGTCTAGGCACATCTTAAAGAAAAAAAAATTAAAATAAAACTCGATGCGATCCGTGTATAAATATAATTGTAAATAAATTATAATAAATAAAATAAAGTGACACAAATACGTACATATTCGATAAAACTCGAATTTATAATTTTAAATTGATTCATGTATATAATTATATATGTGCTAATTGGCCTTCTTTTAAAAAATTGAATGGTAAGTGGCATGTAAATCCAAGAGTGCTAAACCTACCATCTTACTTAGCTGTCACCGCGAATTTGATTTAATACCTGCGAAGAAAAGAGAACCACATTTCGTTTGACAAATTCATGGGAAACGACGAAATGTCACCTCATTCCACCTTACGTAGTAAAACAAGACAACATACAAAAATTGATGTCAAGATAGGGAATAAGTAATCAGCATAATAATTTTTTTTTCTATGTATTATTATTATTATTATTATTATTTCTGGTATAGGGTAATTAGTATGTTTTTCGTTTGTTGTAAAGTATTTAGTTTGAATTATTGTTACTATTTTAAAGAGTGAGTTCGTAGCTGAAAACCAATCAAACTACACATTCACTCATTATAATATGATAATAAATCTATTACCATAAGCAACATCAGAAAAAAAATATAATTGATTATAATTTTATTAATCATGGACTAAAATTATGATAAATAATAATTATTAAACACGATAAAATAAAAATCAATGCACGAATTTAGATTATTCATCGTAAAAATTATTTTCGTTTTGGCTCAAATGTTTTAACTACACTTGCAAAAACTAAAGTCAAGAACCGTTGCGTGACCGTGGTTAATGACTATTTACTACCGCTAATGTATTTTTAATCATAGCAATTAGGAGCGGTCAACGACTATTTACTACAACTAATTTATTTTCAACCATGACAATTAGCTATGAATAAATGTTATTTTTTTTAGTGATATTCGTTTCTAATTTTATAATAAATAGGAATGGTAGAGCGGGACCCACGCCACCAACAAAACATGTTTGAGTACAAATTACTGAATCCAATTCTGATAATATAATTTTATTTTGTGGACACGATCGAGTCCAAATAGAGATGAGATGGATTGATGCCGAACTCGAGTTGGGGTATTTTCAGATCTTTCAAAAATAGAGTAAGGACAGGTCTCGAGTTTGACAAAACCCTACTTCAAATCGTTCACATTGTCGTTCCTAATTTTGTGTCGACACCATCCTATGACTTATCTTATTAAGAAAACACAAAATTTTCAACAAAACTACCATGGTCATAGTAACATAGATTGTTTTTCACTGAAAGAAATGTATTAAATATGTGATTATGCACGAAAGATATAGATTGGAGTTAATAATATATAATAGTCAGGTAAAAGCAGAAAGACAATTCAAAACAGACTTACCCAAACAAGAAGTCTGAAAGTCAATCCAGACAATTCAGGCACATATGGTCGGAGACTCCAACCTTATCAATTGCCGCCTAATTACATGTAACAAATGATACATGTCTTCAATATTAATGTCTGAAGCATAAAATGAACCAATGGGACTCCACTTCTGAAAGGATCTTTGAATATTCCTCTAATTCATCTCTCACCAGCAATAGTGTTTGTTTGATTCGATCCTATCCTGTCCGACTTCAATCTCATTGGATACACACAACATGCATTCAACCACATCTTTGCACCAAAGCTACTATATATTAATTCATTGTGTCCCACAAGTAACTTTTATACTTTTTAATAAAGTTTGAGGATCTCATGTAATTATATGTTTTTAAATAATAAACTCCATCTAAAAAGATTACTACGATTAGATATTTTTCTATAAGTTTTGGATTAATTATACTTAGACACCATTTAAAAATACGAATTTGCACCATGTTAACCTCACTCATTATAAATAATTGTATTTATCCTCTTATAAGCACAAAAACATACACGAGAATGTTAATTGAGGGACAAAACTTATGTAATTTTGATTTACTTACATTAGTATTCCGCGTTCAAACCTTAAAAGAAGGGGGCCAAGTGCAAAAAGAGAATTTTGAGGGGGTATACATGTAATTTATATTTTTTCTCTCCCTCTCTTTTTTATTTATTTCAACTTGGTCAGTATGAATTCAATGAATATATCAAAAAGGTACAAAGAAAAGAAAATCTTAATCTAACTTAAAATTTTAATAAAAAAATTTATACTTTTTATTTTTAAAGATGTAAGCACGTGTATCGTGTGTGCTATATGTAGACGCTTGTTTTTAATAATTACCATGTGCACTCAACAATAATACTCCTCCCACCCACAAATAGAGGCTTTAATTTGATTCATATTGAAGTTGTACGAATTCACTAGAATTTTAAATTAAAAAAAAATTATGTATCATTATATATTCTTTGGAACCACTAACTTAGTAGAAATCAGAAAATTGAACTTGAAATATGTATACCAATTAATTTTTAATAAATTAAATCATTTTTCCTCATAATTTCGCACGAGGAAGAAGCCTTAATTTTGTCACAAGGTACTCGTGAAAACATTGGACCACTTTGACTAGTCACGTCAAGCGTACAACCTCGACATGCTACGCCATTAATTACATTGCCATTTTGATCATATCTACATAACGTGACATATAAACTACTAAAGTAGATTACAAAAAATCTTTTAATTTATCTTCAACTTTTGATTGGATCAAAATCCAGATGCATCTTATTACGAAAAAGATCGGATTGCGATCGATCATCTTTTCGGAAAGAAAAAAAACTAAAGAGTTGCTTGTATTTTTCTTAAAGACGAGTTGCATAATACAAGAAAATAGGAGTAATTAAAATGGTATGAAAACAAAGGAACTTTATCCACATAGGAAAAAAAGGAGCAACTTTATTCACATTAAGGCATAGAAAAATCAGAGAACTCAAAGAATACAGATATCAGATATCGTGGTCAGAATTTAAATTTTTGGGCAGGTTGACAGCTTCCAAACTTTGCCAACCTATAGCGCATAACTTGAAAATGAAAGGAGAATGGCTGCATGTTCAGCGGGACTGTGCGCTGGCAACACACCTTTGATTCGGTAGGATATTTATCATGTGCTAGCTAGCTTGATATGTATATTTATCCATTGTATTACAGTATTGTCATGTTTCAGACATAATCGCATCCAATAAATCACAACGACATCTTGTAAGGGTTCGGCGGGTGTGTGATTAGGTACGATGATTTTTTTGTTTCGCTGAATTTAACGATTGGTACGTATTATTAAAAGATGTCCATTTCTAAAGACAAGCCAACATTATATCCACTGCTCGATTGATTATTATCCGAAGCAGATTCTAGGCCCAAAGTTATCCACAAAGAAGAATTTTCTTTCGTAATTTTGTTTGAGATAATTTTAAAGATTTGTGTTCACAAGAGTTAGAATGTAATTTAAAAACAATTGTTCAAAACTATATACTATCCAGCATTGGTCCAAGCGTAATTTATGGGCTAAAGTCTTTTTTTAAACTTATAAAATAAAGGTAGAATTTATTTTGGTACCTTAATTACGACAAGTCACACTTTTAATTTTATAAAACTCAAAATTAAGTTTTTTTAGATGAAAAAAAAAGTGAAAATCACGTAGTCTTTTTACTCCCAAAAAACGCATTTTTAGTCCAAAACCACAAAGTACATAACTTTTTTATAGGACTAAAAGCGTCAAATGTCATAGTTGTGGTATCAAAACAAATTATGCTCTTGTTTTATGAAATTAAAAAAGCATTTTGCCCCATAATTTATGCATGGATAAATTAACGAGTTCCTTTGAAATTTGATAAAATTACTATACCCCTTATTCTTTGAAAAATTACCAATACGCTATGAGTTTAACGGTTGTCTAACAATTACTCAGTTCATTAGTCTTTGTTAGGTCTTCATATATATTTCATGATTAACTGACAAAATGCCTTGTAAATTATGAATTATAATTTTACTTATTTTTAAAAAAACTTGAAATTCTTTTACGAACTAAGTGGACAATTTTTTTAAATTTTCCATCTATTTTGTCTGATTTGCTATAATTTTTAATTTTTTTAAATAAAATATATACAACAAGGCCAAATATGGCAATTTTAGGCCTCCACCCTAACATTACGTAATTTCACATCGTATAGGTATTTATAATTATGTTAAATTTAAAAAGAGAGTTTACTGTAACGAAGCACTTCATATATTTAGAAAATGAAGATCCATTAATTATTCTTATCTAATACAGGGCCATAAGTACAAAATTTCATCAAATTCCACCTATTATTAAACCAAAATTATTGAGTTTTATTCAAATCATTGTCAAAGAAAGAATAATTCTACACAAATGTGGACTAATTCATGTGAGGAGGGTGGTCGATCAGCCCAGTGTCCAGCTGCGTTAGAAACCCCCTGCAACGTACAACTACCATATATGTAGCTCTTCTGTCACAATTCTCGCATCGCATGCCTCCAATCATTTTAATTTCCTCGTCGCACCAATTCTCATGAGCGCAAGATATGCAATCAACCTATATCCCACAAACATTATCGCCATGGCAATAACAGAAGTGGCTTGCCCCTGAAGCCCGCCGATGGCCTTTATCTGTGGGAAGTCCTCAACCAGGCAAGTCTCATTATCAGCACACGGATACGTCTCTCCAGGCCTGTATTGTGACCCTAACAAGAGCTTGAACGTGTGCTGAATAAGGGATAAATACTTGAGCCATTTCATGAATGCGGGTATGTTCTGGACAAAATATCCACTTGCGAGCTGGAAGACCAAACCGATGATGGCTCCAAGTACGGTGGCGGCTTTCATGTCCATGACGACGGCCCCGATAGCAAGCCCGAGGCCTTGAGAGCACACAACGTTGTATAGGGTAATGAAGAAACCCGCCAAGAAATATCCGGGTTTGGGTTTCAGACCCGCCATCCAGTAGGTTAGGGTGTAATAAATGCTGGGAAGAACGAGTTGGATGGGGAGGTCGCCGAGGGTTAATGCCATGAAGAATGAGGACAAGCGGTACATGCCTGAAGATCTTTCCTTCTCAAGCATCATGCGTTCTTGAGGTATTGTGAAAATAGCCTCGAACGCCGGGAAGTAGCTCCAGAATCCAGCGCAGAAGTTGAAAAACCCCACCTGCCTCCATTTAATTTTTAAATTAAAATTATATATACATATATCAGCTCATAAATAAATTCTATTACATTATTAAAGTTTGTGAGTCGCACTATTTTGATCAGACAATAGTCGGTTGAGAATTTAAAAGACTAGCAGTATATATATCAACGTTTATGTATTAGTTAGAGATGAAAACGAAGAAATTTCTTATCACCTGGTCTTGTAGGTGATTCATGTCCGATTGCCACCATAACAGCCCAGACACGATACCAACAGATAGAACCTGGAGAACCTTCATTACATTGAAAGTTTCATGCTTTCTTTCTTTTAATCCTCTTATGAACAAAACCGAGAACTGTTCCCACCAAGTGTTCGACCACCTCTTCAACTGTTTTTGATCATCCATTGACCACTCCTTGTATTCATAATCATCAGCAAGGTCAGACTTCACACTCTCTGACAAATTGGTCTTGTAAGCTGACACCAAAGTCTGCTTGATGCCCGTTTGATCTAATTCTTGAAAACCATCCATTGATACTCCTATGTACCAGAAAAGGAAATTGAAAATGTAGTAAAGCATTTGACGTCTACGATGTTAAGACATACATAGCATAACAAAAATGAAGTACCAGAGCATACCGTTGGCAAGGTCTAACAAGAAATCTGCAGGATTCATGGGGACTGACGGAGCAAACCCTATGCTAGAGAAATAATCCATGGCACTAGAGCACTTTCCGAAGTACAAAGGGTTCCCGTCAGACAACAACAGAACCTTATGAAACATGTAAAACAGCCTGCTGGAGGGCTGGTGAATAGTCATCAGGATAGTTCTACCCCCTTCAGCCAACTCCCGTAATGTGTGCACAATCCTCTGAGCAGTGGTCGAGTCCAGCCCGGACGTGGGCTCATCCAGAAACAGCAGGCTCGGATTCATAAGCATTTCTTGCCCTATACTGACTCTTTTTCTCTCGCCCCCGGAGACTCCCCTCAAAAGGGGTCCCCCTATAATGCTATCCCGGCACTTGGACAATCCAAGCTCATTGATCACAGCTTCAGCTTTTTGTACCTTTTGCTCTTTAGTTAAAGACCTCGGCAAGCGCAAGAGAGCCGTATAGACTAGCGTTTCAGTCACCGTCAGGTGAGGATATAGGACGTCGTCTTGTGTGACGAAGCCCGTATTGCGTTTCATGGTGGTGGAGAATGGCTTGCCGTTGTAAGTTATGGTGCCGCCAAGATGGCCGCTGGCTAGTCGGCCTCCAAGGGCGGTTAACAGAGTTGTTTTGCCGCTGCCTGATGGGCCGAGCATGGCTAGCATTTCGCCTGGCCGCACCACACCTGTGATGCCCTTAAGCACTAGTTTCTCTTCGGAATTCGTTTTTCTGTTCAAGAGTTTTTGGCTCTGCCCGATTGTAACTTTGTAGACAACATCCGAAAACTGCACGTAGGTTTGATTATCAGAAGCTGGTCAGGATCTCAAGCTAGCTAACACATATCTTTTGGATTCCAATATTGATGACGAACAGATAATGTAAAGAAATTGCAAATATGAGTACTATTGAACGATCACTTGTATGACTATGATTAGCTGTGATAGGTAAAGTTAACTGCTCAATAACAATAATCTTGAAGGTGCAACAGAACCACTAATTATCTGAAAAGATACTGGTACTGATACTGGTTAGTTAAATTATAGTTTGAATCCCCTTTCGGTGGAGAAATTTTCTGGGAAAAACTGGAGGTTTATTCTCTCTGGCAATTACAGTTTCCAGCTACAGCGCTACTCAATTCCAAAGTACTGATCAACATGCATCAATATTGATGCAAACAAATCAGCTGAAAGTTGAGAAAACCTCTTAGAACTCCAGAAATCAAGAACTGTAAGCAACACAAATAATTTGGTAAAACTTTCAAGAAATTACCTCTGAAATTGATCACCCTGCATCAAGAACTTAAATGCTGCATGCATGAGTAATAAAAAAAAGTAAATAAAATCGTCAAATCCGATACCTTTAATGTGACGGGAGAATTCGCTTTCTTGAAGATGGCGTGATTTTCATCCTGAATTTGTGCCTCCACGTCAACCATCCCGGCCGACGTCTTCCCCTCCACTGCACCGCCCCCATTGATCAAATTATCCACTCTTTTGCAGTCTTCAAGTGTAATACCCCTGCATGGCCTGCCCTGTTAAACTTTATATACACTCCAAAACACTCATATATAGATACTTATTCTAAGATCAAACGAATTTAAAATAGAAAATTTGGAGCAAATGCAATGTGATGTAGGTGACATGATGACGATCATATATATATATATATATATATATATATATATATATATGCAAGAGGATGATGAGAAAGGGCACCGAGGCGATTGCAATGGTGACATGCTGCCGATGCGTCACAAGATTTCCACTCTTCCCCGCGGTGTCTTTGTTTCTTTTTTCTTTTCAAGCGCAATTGTTTGAGCAGTGCGGTTTCCTGCCTTGAGTTTCTGTTGTATTTATACTAAGCAGGCAAGCACCTTCGCTTTCCAGACGCCTTTTGTGCATTTCTAATTCTGGAAGCTCTATACTTATAGCTGGGAGTCGCGAGTATGGTCTTTCTATTTAATTCAATTTATTTGAGAACATGCCGTACGTCGAAGCATGTAATAAATTAAATGATGCTAACGAGATTTAATTCAATTGCCAAACTTGAAGATCCGTGTGTGGGATTTTTATTGGTATTGTTTAGATTATATTTATTTGACATTGTTGATTAGAGTGCGATTGGTGCAATTGTGTATTAATATTTGATATGAATAATTATAATTAAATTATTTCAATTTATGATAGTTGATATATAGCTTCAAATAAAAAGAAAAATCACACGTGAAAAATATATATATATATATATAGCCACCGCAACTCGACACAATTTTTTTTCTTTTTTTTTTTTATAATTTAAAAACCGAGTCGCACTTGGCTGCGACTCGAAGTCACAGATGCCAAGTGCAACTTCAAATGCCTTGACAAAGGCTGACCACCTTGTCAAGGTTGTCAGCCTTTAATTCTTTTTTATTTATTATATATAGTATATAATATATACGTTATAATTAATATTATGTATTATAATTATTTAAATATTTTGTAATTATAATTAAAGTTAAGATTTTGTATTTGTTGAATTGAATTATTCAAATTTTTTTATATATTATATATAAAAAAATTTATGTTGATATATAAATAATACTTAATTCAACAAAATATTAATATAATAATGATAATTAAATTACAATAATATACATAAAGTGAAATAAAAAATTAACTATATTATAATATTTGTATTTACTGTAACATTTATAACAATTGATTGTAATATATTATTATTATTATTAATATTATATGTTATGATTATTTGATTAGAAATTTATATACTTTTGTAATTATAATCAATGTTAGAAGATTTAGTTGTATTCATAATAATTATAATTTTTAATTAATCAATTTTTAATATTGATTATAATTAAAAAATATTAATTTAATATAATCGATGAGATATTATAAATTAATAATTTATATCGATAAGATATTACAAATTAATATATTTTTTAACTATAGTCGATGTTAAAATTTATTAATTAAAAATTACAATCAATTGTTATAAATATTACAACTAATTAAAATATAGTTAAAATTTTATTTTCTTTGTCTCACTTTATATAATATGTATTATTATTCTTATTCTTATTCTTTATTATTATTATTATATATTACCATATATATTATATATATTTATTTATCTTGATATATAACATAATATTAATTATATATAATTATAATTGATTATAATTAGAAATATATTAATTTATAATATCTCATCGATTATATTAAATTAATTTTTTAGTTATAATCAATATTAAAAATTTATTAATTAAAACAATTATTACAAATATTATTATGAATACAACTATTTTTTTAACATTGATTATAATTAAAAAAGTATATAAATTTCTTATCAAATAATCATAACTTATAATATTAATAATAATTTAATAATAGTAATAAGAATAATATATTATTTACAATCAGTTATTATAAATATTACAATGAATACAAATATTATAATATAATTAAAATTTTTATTCTACTTTATGTATGTTATTGTAATTTAATTATTGCTATTATATTAATATTTTATTAAATTAAGTTATTATTTTATATATTGATATAAATTATTATATAAATAATATATAATTTTTTTGAATAATCCAATTTAACAAATACATAATATTGACTCTAATTATAATTAAAAAAATATTTAAATAATTATAATATATAATATTAATTATAATAATATATATATATATATATATATATATATATATATATATATATATATATACCATGTATAAATAATGAAAAAGAATTAAAGGCTGACAACCTTGCCTTTGTCAGGGCATTTTGGAGTCGGCGAATGCCAAGTGCGACTCCATTTTCAAATTGAAAAAAAAAAAAAAGAAATTGTACCAACCGCGACTCAAAATGCCAAGTGCGACTCCATTTTCAAATTGAAAAAAAAAAAAAAAAATTGTACCAACCGCGACTCAACATTGGTAACTGCGACTCAGTATAAATAAGTTAACTAATTTAAAAAATTAATTTATTTATAATAAAATAATAATTAAGCCTATAATATCACATAATATGTGGCCACCCACTTATGTGAAGATATTCTAAATTCTGCATAAGTTGGGTAGAAAGGGTTTACTTAATTAAAAACTGGTATGAGTCAAAGTCAGCAGTAATTAAAGCAACGAGAGAGCACAGATAAATTTGCACTTGTGATTAAATTATTAAATACATTTGATTTGATGTATATGTTTAAATTTGTCTTATATCTTAAATCATCTATTTGTATGTGATGTTCACCATGGGGTTAATTTTAAATGTACACCGGAATTCGTTATTCTACCCTCCCCTTAATTAACAGTGTAAACCAAGAAATGCAATGCATTAATTTAAGGACAAACAAATTACAATAACTTACATAAAGTGAAACAAATATCCACATATTTGATGGAACTCAAACTCGATGAGACTCAAACTTGTAACATTTTAGTTGTAAAATCTCAAATATTTTTTTCGGTCGAGCATATATACCTTATTGACCTTTTAGATATTTGGGCTTTGTAGCATTTGGATTGTGAATATATATGTTCAAATTTAGTAAAATACATTCCATTAAGCAAACTACGAACAAATGTTTGGGAAGTTTCCGATCCAGTATATATTGTCATAATTGGTTATATTCTCATACATTTTCCAAAACCCATATAAATGAATTGGCGTAGCTAAGTGC
This sequence comes from Sesamum angolense, assembly GCA_034509725.1. Lineage (NCBI taxonomy): Eukaryota > Viridiplantae > Streptophyta > Magnoliopsida > Lamiales > Pedaliaceae > Sesamum > Sesamum angolense. The sequence goes on along the minus strand of JACGWL010000007.1, from coordinate 8,720,543 downwards.
ATATATATAAAATATATCATAGAATGTGATCCCCTCCTTTTTTTTATGTTCTCCCATAACTATGATTTATGAAGTAAAGATAATGTTTGTGCATCATAAGAATAATTTAAATAGTTTCACATAAATATCTTTAACATATATATACATATCACGTTACGCGCACGCATAAAACTTACCTCTCATACTAACGGCCCATTAATCCCCAAATCAGACAACGTCCAAGGTCCTAACTTTTAGAAAATTCAGAAAGATAATAAACAACTCATAGGTAGATTTTTCGGAAAAATGTTTTTTTTTTTTTGTTATTATAATATGTTATTCATTACATCATTTAATACATTCAAATTAAAAAATAATAATTTAAATCAACAATACATTCAGATAAAACAAACTAGTGCATAGGGATTAGCTGTGAAAATAGCTAGGATTTTGGTAAATAATAAGTTGCAATAAGAATAGTACACATATATGATAATAATATTCATAAAATATGATCAAATAATATATAGTAGCGGCGGCGGCGGTGGTGGGTAAGTTGTGCATAGCCGGCCGGAAGAGTAGCTGGTGCAGTTTGGGAAAGTAGTATAAAGATTTGGCAAGTTTATAGCGTTAGTTTAGGAAAGTAGCAGTAGCCTCGTTTGCTTGATGCGATGCATCCAATTAGGCTTGACGGCACATGAAATGAAATCATAACTAATTCCTTCATTCACTATCTGTTGTTTGATTTGACGTATTATATTATGTGATATTTCAACGTGACTATTTAATTTTGTGTTTTGATTGAAAGGATTAATATTGAAGCGTGATAATAAGTAAAAAGATCAATAAGGGTAATATTTTGTCTTCTTGGGCATTTTTGTACCATCGTATTTTTTTATCGCAAACCCACTTATACCCTATTTTAATAATTAATGTAAACTTCATATATTAATCGTAATTTTTTTTATCGCAAACCCACATAACCACACGACCAAAACGAGCCGTACTAGTGATACTAGTTTGGGGTAAAATACATATTACCCCCTTGTGATACCTCAAATGTTCAAATAAGTCCATGTAATAAAAAAAATACCATATAACCCCCTGTAAAATTTAAAAAGGTACATATTACCCCCCAGTAAAATTTCATGTTCCCAAAACTGCAACTAAATATGTATATTTTGCCCCTAAATTATCAAATCACCCCTGTATTTAAATTATACATATTTAAAAATATAATATAAGAAATATAATTTAGTTATATGTATATATATATATAAAACCTAAAAAATATAAAACAAAAAAATAGAGATTACTCACCAACGAACGAGCGATTGGTGGTGGATAGGATGTCAAAATGATCGTTGTTGGAAAGGCTTTCTAACGGTGGAAAGCACACGTCGAGAGATCGTCGGATGTAGGAGAAAAAAACGATAGAAAATGGGGGAGCGGTTAGGGGCAAATATGCACATTTTTAAATTTTACAGGGGGTTATATGGTATTTTTTTTATCACAGGGACTTATTTGAACATTTTGTATATCACAAGGGGGTAATATGTATTTTACCCTACTAGTTTGGGATACAATTGCATTGGTGCTAGTATAGGTAGACTTGGGAGGTGCAGCAGCAGCAGCTATGAAGAGTAGAATATGTTACAAAGATTGAGTGCTTTCATTGTGGACCTGTTTCAGAATATTTAAAATTACAGGGACTTAGTTGTCAATATTAATACTTTGTAATTTGTACTTTTTTGTTTATATATGGTTATACTTAGTAACTTGTCAATGGTATTAGAAGTAGAAACACCTCTAAAGGTTTTGCATTTCAATAAAATATAGGGTAAATTGCATCTACCTCCCCTGAGGTTTGACATAATTATAAATACCCCCTCGTTTTTGAGAAATTACAAATACCCCCTAATTTTAAGGACCGTCTAACAATTACCCAATTGCATTTTTATAGTGAACTGATCAAAATATTCTCGTGTATGAAATTAAATATTATAATTTTATTTTATTTTTTTTATGCAATGTCTAAGGGGACTGAATTAGATGTATTTTTTTTATAAATTTTGTGAGAGATGTTTGTATTTTTTTTATCTTAGGGGTGTAAATTCATTTTACCTCCTCCAATTGAATTGAATTTTGGTTTTATTATTAAAGACATATTCTTAATTTTTTCTTTTTAAAATACAATTTAAAAATATATTGTATGGGAGTATGTGTATTGACAGAAAATTACCTAAATCACTCCACCTCTAAAAGTGATTATCGATAATTTTATCAATTACATTTAGGGGGATATTTGATAATATTTATCAATCTCAAAGTGAGTTAAGATGGGCTACTTTGTGTAGATAATGGGCGCACGAAATTAGTCTCAGGGGAGGTTAGATTCGTAAAAGCTATCCTCTTAAAAATGAGCGTACACTTTCATTATGCCACCACTCGTAAATATATTCTCTAATATTTTCATCGTAATTTTGTCAAATCTAATCAGTCAACTTATTATGGAAATGCAAGACGTAAAAGTAAATGTAAAAAAAAATAAAAAAACTTTAAGAGAGGGAAAATTCAATTTTGAACCCCATCCCTGGTGAGTTGTAGTGAAACGAAATGGATGCATTTTTAAACACCTATGTGAAAATTATAAAATATAAGAAATAATAAACAAAAATCCCCTTAATTACTTGGCTATGTTTTTTATTATTTATTTTAAATCATAATAAAATAATTAAAGTAACAACACAAACCTCCTAGAGAACCCGATGAGTTGTAATTACACTCTCCTCATAACTTGCAACTGGGTTCAGAATTTGTACGTTAACGAAAAAAAGAATATTATTTATTATATATGTATTTATAGTAGATGTCCAATGGTACATAGTATATAAAATTAATGCTACTTGAAAAAGTAAATTATTTTAATGATATATAGGGTATTTGTTGTACCGGAATGAATCACTACTATTTAAAAATAAGTAAGGGTTTAATTTATGTATAAATTATATTTCTACAAAAACAATTCTCCTTCTGTCGAATCGCGATCTTCTTCTCGCGCGTGCCGCCGTCGTCGCTGCCGGCTATTACATGTTAGCCTGCTGTGCCTCGTCACACCCATCTCTGTGCGTTACGGTGATGCAATTTACTAATATTTTATTGAAATTGCAATTTAGAGGTCGTTTTCTATCTATCTAATACATTATCAATTACATAAGGTGAATAACCTTATATAAACAAAAGTACAATTACAATATGTATTTATATGACAACTAGTCCTGTTAATTTAAATTTATTCTTGACAGGTTCACATGAAAGATCAAATTTTGTATACATATTTTTCTTCATAGCTGCGCTTTGCGCACTCCAAGTTCACTACTTACACTGCATCTCAAATTGCTAATTGTACCAAAGCTAGTATGTCGTACCCATAAGCGCGCTCGTTTTGCACCCCATCATCCCACTCTGCCATGATTAGACAAAATTCTGTTACAACGCCCGACTCAACGCTTTCCCCTCGTTCGCCACTCTATCCTCTAAATAATACAATATAACCCCCTGTAAAATTTAATAATGTAGCATATTGCCCCCTAACCGTCCTCCATTTTTCTATCTTTTTTCTCCTACATCGAGCGATCTTCGAGTGTTGCTTTCACGTTGAAAGCCTTCCAAACACGATTCATTTTGATCCTTCTCTTCCACACAATCGTCTCGGTTCGTTTGGTGTGATAAAATCTCTATTTTTTTTGTTCTTATATTTTTTTCACGTAAGCTTTTCTCGAATACTCATCTTCACTATTCGTACCTAACTACAATTTACATTCTTTCTTACGCTACCCTCTCTCTCCCTATTCTTTCGTCGACAACCATACCTGTATACCCGCCAAGGTCTGCCAGTAATCACGAGCCATGTTCATCGGCGGGCGCTCTTGAACTCTCTCTTGTGCTCACTCACTCATTCCCTTACGGCGGCAGCAACAAGTTATCATCAGCTATGGCTGCGCAGCTCCATATCTCCTGCAACAGTTTTGGGACGACAATGAAAATTTTATCTGGGGGGGTAATATGTCACCTTTTTCTTACTAATTCTACAGGCGGTGAATTATGACTCGGTTATTTTTTTAATTACATGGACTTTATTGAACATTTGAGGCTTATTTACAGCTGGCGGTAATCCATGCTCTTCCCTCACCGTCCGGGCTGCTTTCCTCCTTCTCTCCACCGCTACCTACGACACGTATCTGCTCAGGTGCAGTTCCGCCGCACGTTCCGCTTCCTCTTCGGTCCGTCTTCCGCCTCCGCGTCTCATCGTTCTGTGCGCGTTTTGTGTCCTAGATGTAATTTATATAATAAATAATTACGAGATTATATATATATTTATATTAATAGTTTACATTATGTATTATTTATATATAATTAGTGGTAATGCACATACAATAGGGTATATGAATGGAGCTGGATATATAATAAAAATTGATGAAGTTAAATTATTATATATAAAATGACATCTCTCTTAGTGTAATGTACTATGAAATTTTAAACCTTTATTTTATTTATTAAATTTAAACGCGTTGATTTGCACATTAAGAGAGTATAATCTACTATCCTGTTGAATCTTATATTTAATTACTTAGGAGCCTAGATTTGATCATGTATCCAACTGGTTTATAAATAAGACTCATTTCAAAATTCATTATTAAATAAACTTAGCTAAATTAATAAAGAAAAAGAAAAGTAGAATACGCCGTGGAATAATATTAATCAACGTACAGCTGTTTGGGTGTAATTAAGGGCTCTACTGATATTACAATACCACACGCGGGGTAAAATTAGCTAGCTAATGAGGATTATATTTTCTCATGGGAGATGTATCACTATGCACTCCATTTGTGCGTTCACGCTCTGAAATAGGGGAGTCCTTACATTGCGTTCTAACTCAAGACAGAGAAGGGAGACAAGAGTCAATACTTGATTAACTATATTACTTTATACTCACACACTATAAGTCGCATTAAACTTGAGATCATCAAATATTCAATAGCTACATTTAGAGTTTATACTTTTTTTCTACATCAGTTGAAGCACCAGATTACTCGATTTCTCGAGTTTCTGGCTATTGTCATTTTCATACTCTCGATGACTCATTTCACTTCTATACCGTGGCTACCGCGACCTGTCTCGACTTTCATAATTTATGATTTTATTGATCTATATTATTGATCCATAAATTCTTTTCTTAATAATATTTTTGTACTCTTAATTCTAATTAGGCAACTATTCAATATAGAAAATATATTTTGACCAAGAGAATTCTTCTTAGCTAATTTTCACATGTATCTATTCGTGAATTGATACTGATAGTTTTGTTGTGTTATATTCGTAGAAAGTGAGTATATTATGGTGTGATTTTGAATTATAAATGTATGTTTGTTATAGGAGTGTATTGATTCATCTGTGATCTAGAATTTAAATATTGAGTGTTGAAATTATAGATACTTTAATTGAGAGTAGAAATTATAAATAATGAGATAAAAATAAGATATAAAAATTAGATAAATATTTCAGAGGCGGATAGTGATATTTTTCCGCAATAATATTAAGGGTGTAGTTCTTGGAATAATGGCTTGCATAAAATTAGATCGTAGGGGGTATAATATATATATGGTGCTGTTGCTAATATCGATAGTGGGTGATCATCTGTGCAGGCTTGTAGATGAAAAGTGTCTTGGTCCAGTTGGGGGAGCGTTTTGTCTCGATACTATGGGGCGCAACGTTTACTAATCGGGGTAACATTCATGTCTAGACCATCAGGTGAGAGCTTTAGGGTTAAAGCTTTCATTAATGTGGCCATCCGTCATTTACGTGCTAAGTAAATGTAATAAATACTTTAAAGAATAAGAAGTGTTAATTTTTTGTTGAAGAAGAATTATAAAATCTCTATTCGTATGTATTAGCTTTATTTACGTTATTCATGACTTTTCGTGTGAGAAATAAGTGCGACCAAGATATTAGTCATATTATTTGTTAATGGGGTATGCATACTTTTTTCAGTGCTACTCTAGACATCATCAGGATTATTCTCTCGTAATTTTGGTGAATCTTAGTAACTATAAAATTCATATTAGAACAAATTTGAGTGCATTTCTATGTGGAGTCCTACATATTTGATTGAATGAATAAATATATTTAATACATTGTGATATTTGAGCATCTAATGTCCTCAAATTTATAATCGGCTCGTATTTAGTCTATATTTATACTTGAGGGGATATTTAGAGTCTATTTTGTAGCACACTAACATTTGTATGGAATATAAACCAAATTTTATTAGTTTGCAACAGATAACTATATAATATTAACCTGGAGCGTTAGCAATGTCGCCTAATTAGATTACTTCGATCAGTAGATTAGCTTAATATGAATTGTGTAAATATTATATTTTAACTAAATTTGAAAATTCAATATTTAATGAGTAATTAGCCAAATATAAACTAACAATTGTACTAATCATTAGACCCTCGAAATATGATGTAAATAAAAGATGAAATGCTACATAAGGTTCATTAACTTTCTCGAAACGAAAAAATATATGAGGATTTAGACTTAAAATATAGACGGATTTAAATGTGTGTTATCAATGTTTTTGTAGTGATGAACGTAATTGTTGGCTAGATTTCCATTTATTATATGTGTCTGGGAGAATGAAATTTTTGTTGTTTAATTCAACGTTTTGATTGACTGTAAGTATTATTTTTTGGTATATTGTCCGATATGGGGTTTTTTGGTCGACTTACTGTCTTTTTGGGTTTACACTGTTAATTTTAGGGGTAGGGTAGAATACCACCTCAAATAGAGGAAGTATTCTTCTGGATGCTGTAACATTTAAAAAATTAATCTCGCCGTGGGTGAGAGGGCGGATGAGTGATCTAAGAAAGTGAATTGAATTGGGACGTGATCCTAGAGATGAAAGAATTTAGTGGAAGTCAATTTTAAACATACCTGCAAATTCAGAGGGGTCTGCGATTGTCTAGGGTATCCAACGTCCCAAGCCTTTAGTCATTCATCAATAATGTTAGCAATATTTTAATATGTCTTTTTGTGATACTCTCGTTTGTCATTTTTATTCTCTTTTATGCACTGTCGTGTATCAAGTGGTTCACCATTTACCCTAGTTTTTATATAGTATTACTAACTCACTTTCTACTCTCAGACTTTATGTCGGAGGTGTAATTTTTATGGACTTAGTTTGTTCAAATCATATAGTAGGTGTTGTGAATCAGATTCGAGATAGCAATTAATAAGATGCTGTATATATGGAACTTAGGCTTTAAATAATTTTTGTTTTATGTATTAGGTGGAATTGAAACAATTTGATTTAATTTTATTGAAAGATGAATTATGTTTGTATCTTACTTAACATGATGTTGCGCTTAGTTCCAATCTCTAATGATAATGAGAGTAGCGGAAATGGTGAAGTAGGATGGCTCATTAGTTGACATAGTGTTGCTCATAATATAGTCGGAGATAATACCATTTGTCCGGGAGTGTGGGGTATGGCAGTAGCGTCACTCTTGAACTCCTATCTACGATTTCCCCATGTTCCTACGCGGTTTTTGGATTAGAGTTATTCTAGCATGGCTTGCTGGCGATGCCTCCTTTTTTGTTATCTGTGGTCCAGCAGGGTTGATGGGAGTAGGAGCGTTATCTGATGGGCCGACGAGTCTACTGCCTGTTTGCCGCCGATACTCAGTAATCATCAACCCTGTCGCACATGCGTTCAATGGTATATCGTCAGTACTTTTGTATTTTTCTGTACTCGGATCATACTTCTACTATCTGGAAGATTATTGATATATATTAATATTATATTGATATATAAAAATATGGGGAAATAGATTAAATTTATTTACTCATATAATCATATTTTTAGTTATATCTATTACCACGTTTATTATTTTAATTATATACTTTAATATTAAAATAATGTAACATACAATGGTAATATTAAATTTAAGATTTTATAGTTAAAATAATAGATTGATGATGTAAATCATTTCGATCGTATAGAGTAATTATAGATTATAAAAGTATAGTAAGGAGTTGGAAATTCATATATAGTTTATGAATCTAAGTATAAGTTAAGTAATTGAGATCGTTTGTATAAGGTGTTCCTCAGAGTGATTAACAATTAATTTTCAGATGAAGTAGAAATAGATTGACTCATTAAATTTAGCTATATGAATCTAATATCTTCACTAACCGAATTAGAAATCATATTACATTAATTAGCTGGATAATAAATTTCTATATGAAATGTAGATATATAATTTTATTTAACTCATTTTATTTTTTTCTGTGATTAATATTGGTAATATATTTTATAAAATAATAAGATATACATCTGGAATTGTATAAATTATATTAAGGAAATTCTTTAATTTGTATAATATTAAATCGAGATTATTAAATATTATACAGTTTCACTGACCATGAATAAGATGTATCTAAAGAAAATACCGGATTTGATTTGGTTTATAAAATACTAACACTAATTTATTTATTTAATAATATAACAATGTTTAAAAAATAAGAGTTGTATTCCATAATATATTTGTAAATATAAAATTGTATTTAAATTTGATGTAAATTATGTTTTTAAGTCATATTGATTATTAATAAAAAATAGGGTTATGAATAATTAGGTAAGGACGATTCATATATTATGACAAAGATTAATATAATTTTCTATCATTATAATACAAATTTTATAATATATATATCTTATGATGTTAATAATATTTATTTGTTATAGATTCATACTATCGATATTTAACATAAGACATTTATATCTACCAGAATAATAATTAAAATTGAGTACATATTTATATGTAAATTTATAATAGATTAAGAATAAAGGGAACTATTACATAAGATATTAGTAAAATAATTGATGATTTTATTGATAAAGGATAGAGTACAAGCTCAAAAGTGAAGAATAAAGATGGCTACTTATACTATAATTTTCATTTAATTAAGCCTTGTAAATAATTTATATAACAATGTTGTAATAGTAGATAACATTTATACTTAATCTTTCATTAACTATTTTAGCTCGACTATTAGTATTATATATGATCTATATTATCTATCGTAACTAGTACTTACTGAGGGAGTATGTTACTTATATAGGATAATATTATTAATTTACTAAATAAGGGATATATCACATCAATAGCAAGTTAATGGTGAGTGATATATATATAATTTTATTAATTATTAATCAATATTAAATGAATTCATGAGTGTATAAAATATATATATAAGTCTGATATATGCCAATAGCTAACGTATCGTGGAGAAATTATTGTGTCTATAATTGATAATACAAATGAAAAGTAAACATTATAAGAGGATTTCTAAGTGATGGATCAAAACGAGAAGTCATAACATTACTATATCAAGTGTTAAATTAATGGAGTACTTAAGTAATAGTAGCTCGCGATGATTAGCTCCTCACGATCAATGTGGTTAGATAAGGTAATGAAATTCGCTTGGTTATGCTGTGCATTCAAATACTCTTATCATGGTCACTGACCTCACTGTCACTCACACTTCTTTTTAGTGAAATTAGCTTTCTCATGTATATATAATATATTTTCATATGTATATCTGTTGAGTATTTATCTATTCTAGATCACTGACGTTTCAGGACAAAGTTGATCATTTGTTCTATTAGATTGATTTATAAAGTAATTATCAATGTTATAATATCATATTCAGTTTATAAAGTTGATTGCTATAATATATAGTAGTGAATAGAATAATATATAGTTCATGAATATGTGATAATATTCTCTCAGCATCCTTCAATATTGCGAAGTACAGTAATTCTCTGAATCGTAATTGAGTCCTCATTACAGCAAAAGTTGATACTTTTAAGTAAAGTACATTCAATTCAATAGGATGCACCAGTAATAATTATTGAATTAAGTAGTCGGTTATACAGTACTTATTATCATTATATACACAGATGAGTGATTAAAAAAGTCCATAGTACGAAGCTCGGTGCACAAACCTTAAGTTTCGAACAGAGCTGGTCATGAATGCCTCTGCAAAGAAAATTGAATGCACTTTGAAGCTTGCCTCACTCTGAGCATCTGTCGCTACTCCTATCATCGAGAGAGAGTTGTCAGCCATAGTGCGACTTTCGGTTTTTAAATTATATAAATTAATTAAAAGAATAGTATTAATGTTGTGTCGACGTGTGCGTGTGGTGTATATTAGCTGATTTTATAATTTTTTTCACGTGTTAGATTTTTCTTTTTATTTGAGGCTATAGTATTATTATTCAACTTTAGGTCATAAATTGATAAATATTATTTAATTATAACTTATTCAATCAAGATATTAATAATTTTTGCACCAATCGCAGTCTCTGAACAACATTGTCAATAAATTATTTATCTAAACAAATACAATGTAAATCTCCACACACGGATATCATTTCAAGTTTGTGGTCAATTGAAATTAATTCTCGTTTACATCTAGAGTTAATTTATTGCTGCTCGACGTTGCGGCAATGTTTACTCAAATAACATGTGAAAGTTAAGTCAGCAGAAAGAGTCACTGATCATACAAAATCAGACGACTGGGGCAGACCATAAATATAGAGCCTTCCGCCAGCAATTAGCACAGAGCGTCTGCGAACCCTACGAAAGGTGCTTGGCACGCTGTCTGTATATTACACTTCTCGAGAGTAAACTCATATGTCGCACGACACAACCGCATGGCTTGCATATCAACTAATGTTGTCCAAAAAGGTGATCGCGATTGTGTCTATAGAAATTATACTGTAGAGATGATCGTACAACAAGGAGGCGACGGACCGTTTCGTGTCCGTGCCCCTATGGTTAATGAAAACATCATAGGGCTGTTGTCTAGTACTGATGTGGTGAAATATTTGGTTTCTTCTCCTGTGGGTGAGCGCTTGGCGTAAGTTCATTGCTACTGAACGTTGCATGGCTGTAAAAAATACTATGTTGTTTCCTCTTTGGTCTGTAGTTTTCGATCTGCTGGTGTTATATAGGTGCAAAATTCTGAGTTATGAAATATTTTACCTTATTCACTACTTTTCATGTGTGAATTCAGAAATTCATGTTGTCTTTACAACCGATTTTAACGTTTAACTTTGATTTGTGGAAAGAATGCATGGTGGAATAAACCCTGTTGGTCCAAATTAAATAGTTCTAACCGTTGGATCATGGTGGAATACTTTGATCGACGTGAATTACAAATGAATTTCATTAGTTTATGGGTTCAGTGGATTTGGTTCAATAGGTCTGTACTGCTCAAGAATTTTTTTTCCTTAACGTCTGATTTGACACTAAAGACGACATGAAAAATGTTTGAAGTTTATGACTTTTGCCTGAACTACCTTTTCTTGGCCCTTCAAATACGTTTTTGCGACTGCAAGCACATGAAATACCAGCCCAAATTGGTGTTTGATGTGGAAGTAAGTTTGATTAATGGGTGAGATAGGAATTTTACCCTCCATATAACTACGTATCAAGTGAATATTTAAATTTAGAGAGAGAATTTTTAGGATAGTCAAATCAGATGAATAGTCCTTGCATAAAAAAATAATATTTTTGGTATTTATAGTGGTGTTGAGAGTTATGTAATATAGTAGGGTGTATATAGTACTTATTGTATGATTTATACATAAAATTACTCTTTTACCCTCAGGAATAAATATATTTGTTACTAATATACACATCAGTATTTTATATAATAAATGCATTATTTTAATGTACAATTAAAAAAAAAAAAAAAAAGTGAACAATCATCAAATTGTGTTTACTATATTATAGATTTTGTCCGGCCAAATCTGATTTGAATGAGAAATTTCTTGTAAATATATATTTTTTCGGGTAAATTACAACCACCTAGCTCCCTTGAGTTTTGTCATAATCATAAATATTCCCTCGTTGTTTGAAAAATTACAAATACCCCGTGACGTTTGAAGAAATTATGTAATCTTTTGACGGAGGTATGAAATTGTCAACTTTGTCTTACTGTATTTTTTATTTTATTTTTTAAAAAATAAAAATAAATAAAAAAATCGAACGGGGTGAATGAATTTTTTTAAAAATTATAAAAAAATATTCACATTAGTCCATAAAAAAAATTAAAAAAATAAATAATATTACAATTTTTAATCCACATGGACATTTTGATCAGTTCATCACAAAAAATGGATGAAAACCTAACAGAGTGAGCTAATTATCAGACGGCCGTTAAAATTAGAGGCTATTGGTAATTTTTCAAACAATAAGGGAGTATTTGTGATTTTGAGAAATTTCAGAAAAGATTGTTGTATTTACCCTTTTTTTATGAATAAAAACTTTGAAGTATATAAAAATAATTAATAAAATATTTTTTCAGGCCTATAATTCTAAGCACGTTACACTTTTAGTCGTTTTTCCTTTAAAAAAACACATTTACTTCTGTAAATTAACACATTTTATCTCGTGCTTACATAGTGAACAGATTCAATCTTGCACAAGTAATTATGTAAAACACATTTAATCCTTTAATTTTTAAATGTCACCTTTCAAGCATTTTTTTCTTTTTTCCCTAATCTAAGAGTGAGGATTAAATTCTAACAATCCGTCATTTGTAAAGAAGACAAAAACCCCTAATTCCCGAAGTAAAAACAAAATCCTTAAAAAACGTTGATGTCCAGGGTGGCTGAATGTTACTGAACACAAGAGAAGGTGCACATTTGCTGAAAAGACAACACGTCGAATGATGCGTATATTAGTAATAAATATTTATTTATAAGGGTAAAAAAGTAATTTTTATGTATAAGTCACACAATAAATATATACACTCTGAAAATATTATTATTTTATACGAATCACTATTCATTGATTAGAACCTTCATAACATCCCCTATCCAAAAATTATCTCTCCACAATTAAATATTCACCTGGTGCGCAGTTGTGTCGAGGATAAAATTCTCATCTCATCTCTTAATTAAACCTACTTCCACATCATCGAATAATAAGTCTTGGTGCAACAATAGAAATTTCAGATGAATTTCTCAGTTGAAATATATATAATTTCGTGGCTGGTGCATGCAATAATTAATATTCGCATATTTAAATCTTCTATTTCATTTAATATAATATTTCATATATAAAGTTGTATCGACAAATATACTTTTAACACAGTAAATTAATAAAACCGAATCCTTGAAATCTATGCTCTATTATTATTGAATTATACATTGTCCGTACATATTCTGAAATTTAAAACTGAAACAAAAGATTCAAATTACCTTTTAAAGACTTAAAGTGCAACAAAAACGACTTTTGATTGATTCAACTTACCTTTCAAAGTGCACTTGTTTTTGTTTTTTTTTTTTTTTTTCCTTATAGTAAACAAACGAGTTTTGGTGAATGAGCAGTCAAATTCCACGACACCCTTGTCGGTTTGAACCTTAATTAGTCTATTCATGTGTAATATATGCGTCGATGGGGACAATTTTTGTCCAACAAGCAAATTTCATTCTCTTTTCCTTTTATTGATTGAGGTCGGATTTCTAAACCTAATTAATTAGACTGGTAATCATTTTTGTGGGCATTATAATAAATAAAAGAATTAATCTGCAACAAAATTTCCAAGGATGTCATAAATTCTTTTTTTTTTTTCTTTCCATTTTATCACTATTTCCATGTCAGGATAAGGCAACACAAGTTCTCACAACAGCACATGGTAAATTGGCTGCTTTGATTCGCCTCGATAGATTATTTCCGAGCTTTCGTTTTTAGAGTAGTTATTGGGTCTTGTAAAGGGAGTAGTACTCCTAATTTATGTTCTTTCAAATGTAATGGAGTCTTTTTTGGATTAATAAATAGGTAAGGGTCGGTCAAACTCCCGCCACGGCACCGACAGCTTCTTAACAAAAAATAAAAAATAAAGTTTTTAAACTTAATTGACGAAACTAAGGCTTCATGGTTCTAAGATCATGGGTTCGAACCCCATCAATGTGTATGATGTTATTCTACTTTAATAATAGGTATTGAATAAATATGGATATCTGACATTGATAATTAATATATGATTATTATAATTATCGGTAGTTGTTCGACATAAATGTTCGATATTGATGATTGTAATGGACTTATTAAAAAAGAATAACAGTTATCGATTTCACTTAAAAAATATTTCAAAAAATGGTTAATTACACCTAAACCCCCTTTCAAAATATAAAATTACATTTTCCCTCAAAACATAAGGGTGAAATTATTATTTTTTTTTTTTTTTGCTAATGTCAGTATTTTTAATCCAAATTCTAATAAAATAGGGTCATAGTAAATTTTTTAACGGGGTGTAAGTATAATTTTGAATTTTTTTTGAGAAAAGCATAATTTCATACTTCTAGAGGGGTTTAAGTGTAATTAACCCTAAAAGAAATAAGGGTGACAATTTGGATTACAATGTATGTGTCGCCAATTCATTGGACGAAGCGGGTCGTCGGACATGTTGAAATCCCTTTTCCGTTCCTATGGCAACCTTGAGCTTGCCCACAACTACAAGAAGGCCAACAAAGTGATCCATCGTGACCCCCTGAATTGATCGCATAGTTGAGGAAACAAAGACATCTTCGTATGATCTTCATCATGTCCTTAAATCTGGAGGCGTGCTGATCAGATTGATGATACAGATTGCCTTTCTGCTGCAAGAAAGAAAACGGGATCATCGGTCAAGAATGGAAGAAGTTGCAAAGTCTAAGGAACAGTAGTAGCTAGAACGAGGTAAAATCAAATAATTATGAAACACACCTTCTTGATTTCTGGGATGAAATTAGTTTGTTCCTGGCTCGGGGAAACTACTGAATGAATTGTGCATTCATTCTGTATTTCTTGAAGTAATTTCAGTTTAACATCTTGTGTTACCGACGCCGTGTCGAGACTGTGAGCTAATCGAGAGTTCACAGCATTTCCAGGCAGCATTTCGACGTTCATTCTCTCAAACTTGTGGCCAAACTGCTGTCTGAATAAGTTTCTTAAAGAATGCAGCTCAGGCAGTTCTCCACATCTTGAGGCACCAAATATCAAACTCGACAGCGCTTCAAGAACCTCAACCGACAGCTTACTGTAACGAGAACGCACAAAAAGCTTGTTACAAGATTGCAAGACAGAAAACACGAAATACAATAGACAATATCGATAAACTGTAGTTCGGGCTGCCTCTAATTACCAGCTGTGCCGGCTAATGTAACAGAGGTTCTTGTGAACGCAGTCACAGAAGCCGTCCAGCTGCTCATATGCAGATAACTTGCACTCATCTTTGTACAGTTGCTCAACCTAAAAGTTGAACATGGACATTAGCAGACTTTCCAACTAGCCATATATAGCTAGTGCACTTGAAAACTGACAATTCTTAATCCCATGCTAGCAATATATATCATCCTTTCTGCTTGAATTATAATTATTTATATTTCGAGTTTAATGCAATTTACCCATTAAAATATTGCAAATAAGCAAATTACCCTCTATAAAAAAATAGTAATTTACCTCATTGTCTAGAGGGGTAAGTTGCTTTATTTTTAAAAACACAGGGGGTAAATTGCTGCTTTTTTAAAACATAAGGTATAAATTGCTAAAAAAAATTCATAGGGAGGTAATTTGCACATTTACAATATCACAGAGGTGTAAATTGCATTTTCCCTGTATATATCAATGGATTAGAAATTTGACAATCTGAACTTACTCTTGCTAGAGCGGCATGATATTGCTGGCGGTTGATCCGGAGGAGTTGAGCAATATCATCACGCGATTGCCTTGTGATGACATTTTTTCTGCTCTTTTGATTTGCCAGACGAATCTTGAGTTTCTTGATTAATACTTCGCTGCAGAATTAAATAGTTGGGTGAAAATATAAACTATGTTAAGTATGGGATCAGAAGAATCGATCGTTCCATCGAGCACTACAAGTAGCACAAATCAAGAGGTCGATCGAAATTAACATTCATCAGTTTGGCACAACATGCATGTAATAACCAGAAGCTCAAACCATTTACTCATTGTCGTGATCAGGACAAGAATTTCTGTTTTCGTATTGCATATATTCATAGGGAACAGATCTTCTACTGTATGCATATTGATCAAGAGCTAGAAATGAATGTGATGACGATCAGAACTCACCACGTAGAAGCTTTTCTCCATCGTCTTGATGAGCGTCCCATCAATCCAAGAATTCGACCAAACATTTTATTCAAACCCATTGTTTTCTTTTTCTCGTTTCCTTGTATAGTGCATCCCTATTCCCTATATATTTGAATATAGAAGAAGAAGATGATCAGGTTTAGATACATTTATGATGTGATTGACGTATAATTCAAAAAATATAAACACTTACTCTCTAAATCTAGTTTGGAGAATAATTTTCCACTATAATTTTAGGTAACTTTTGGATCAGAGGAATCAGTATCACGAATTCATTGCAAACTTTCTGCAAAATATATCTTTGTTCAAAATGATACGATAATTGCCAAAAACGTTATCGCCATCATCACATTCGGCCCGTACAAGGAAAATGGAATATATCATCATCAATGCTGTAAGAAAATCTGTCTTGTACGTTTTGGAAATTAAAATCAGTCAAATTTGGGAGTGTACTACATCTATACTAATATAAAAAAAAAAAATCTCTCCACACTCATAAACGACGATGATTAATGATACCGTAGCACCAATTTTTTCGATACTAATATAAAAAGAAAAGTCCCTTCATACTCACAAATGACAGTTAATGATACCACCGCACCAATTTTTATAAAGTAAAAAATGTCCTTCATGATAAAATAACTAACTTATTCAATTTTTGAAAATTTACAATAACCGATAAATTATTATTATTTTTTCTTTAATTTTATTAATGTAATGTGATGCTTTATGCATTTTACTCTTATTTATAATACATTTTAAACGATAAAAAATTATTTATTATATACACGTAAAAACACGTGCCAAAACTGCTAGTAATTAATATATGTATACTGGTTCCTATGATATGAAGGGTTAGGATCAATTGTGATTTGGAGCCACCACCTCAATGTTTATTAATGACGACAAGTATCCTAATTAAATTTCATTTTGACCCCATATAATATGATAAGATATCAAAAAGAATTTTTGTGAAAATTTAAACCTGGCCCCTAATCAATCTAATTTCAGAGATTTTTTTCATATTTCAGAAAGTGGAATTGATACTTTTATTTTTTTCTCAAAGAGTTTTCTAAACATTTTCAATATCACAAAAAATATTTAAATTTTTTTCCTATAATTAGCGATAGATAGATTGTTAGAGAATTCGAACAAAAGGAGGGAGCAGACAGTATAGTCTGTATTACATGATAAACTTTTCTTCTCTCCACCACGCATTATGGGTAAAACAAGCCATTGAGTTGCAGTGAAAACAGAGGTTTAAAAGAATGAAAACTATAACAATCGATGGTGCTTGTTGGTAAATTACGAGTCGTATGATTAGTAATATAATTAAAAAATTATCAATATTCCTGATCTTAATGTTCGTTCAACTACTAGACCATTACGAAGTCTCTGTAAGGTTTTGTATTTTTTTTATTTTTATTTTTTTTTGTCAACAGACCAAAATGTTATTGTGAACTAGGAAATCATTTTGCTTATTTTAAAAAAATTCTAACAAAAATATTGTTGATAGAAGAGTAAGAAAAGAAATTTCTCCTCGTCAATTTTTTGTATAATTTTTATTTTCTTTAAAAAAAACAACAACAGCAAAGTAAATATTTGTAACCCTTCATTCAAAGTTTATATAATTTTACCAAATATCAGAATATATTGATAGATTATTAAACAACGAGTGAGTATTTATAATTTTCAAAACCTGAAATAAACTCGTTTTAATTTGCCCTATAATTAAAGCTGATTTTAGAAAATGGGAGTTGGGAAATATTGGGCATTTAATAACTATAAACATTTTATATAAATTATCGATATTCTTATTTACTGATTATATGATTTTTATTTACATTCATATCTTTAAAATGTTTTAAAATATATAGAGTATTATCCGGCATGTATAGCACATATGTAGACAATGTGTACTAAGTGTTTTAAAGATATCGATCACAAATTAAAGTGATAAATAAAATAACTCGGTTTACTACAAAAAAAAAAAAAAGTACAAATCACGGTTAATTATCATGGTTAAAAATAAAATAGTTTTAGCAAACAGTCATTAACTACGGATGTTGGTTATGGTATCTACAATGATAGCTAAAATATTTATCATGGCTTAATATTTTTATCATGGTCTTAACCATGAGAAATAACTTTTCCACGATGGTAAATCTATTTTTTTGCATCTGGTTTTTTTAAGCGTGGTTAATAAAAATTATTTACCATAAATTTTAGTCTAGAGCTATTAAAATTATAGCCGATAATCATTTTATTCTAGTGATTATTCGTTTGGCTCTAATTTTAAATAGTCCCAACCTTTTTCTCCTCCATTAATTTTTTTTTTAAAAAAAATATTTTTATATGTTCGACATATATACTCATACTCACAAATAAGCCTTAAAAAAATTCATTCTGAATATTAAATTATAATTTAATGTTATATTTTTGTACTGCATTCTATATCATATTAATGACAGATTCAAAAGTAAAAATTTGAGGGATAAAAAAATATTAAAATGAATTTTTTTCATAATACTTTTAAATATGAGAATTCGACTAGTCCCAATTAAATTATGTCTTTTTATATTCATTAAACTTAATTTATTTGGAATGATATATCAAAATCCGTCTCTGTATCACATGATGAATGGTATGGCTCTCTAAAGTCTAATGGGGTGACCTCTCTCCTCAGATTTGTTTTCTACGGATTTATTGCAGTTTCCTTTGATGTCAATAGATCTATTTCACTTCATTTATGCCACCGACACTTTCCATGGAATTCTATGCTAAAACTTGTCATTTGATCAGTTATCATTTTTTTCACTCACAAACGGTGATTTGTGATAATCGCTATTCTATTTTCTCTTTTTTTATCTATAAGACATTCAAGTTGGTTTTTTTTTTTTTTTCTTTTGAAATGTTATATATTATTGTATATATTTTATATTTATTTTTGATATACTTTAAATTATAAAAAAATATTTATTATATGACCATAGAGTAAAAACAATCATATTTTATCAAGTAATTATTTTATTCTCATTTGTTCTTCGTTGAGTTTAAAGTTGGATGAAACGAAAAAAAGTGGATATTACCAAGATTAGAAATATGATATATATATATATTATATATATATATATATATATATATATATTAACGTCAATTAAATCATTTGGAGGAAAATTCTATAATAAAAATTCAACTCATCCCATCAATATGAGATAAAAGCTTGTCTACCATGATATTTATGGATTTTAATATATATATTATGTATGTAATAATTATTAATTCGGGAAAAATAAAATATATATAGTATATGTAATATTTTCTGGTGGCTGGTAGCAATGGGTTGCAGGTGAAGTGTTGAGCTGTCATAATTTGGTGGTTACTATATATACTCACACTGTCTCTGCTTCTTGATTACTCAACTGCCCATCTATATGTGTATTTGGCTGAGACAGAAACTAAGGAAGCAGGACAGATCTGGATCTGCTTCTGTCAACTCTCAACTTCAATGGCTTCGAAACTTTTAATGATCACTGTCTTCATTTTCGATCTCATTGCTTTCGGTTTGGCTGTTGCTGCTGAGCAGAGAAGAAGTACTGTAAGTTCATCTTTCTTTCTTAAACCTGTCGTCATTGCTGGCTTTTTCTGAGATGAATGATTGGTTTTTGGAGATGGGATGTCTTAAAATGACCTGCAATTTCTATATACATCTGTTTTGGGTACATTTATTCAGGAAAATTGTTTCAATTGGGATTCTTCAAATTTTGGCAGTGAAGGAAACTTGTTCTCTTCGACATTTTATTTATGATTGACAGTATGGTTTCACTTAGTTTTTCACTTAAACCTCAATGGGTGCGTAGAATTCGTTGCTTTCTGTAGATGTACACTGTGTCAACAGTACCGACCACCTTATATTGCTTGATCAAGCGAAATTTGACTTAACTATTGTAACTAAAGAGGTAAGCTGAATATCGGTATTTATTTATGTATAATGTGTAGTAAATGATATGGGTTGGTTGTTGGCACTTGGCAGGGCGTATCCAAGGCAGATATGGACGGTAACTACAACTACTGTGTTTATGACTCTGATATTGCAACCGGCTACGGCGTCGGTGCACTTTTGTTCCTCCTGGCCAGCCAACTACTCATAATGTTTGCAAGCAGGTGTTTCTGCTGTGGAACTCCGCTCAAACCTGGAGGCTCCAGAGCTTGTGCTGTTCTCCTTTTCATCTTCTGCTGGTACATTCTCGTTGCAACCATTTCCACTAACATACTATGACTATGTTTATATATAATGTCGGAACAATTGGCAAGAGGGCAAATGTGCGGCATGATCTGGATATTGGGGGAATTTTGTAATTTTATCGTATTTTACGGATGTATTAGTTACATGTAATTGTAAAATTTTGTTGGATGCAGGGTGACATTTTTCATTGCGGAGGTTTGTTTGCTGGCTGGATCAGTGAGGAACGCTTATCACACCAAGTACAGGACCAGGTTTTTCGAGAATCCACCGTCTTGTGAGACTGTGAGAAAGGGAGTGTTTGCAGCGGGAGCGGCTTTCGTTTTCTTCACGGGCATAATCTCCGAGTTCTATTACGTTAGTTATTCCAATGCCAGGGGAAGTTTCAGCCCTTATGGAGGAGGAGATGCCACAGTTGGCATGGCTGCATACAAGTGAGCATCGACGCTATTGGTGTTGGTCATTGAGTTCGTTTGGCAAATAGATGAATATTGTGAATCGCGTTTTCGTCTCAAATACTTTTTTTTTTTTTTTTTTTTTGTCTAGCTATAGGAGTCGATCAAACTAGTTTAAGGTGAATAATACATGTAATACCTTTCTTTTTTGTTCATTCATCTACCCCGGCCGTGTAATTTTTTGTTAGTTTGTCAATCGAGAGAGTTGGGATGGATGTCTGATCAGCGTGAGTGTGTTTGTACTGCAGAATTTTTTTGAGCAATATAAACAGTTGATGTGAATGGACAGGGGATGTGAAATGCACTATATGAATATGTTAGTATGTCCGGAAAATGGTAATGTGAACTGAGTTTAGTCAACTTTAGGTAGAATGATCAATTATACGGCAAGTACAATAATTTTAATTAAAATTTATATAAAGTAGCCTTACACTTATATGTAATTAGTCGCTCTTCTTAAATTGTATATCAATCATATGACAAGTGTATTATACTTGAAATATGATTAAAATACTGTTGTATGCATCAAGTTTGGCAAAATTTATTTGGTTTAAAACAATGTTGTTTGATTTATTACAAGAAATCTAATAGTGTATAAGGAATTCATCCTAATTAGTTATGTTTTTCACATCCTCAATATCTGTTAATTGTGCGATTAATTCACTTGAACTAATGGCGATGATTATACAGACATCTGAAAATTATTTTCACTTGTGTCAATACATTTACTTGATCAACGCTAAGGTTTAGGATGAGTCTTGGCATAATATTGTCATAATTGTATGAGAAATCAACGTACATCTGACGCTGTCTTTTTCATCTGCCCTTGAAAACGAGCACCAATGATGATGAGCTCATTGCAGAAGTTGTGTAATAATCAACAGACAAGTACTAATTAATTATTAGAGCATCAATTTGTCAACGTTGAGGATGGAGAAGTAGGCTGTTTCCTGGTGTCATGCCTGATATATGTATGAAAGGATCAGTGTTTGAGATGGTAAGAAAAGTACACATTCAACTGGGGCATTTGATCTTTGGCAGTTTCGAACGTGCAAGAAACGATATATTCGGCTCCTATTTGGAACAAGAGTCATGGTCATTTCTTGTTACTCTTTCGATCATCTATGAAGACATTTATTTAACATCGGGTTTTTTTGGGGTAAAAATTTATTCAAATTAGATTTCGCCAAAGTGATTCAAACGATAAGTATGATTGGTCACTCTTTTTCAACTGTGCATCAATATGCGGTTAGTTCAAATTTCATTTTCTTCTACACGATTGGTGTGTTTGAATTTTTACTACGTGGTTTACGGTATCAGTATTTTCTTGGCACGGAAATGTTGTAGTCAGCGCGTGGTATCTCTTAAGACACTTTACTAGCCATTATGCCATCGTCATGTACCATCAGCAAGCATGCTTTTTCAATCGGCTCTCGCTATCAAATACACGGCCATTCTCAGGCTACCTTGGTACATAGTATAACTTTCACTTAATCTTTTCTACTGTCTAAATTTGATAGAACCATCAATGGAAGCTGCTAAGTTTAGAAGCATTCAGGATCAGGGGAATAGCAGCACGGATGGAGATAGACAACCAACAATGTCGATTAGGCCTATGAAGAAAATCCGTTGTCCCGGGCCTGGAAAGAATCAGAACCCTCCTCGTTCCAAGCTACTTTTCCCCTTTGCCCTGGATGATGAGCCTCAGATGGCAATGACTCCGTACTTTTCCAGATTTCAGTTGTTGGATTCCTCTTCACGACACAGGAATCCAAACATGATTTCTTTTGCTCATCAACCTCGGCAATGCCAAAGGGACAGTGCGCATAATGATTTGGACAGACCTAAAATTGGTGCTGATCATCTGCAGTGTCCTGAAATGACGACTAAGCTCTACAGAGGAGTGAGGCAACGCCACTGGGGCAAATGGGTAGCGGAAATTCGTCTTCCCCGCAAGAGAACAAGACTCTGGCTAGGCACGTTTGAGAATCCGGAGGAGGCGGCTCTGGCCTACGACCGTCAGGCCTTCAGGCTGAGAGGCGAAAGCGCACGTCTAAACTTCCCACATCTCTTCATTCCTGCCAAAAGACCTGTTGATCACACGCAGCTTGCACCGGTCTCGAATACTTCCTTAAAATCTCCAACTTGGATCTTGTCTGAAAAAGGACTAGAATCCAATTTGGAAAATTTTCCTTGTACTATTAGTGGGCAAAATGGCACCGAACCAAACAGGAAGAATCTTGAAAAGGGCTATCGTCCAATGTTTGACGAGGCAAGTATGGATGGATGTGCTGATGATGCAACACACACAGGTTTTGTGTTTGGGGAATTCGGCAATTTGGAAATGTTTGAGTCTGAATGGGGAACTAATGCAAGCGCGTCAGAAACCTTGGATAGTTTTCCAGATCAGAGTTCAACATGGCAGAATGGTGTGCATGTCGATTTCTTGAACCTGTCTGATTTCACTGTCCCTGGCTCCACTGATGAGCTTTTAAGCGCTATAGATGCCCAGATAGTACAGGAGTGCTCGACTTCAGACTCGTCAGATCCCTGCAAAACCGAAGGCTAATTCATTGAAACTTATGCTAATCGCATCCCCATAACTTATGTAATCATTTAGAAATGATCAGTTTCATTTTTACGTATACAGGAGTAGAAAATTCTGAAGAAGCTGTTAGTTTGCTTCTTCTTCTACATCCATAGTCTTTGCCTTGTTCAGAGAGCATGCGGCTGAGTTTATAAGTTTTTCAAAACATATTATAAGATGTTTAAAAGTTATAAAATATTATATAGTGTTTGATAATATTTTAAAGATAATATATTACGAGTTTATATAAACTATTTTTGATTGATCGGTAGAAACTTCTAATTTTTTTTTTAAAATTTTATACAATTTTTTCGATTTTAATCATATTAGTGACAAGTATTTTATAAGCTAGACAGTGTAATTTTATTTCAAATAATTCAATATTGTATCTTTAGAACAGAATTCAATATTATATAAGATTCAAAACATCTTATAAAAATGATAAGATTTCTCAAACAAGTATAGCCTATGACACCGTACTAACCTAGCACTTTCAGATGTCCTAATTCTTATAAGATTTCGGTCCGGTTTTATAGTTTGGTTTTCTGTTGAATGGACGCAGGGTAAGAATTGTCAAGTTGACATTATGAAATTTTATATTGTAGAGAAGCATGCATGGAGTTTGGTGGCGTGAACAACATTATTAATTGTCTCGTTGATGAATTCAGGCATTCTGGTTGTGCATGCGTGCCATGATGTATCAACACGGCAACTTTGCATCAATTTTCTGCAGCTCTCCGTCTAGGTCAACTGTATGCCTTACCTAAACTGAATTCATATACGATCCTCTATAATGTGTGTGTGTTTTGGCCCGACTCCTCCAAGTTATTTCGCCAGTCTCTTGAATTTACTGGATTAAATGCAAAAAGAACACCTGAAGAGGGTGTTCTGCACCTTTTTGCCATCTTTCTTAATGCAGGGAGGCAAACTGCCCATTTAACCGAAATTATCTATTTTTTAATTCATATTCATATAATTTGAAAATTGATACTTTGATTCCACTTTGAGACATTCAACTTAACAAGACCAAATGAACTTTAACAAGAGAAATAAATACAATCACTATACTCCTTAAGTCCCAATTCGTGATTCCAGGTTTCTGAGGTCTCTGAGGCAAAGAACTCAAAACCATTCGTGCACTACTGCCAATTCTGGGAGCATAACTCACATAACATTATCTTTTTTATCAATTTCTCCATATCCCAGGCCCATAACTCTGAGCAGACTAATACTTCATACTTGTTGAATGAACCGAAATATCCCCATTTCCAACCCATCTTCCTTTGGCTGTACTAGAAAAAGCATTCGGAATATCAAAGGAAATCCCAACCAGAAACTCTCATTGGTTGTCGGAGTCTATCGTGGCATGTATTTCCACAAATATTATCTTATCCTTGTTCCATTTCATATCATAAAAAATATCCATTTTTTGTCAAAATCAGCCAACAGTCTTAGTATATATACTTGTCCGCACACTGCAACGACGTTGTCAACTTGCTATTAGATTCGTGGCAAAGAAAAATCTCATATCTTCCCAGTTAAGGTGACTTTTCAATAACTGAATGGCTCTACAGGCTGCTGCTCTGCTTCCCTCAGCATTCTCCATTCACAAAGAGGTTATTTTTCCCTTTTTTTACCATCATTCATCAGTAAATGGCAAATCTTATTTACCTTCCTAGGTAAAATGTAACACTGTGGAAATGTAAAATTCCTGCTGCAGGGAAAATGTGGTGCATCTTTGAAGGACTCCAACCTCTTTGGAGTTTCACTCTCAGACCATGTCAAAGCTGACTTGCTCTCTTCTGCCCTGAAACCTAAGGTACAATAAGCTCCATCGTTGTAGTAATGTAAATAAATGCTATTGAATCAAGATTCATTAGGGTAATTAATTGAATGGTGGAGGTTGGATTTCTTTCTTGCAGAGAGAATTCAGTTCAAGAAAGTTGTCTTCTGTAAGAGTTCAGGCAGTGGCTACTTCTCCAACCTTCACGCCCTCGACAGTGCAAGGGAAGAAAACTTTGAGGAAGGGGTCCGTAGTTATCACCGGAGCCTCCTCCGGGCTGGGCCTGGCGACGGCTAAAGCTTTGGCTGAAAGTGGCAAATGGCACGTAATCATGGCCTGCAGGGACTTTCTCAAGGCTGAAAAGGCCGCGAAATCTGTCGGCATGGCCAAGGAAAATTACACCATCATGCATTTAGATCTTGCTTCTCTTGAGAGCGTCAGGCAATTCATCGACAACTTCAAACGGTCAGGCCGGCCTCTCGACGTCCTGGTTTGCAATGCAGCTGTCTACCAGCCAACCGCCCGGGAGCCTTCGTTCACAGCTGAAGGGTTTGAGCTTAGCGTTGGGACCAACCATCTTGGACATTTCCTTCTTTCTAGATTGTTGCTTGATGAAATGAAGCAATCTGATTACCCCTCAAAGAGACTCATAATCGTCGGCTCAATCACAGGTGAAAAAGAGCACCATACATCTCATTCATGTTAACCATATATATTTACTTGTGTATAAACTCAAGTTTTGATTATATTCCAGGTAATACAAATACCTTGGCTGGAAATGTACCTCCAAAGGCAAATCTTGGGGATCTGAGGGGGCTCCAGGGAGGGCTAAATGGGTTGAACAGCTCTCCCATGATAGACGGTGCAGACTTTGACGGCGCCAAGGCGTATAAGGATAGCAAGGTGTGCAACATGCTGACAATGCAAGAATTTCACCGGCGTTACCATGAGGATACCGGCATCACATTTGCTTCCCTGTACCCGGGCTGCATTGCAACGACGGCGCTGTTCAGGGAGCACATACCCCTTTTCAGGCTCCTTTTCCCTCCGTTCCAGAAGTTCGTCACAAAGGGCTTTGTCTCGGAGGAAGAAGCTGGAAAAAGACTCGCGCAGGTAAATGAGCAACAGAATGATCAGCTTATAATTAAAGCAAGTCGAAGGTATAGAATAATGTGAATATTAGGCGTAATTATTGTTCGCTGAAACAGGTTGTGAGTGATCCAAGCCTGACGAAATCGGGGGTGTATTGGAGCTGGAATAAGGCTTCGGCTTCATTTCAGAATCAACTGTCTCAGGAAGCGAGTGACGCTGATAAAGCCCGTAAGGTGTGGGAAATCAGTGAGAAACTTGTTGGTTTGTCCGGCTGATGTTTGCCAGGGGACAAGGGGCATATGATTTTTGGATTAACGAGCAACTTTGTAGTGGGAGAGAGAGAGAGAGACAAATCACTTGTAAAATTTTCGATAAACTATGAAGAATAAAATCACTCCATCAATTTATTTATTATCAATTATTCGTAAACCAGGGAGAGTTGCTTATTCGAGATATACTTTTCGGAACTTTGTCAGAGCTGTACTGTTCTTTTGTCGCTTGCTTGTGTTATTGTTTCCTTAACGTATTATATGCTCCTCTCAAAATTCAATTTTCTCTTGGTTTTGTCCCATCAGTTTCAAGTTCCGTATAACTTTTCCCTTTTTCAATTGGTTTCCCAAAATGTATTGATTTTCTGCCTTTTCATTTCAATCCGGTGGGTGATTGAATCTTTGGACCCAATGACATGGTTTGGCAGTCTCCATCGCTTATATTTGTTACACGTAATTAATTTATGGATTTGAAACAACAGCATCCTCAATGATCCAATCACGTGTAGTTGCTTGTCAGATTAGGTTGCCATCGTCACGATAACAGAGGTAACAAGGTGCTATGTCATCGGCAATATGTGTCTAATACAAGAATACCCCCTTTTCCAAGGCTGAGAACAGCATAATGAAACATTGCGAGGTTGTCCAAGTTATTGAATCATACAAAGATTCTTGGTTTCTTGAGTTACATCATTGTCTAGATCCTCGCAAGCAAAGGGACAGTTTTATCCATCAGTTTGGTTTTCTGGATCCCAAATCTTCCCTCTTAACGCACATTTATACACTTGCTTGGCCAGAAACGAAACAAGCAAAGCAAAGAAGAAAACCAACACCAAATGACTAACGAAGAAATTCACCATCTAAATCGACAACGTTGTCTTCAACTGCAATTACGACTCATTCGAATTCCAGGGAGCCCAATTGGCCTCACTCCCCACACGGGGAATGCTGTTAACTCGGGAATACATATCAACCTTGAAGTTAGCCCCACACATCACCCCTTCACTATCCACCCTCGGCATTGCCCTCAGCTTATTCATAGGATGCTCAAAGCTCATAAGCCCAGCCTCGCTATGGAATATGCAACCTGCTGG
This sequence comes from Sesamum angolense, assembly GCA_034509725.1. Lineage (NCBI taxonomy): Eukaryota > Viridiplantae > Streptophyta > Magnoliopsida > Lamiales > Pedaliaceae > Sesamum > Sesamum angolense. The sequence goes on along the minus strand of JACGWL010000007.1, from coordinate 8,692,806 downwards.
AAACGGCGCAAACGACTTGGCGCAGCCTGCTTTGATCACTTCTAAATCGTCAGAGATCACCACAGAGCCATCGGCAGCAATGCCCCAGTACAACTTGACTCCACCATCAGAGCCCTGAAATGCGAGTAAAGCATACATGTTAATTAAAATTCTGAAACAATGAACTGAATTTGTATTCTATAGTTTACTACTAATGAAGACAGAGATATACCAGTGCAGTGAAAACGGTTCCGACTTTGCTGTCGTAGACGACGAAGGCGAAGCTCCCTTCGAGTTCCTTAATGACTTGGTCTGCCGGATAGGGACCACGGTCCCGCAGTGTCCTGTACGCCTCAATCACAAGCATAGCCTCATTGGCGTTTCTTGATAGCCCATACTGCTTGATTTGTGCACAGAGGTTGTTCAAACTCCCCATGAAAAGACAATATATGTCATCGTACCCGCAGAATAACCTGTCCAACACGTGGAAAATTCATCAAAGAGTTGCGGAAACAGAATACAGAAAGCTGCTGGTGATATAATGTCCGGGCACGATTATGCTAACCGAACAAGCTAAAATTTGAAGACCATCTAGTATTTTTCAAGTTGTCAGAATATCAACTCAGAGGTATCGATCAGGCTAAATTTATTTAAAGAAAACTGGTAATTTCCTACATCTTACAAGGCAAAGATCAGAAGAAGTTAACACTGAAAGCTCATAAGCGCTTTTACCTAAATAATCCCTAAACATAGTTCTCAAAAAAGCTTGAAAGATGTTTACAAGATCAGCCAAACATTCACTTATCCAAAATTTAAATAAATAAGCTTAATTTGGGACATATGCTAAACATTGCACCTCTGGTTGTGATGAAGCCAAGAACAGCGATCAGGCCGGACGTAGGCAAGAACTGCCGCATCTCCAAAGCTCATAGAGAAAGTGTTAGTGGGGTGTGAAGAGAGAAACTCGTGGAGAGTTTCCTCCGGCAGCTTAGGCTTCTTGGCAACCTTATGGGAAGCAGGGCTGTTCAGCTCTTCCGGTGGATGAGCAAACGCTTTGTGGAATATAGCCAACATTTTCTTCTTCTTTTTCTTGGACAGGAAAGAAAGAAACGGAATGGTGTGATCTTTTCTTTTGGTTGAATTTAATATGATTTTCTGAAACGGTGCGTGCTGATGAATTTATATATATGGAGTTGTTTGATGATGATGATGATGATGATGATGATGTTGGATAAGGATTCTTTCTCGTACTTCGATGTCTTTATCTCTTTGCAGACTTTTCTGGTTTTTCTTTTCCTGTGCATCTGTCTGAATAATACCAGTTACAACTCTTACCTCATTATCTTGTCTCCTTCTGTTTGTCTCTTCATGATTATATATATATATAGTCTAAAAGAAAACACAACTAAATAGATCATAATGTTGGTTTTCAGTAAACTACCTTAACACCAATTATAATCATTATATTTTATTTCATATTAAATATAAATTAAAAAAAGTATATATCTAACCAAATTTATTCTGCCTTTAATTTTTTTATATGAAATAGAAATGAAATTACTGATCATTGCAACCTCAACATTCCTGTTGAAATCTTAACTTAACGGAGAACTGCTCGATACAAAATATTTATATGCATTGAAAAGGAAATAGGGATCAAAAAGTAATGTGCATGTTAGGGCAGCCATACACTAATCAAACATTTCTATTGAATATTAAACACAACCTTATCCGTGAAAGTCTACAAAAAACACATCCATGTCACTTCATTTCTCTGGGTAAATGTTCTTTCGTAATTAAGAACTTTTTAAAAGCAGATTAACTTTTAATTAAATATATAATAAGTTGAGTGATTTAGAGGGGTTGATGATTCATGAATATTAAGCAACAAAAGTGTTGGAATAACGCTTTTAGGATCCTGGAGGTATAGAATATATGATAAGAAAGGAATATTTAGAGGGGTTTTGATTTGTGTCTTGAAAGTAGAGTACCTTATCCTGAGTACACTGTCATAAACAAATTTTATCTTATCCCAAAATTGGAAACTGACGACTGACGAGGATGTGAATCATCAATACCAACCTATGTGCCTCTTTTTGGGACTGTGGGCACTTTCTTCCATCGACTTTCACATATTACACCGTGGTTTTTTTTGTACGTGGTTAAATATTTATCATAATTAATATTTTTTATACTTTTTTTGAATAAACTATTTTTATATAATTATATTTAATTATGATTAATAATAATTATTTATATATAAGTAATATTTTCTTTTCTAATACGAATCTATAATCTTAAATTTATTTTAACATTTTAATTTTAATCATTAAATTAAGATATTATTAAATATTGAGTTTGAGGTTTAAAAAGATTTCAAAAGGTTTGAGAAATGATGTAAAATTTTCAATACTCGAAACATTTCATCATTGAATCGCACTACTGATTATAATAATAATAATAATAATAATAATAATAATAATAAAAATAATAATAATAATAATAATAATAATAAATGTTGAACTTATGATTACATCCACCAAAGATCGGACCACCTCTAAAGATATTTTTGTTTATCTAACAAAATGTTCCTCATAAAGTCAATGAATTCTAAATTAAGTGATGATGTGGAGGTCTTATAACTAAAAATTTATGGATTTGAGTTCAGTGAATGTATGTATATAATTTACTTTTTGTAGTATAATTTTTATTTATTTTGGTTATATTTTTTTTATTTCCAAATATCGATATACCCAATTAGTAATAGAATTTTAAATGCAATGAACAATATACTAATAAATCGAATTTTATTTTTAAATGTATATATATATCCATCCAAAGTTTTTAAAAAAATTTTAAAACTTCTAGAAGAGTAGGATGCTGCATGCGAATTCCATTCCTCGATTTGGAGAATTATAGTTAAGATGAGTTTGGTAAAAGTGATTTTTGTTCTTAAATATATTCTTGGGGAAAACTGAAAATTGAAAAATGTAAAAAAAGACGGTATACTCCTGCAACAATTGGGCCCCTGCAATTTAAGCCCATGCCCATATCAAACCCCCACCCAACCAAAAGAAAAGGATGGTTCCGGATCTGGTATTCATAAAAGATGGCCCGATACATAAATACAAGTGATCTGCAATTTTTCTTTCACTCCCTCTTTCTTGGATACCTCAATTCATTCATATCAAAGCCCACCCCCAAAATCAAAAGTTTCCGTTTTCATTCAGTTTTCAATTTTCAATTTTAACACTCTTTCTGTTTTCATTTTTAATTTATTAGTCATTGTGGCACGTCATTCTTGCAACTATAATAAATAATTTTTTATATTTTAAAGTATATTACAATAAGAACAAAATATACAAATCAAAACATGACATTAAAAAGAAAACTAAAATTTATTAGTTATATAATTTGGAAAGTGGAATGAGTTAGTTATCTTATTGAAGGGCATCTTTAACTTTACAAAAAATTGGTGCGGGTGGTATCACTAACAGCCATTTGTGAATATGGAGCCCGTTTCTTTTTATATTAGTATAGATGATGTCGTAGTTAAAGTGAAAATATATTTCTTGATATGTATTTTTATTGAAATGATATATAATTTAATATAAATACAACTAAATTAACTAATCCAAATACATTCTCGTTTCATATTAAATTAAAATCTATATATATAAAATAAAAAACGCATATTGTCCACATAAAATTGAAAATGATTGAGACACAACTGCTGACTTTTGAGCAAAACCAAAAGCCAAATCAAATATATGAAGACAACAATTAATGGTGAGATTAATAGTAATCATATTAAAACTATATTTATTCAATACCATAATTTAACATAAAATACAATAAAATTAATTTATCCAAACATACTCTCGTTTTACATAAAATTCATATAAATTTGAAAAAAAAACCACATATTGTCTTCATCAAATCGAAAATGAAAATACAAACAAATTTTGTCGGTAAATACGAAGTTGAGATCTCATGATTTTAGAGGTAATGAGTTTGAATCCCGTTAAATCCGTAGGTATGTAGTCTACTATATAGCAGGAGTTGGTTTATGCAATAGTAAAAGTTGTTGTCTACTAGATGTTCTTAAGCAAGTTATGATATATTGTAAAAATATTTACTTGATATTAATATCAACATGAATAATTATATCTATAATCGATTTATTTTAATTAATAAAAAAATATAGTTTTATTTTTAAAAAATAAATAAATGCAATCACAATGTAATAATTAAGGCAGCGAAGATGGAAGGGTTGTAAGCAAGTAGGAAGTAGTGAGATAAGCTACTGCACATCTCAACATCAATAATAACAATATTTGTATTGTATGCGGATGAGGAGGAGTTGGACCCTTGAAAGCTCTGATAGGTCAGACTGAGACAGGCTTTCGATTTTGTTTCTAGTACTTATCTGTTGTAATAACCAGTGGAAGGTACGGAGTTGGACACTTCATCCTCAGTCCTGCTGTAACCCAATTACCACTTCTCTATTAATTAATTGTTATACCACTCCACTTTTCTGCATCGTTTTCGACATCTTCGGGAAATGGTTCTCTCGTGTTCTTTGTTTCTCAGATAAACATAAACCCCAGTTTCTGTCTGCATGCATTTTTTGTTTTTTTAACCCAAACCTAAGATTTCATTCATAAAATCAACTCTCACAAGAGAAATCGCTGTAGAAAGTAAATCAGACAACTCCTCGTACAGATCAATAGCAGATTTGACCAGACAATGAGCCAGAGAGTCAAGACTACGCTTGACCCAAGCAAAAAGACATGAAGAAAAAAGAACCAGGAAACCAAGAATTGTCTGCATGCATTTCTGAACCCAAAAAAAAAATAAAGTTGGGGAAAAGTAGGAAATGACAGGAAAAGAATTGTGACTCAAATGATTAAGGTTTAATTAATTGTAAATTGAGGTTTAAGATGACGAACGGGGTGATGCAATAAGCAGCCTACATACGAGCAACAATTGCAATGATCACACGTTGTCATAACAAGTTGAGTAATATTTAAAACCAACTACTTCAGTTGGTAATTGTGTCAGAACACACGTTATTATCAATTGTGATGATAAGTTGTCTAATTTCTTAGACTTGATAAGGTTTAGTTTGAGAAATTGTCACGATCCATGTCGGAATCCTGTACTCTTTTGTTCGGACCTTTCGAATTTATTAATAAAGCAATTGCGGTGGCTATGGTTGTCATAACAAGTTGAGTAATATTTAAAACCAACTACTTCAGTTTCTATGATTTTTAAATTAAATATTACTCCTTTTTAGATGTAAAATTAATTAATTCCATGAGTTTCTTGTATTTCAATCACAAAAAATTAAGAACAATATTTTGATGCTTTTAGGTCGTACTTCATTGTCACACAACTTAAATTCATTTCAATATATAAGGATTATCCAACATCACAAATAAGAATCAATTTTTTTTTAATAAGAGCGTTAAATTATTGTAAATTGAAATAAATAAATTACAATTACTCATATCGAATATCAATATCTAACAAACTATTACAACAGTCATGCATAAAATAAAAGTAAATGGCGACAACCCAAAGTGTTACTTTTCCTAATAGTAGCCATCGATTATTGTGAAAAGTTTAAATGCTCAACACTCTGATAAATTGCCATAGTTAAGAATTTGGTGAAAAATGTATTCATTCTCATATATCTGTAAAATGAAATACATCTTCCGTTTTATACATGAATTGAAGAGAGAACAAACTAACTGACTCTAACAGAGTGCTAACTAAACAGCCACGTGTAACACCCTACCATGTCAGCATTATTGCTACAAGCTAAAAAACTTAAATAAACAGAGCAACAGCAACAGAACACAATCATGCAGAAGAAGAAAAACTTTCAGCATCAGCGACATATTGTAACAATTATACGTGTGAACAGGAGCTGATACATGTTCTTAATTTTCGTAATAATAATTAATTAGGAGTTTGTTAATTCGACTATTCTGAAATCCCTATTCACCATCCCAAGTACTACTCCAAGACCTAGTCCCGAATATATGCTCCGGCAGCCTACGACAAAACAAACGTCCTCCATTTTCACATTTTCATAATTTTAACAATAAAAAATATATGTATATTATAAAGGGAATATTCTACCAGCTCCACTTTCACTTATATATTTCGTTATGAAAATGTCAATGTTGGATGACGGTGCTACTCACCCTAAATAATATCGTCCCAAAATGAAATCTACTGAATTAGTTATCGCGAATTACTCTCATAAATTTTCAAAATTATTCTTTAATTCCAAAAAAGAGAAAAGAATACGTAATTAGTGCAAGTATATACGCCCATGTTGTTGCATTGTACGTATGAGATTTCGAACAATATATACATAAAGAATTAATAATTATATTTTCATTAACATAATAATACCTTTTAGCATACAAATATTTAATTCAATACATAAATTTCTCAAAACATAAGTTCACCACATTCTTAGTACAATTTTTTTTAGTGAATTAATTACTTAATCAATAATTATTATTACAGGAGAACAACAATTACTATTTCAAATTCAATATGATGCTCTTTTCGTCAATTTTAATACTGTTAACGTAGAATCTGAGCAATTTTTGTTGGGTGGTCCCAATTGACGACATTAGAAGAAGGGTGGGAGCTATATCCCAATTCCCACACCACATGGGACACCCTCAACAAATTAAAGTCGTCAGTGTTGGTGTGATCACAATTTATAGGCATGTGCTGCCACGCTTTTGGTACAAACGCAAGGACCAACCTAATGTCAGCTGTGTTCCCATATCCCTTTTCAATTTTTTATTTTTTTTTTAATTTCAATTGTTCCTAGAAATCGTGTTTCTAAAATATGTGCTAATTTTTCGTTTATATTTTATATTCTTTTTTTAATTGATGTAATAGTTTAAATATACAAAAGAAATAAATATAAAAAAAAGTACATATATATGTCAATCATTGGAATTTTCACGATCTTTGGGAAAATTGCTCTGAGTTATTTTCTAGTGTTTATGCATCTTCTTGTTTTTAAAATTCCATAATCATGCATCAATTATGGAAAAATTGTAATTTTAGTCCTATAACTTAAGGAGTGTGGCATTTTTAGTCATGTAACTTTATAATTTTAGTAATTTTAATCCTTCTCCGGCCAATTTGACCGAAAATTTTAATTTTGGTCATGTAAATAAATTTATGAAGAACAAAAAATGACAGCTCTCTCAAATTATAAAACTAAAAGTGCCAACACCTCCTAACTTACAATACTAAAATTATACTTTAATTGGGTAGTGTACAAGTCACATGCAATTTTCTGGTCAAATTAGGAAAATGATGAAAATTGCCAAATATTCAGAGTTACGAGATTAAATTGCAAAAATTAATTTGTGCAAAATCAAAATTGTCACTCACATAAATTACAGGACTAAAATTGAATTTTTTCCCATCAAAAAAAGTTTTTAAAGTGTACGTATAATACGAACAACAGATAGTACATCTTAATAGTGCACACGATTTAAGGGTGTATACATATACAAATTATTGATCACCAAAGATGCTCTAACATAATGGCCTCTGATTAAGCACTTGGCTAAGATTAATTAGAGCAGCCTTCGCTGTCCTAATTGTGTGGTCAATGATGTTTCAGCCTCTTAATCATGTAAATTAGATAGATACATAGTCCATGCTGAAAAGGTACTGCAATTATATTAATTACGGGTCCACATATTTGTGGAAGGAGAAATCTCAATTTAAATTAGATTCCATCATGCCCAATCAAATCATACGCCGTAATAATTATAATGTGACTAATATATAATTTATAAAATTGATCAACCACACTACAAATCATGTTATTGTGATCATCAATGTAAGAGTTTGAAGGTCTAAAATCTTTTATAACATGAATTTATTCAAATAAATGCAATTCAAATACTTTATATGGATAATTACATCTATACTTCTTGATTTATAGAGTTTATTTACACAAATTATTTTAATTTTTTTTCACATTATCTACACAGAGCATTCATATATTTTTTGATAAAATTACACATATACGCTCAAACATGTCTACATCTACTATCCCTATTTTATTTTATTTTTTTCATTGCTAAGAGTGGTTTATAATTATAATATATAATTATCCTAATTTATAACTATACAAGTTTAGAAACTTAAAAGTTAGCCACAAACCCTAACACTTTGGTAAAAAATGTTGGGGCGGGGCGGGACGAATAGTTTGTTGCTACCCCCAACTAAGACCGTCATGATCAAATGTCAAACTTTATTCAAATCTATCAAACTTAATGATCATCAAAATATTAATAAGTCAAGTTCAATTTTCAACAGATCAAAATATTATAGATGTCGGGTGGCCAGAAACCCTAATTACTTACTAACTAGGTTAAATGATAAAACAATGTAAAGGAAGTACGTGGTGTTGTTCTGCGAAAAAGCGGAAAGGGAAAAGAAAAAAGGACTACATTGCACACAATTCAATCAACTACTTCCCTTTCAATTCTGATTCTGATCTCAACTCCGACCGCAACTTGTACTACTAAACTCAATACATGCATTATGATCTGGGACCCTGGTGGTACTGCTTTTTAGTTATTCTTTTCTATTTTTACGCTTTTACCTAAGTCGTGTTTGCAATGATACATATAAATCGTGAGCTTTTCACTAAGACTTCATTTCATCTATATAATTTTGCTTTTACATCTGAATTTTACTAATTTGTCGTGTCATCTAGGTTATCGTGTTGATTCAATTGAGTTGGATTGTGACTTGACTCAAAACAAAAAAAAAAGTATACGAACCCTTGTCTCTTTTCATATCTGAAATTTTTTTTAGGGTTATAGTGATTTTCAAAAAAGAAATCGATTCAAATTGAAAGATAGAAATATGTAGAAAGGTACTGATTTGGACTCTCACCTGCTCCCAAGTAACCCTTAATCTTTCTTATAATTAGATTAATCACAAATTAATTTGTTTTTAAGTAAGCTAATGGCTAAGTAATTTCTTCTATTAAATACCATTACTCTTAACATAACTATAGGAAAGTCCTATCACATTACCATTTATGAAAATATTTACAGTCCTAAACATGAATATCGTCTTTTCAGACAAATGAATTAAAAAATATTGAAAAAGCTATTATGATAATATACTACATTGTAAAGTTGAATGAAGCAGTCAATATCGTGCTATGTTTATATAGTAATAATGTCTACCTACTTTATTACAATTAATTGGTCAAAATAATATAATAACTTTAAAATGCTTTTATTTCCTCTTTTATCCTTAATATTGTTTATTATCACTATTCAGAAAAATCATAGTAAATTTTAAATACTTTTTCTCATTTTTCTTCAATTTTAATTAACGAAATTTCTACTATTAATTAATCATTTCAATTGAATATTCAAAAAATTGAAAAAAAATTATGTGTATTTGATTGAAAATTCATAAATTGGTTAGAGCAATTTGGTTTGGTCCTATATAATAGGTTTATTTTTAATTTAGTCCCATTTATTAGATTTTCTCATATTTAGTTTCATATATTTTAAAAAATTCTCAATATTATGTCTAAATTACTTTTTCATTCGACTTTTAACGAAAAAAAAGTCAATTTTTTTAATTCACGTCATTTTTCGTTAAAAATTAAACGAAAAAATAACTTAAAACTAATATTGAGAATTTTTTAAAATAAATAATATTAAATATAAAAAAATAATAAATTAAATTAAATATAAACTTAATATATTAGACGAAAAATGTAATTTTTCCGCAATTTGGTGGTGGGAGGAGAAATATCAAGGAGTGGAGCCCAGTCCTGGGATCACCTTCTCGCAGTTCAATACGTGGAGCCCACCGCAATTGGACCGTACCCCTTTGCATATACATACATCATACATACTCGGTGAGGTGTATGTAGGTGTTACGTGTACAGGAGACAGTGAATACTACAATTTACTGTCGTCTCCACTCTAACCCTTATATATACTCTCCCACTTCACTCTCCCTTCTCTGCAAACTCTCTTCCTTGCTTTCTCCGCTTATCAGAGTTACAAATTCCCCTCAAGTTTTAATCTTTAGCTTTTTGTTCTTGCATGGCAGTTCGTTTTCTGGCTTATGAGGTGGCTGACCTCTGCCTAGGCAAGCCGCCGCTCCGCTCCCTCTCTGCATCCGCCACCGTCGCTGACGCCCTCGCCGCCGTCAAGTCCTCCGACGAGAATTGCATCAGCGTCTGGAGTTGTGACCACAAGAGGATTAATCGAGAGTGCGTGTGTGTGGGGAAAGTGTGCATGGTGGACATCATTTGCTATCTCTGCAGAGAAGAGCATTTGGGTTCCCCGGCTTTGGCTCTCAAGGCTCCTGTCTCTGTTTTGTTGTCTAAATTTAAGGGCCTGGTCAGGCGCGTGGATCCCTCTTCCAGGTACGTACTTCTTTGATAATTACAACTCTCTCTCTCTCTCTCTCTCTCTCAAACATTTCTGGAGTGTTCTGTTCTGGGTAAATTTGAGGGTCCTTTCTGATTCTGCCAAATTTGATCTTTTGATGAGTTAAAGTGGGGTTAAATTTTCAGATTTATTCATGTAAGCTGAAACTCGGTAATTTTTTAGAATAGGGTGTTGGAATTTTTCTGTTTTGGTGTGGATTTGGCTTAATTGCCTGAGTTAAAATGGTAAGTTTGGAATATTATGGCCAGATCTGAATTAAATACAGTATCTTTGATTCTTAGCTGAAACTGAGGAAGTTTCAGAACCTTTGCCCTGCTTCTGCTCCGCTTTCTTTCTTGCACATTGGCCTAATTTTGGCTTATTGGGGAAATTAAACTTGTCTTTTGTTTTGATAAATTACTAAGATTAGCACTAAATCCGATGTTGTCTGGTTAATTGTTTGCAGCTTGCTGGAAGCCATTGATCTGATCCTCCAAGGTGCTCAGAATCTGGTGGTTCCCATAAAGAGCAACTCAAGGAGAAAACAACTCCCAAAAGCATCATCATCGCCCTCAATCACTCCCACCTTTCACAACGGCCAAGAATTCTGCTGGCTAACTCAAGAAGATGTGATCAGATTCCTCCTCAGCTCAATCGGCCTATTCTCCCCTATCCCAACCCTCTCCATCGACACCCTCGGCATCATCACCCACAAATTCATGGTCGTCGGCTACGATTCCCCAGCCTCATCAGCAATCCCCGCCATTTCCCTCTCCCTCCTGGATCAAACTTCGGTGGCGGTGGTCGACGAACGCGGCGTCTTGATCGGGGAGATCTCCCCCTCCACACTCGCCAGCTGTGATGAAACAGTAGCAGCCGCCATCATGACCCTCTCAACCGGCGAACTACTGGCATACATTGACTGCGGTGGCCCTCCCGAAGAAATCATAAGGGTCGTCGAAGAGAGGTTGAAGGAGAAAAACCTCGAAAGCGTTCTAGAAGAGCTAGTGAACAACAGCGGCAACTCCTCGTCATCCGACGAGGAATTGCCATCGCCCACGACACCATTGTCGAGGCCGGGATGGTACAGCAGGTCCAGCAGCTACTCATCCCGGATGGTGAGACGGGCGGAGGCCATCGTGTGCCATCCATGGAGTTCACTGGTGGCAGTGATGATCCAGGCGATCGCCCACCGTGTGAACTATGTGTGGGTGATCGAAGACGATACCACAGTGGTAGGAATCGTGACTTTCGCTAACATGTTGGAAGTTTTCCGGGAAAATTTGGAGTCCATGATCTGACAGTGGCACTAAGATGAGTAGAGAATCAGATGATGGTACGTAGGGTGTAAGAGTGTGTGAATTCTTGTTGAGTGATAAAAGGAGGAACATATTGTGAATATGAGCCTGTACTTTTTAGTTCCATCTTTCGTGTCTTATTTCATAATAATAATAATTAAAAATGGTTGCTTTTGGACTTTTTGTATGTTCATAATAAATCAAAAGGAAGGAATTACAAATATTTTATTATTCGCTTTTCGGCTTTTTAATTTTGAATTAGAGAAAGGTAACAGCAAAGCTGATTTTAATTTAAAAATGTATTATATGTTGGACACGACACTAGTTTGAAGTGTGTGGACATGAGTACAGTTGAAGTCTTGACAGCGTTGTAATGAATATTAACTACGTTTTTAAATGTTAGAAGCGGTTTACATTAATTACGTACGTATGTCGCATTCCAATTGCTGTCATTTACTATTACAGCGTTTTTTCTGAATTTTTACTATTAGGTTTTTAAGTCAATTTCTAAGGGCCTTCCTTCACCTGCAATTTGGTGGACGCCAACTCATTTCCATGGTATTTTTTATTTTTTATATGTGGGTAATGGGTTGGATTTTTTATTCTGAATTCTATTTTAATTTTTAATCCATTAGATTTTTGAAGTTTTTATATATAAACGGCAATGAGATGTGAATTGTTGTCAGTCTGATATAATATTACAAAAACCCAAACCCACCTGTTTTTTGTAAAAGTTTAATCAGTTGAGTATCTCTAATGTTTAGTACTTATTAAAGAGTTTGAAGTTATTTTGGGGTGTTGATTTGAAGTTCCCACACCCAATAAAGAGGAAACCAAACCCTCCAACTTAACTTACTTCATTAGTTGCTTAGTCACTTTCCCAAAGGCCCTCCTCTCCTCTCTATTGGTTGATGTAATTGTAATTATGTATCTATTACTTTCCATAAGTATCTTTCTCTCTTGGACTTCAATTGACAAAGTTGAAATCCTATAACTATAAAGACCGCGTGTTGGATGGTATTCTACTTTAATTATAGTTGTTGATTAGATATAGTTATTTGACATTGGGTATATGATTGTTATATTAGTTGGTAGTTGTCGTATATAATTTTTTTATATTGATAATTGTAGTGAATTTATTGAAAAGAAAAAAAACCACAGAAAGAGATATAATGTGTGATGAGGAAATATATATATGGGATCCCAATTTCTTGAGACGAATGCTAACATTTGTGTCTTTTGAAGTTGGTGTCCAGCTTTATTCTCTTGAATTGTAGTAATATTGTTTACAACTTTATGGTTCTTGTACACTTCTTTTCACACAAACTCTATTTACTATTTCATTAATATATACATGAAAGTATACAAAGATTTTCCCCTAAAAAAAAAAAAAAGTATATAAAAATTGCATTATTTATTTTTATTTTTATTTTTTTAAAAAAGTACATATGATGTGTATGTCTTATATTGAATAGAAGTTGAAATGTGTGATACATTTTAAAGTCATTTCATATGAATTAATTTGAAATTGTTTTCTTAAATTTTCAGTCAATCTAAAGTATGATATACATACTATGTGATTCATCCTTTTTTAAAATTGTACATCAATTATAGGACAAGTGTATTGCACTTGTTATATAATTAATTTAGATTTAATCGAGCCGAGTTCGAGTTAGAATTTCCCTGTTGGCGATGAATTTTTGTTCATTTTTTAACGTTTTATCATTCCCACACCGTCGAGAGCTCAGGGATTATGTTCCAACATTGGCTTTGTTATTCTCGTCAGAGCTTCGCATGTTCTCATATTTCACGTACTCCCCACACTATAACAAGGGTAAAATTCATATTAACCCTTGTGATACTTAAAATATTCAATAAATTTATGTAATTAAGAAAATATTATATAAGTCCCTGTAAAAATTAAAAGAGGTGCACATTACCCCCTCGCCTCTATAATTGTATTTCACGCGCCGTCGAACGGGCTTTCCAACGGTGGTAGACTCGTGTCGAGAAATTGTCCGACAGTGGAGAAACTCATATTCAAGTACACCAGAAACTAGTAGACACCTTTTAAATTTTTACATGAGGAGATTATATAGTATTTTTTATTTATTTAAATATTTTGAATATCACATGGTAATATGGATTTCACCCCTATAACAAAAGTAGAAAACCAATCCCACGTAGCAAAGAATCAAACTCTATATAAAAAACTGCTACAAAGAGTTAAAAAGAGAGACACTGCCCTTCTGTCAGAAATCAAGAATTTTGTTTCAACGTTGTTAAAGTTGTCATGAAACATGCCTAGAATCCGAATTGCGATTACAAAGATTATACTAAAAGTTGGTCATGTGATGCGAACGTGGAACTGCAATCTCCCGATTCCAGGCCTGGATTTGGTTTCAGAATTCTAATCATGTTTTATTTATCCACTTACAATTTTAAGCTGGAAAACCGTATCAAAACCTTGTCAATTGGATTTCCTGATTAATGTAGTACGAAAAGAAGAAGCAAACAAGGATCAACACATCATCGGATTTCGGATCCCATAAGACCAAAATCGGCAGTTTATAATAAGGTGTTTGTGTGATGGTCCAACACTGGTTTCCAGCTATTGACTTCACTTGTGGGGAAGGTTTTAGCAGAGGTAGGTTTTTCTGTCTGGAATTGCTTCGTGTCAAATTAATGTAAGCATAAACATGTCTCCAAGGCTTTCTGCTTTTTGGGTTTTCGTTTCTCTGTCTTTTCTTGCAACCAAAGGGAGAAAAAAACACCATTTTGTAGTGGTTTTAAAATTTCAAGAATTTTATTACATAGAAAAGGAGACCAGATCAAGGAAACATTTACAACAAATCAGATTTAATCGTATTAAATTAATCATATTTTAAGTGTTAATATCACAAGTTTAATTCAAATCAGGTTTAATCGTATTGAATTAATCATATTGTAAGTGTTACTATCACATGATTGATCTTTCTTTCGAACTGTATATTATAAGATGATAAATAGACATCAAGTATAAAAACAAGATGTATCTTATCGAATTTGATTTGAATTATGATTAACTCGAGAAAGAGCATTCAAAGTGGCATTTGTTCCTCTGTCCGCAAAATTTACTTACAGTTTACAGTTCTTTGAAGTCAAAAGACAAATAGTTTCATTGCATGACCAAAATGTCAGCCTCCAAGGCATCCAAAGTACAAGCAAGGAAAGCATGGCAGCATGCAGTCGCCAAAATCAAATGCAACGAAATTTAAATCTGCACCGAGTAGATTATACAAATGAGAGAACATTTAACACCTAATTGGAGTCATATTTGATCCTCACTAGACAGCTACATGAGTAAGAATTTGTGAAAATACAGAAGGATAAACTTTTCTACAAACCATAATAAAATACATGACGACCGTTTTGCAGTTGTCCCTGACAAATCAAGAATATATATCCACAAGCAGAAAATGTAAATAAGAGTATGTTTATAAACACAAATCGACTAATAGCCTACCATACGTTTAAAAAAATCCACAAACATCATCTATTCTATTGTTGTGCATTGCCTTCAGTTTCTTCAATGAAGATTTCAGTGGGTTCAAGGCAACCCCTGAGGGTATCGTGCCCCAGCTGTGCTCTTTCATTATCTCCGAACCCTAAAACTTGTCCCTGATTTGTTACTACCACAGTGTGGTACAAGCCTGTGCTAACTTGCGAAATGTGGTGGCCTCTGAGGCTGTCTAGCACTCGAGGTTTCACTACTTTGTCAGAGACTCCCCTATCTGGAAAACCGAGGCTTCCAAAACCCATCCAACCAAAGCCGTAGACAGATCCATTATCCAACAGAACGAAAGTTTTCCTCTTGCTAGCACATACCTAAAAGTTATACGAAAAACATGAACGCGTGGTATGATAAATAGAAAAACATTATGGAAACCAAGTAGAGGAGACGAAGCCCAAAACAGCAAATTAAGACAATCTTTCAGTATAGAGATCAATATGGGTAAGAAGAGAACAGTGAGAAAATGGCCAATGCATGAGAGAGCTAAAATAAAGCAGCAAATTCCTAAGCAGAAAATCATTCTAATGCATCTCAATAATGTCTTGCTTCAGAGAGAGCGAAAGAAAAAATTGTATCATTCACCACATTAATTGTACTTCCATTAATTTCTGCAAATCAATGCAATGAAGTTTGAGCAGACCTGCACAGCAAGGTGGCTTCTGAGACTGGTAAGGTGTGCTGGGGTTGTCTTATCAATCTCATCTCCATGGCCCAATGCACCACAATAACCTTTGCCCCATGTATATACCTGTAATCACCAAATAATGACCAAAAATAAGTGCAATTAAGTAAACTATAATAATTACTTTTAAATTTTAATATCTTTCTTCCGAATTAGTGTAGGACATACATGTCCATTGGAGTCAAGAGCCACCACATGCTCATCACCAGCAGATACCCGAACCACATGAATCCCCTTCCTCTTGAATGATAGAATTGCTCGAGGCTGAAGCTCATTGTGCTGCTCTCCATGTCCAAGGCAGAAATTCGTGCCAGACCCAAAAGAGAAGAGTGTTCCATCATCTGCCACAGCAAGACCATAACTGGGGCCTGCGGCAATTTGAACAACAGAAGCAATACATTCGAGGAGTTCCACCTTTTGGGGGGTAGGCCTATCCTGTGTATCACCATGACCAAGCTGACCATGTGCATTGAGCCCACAAGTATATACAAGGCCATGGCATGTAAGGAACATTGTGAAGCTCAGCCCTGCAGCTACCTAAAGAGGACACTTATATCAGACATGATGCTCACTGCAAAAAAACAAAAAAAAAAACAAAAGGACCCAATTGTAACAGTTCCCCCCTCCCCAATGGAGAAACATAATAAAATGGGGTACCTGCTTGCAAGGGATATTCTTCAGTGCTTCGACAAGTTTTGGCCTGAATATAGGACGGCTTGTCTCTCTATGGCCACAACAAAATGATGAATTATCTCCACATGTGAAAACCTGCATGTCAAGTTAATGAAATTATGAAACAATGTGAAGTAACGTGAAATTAGTCTACATTTAATTGTTTTAGAAAGCTGACGAGATGCCCAAGACATTCAGTTATAGCAGCATTTGCCTCTCAAACACTTTGATTCTAGAACAAAACCAAATTGGGAGTAGCAATAAGATCACACGATGGAAAGAAAGTATGTTAGGAAAAAAAAAAGTTCACCAAGCAATTCAACACATTCATTAGCATACCATGTGAGATGCATATGGAAAAATAATATTGAAATAATTGATAGACTGAATACTCCCAAGCACACAGTAGAATAAGAAAGGATCTCTCAGGCATGCAAGCACAAGCAACCCCAGAAAGAAAGGTATTAGCATTCATGCGAGTACTAACAGTTGCATTACTAAAGTTTTAAATTTCTAAATTTTCCACCATACATTAGCAGCTAAGCAGCAGTTCCAGGAGATGAACATAAACAACTCATTCTTTGAACATGTTTCTACTTGAAAAGATGAAAGGGCAAAGGACAATATGCAGCAAATTGATGGAGCACAAGGGCACGACAAACCTCTCCAGCCTGTGTCACAAAGGCTGCATGGTTGTGGGAGGCTGAGACTTGAATCACTTGCGCTTGATATGGAAAACTAATTGGTTTAAACGCTACACATTGTGTTGTTTCTTGACCATGACCAAGGACACCACATAAGCTGGAACCACAGGAGTATACTCCAGAGTCATTGATCAGCAAAGTGATATCTTCCGCTCTTGATCTGCATCTGCTAAAAAGTTACCAGAATTAGAGACAACAATAAACAAAACTAAGCTATGCCTCAAGAAAGTACATATTACTTCCACTAGAATGTAAATCTTGGTCGTCATGCTGAAAAAATCAGGTCTGGGAAATAATAGAATGAAATCTTAATCTGAAAGATTCCTAGTATTTTTCGCCTGTCTAAGATGGAAGCTAAAGGCAAACATTTTCCGATAACAGAGATGAATGGAAACAGAAGGTGAAATATGTAACTCTACAATTGCATTCTAATCCTCATCGAGCAGTTTCAGTAAAAAATTGTTGCTAATACAATGCATAGAAGAGTGTCTCGGTTTCCTAACATGTCGGAATGTGAAAAAGTCTTTTGCCTGGCTATTCTTGTTTTCATGTTCAGTTCTAAATTCAGCCGGAGATAACATGTTAAATATAGATATTATCAACAACCACAGAACAAATACTATTGCTTTACCCTGACTTCATTCCTTTAAATTCAATTAATTACTTCTGCAGCAAACTGGAGACCAATCATAACTAATACATCAAACTAAGCACTTATCTCGTCCAGTAGATCAACCATATACCAAATTATGAGATAAGAAATGAATAAAATGCTAAAATAACCACTAGAATCAAGAAGTAGTACATTGCCTGCAGCGGTCTCAACCATGTGAGAAGACTGTTCAACGGACTGCAAGAACCTCAAGACCCGCTTCCAATTCCCATTGCATCGATTATAAAGCTCGCCCTGAGCATTATTCCGGAGCGAAGAATAAATTGGGTGCGAACCACATAGTCTAAAGGCAGCAAAATCTACCAAAGAACGAAACTTTTCCGAAAATAATCCATGACTCCCCCAAAAAGTCCTGGAAGTCAACTCCAAACACACTAAATCTGCCGCGCTCAATCGACCAGAGGTCAGAATTTCGAGAATTAAGTGGAGGGGCAAGTCGTCCATTGTACTTGACTTTAACCGATCCCCCATTTTTGGCAAATTCAAATAGAACCCAGAAAAGAATCGTTAATTTTCTAAAGAAAAGCGGGGAATTATCGTAAAAGAAGAGGATTCAAGCAGATATCAAATTTTAAGGCGGAACCGGAGACAATATAAGCAATTCACAAGGAAAATGTCTAAGTGATAGAAATTGGAGGAAATTGAGCACAGAAACTGGGGTTTGGATGAGAAATTCAGCGATGATTCGTAGATTGAATTAAAATAAATCATCAGAATCAGGAAATCGGAGCCAATCACTGATTTAACAAAGCAAGATCAACTTTCCCGAATGACAAAAAAACGAAAAGGTAACCCGCAAAAGCCCAGAATCGAAGCAATCCAAGAGGGAAATTCGAGTGGATTGGAGAATGAGCCAGTAGAGTAGGTAGAGAGAGAGAGAGAGAGAGAAGTGACTCAGAATGCAACAACCACCATCTTCTCATACACAAAGGAAAAAAGAGGAAAGTGAGCAGTGGAAAAAAGCTATTTTCGGTGCCGATTAATTTTGAACTTTTCAGCCAAACAGAACTTAATAACAAAGGTTCAGTTGAAAGGCCAGGGTGGAAAACGACACCGCCAAATCCGTCTCATACGCTGTCGTTTCACTCCTCCGTGTTTGGATGATGCGGCGAGGACTCTGAGAAGGAATCTTCCAGGTCCTCTGTCTGGACTACCGAGCTGCGACTGTTCATGTGCTTGATGGCCACGTGGAATATTTACGGAAACCCACGTCGGCATAGTTTATGATATTTTGACGCCCTGTTGTGAGTTGTAGACACGCGCTGAAGTCGTTGGTACTGCTAGCCTGCCAGGCCACTGGCCGCTACTGCTCAAATTAATTCCTCAGTGTCCAATTTGTGGTGTATACTGTGTAGTATTTTCCACTGCAGCTGGAGGCTACTTTAGTTTAATAATAGAGGTAAATTTATTTTGATCCATACTAATATAAAAAAATATTTATAAAATTTTAAATATTAAAAATTATCATTATATTAGGAATAATGACTCACATAGCCTCCTGATTAATTTAGTCTTAGAAAAAAATTTTGAAGTTTTTTCATATCACATAAATTATAATTGATACTTTATTTTTTCAAATCAATTTTTTTAATATTTTTAATATTACTTTGAATTTTTCCCTTTAATAATATAGTGTCTTGTCTTGTTCTCTTAAACTCAATATAATTTTTCTATATTAACAAATAAATTCAGTGAGTTTGTAATTTAAGTGAAATACATAATAATTACATCGTAAATATTATAATTTGGATCTTTTTAAATCAATAAAATAAATTAGCAAAAGCCATGTTAATTGTTAAGGTTGGATTTGAAAAAGGAATAATTAATTTTTTTAATATATTTGATGTAATCATATATAAATTCTGTTGTAATTTAAAAAATTGCATTTAATAATCTCTAATCTTTCATTAATCAAAATGAATCAAATTTGTTGATATTAGTAAAAAAAATTATATAAAAATTCATATTTACTCATAATTAACTTATTATTGAACTTATTGCAGGTCAAAAAACCAAAACGAATAATCGTACCAACTAAAATAATCAATTTTTTTAAAATAATTAAAAATCAAACCGAATTTTTTATTCGGTTATCAATGCGAAATAAAAATTCAATTCGATCGATTTTCGATTGGGAAATCGAATTTTGAAGACCCTACTTCTGTTCTATGAGGGACAACTTCTAATCATATTGCAACAAGTTTATAGAGCATATTAGCGGGTCTATTTCATGTTAGCCTTCGAAACCCACGGCAATTATACAGTGGATTGTGTATGAGAATTTTTGAAATTGTATTTTCCCTATCTTAGAGTAGGGTGCAAGATGAGCCTAGTCGACTCGCAAGCTTGTGAGCCGGCTCGTATTGGAATTGACTCGAGTTCAAGCTTTATTTTTTATGTCCGTGAGTTCGAAAGTCAACTGGCGAAGCTCACACATCTTTTATAAATATATATATAAGTATATAGTCAATATTATATCAATTTATATTCAAAAAATCACCTATATTATAATTATTAATCAATATATCTCTTATTTTAATTGTATAAAATATAAAATATGATATTTCTATTTATATTTTAAAACATTAATCAACAATTTAGTATATGTTGATAGTCTTTTTTTATAAATAAACATTTAATATAATGCAAATGAACTTTATCGTTATAATTTCGATATCCACTACAACAAAATACATTTTTTAAAAATTCACCATATATTAGAAATTGTTAGTCCATACCAATATTTTAGTTTTAGATGTTATTAAAATATAATATTTATATTTATATTATCTAAAACAAGTTTACTCAATAATTTAGTACATTTTGATTATTTTTTTTTGTAAATAAATATCTAATACAATGCATATGAATTTTTATCGTTATAATTTCAATATATAATACAACAAAATACATGTGTTTAAAATTCATTATAAATTAGAATTGTTAGTCAATATATTATGTTTTAGATTATATTAAAACATGATATTTTGATTTATATTATCTAAAAACAAACTTAATCAATAATTTAGTACGTTTTGATATTCTTTTTATAAATAAATATTTAATACAATATATATAAATTATACTGTTATATAAATATTCACTATAAAATACATTTGTTATTACTCATCTTAATCCTGTATTTATTTAATGTATGTAAATAAATATTTTAGTTTATCTCTATATTTATTAAATAGATAAACATCAATCAAATAATTCATTAAACTAAAAAAAAAAAAAGAAAAGCTGAAAAGGAATGATGGAGTCAAAAAGTAAGGGAGCTCGCATATTTAATTACATAACATAATAAAACTTTTATTTCAGATTATTAATTTTGAATTAATCACTTGAACCCGTGGTGGTGGCGAACCATGGACTAGAACTAGGCAATCAAATACAATCTTGACGCACCAACCCCGTTTGTTGGCACCGACCTGTTGAAACCTAGGGTTTATATCCCAGCCTACTGCGACCCATATCACCCCTCTTTGGTTTATTTCCCGCGACGTCGGCTACGCCTTGTTGGTGGAGTTGGTTGGGGAAAATGGCGAAGAAGAAAGAGAGGTCGGTGAACGTTTCGGGGAAGCCGAAGCACTCGTTGGATGTTAACAGAGATGGGGGCAAAACTAAATCCAATAATGGACGGAGCGCCGCCACAGTGCGGCGGCTCAAGATGTACAACACGCGCCCAACGCGCGACTCTAAGGGAAAAATTCTGAAGCACGATTTGCAGTCGAAGGAATTGCCATCAACTCGTATTATGCCTGACCGACGTTGGTTTGGTAAGCTGTGTTGCAGTCAGATTGTTTACTACTTCTGATCTTTTGAGCGAAAGACTACATGAATTGTGTTAAATTGGAGATTTTTATTTTTCGTATGGCATATGAGGGCGTAGGAACGGATTGTTGCTATCTTGTGCAAAATTCGCTATTTTTATTTGCACTAATATCTAGAAAGACTATGGAAAACTCCACTACATTTAAGATTGAGGAAGTAGTTGATGTTTTGTTTATTGAACTAGCTGCTGAGCTGAAACTGCAATGTTGGAAACTAATCGTATTATGCTCTCTCTAGTTCTGCTTGTTACCCGTTTCGATATTTGCTATCATACTTTTCTTAGAGAACCATATGATGAAGTCGTACGATAAGGTTGCATTTCTAGTCAATATACTCAGCACATGAATGCAAGACAAATTTTGAAGATAGAATAGCATATGAGTATTATGTTATAGAAGGTAAAGTGCTGGCTACAACTTAAAAAAGGATGCAGGGATGCAATTAAGACCTCCAGAATGATTTGTTTGATAAACCAGATTTGATGAGATTAAGGCAGACCTCTGGTGTTGCCTGTCCTGGCTGAAATTAAACTGGTTTGATATTGTAAAGATTGAACTGCAAATCTGTAATTGTGTGTACTGAGCTATATTCCTTGCATCTGATATCTAATAGTGCCTTTTGTGGTTGACTTTAAATCCAAAGGGCTTATGTTTAGCACGCACTGAATTGGTTGTTTGGATATCTAAAGTCACTATTTTGTTGTTGTTCACAAGCAATAAGATGCTATCTCAGTTCCATATTTATTGCAAGTGACTGTAGACTTTCTTAATGTCATTTTGGTTTGGGTAGAAATCCAAATGAAACTTAACCTTATTTTTATTTATTTGCTTTCACAGGCAACACACGTGTTGTGAATCAGAAGGAGCTTGAATTTTTCCGCGAGGAGCTTCAGAATCGTCTTTCTAGCAACTACAATTTCTTTTGAAGGAAAGAAAGATACCTATGTCCCTCTTAAATGATAATCAAAAGGTTTGAAGCTCTGCATGTGAATCTGTTATGTTTATGGGGAAAACCTGGGTTACCCTTGCTTGCATCTTTATGTTTGCTGATTTGGTTATTTTCTTCCAAATGTGTTCTAAGCAAGCAAGAGTTCATCTTCTCGACACAGAGCCTTTCTCCGATGCTTTTGGGCCTAAGACAAGAGAAAGAGACCAAAGCTGATTGCATCTGATTATGAGTCACTACTCAAGAGAGTTGATGATTCTCAAGGTGAGCAGCACTCTTCTCATGTTATGATATATTGAATCATTCATTTGTCTGACTTGACTTTGAGATACCTTGATGCTATTTGTGATACCTTTTGGCCAACTCTGGGCGCACATCAAAATTTCTTTTGGGTACTTCAGGACATGCTTGATAACTGTTGGAGTCTTCCTTGCAGATGCCTTTGAAGAGAAACATGGTGCTAGTACATCTGCGGAAGGAGGTGAAGATGGGTTCAGAGATCTTGTACGGCACACAATGTTTGAGAAAGGTCAAAGTAAGCGTATATGGGGAGAGCTCTACAAAGTGGTTGACTCTTCGGATGTTGTTGTCCAGGTAGATCTTGTGCAAAAAGCATGCGTTTTCAACATGTATTTTTTGAATAATTTTTTTAAATAACTGGTACAAACCCCTATTCTCTTGAGTATATATACCAATTGGCTTTTTGCCTGGAAAACTCGAACCAAAACATACATAGTGGTGCTGTGTAATAGCAGTTCAAGAAGGTGTTTGAGGAGTTTGCGCCTGTGGGGAGTTTGGAACATGTTGTCTGACCTTAACTGGAAGATATGTTGAAGTTTGAAAGCTAACTTGGATAAAAAAGTATAGAGTATTTTAGTTTGACTAATGTCTTGGTTAGTTTGAGTCTTTCCTACAGGACTGTAAAGTGTTTCAATGTTTTTCCTTTTGTATTCCCAGTGCTTCAAGGGTTTTGCACTCATCATGATGGGCAGGGAAAACTAATGGGGGGATACATATCTTGTATGATATTTTCTTTTGTGTTCTTTACAGGAAAACATGCCCAGCCATATGCTTTGAGTTGAATAGGACTCTTGTTAATTTTTTTTTATGTCTTCGCAATGGGATTTAGTTGGCTAATCATCAATTTAAATGGCAGGTTTTAGATGCCAGGGATCCACAGGGTACAAGATGTTACCATTTGGGAGAGGCATTTGAAGGAGCATTGCAAGCATAAGCACATGATTCTGCTATTAAATAAGGTCTGTACCATTCACTTGTGTATTTGTGAAGGCGTTAGTTCTTGAATTATAAGTGAACCTATTCCTTCCTTTTTCTATTAAATCCCTTCTTGCTCCTCCTCCTTCTCGCTTTCTCTAACTTCTGATCTATCTACGTGTCTATCTATTTGTAGTGTGATTTGGTTCCAGCTTGGGCAACAAAAGGATGGCTTAGAATTCTGTCCAAGGAATATCCTACCCTTGCTTTTCATGCAAGCATAAACAAATCATTTGGAAAGGTATGCGGTTGATTACTCATCGCAAAGTGCAATGAAAATCTAATGCTGATAAATCATCTAGTTAAGAGAGTGATACATAAATAAGAGGATCATCTATTTTTCCATGTGAGGTGGTGGTATTCGTATTTCAAGTCCTTGTTCGCATGATAAATTGTTGGAGGACATCTTAAGTTTGAGTAAACATCAAGCCTTATGTGCAATTTTGGTGTAGTCCATGCTTATCCCGAGGCTGACTTCCTATCTTCTAAATTTTCACTGTAGATTGGTGTGGCGGTAATCCTTTCTAAAATCTCTTCTTACTGTGAATGTGATGAAAGAGAACTGATGTTGTGCGGGATATTAAAATTATTTTAACTTTAGTTTGAAATGGATAAATTTATATCATAACAATTATTGTTTGTTGTTTTTTTGCTGACACTCAAAAAATCAACAGAAAACTTAAATCAGCACAAGCTACCAAAAGACACCATTTTCAATTTTATTCCTTTCCTTTAGGACTTTTTCCATAACTTTCTCTGTGTAACTCCTCTAGCAGGTAAGATTTTTTGCTTGCTAAAGTATAGATCTGTGTTTTTTACTTCTAGGGTTCACTCCTCTCAGTATTGAGACAATTTTCCCGTCTGAAAAGCGATAAACAAGCTATATCTGTTGGTTTTGTGGGATATCCCAATGTTGGGAAATCATCCGTCATCAATACTCTGCGTACAAAGAATGTAAGTCTCCTTTTGTACTTTTCCTGCTAGTTTTGGGTTGGCTCCTGTATTTGCACTTGTCTGTTGAAATTGAATCTGGCTCTCTCTCAGTTAAAAGGATGTGTTTGCTTCTTTCCTTTTATCTCTTAATAAAATCATGCTAGATTGACCTGAACTTCAATTGCCAGGCTGCTTGTTTAGTTGTTCTTGACATTTGGAACTTGCTTTATTACCCTTCATTGATTGAGAGTGCCAGATGACTGAATTAGTTTATCCTTTATTTTTGCCCTTAATTTGCTTTTCACAAATATCCAATGGACTCAATGCCTACCATGTCTTTTATGAGATGTACACTTGCAGCTATAACAAACCATAAAATGTTTAGATTTTAGGAAAAAATGATTTCATCTTTTCTATGGATGTTACCTTTTGAATAAATAGGTTTGCAAGGTTGCACCTATCCCTGGGGAGACTAAAGTGTGGCAATACATTACACTGACAAAGAGGATCTTTCTGATCGATTGCCCGGGAGTTGTTTATCAGAATGGAGACACTGAAACTGATATTGTCTTGAAGGGTGTGGTAAGCATTTTTTGATAAGTTGTATGGTTTATTTTCTTGATGCTTTGTTTAGGATAGACATCTCTCAAATCAAAATCAGTCCTGATATTATTGGTAAGAAGATCTGTGAAGCATGAACAAGAAACCTTAAAATTGTTTCTTGGCCTCATTTTACTTTCATAGTTATAGGTTAAATTCAAGGAAGTGGTGAAGGAGCTGCTCCAGATTTTCCTTTGTTTCTTTCTGTGTTCAGTGGATTGGGGGGGGGGGGGGGGGGGTTGAAATTCTGTTGATATGTACTCATGGTAAGTTATACCCAACTTCTTTGTCAAAACATAAAGAACCAAATTTCAGGACTATCCAGAGCCAAAAAAGGGGACAACTGTGATGAAGCTGAAGACAAAATGAAGACCAGACTTCATAGGGTTACAAATTTAAGTCTTTCTGAGGCTTTTCAACTGCATACTCATGTATAAGGAACACACCATCTTTTACCAGCCAACTGTTCACATTTTCCTCAGCTCCTCTTCATATAATATTACACCCATTTGTTATTGTAAATTTATAATCGCTAAAATCCAACAAACTGCATCTATTGAATTTGTTTCTACTAATTAGAAGAAATGATGAAAAAGATAATGGTTCGAGATCGGTCAATTTTGTGAAGTCGGTATTTGTCAACATTACTAAGATCTGATTGTCAACAGAGGATAATCTTTGCTGTCTATGGAGTGAATATTCTGCCCACAGTAAGGGATTAATATGTTGTTTAGTCATCTTTTTTTAGTGTTAACGAATTCCTGGGGATGGATATATTGCTACTATCTTGTTTAGTGTACATAACGTTTTAGAAAAATAAAACAAAGGTATTCTTTAGGTTTTATCAAAACAGATGGTTGTTTGTTGGTTTATACACCATGCTAATACCATGAAGCATGTGAAGCTGAGGCATTCATACTAAAATGGCAAGTGAATCATGGTTGGTGCTCTGTGTTGGTTTTGCATTATGATTGCCAAGGGATATAAAGTGTCAAGATTCAGTGGAATGCGTCACTTAGTAAATGAACGCTTGTCACCTTACATGGATGCATATGGAGACTCTTGTTGCTTTGCCAAGCAGTTTTTTTATTGTATAGCTTCCAAGAGAACAATGCTTGTTGCTCTGTAAACAGTTCTTCTGATGTATATAATCATGTAGTTGAAATAGTTTTCCGGCAATGCTTTAGGCTCATATTTGCAGCTGCCCGATTTATATTATCTGGCCCTTTTGCTATTTGCATTATCTCACAGTAACGCCTTTTTATCCGTTTCCTCTCTTTGAGAAAATATGCAGACTGATTGACACTGTCTCCCAGGTACGTGTGACCAATCTGCAGGATGCCTCAGAGCATATTGGTGAAGTTCTGAAACGTGTGAAAAAGGAGCACCTGAAGAGAGCTTATAGGATAAGTGACTGGTAAGCTTTTGGTTTTATGCGGTCAGATATGAATAGAAATAATTTTGGAGTTTCTCTCTTGATCTTCCTTAGTTTATCTTTTGTAGCTTACAACTGTAACAAGTCTGTTTGATTGCTAATTGGTAGGAGAAACTTGCCTTGGTAGAAATGGTCACTTTCAAAACATTATGATAATCAAACTATCTGCTAAATATTGTAAAACTTGCTAAACACTTCTGCATGCCAGATACCTTGCATATCAACCCAGAGCATAGTGCCCCAAATTTGTTTACAGTTCCGCAAGTTTCAAAAGTAAAGCTCAAGCTTCTTATTTTCAGGGAGGACGATAATGATTTCCTTGTTCAGCTGTGCAAGTCAACTGGTAAACTTCTGAAGGTAAATCCTTTGTTGTGTATAAGCATGTCACTGTATTGACCTCTTTTTGTTTTACAAGCACTCAGCATTTACGTCTTTTTATTAAAGCTCGAAAGTAGAAAATTCTAGGAAGACATGCCTTTGCACTTAACATGAAGTGAATGCTTGTCATAGTTGTACTTCTGTAGAGACTTAACTACGGTATTCTGTGATTAGGGAGGTGAACCTGACCTTATGACTGCTGCAAAGGTGATTCTCCATGATTGGCAGAGGGGTAAAATACCATTTTTTGTTCCACCTCCAAAGCAAGAGGCTGACGTAAATGAACCTGAGGAGGAGAAAGACAAGGGTGTGGATGATGATAAGAATTCTGCCGCCAGAAAAGCCATTGAGGATGTTATTTCATCCCAGCAGATAGATGATGTTCCTATTCAGGAGGATCTTTTCAGTGAGCAGGAGTTGAGGGGTGAGACCTTAGAACTTCCACCCACTGCCTCATAGATTTATTTTTCTCAGATTCTTGTAATAGATATCTCAGCTTTAATGTTTTTGGTAGTGCAACAACACACTCCCCCACTTAGAATTCCTCTTTCCTTTTCTTCCATGTATGACTTTTGTAGTTGCCGCTGAGTTTTGTTTTCCATATCTATGGAGGAACTCCTTTCACAACCATCAGTATGGTTAACATTAAATAAATGTGAATTGGCGGATGAGTTGCATCATACATTTTAGGCAAGATTTTGCATGGACGTGGGGGCAAAATTCATGGTAAATACGTATCACGGCACGGCCAAATTTAACTTTGTAATGCAGGAATCCGGGTTGAGGGGCCGAAGGTTATCAACCATGGGTATTTGATGCACAATTTTTTTTTTTTAATTCGAATCAGGTTTGGCGAGATTAACTCAGTATATAAAATAAAATATAATTGATTATTTTTTGAATTAGATATCGATCATACTGTAAGTATATTACATTGTCATATATTCAAATTCGTGCCAAACTCAATTTGGGTTATAGTTACACCCCAAGAGATTATAGTTGTAATTACAATTACACTCTCTATTCAAATGCAAATTTACACAAACACTTCCTGAAACATATTACAGTAATATCTCTCAGGGGTGCAACTATAATTTTGCAACTCTCTGAAAAGTATTATATTAACACTCCTCAAGGAGTATAGTTATAATTTTGTAAAAAATAGGTGGTATTTGTATAAATTGACCTAATCTTAAGTGATGTCAACATAATTTACCCAAAAAATTACATGCATTAATCAATGTGTTTAAATTATATGTTTTTGGTCAATTTTAATACATACCCCAAAATCGTTCTCCCCAAATCTAAATCCTAAAACCCTTGCCCTAAATCAACGCTTGCAAGTGCCAATCCATCTACCAGCGGCAACGAGGAAGGCGATTGTTGTTGCGTCGGCTAAGCAAGAAACTCGAACAGGTTAGCCATTACTTCTTAGTTTTCTTGGTCTC
This sequence comes from Sesamum angolense, assembly GCA_034509725.1. NCBI lineage: Eukaryota > Viridiplantae > Streptophyta > Magnoliopsida > Lamiales > Pedaliaceae > Sesamum > Sesamum angolense. The sequence goes on along the minus strand of JACGWL010000007.1, from coordinate 8,663,925 downwards.
ATATCGTCGTTTTCTGTTGTTTGCCATTACTTCTCGGTTTTCTTGGTCTCACACCGTCTCACACAGTCGTTGCTGTTTCTTGGTCTCACAGTGTTTGACCGTTTTGTTTGTTTGTTTTGTTGCTGGTGTTGTTTCCTAAAGTTTTATGCTGTTTGGTTGTCAAAGGCTGAACCGATTGTTTAAAGTTCTATTTGGTTTTAAGCTGAACCTTTTTGTTTTTTTTTTTTGCTACTATTTTGTAAAGATAGATGTGTTAAAGATGGAGAAGAAGTTATGTGTGATGTGTGTAATACAGCAGAACTGCTGATGACAATAAAATGGCTTTAATTCTTAAGGTCCCATTTGAGTCCTTGATTGACGTAATCTTTACGCAACTGTTTATTTTTTGCCGGTTTAGATATTATCTGCAGTTGTCATGTGATCTACTTAGCTATAGGGTCGTTTGTTATAATTTATTCGATGTAAAGATGATATATCTTTGTCTTTTACATAATATTCCCCTTAATTATTTTATTTTCAAATTATGTAGCTATGGCGCAAGATACAGGTATGTTTACTGTGCCACAGACGATTGGTAGTGTTTTATGCTGCAAATGTGGTATTTTAATGCAACCAAATGCGGCGAACATGTGTGCCAAATGCCTGCGGTCCGAAGTAGACATAACAGAGGGCCTTCAGAAGCATGTTATTATCATCCATTGCCCTGAATGTGACACTTATTTGCAACCACCAAGGACTTGGATCAAAGCTCAGCTGGAATCGAAAGAGCTATTGACCTTCTGTGTGAAGAGGTTGAAGAACTTGAACAAGGTTCGTTTGGTACATGCAGAGTTCATTTGGACTGAACCTCACTCCAAGAGGATTAAAGTCAAGTTGAGGGTCCAGAAAGAGGTTCTCAACGGAGCAATACTTGAACAAGCTTACACTGTTGAATATGTTGTGCAAGATCAGATGTGTGAGTCTTGCTCGAGGGTCCAAGCGAATCCTGATCAGTGGGTTGCTGCAGTGCAACTGCGGCAGCATGTTTCTCACAGACGCACTTTCTTCTATCTGGAGCAGCTAATTCTTAAACATGATGCTGCTAAATATGCCATCAGGATTAAGCAGATGGACCAGGGCGTTGATTTTTTCTTCAGTAATCGGAGTCATGGTGTAAAGTTTGTTGAGTTCTTGGGCAAAGTAACTCCAATTAGGAGTCGTAATGACAAACAACTTGTGTCTCATGATCCAAAGAGCAATAATTACAACTATAAGTATACTTTCTCGGTTGAAATCAGCCCTATTTGTCGTGAGGATTTGATTTGTCTTCCACCTAAACTTGCTATCAGCTTGGGAAACTTCGGACCACTTGTAATATGCAACAAAGTGACCAACAGCATAGCTCTATTAGATCCATTCACCCTTAGGCAAAGCTTCCTGGATGCTGAGCAGTATTGGAGATCATCATTTAAGGCCTTATTGTCGAGTAGGCAGCTGGTTGAGTACATAGTATTAGATGTGGAGCCTGTTTCTTCTGAAGTCAATGTTGGTGGCTTAAAGTATGTTTTAGCTGATGCCCAAGTAGCTCGTGTATCCGATTTTGGAAAGAATGACACGATTTTTAATGTGAGGACACACTTGGGACATATTTTGAATCCCGGTGATTATGCTCTTGGTTATGACTTATATGGTGCCAACAATAACGATATCGAATTGGACAAGTATAAAGGTCTTGTGCTCCCAGATGTGTAAAAGAGCTACGAAGAGAAGCGCCAGAAGAGGCGGGGGAAACCTCGTTCCTGGAAGCTTAAGTCTCTGAACATGGAGATTGATAATACTGCCAGAGGTAAAGATAATGAGGAGAAGATGAATTCAGAGTATGAACAGTTCTTGAGAGATTTGGAGGAGAACCCTGATTTAAGATTTAATCTGTCACTTTACCGCAACAAAGAATACCAGCCGTCAGAAATGGCTTCTATAACTGATGGTGAGGATGTTCCTTCTGTTCCATTAGACGAGTTGCTTGCAGATCTTGATTTAAGTGATGAGGAAGAAGATGGTGAGGATGATAATGATAGTATGAAAGAATAAATTCTATCCTCTGTTTATTTCTGAGTTCTGCTTTAAGATAACTTGGGCCGCCTCTCTTACCCATTGAAGAGCAATGCTGCAGCCTGCAGAAGTTCTTGGATTATCTCATACCTGATGGTTACAGGTATGATGGTGGGGTGAACGGTGAATGTGAATCTTTAAATTACTCGTGTCTGAAGTTTGATGATGGACTGCTGATGTCTTTTTTATCTATGAATACGGAATTTTGCTGTTGCATATGTAATTCTAAGTTGTGAGCTGTGATTTATATGGAATTAGAGCCCCTACCAGCTCTCTCTCTCAAACCATTTGTGGTTTAACATTAAATAAACTATAATTATGATTCAAAATTTGAAGTGTGCTGTTTCCTTGGTATTTGAGAATTATTGATGTAAATGGGCGGTATCAGTTGCCTCATACATTTTAGGCAAGATTTTTCATGGATTCGTACATGTATATGTGTAATGATAATTATTGCCATTTTTCAGTGTCTGCCATTATAGAGACTCTTGAATTTTGCAATATGTCTCGTTGCATGGAATATGCAAATTGTCATGGTGCACATGTTCATGTGCGATGAGTATAATTGAATAGACCAAATTGTGCTACTTTTTGTTTAATTGGAAAAATGAATTAAGTAAAGCTTGATCATTTATTAACCTCTTTAATTTTTTGATTTACAATCGACCAATCTTTATCAACAAACCTCTACTAATATTTATTATATAGTAGCTTAATTCCTTTGTATTGTAGTTCACATTTAAAAAAGATACCAGGAAAATGAGAAAAGGAATCGGACGTGGGGCAAAATTCATGGTAAATACGTATCACGGCATGACCAAATTTAACTTTGTAATGCAGGAATCTGGTTTGAGGGCCGAAGGTTATCAACCATGGGTATCTGATACACCACAAATTGAATTTTTTTTTTTTTTGTTATATTAAATCAGGTTTGGCGGGACTAAATCAATTATAAAACAACGTAATATATTTGTCATATAATTAATTATTTTTTTAAATTGAATATCAATTACAGTATAAGTATATTATATTTATTATATAACGCTAAACTCGATCTGGGTTAATGTTTTCCAAAACATTGAAGCATCAAGTGCTGAGAGCCCACATTGCATTAATTAGTCCGTGAAAGTAGGGAAAACTTGCAGCTGACTGTTCTTTTCTTAATCCTGTAAAATAATATGAACTCTGGCTCATTTGCAACATACACTCACACACACACACACACACTAATGGAATTTACTGCTTTGTCTATTTTCCTTAATTGAGTTCAGCAGCACGATGAACATAAACAAATGTGAAGTACGTACGACAGTCCACATACCCGAAAACCAGATAATTAATAATAATAATGTTGAAAAACTAATTGCAGTTGAGTTGTAGTAATCAGTGAGTCCCCTTATCAAGTGGAACTTCTTGGTTTTTTAACACATTGCATTTTACCACATATAAGACCAACCAACTGTCATCAGATCCATGCACGTACGTGTTTAAGATTAGTTTATAGTCAAGACTCTCTTGTTCACGGACGGGCGTGCAGTAAATTTGAGGTATGAGATAGATGTTTCAGCTATACGAATATAGAGTTTGATGGTGACACTTATTCTCATAAAAGATAGAATTACAGAAGGGAGTTGAGTTATCAGTTTTGATATACTCTTGTTACAAGAACAAAGAATAAACAACTGTACGTGTATATATTATTGTCTAATTTATTACATACATTTGTACTTAATTGTGTTATTTGTTTAATCAGTTAGTGGTATATATTCGAAGTGTTTTATATAATTAAGATGCAAGCTGCCAAATTCTTGGATCATTAAATGAGGAGGAATCTGAGTATTGTATAAAGGGTAAATTACATCTACCTCCCCTGAGGTTTGGCATAATTACAAATACCCCCTCATTGTTTGAAAAATTACAAATACCCCCTAATTTTAACGACCGTCTAACAATTACCCTAATCTATGCATTTTTTATAGTGAATTGACCAAAATACCCTTATGAATTATAATTTTATAATTTTATTTATTTATTTTTAAAAAATATTTTTTTATCGACTAAAGCGATAATTCTTTTTATAATTTTTAAATTTTTTCATCCATCGCATTCAATATTTTTATAAGATTTTAATTTTTTTAAAAAAATAAAAAAAAATACTGTAAGGGCAAAGTTGACATTTCTATGCCTCCATCCAAGGATTACATAATTTTATCAAACATTAGGGAGGTATTTGTAATTTTTCAAACAACGAGGGGGTATTTGTAATTATGCTAAACCTCAGGGGAGGTAGATGTAATTTACCCTTGTATAAAATACTACACTGGTAATAACAGAGAGTTAAAGATAGTTGTTGGCTTGTGGATCCATGTTATGCACACCACCCATTGACGTCAAGGATGAGGTGGGATTCCCACTACATGACTTATCTTTTGTGTCTTTTTATATCATTTTATTTTTGGATTTATTTGCTCTGAGAGAACAATTTACAACATATGAGGCATGGTGACATTGGAGCTAGCTCCTAAAATCATTAGTTGGGACATTGCAGATATATGCAAGGTTTTACCACGGTCACTATATTATCATCTCATCTATTCTATTAATATAATAAGAAGGGTATAATGATTAATTCAACAAAAAATTAATGTTGTTAGAGCTTACCTAATGAAAGAATAGAGTATGCAATATTTTGTAAAAGTATTCGTAGTATTTTTTATTTAGAACACTCTTACAAAAAGATAACTAAAAAACAAAATCCCAAATAATAAGGGCAATGATCATGGAGAACTCTTTTCATATGTCTCATTGGGGAATATACTTAGGTCGAAACGACACCGTTTGTCAGCGCCACCTTTCAAAAATGGTGGGGGGAAAGGGTCCGGAAAGTGCACACAGACAGAGAGAGCGAGAGTTCCGCAATTTGGAGTAGTATAAAAATGGAAGAAAGAACAATCTGTAAGCGTGGAAGATCCAAAATTAGCTTGGAAAAGCCTGCTCCAGCTCATTACTATCACACTCAGACACATGGAGAAAGAAGCGAGATTCGCTTTTCTCATTATTTCATTGTTTTCTTCGATTCTTCTTAGTTCAGTGGTCACCTACAGCCCATAAGTGAGGATTTTTTATGTGGGCTTGAGCTGAAAAACAAAAAGAGATATCTTTCTTGCTTTATTGGTATCATTCCTACAGATCAATTTCCGCGAAACCCATTTTCATATTTATCTCCTTTCTTGATGACAGATGAGATTACGTTGCGCTGTTCTTGACTCACTATAGTATATTGCATTTTCGAATTTAACCTCCTATTGGAGGAGGGATCAAAAAGTTAGAGGAATCTACGTGCTCAAGTTGTGAAGCATGCATAGATTCTGACTGTGGAGATTCTCTAGGCAGTGTGAAGTTCGAGCATAGTTCTCAGACAACTTTTGATTCTTGGCTGTGTTTCATGAATTGGTTTTGTCGATTCTTGAATACATGATCGCTCGTTATCCGCAGTACGAAGTTGTGGAGATCAAGAAAGCGGGTGAGGCCGGGGTGAGGTTGCATTGAAGCTCTAGAGTTTTCTGTTTAAGTGAGGATGTCTGAATCCAAGTCCGATGAAATGTCAGACAGTACAGATGAGCTGAGGTCACTGGCCATGACTCCGACATGGTCGGTTGCTTCTGTATTGACCATATTTGTTGTTGTTTCCCTGCTCGTGGAGCGCTCAATTCACCGGTTGAGTAAGGTCAGTGAAAGTTTGTACTTTTCTTTATAGTTCGGTATCTTTTTCATAAAAAAAAGACACAAGAACTGTACGTTGTTTGGCATTCAGATATGTGATCGTTTCGCTAATAGTTGTGATCTAACTACACTGCACTACTTAAAAAAATAATGGTTTTAACCAGGAACTCAAGATTCACTTTATTTGATCCCACTGGGCTTTAATGCATTTTAATTTTGTTTCTGGATCAATTTCTGGAGAACTGCTACAGTTAAATTAACCAATAGAATAAGCATTTTGCTGAGATCTTCTTTGCCTGCACAGTAATATTAATTATGTATTTCTCAAGCTAATGAATGTTATCTCTTGTGCACTTTTTGATTCCTAACATTTCAGTGGTTGAATAAAACTGGTAGAAAACCTCTGCAAGCAGCTGTGGAGAAAATGAAGGAAGGTAATCTCTCAATGAAATTACTGTTCAGAAAATTTCCCACTATTTCGCTGTTACTCTAATTTATAACTTATTCTTTCGTTTGAAACTTTTCTACAGAATTGATGCTTCTTGGCTTCATATCCCTCCTCCTTACAGCAACTTCGAGCACTATATCTAATATTTGCCTACCATCAAGATTCTATGATAGTACATTTACCCCGTGCACCAGGCATGAAATTGACGAGGAAAGGGAAAATAATAGCTCTGTGGAACGAAAACTGTTGATGGCCTTCTTTGGTCCACATTCATATAGGAGAGTGCTCACTGGTTTAAATAAGAATACCTGCCAAGAGGCAAGTCAATTCTCAATGGCATATAACGCGAGCTCCACTTCTGTTTTCTTTTATTCATCCGAGATTGAGATAATGCATGCATCAACTCTGTTTCTTAGTTATCATGCCATGAATCATTCTACAAACTCTTTCTACTCTTATATATTCATATGCGTGCATGCAATTTCCTTGTCCAGTGGATCTATCTCCTTAGTCACTAATCATAGTCTGTTTGTTTTCTCAAATTCTTATGTGATTAATCTTCCACCTCCTTTGCAGAAAACTAAGATGTTTATTAAGTTTGGTTTTACATCTCCTCTGCAGAAAACTAAGAATCTTAAGATTTTTCATGCAGAATTATGAACCATTTTTGTCATATGAAGGCCTTGAGCAACTCCATCGATTCATCTTTGTTATGGCAGTTACACATGTATCTTACAGCTGCTTAACAATGTTGCTGGTGATAGTAAAGGTACTAGTGGAGTCCATTACCGCAAACTACTATCTGTAGGCAAAGAGCAATTGGACTCTCCCCTTCAGGAGGCAAAGAGCAATAAATTGCCCTCCCGGAAAATTGTTAAGAAATGACTATCAAAATATAATTCTGTTAAGGAAATAATGTGCTTCTCATTCATGTCACATAAGATCTGTCCTCTCTCTTAAGATGACTCCACTACTATTCTAACTTCAGGTTTTTGGATCAATTTCTCCCTTAACTTTGAAATGCATTTATATCCCATTTAACATTTTGGGGATGCCCATGTTTTAAAATGAAAGATAGCAGTTTGTGGAAAATCACTGATCTTCTATGCTTTTATCCCTTTTTTTTCGCTCCTTTTTTAATTCTTATCTGTTTCTTGTGAAATGATATGAAAGTTGTGGCCTTCCTTTATTAAGTAACGAGTTACTTCTCCACATCTCTTGCAGATTCACAGTTGGAGAGGGTGGGAGGATGAGGCTCACATGGACAGACATAATTCATTATGTTAACTCTGAAGAGTTTGTTGTGTGAAGCTGAATGTTGTAATTGTATTTATTGCATAATCCAACCTTCTCATCTTGCTGTCAATCACATGAATTATACAAAATTTCTTTCAAACGACAAAACAGGACCTTAATAACCAGAGCAAAGAGAATATGAAAATGATACAACTGCCTATTTTCAAGATGAAAGTATTTTTAGTACTTGAGAAGAGAGTTTCAAATAATGAATACCTTGAAAAGATTCTGCTGTTCTTTTTAGGAACCAAGAATTATTTGATCTCACAAACTAGGGTGGTGAGCTATAATGGTTTGTGTAGGCTGAGGGGTATGCTACTAAATCTATAATTTTCAGTGAGCTTAGGATAATCCACTATAATATCATTTCTCTTGCAGAAATCACCAAAGCATTGACAATGCAAAAGGCAATCAACCTTTGTTAGACTCCATGTTTCAAATACCACAGACAGGAACAGATTTCACATTTGGATGGTGGGTTCACTTCTTTTACCACTGTATACTTATCCCAGAGTTTCATTATACTAGTGCCATTGCGAATTTCAGAAATATGTACCAATTCCAAGTTGCTCCAGAAATTATATATTACATGATTGAACTCCTGAAATGATGATACACAATGCAAAAAGAGCAGATGTGAAATTGCTTAAATGTTCCTAGCTATCTTTTTGTGTCCATTCAAAGACACATCTGTGTTCAAGCTGATTAAACATCTAAGATAGATGCTTGATGAGAAGCACAATGCAACTGTCATTCTGATTGAGATTAGTATGTTTGAACATCCAGACTTGTTTCTTCAGACAATTTGGGCACTCAGTGGTCCGCGCCGATTACCTTACACTCCGCCAAGGATTCATTATGGTATGTAAACATGCAAATGGTTACCATGCACTTCATCATTGTATGATTTCTTTGAGCTTAGAAATCGATTCTGGCTGTACACAGATTGAAAAAAATTATGATGAAAAGAAGTTTAAATGTAATCTGTCTTATATGTCATTTCCTGAGAATACGTTCACTTATTTTATCAATTTTTAATTTTCCATAATAAAGCATGATGTCTCACATCAATCACAATAAATCATGTGTGATGCTGATAATGACTTAGATAAACACCTATTGAGTTTCTTTTTGTTGATCTTTGGTACCCTTGGGGTCATTCACTATTGTAGAAGTGCTAAATGGATCTGCAATTAACCAGCTTGGTCCACTTTTGGTTGTTATATGCACATCAAATTCCATTTCACATGAATGATGGTGTTTCTGTTGTCTGATAAGAACTTGTACGCATAATCTCTGTTATATTTTATGTTTGTTATTTATGGCAGAACCACAAACCTTACACCAAAATATGATTTTCACAGCTATATGGTTCGCTCCATGGAAGAAGAATTTCAACGGATTGTTGGTGTTAGGTAAGGCAAAGTATCATTGTGTTAGCTGATTGTTTCCGAGTTTTGGCTCTTGTATGTTTATCGTATTCTTGTTACTCAGATTTTGAAGTTAATACGTGACTGAAAGAAGGGACTCAGAATTATCATAGATAGGCAGATGTTCAAGCTTCTAGTTATATTATATTGATAGGGCAAAACCACAATAGTTAACATTAATGTTCACTGGACGGCAAGAAATTTTCAATAAGTTTATATATTTGTTTTACTGCTGGTTAGCATTTATTTGTAATAGTCATCAAAGTAAGCTCTCCTTTTTTTGTATTCTAATCATGAAAGTTTAATTGTTAGTCATATATGCCATTCTATCCCTGAAATGGATGCCTATAGTGTTTTTTTCCTGAATCTGTGATTGACTTTCTTCATAATTCTGTATAAGCTTTTGTGATACCTTTCTTTTGAATATCTACAGTGCCCGGCTCTGGGGATTTGTTGTTGCTTTTATGCTGTTCAATGTGAAAGGTACGTCTGTTGGAAGCTGCCACGTATTCACTCTCACTTTCTTTTGGAAATGGTGAGCATATGGCTCAAACCTGGTTCATTGTCTAGGGAAACTTCTCCATTGCCACTGGACAAAGTAGGTTGGCCAGTTTGCAACCAATGTCATTTGGCTTGAAATTGAAGGACTGCTTATTTGCTCCAATTCCTTTTGCTTTTCTGCATGTCACTTGCCCATCAATTTTCTTTTCTTCAGAAAAACAAAAAAAAAAAAAAAGGAAGAAAAGAAATTTCTCCCTGCAATTTCTGATCTTAATTTTCTCAATTTTGTTCGTTCTACCATTAAGTAAAATGTATTGGTCTAGCTGACTTTCGGCTCTCATTACTTTGAAATCTGCAGGTTCTAATCTTTTTTCTGGATTTCACTGATTCCTATCACTGTAAGTTCTACCGGATGATGTGCATCACATCTTTAATCTGCATCAGCATGGACGCCAGAATTAATCTTTAGCTTCATGCTAGGATTTCATGATCAGTAGTTCTGCTGTGAGAAACAAAGTAGCAGGACAAAATATATGGTTCTTTACACTATCTTTTGGATTCTAAATAAAACAAAACGAGCTATGATTTACTTTAGAACTACACACACATTGCAATGGTGTAATCCTTCACTTAGACCCTGTTGAAATTGATCCCATACCCAATAATTAGAGGACACACCTAGATAGCACAGGGGGGAAAAAAAGAAAGGACCCGTTTTGCTTCTTCATATTTTTATATACTGAATTGGCTTCCTAATTTTACGGATCCATAAAGGAAATCTCTGGCACAATATTTAAAATTCAGTTGACTGAAATCAATGAATCTTTGGGTGGCTATTTTGAAAGGAGATAGAAACGAAAATCGAAGTCTGTAAGACAGCTAAGAGCTCTTAGTTTACTTAACTGAACATATTACAAGAATTTATGTCTAAATGCTTAAGATAGCTAAAAAATGATCGTCATTGTCTTCAGTTTTCTTCTTTGATCTAGATTGCTTTTGCGCATATTGAGGGATATATGGATCCCCTTCAATTGAAAAAGCGAAGACCTATGTCCTTGACAAGATTTATGTATTCCATATTGTGCATTACCTTTGTTTGCAGCTTCTCCTACTTGTCGGCACAAAATTGCAGCATGTTATAGCAACTCTAGCACTGGAGAGTGCTGGAATAAGTGGGAATTTTGCCAGACTTAAGTTTAAACTCCGAGACGAATTGTTTTGGTTTAAAAAGCCAGAACTACTGTTGTCCTTGATTCATTTTATCCTTTTCCAGGTTGGCCCTCTCCATTGTTTTCTTTGAAATTCTTCAGTGATGTATCCTAGGCTGGTCCATATACAGAATGCATATCAACTGACACTCATCTTTCACTTGCATTGAGCTTGCTTCTTTCTTTTGGTTCTGGGTATCTGCTCCTCCCACCTCTTGTTCTCTTTCATCTTATTCATGGAATTTAACTTTAAATCTCAATTGTTTAGTCCAAACTTAGAATTTGGCATGAAAATGTCATGGAGGTTTGCTCGAACCAAATGAAGGTCTCAAAAGTTAAAAAGAACATCTTATCAATGTAGAATTTCAAAGATTCTCCCAACTGTTTATAAGGCAATGAGAAATTCTGACTATAAGCTTTCGTTCTTGTGAATTATATATTCTGACTGAACTATGGCTCTAATTACAGTGGCAGTTCGGATATAATTCGTGCTTCATAACGAACCATTTCCTTGTGTATCTACGGCTAATTCTTGGTACGCATAATTTTAAAGTTGTTTGATGCAACGTGCCTTGAATTTATCGTTCTGTAAAGATAAAATTGTACTTGGGCTTGACCGTTGATAACTGAGGCAGTTGCTTTTACTGCCTAGGTTTGCTGGGCAATTTTTATGCAGCTACAGCACCTTGCCACTCTATGCACTGGTTACTCAGTACAACATACTCACCAACAAAGATCATATAATCAAGAACTTGCACCCTGAACTGATATGCACTAATCAACTAAACAGAAGAACTTCTGCAGTAAACTCACACTAACAACTTATTATTTTCTGTTTGCTCTTTGCTCCAGATGGGAACGAACTACAAGGCAGCTCTAATTCCACAGAGAATACGAGAAACAATCCATGGTTGGGGAAAGGCCGCTAGGAGAAAGAGAAAGATGGGTGGTTTTGCAGATGATTCAACCGTGCACACCGACACAAGCACAGTAATATCAGTGGAAGAGCATGATGATGACATGCTAGATAGTCCTCGATTCCCCCCTCAAGCAGATGCAGAAACTGAGTTGCAACCACCTTCTGTTGCCAGTAATGATCACCGAACAGTTCCTAACGAGACTTCAAGCCGGTTCGGTACGCCTCTGCTTCGGCCCTCTGCTTCTATTTCTTCCTCAGTTTCTCCAACAATTGTGCCAGAAATGATACAAAGATCATCCACGATGCCACGTTAGACAAACGTCGGCGGTGAAAGTCGAATTTTAGTTTGCTGTTAATACTTCTGCAGATGCTAGTTGTAGTTATCATAACTCATAGATGAAAAACAGACATTCATACGAAGATGTTGTACACGAGGAATCTTCATATCTTTTAACTTAGTGTGAATGAATAGGTTACAGTTTTTCAGGCATCCCACCCACCAACTTGGCTCATCCATCTAAACTTATGTTTCTTGTTAAGGTTTCCAACTTCATTTGGGAAATGAGTGTAAGGTCTTACGAAAGTTTGGACATTACAGACTTTACTGTTGTCATTGCAGTTATCTACAATAAGATTTGGACAGGCGAATCTTTTTATTTCAGGCTATGCAACCATAGCTATTATTTTGACTATAGGACATAGTTGGGTATTTCCTTTTCAATCACAGCCCTTTTCCAGAAGGGTTAACGGGGTTGGGCTCAGAATCCAGTTTCTCTGTATCACTGAGCTCGTCCTGCATGGTATCACCCATAGAGGTTTGGGCTTCAGCATCATGCATGTCTACATTGGACTGAGATGAGGACCCATGGTGAGACATATGGGCTGACTGGGGCTGCATATGATCCATGTAGTTCATTACGTGGATGGGCCAGTTGTAACCCCAGTGTACCGCTGGCTGACAGCCAATGGGGCAAGTTACTGGCTGAGGAGAAGGACCGCAACCGCCACCACATGGAGGAGTTCCTCCTCCACCACCACAGCTGCCGCTGTCCCAGCCCCAGCCCAGCCACCACCACCACCACCACCACCACTAGCAGCTGGCGGCGGGTACCGAGGGCCATAACCACCAGATCCGCTCATTCCGCCACCGCCACCACCACCACCACCTTTGCTCATCCCACCAACACCACTACCTCCGCTCATTCCTCCACCGTATCCCCCTTTCGTTGCTGTCCCCTGAGAATGTGCATAGTTTGACTGCTCAGCATCAGCATGGTCAATTAAGACCCTGTGGGCGCAGCAAAAAGTACTAAAACATAATAAAACCAAGAACAGTAGCACTTGCACGCATTGTGGGAAAATCATTCTGGTCAGCAGTTAGAGTTCCTTGGATGATGATCTGAAAGGATTCAAAAGTTATATTTTTATAATGAAATCTTGTTTTCAGTTAGATAGAAATGCGTAATTCCAGCAGGCTCTTGCAGAACACACCTTTAACCTTCTCCCGGATTCTACGTGTTTGGAACTCATGACCCTTGCCCTGAAATTTCTTATTAACTCAATAAAGATAACTAATCAGTTCATACATATGTCATCACCCAGAAATGGAGCGCAAAGATCAAATTTGGAGTTCAAAAACTCTACATATCTTGTAACTGAAAATTAAGTGTGACGAAAGGAAACGAGCAATGGAAGTATATAACATGTGCTATTCAACATTTAGGTCACTCTCTGTTAAGATTTATTCACCACCCTGTGCACTTGATTCAGCGGCCCTCAATGATTCAGCCATCATTTTTTCTCGATTCTGCATTTGTCTTTCAACCGCTACCATATAGAGGCCTGAACAAGCAGACAACTCGATTATGTAACCCATAATACGAGAAAATTAACGAATTAGAACTGGAAAATCTTCCACCTAACCTACTAAGAGTTTAAAACACAACAAAATTAAGTTTACGACATATTATTGTTTGATGCATGAAATTTGACATGCAACTTTCATAGACTTAATCAAATATGTAAAATGTTGAGAGAATTAAAGGAATTGCCAGAACGACTATAGGCCAAATTACCCAAAGAATCATAATTTACAGAGAATCCTCCTCCAACATGCAGGGGTAATCTGGATTATTTTCATGGTTGTCTAAACACCAATGATTTTGGCATGCACATCAAGAGACTATTTCCAAAATTTCAGCAAAAATTTCCACTCGAAACATAGATGACCTTGTTGTGCAGCCATGCCAGCGGCTGATCTTATTAAAGGTGATAGACAACTCTCAATGTACATAAGAGGATTTTCATTGTGCATATAACAAGCCAATTTTCTGAAAGGACGATAATTATTGCAAAAACATTCTGATAAGAATGAAAATTTCACAAGCAGCTTCCTATAAATGTCAAGAATATTAACGTTTGTGCATTCCGTCCAAAGATGATTACTTCTTGCATTTTGCATATAAGCAAAGACAACATCTTCACCCTAGAAAAGCATCTTAATCTGACACTCAATCCTGGTTTTGGAAATATTGCCATATCTTACACTTTAAGATAGATAAGCATGAAATAAACACAGGAAGATTTGATATTTGGCAGATAAGTTTTACAATATAGACAGAGAAACCAAGACACCTTTCAAGAGCTAAGTATCACAGTATAGGCAGATTGAATAATCTATGTAGTACCGTAGTCCATGGAACACTGACTGAGAATAGTAATATCAAAATAATATACATTGTTGGCTGCCTACCAATTGCACTTCCAATTGCACAGACCCAGAGGATCCTTGAGGACCATTTATCACCAATTACTCCTCGGTCTCCAAATCCCATATTTTTCTGTCAAAACCAAGTTACAGTTAGTACGTTTAACAACATCAGGACAGCTTTCCAGAGTCAATGAGAACTCCTAAGCATCTACAGGAGCTGACACTTTTACATTTGAGAGCAATAGAGCAAATGACCACAATATAGCTGCATATATCATGAAGGAAACTACAAAATCAAATACCTTCAGATCCAGAATACATTAAATCTAAGTTAGGAAACTTAGCCTCCCTTATGATTCTGTAAATTTATGGAGAAGTGAGTGTAAGCGGCACGACTGCTCTGAGAGTGAGAGAGAAGAAGTGTTGAACTTGAGTTTAGCAGGAAGAGAGAATGAGTTTGACCTAATTTTTTCCTCCAATTTTTCCCTCTTCAGATGCTTGTGTGCTTCTCGTGTGCAAAAAATCCGTTAATTTTAACAATTGGGTTAATGGAAGGACCAAAACTGCCAAAAAATATTAATAATAGTACGAGGACCAAAATTACAACACCAAATTATTTGGCGACCAAAATCACTTTTAAGTGGAGGATCAAAACTTCAGTTGGGTTCCATATAAAATCTTCTAATCAAATTATAACTTGGTAAAAGGATGCAAATAAAACATTGAACTAGGGCTCATCTATTTGGAGACTAATCCCAATTTATTGAGTCAACTTCCGGGCCACCACTAATATTCAATTCCACCGCCCCAATCCAATCGATCCAAACGATTAACCAAAATGTGTAACTAAACAAACACAACTTTCATCGAAAAACTTATGGATATTGCACTGTCTAACACATTGACTTTGAAAAGTTTCACTACTCTATCGCCGCAATGCAGGATTTTCAACCAAAGCAAATCCTCAAGTAAGAATAACATGAAAATTTATGGTCTCAAAATCAACAATTGGTTATAGCTTTTTGATTAATCGCTTGCTTTAGGTTAAAAGTCTGCGAAAAATAATATTAAATTATCTTACCAGTTATAGAGTGCGGTGACGGTGATGTACACGATGAGCTTGAAGACGTCGCGGGCAACGGAGGAGATAATTCCTGCGAAGGGTTTTGGGCGAACAGGCGGTGTTGAACTAAAGTCGCTTGTCTCGTTATGCGGTTTTGGTTGCCGGTGCGCTTTTCTTTTCTCACATTCTTTCAAATTTCGGGTCGCCGTAGAAGCGAATTCAGTCTTGTTTAATCGGAGCTGAGTCTTGCTTCACTGTAAAATATATTATTTACATTTTTTTTAATGATTATTAGTTTTTTAATAGTACTTATATACTTTCATAAAAAAAAATAACATTATTGACTTGCATGATATCTTTTAATTATTTAGTGCAGTATTTCATTCACTTTAATTAGATTCCGTTATAACTTAATGGTTATGGACCGCAATTACTTTATTTAAAAGAGTTAAATTCATTTTGAAAAATATATAAAAAAAAACTCTGTAAAGAATGAATATAAAAAATCACGAACAATGACTCACATAGCTCTTGATCAATATGGTCTCAAGGGATTTTTTGAAATTCTTTTTTCATATCATATCGAATATAATTAATATTTTATTTTTTTAGAATTTTTTTAGCATTCCCAATATCATATAAAAAAATCTTAAAATTTCCCCTTATTTTAAACATAAGGAATTATTACTATGCATTTGTGAGAAAATGAACTAAAATGAAAAGAAATGTAAACACGAGATACTAACAAAGTGATTTGATTGCTATGAAGCCGTCTGATACAATTAGCGAAGTTGAGACTTACATTGTAAAATTATATATATAAATTTCACTAATTTTAATAATAATTAATTAAATATATGAGGCTGCCATCAACAATAGTCTTTGGCAAACTATCATTACTGTCCATCTGCTTATTTTCTGATCTATTTGCACTAAAGACGCCGAAAGGGGTTTTATCACACAAGTCTTCACCCTTTTTTGTGTCCTGCTTCTTTGTCTCAATGGGCCCGATTATTTGATGCTTTCAAAATAAATTTTATGTGGGTTCTATAAAAATGGGTGGGTATTTGTTTTATTTATACAAATATTATAATATATAGTTTACTAATTATTAAAAACTTATTAAATTATTAATCAATAGATTTGATTTTGGTAACAAGCTTAATCGAAATTTAAAATTTTGCGATTCTCAATTAATACATTAGATCGATTAATAAATCCAGATAATTATTACAAAAGATTAAGAAAATTGCACGATTATGTACACATTAATTCGACGCGTGATTTACCATCTGTCAATAATATTCGATAGCAATTACTAATTTAATCCATCAAATACAAATTCATGTAAAATCACACCTAATCACATATAAATATTAATAGAAGAAACGGTATACCAATAATAATATACATATCTGCCTAATTTAAAGTGCATGTTCGTAAATATAATATTACACTCTTTTATTACGAATCAATAAAATCAAAATTGAAATAACAATTTGATCAAACATTAAATAACTGAATTATTATTTTTTAAATCCCTAATTTTATTTTTTAAATTTTAGCAAAAATATTGTTAATAAAGTAATTTTAGCAGTGGTATTGATGCCAATTTAGGAAATAGAGCCTCAAAAATTTAGAATGAATCATTATATTATCTAGAGGGCGTTTGGCTAAGCTTTTTAAAAATATTTTACAAGCTTCTATATCTTATAAGATGTTAAATCTTATTTTAAAAATAAACTTCTAAAATGTTTGGATAAAAATTAAGTGTGAACATTGTATAAGATGTAATGGCATTTGACATAGTAAGGTCTTTTATTGATAAAATAACTAAAATGAGCATGATACTGATAGAACAAATGAATTGTTATTTTTTGACATATTTTGTTTTTAAAATTTTATAAAAAAATTAAGAAAATTATGTTTTTTTTTAAAGTGTTTAAAATTTTATAAACTATTTTTAAAAAATTATCAAATACTTTTATCAGAATTTTTTTAAATATTTTATAAGATATTTTTAGGAGCTCAAACACACTCACTGAAAATTCTAATAAATGATAATTTGATTCGACGCACATGACATGGACCCACCCAACATTCCATATAAAAAGCGACGCTGCGTTCGCTTTTTCTCTCTCTTCACTCGGTCTTCACACTCCTCTCTGCTCTGTCCTTGTCTTCCTTTGGAGGGAAGCAAAATAAACCATACAATACACACAGTTGTAATACCTAGAGGTTTGTTAGAGTCTTGGTAGAGAAGGAATTCAATTTTTTCTTCGCCGATTCTTGAAGTAAGAATGAATTTTTGTTATTCGTTTCCTTCTATTTCTTTGTTAATTTTCAATATTGTGCAATGTCCTTTGTTTGCTGTAAAAAATGGTAAAGAATGTATCTGTTATCAGTCTATGTATTTTTAATCTGTTTTTTATGATTAAATTTTGTGCTGAATGCAGTGGTTGAGTCGCATTGTGTTTACATAAAAGAAGTTTCTTTTTCTGTGAAGAAATGATTAAGTCCTACTTTGAGAAATTATTTGCAATGGAGATTAAAGGGAAAATGTTCATTGATTCCAATGTGGGTTCATATGGAAACTACGACCGGTTAATTTTTTAAAGTTGTCAAAGAAAGTTAATAGATTGTATTCACGTCTCTCCCCCACTGTTGCACACCACAATAACACCAGTTGATACCAGCATATGGACACTTCATATGTCCTGCTTCTGTGGATCTCTGTGTTTGTTCACATTATTGCTCCTAAAAGTAGTGATTACAAGTCAGTTGGCGTTACAAGGGTGGATATTCTTGAAAAAAAGAAAAGGATCTTGAGCAATTAATCTGTGGGACAAGGGATTATTTGAATCTTTATTTGAGCGCAAGCTATGATGCCGTTGTATAAAGTAGTTCTCATGGCTTTCATGATTCAACTTGATTTTCGGTAACCTGAACGGCTCAATTATCATGTTCAGAAGGGGCATCTTCATTTGCAGCAATATTTACCAGTGAATAGTGATAATTTATTGAAATGCTTGGGTGTATTCTACAGCTGTTTCTCCCCATAACGTAATAATTTTTTCAATATTTTTTAACTTTGTTTGGGTTATAAAAGTGATTTTTTTTTATAACTTCAGTTATTAGGTTTCCTTTTCTATTTGTTTCACCATATATGTATGAGGGTCTGGATGAACTAGTATACATTTAAATAGGTTTTTAAACTCGTTCGACCAGGCCTCTCTTTATCGGCAATGGCTAATTAATAGCGTTTACGATGTTATCTAGGTGGATTGATTTTCTTTTATAAAGACGACAAAAGTTTTGGTGTGTTCAGAATTGGTTACCAGCTTTTGTCTTACTCGCACACGTTTTATGTATAATGTTTAACCCAAAACCCATGGCCCTTGGTCACAATAAGGCCTAGAATCATTCACTGGAATGCGTTACTTTTTAAGCAGATGATTTCTGTGCACTACACCACTTTTTTATGTGCTTAAAATTAGTCACCTGGTTTCATCTGATGTTTGGGTAATAAATTCAAGCATTTAGGAATTTCTGAGTATGTTGTTCATTTTGAGTCATATACTGAATCAAGTGCATATAATTTTCTCTTTTTTGCTTCTTGTGTTCTCTGTCCCTTTTTTTTGCTATCAGTCGCTCATTAATGTGCATTGTTTGCTGGATCTTAGCTATTTCTGAGAATAAAGATTATTGTCTTTTTTTTTTTATCTTATATTATCTTGAGAGTGACAGAAAGCATGTTTCTGTCATCTATAACGCAAATCAGTGATTTGTACATTTTCAACATAGAGTGTAATTAAACAGTATAATGTTGATGGCCTTGATGCTCTAATTTTTTGTTTAATTTGAATTAGTCTAGATTATCATGTTTGGATGCAGTTTTTCTAATTTGTGTGCCACGGTTTATCTTCAATATCAATTTTCAATTTACTAAAGAGAGCAATTGGAAATAAATCATGATGTTTTCTGGGAATATTTTTCACTCATCAGAGAAGAGATTTTCTCTTTTTTCTTGTGTTCATCTTGTCTTCAAAGTCAACATATCTGCTTTACTTGGTAAGATTAGAATAGAACAAATTTAAAAGTTTTTTACAGACCCTCTACAAGGCCTTACTCACCTTTCTCTAATTAGCAGAGTTTGCAATGTTGTCTTGGTTGATTATATTAGTGTTATAAGATAGTACTTTTATCAAGAAGAAAAGTTCTAGTTTCTTGGCCATTGGAATACCTGCTTCTGTTCATTTTTTGCACATAACACATGACTCCTGTTTCTAATAGGCTAGAATCAAGCGGGCTAGGTTGCCTTTTTTTTGTTTTTCTTTTGTGTCCTTTTTACCTAATAATTCCTATGTGCTACAATTTAAGCTTAAATTCTGCAGTGTTCCTTTTTGGAATTGCTGCTCCACACATAGATCATAAATTAGGAATGTATCTCTCCTCTCCATTGAATTTGTCATTATGTGTTTCATTTTTTTATTAAAATCTTGTGACTCAGGTGCTTTCCTTTTCTCTTATGTGAAGGATGATAGTTGTACCTCCTTCGAGCTTTTCATATACTGATGAAGACCAGAAGAATCTGAAGGAATTGCTTGAAGCCTTTGGTTCCATTGTTTCCCTCGATGACATAGCTTCAGCCTACTGTGAAGCAGGTCGAAACTTATGTGATGCTGCTGAAATACTGTGTAACAAGCAGGGTAGCATCTCTGGGACGTCTTCATCAAAATCACAGGACATCGTAGAGAACACAACTAGTGCATCTTCTGGAGGACCATCCAATAACATCTTGGAAAATGCACATATTACTAAATCAAAGTCAAGGAAGTGTTCAGCGTCAATGGGAACTGTGTCTAATGTCATTGGAAAGGATTACATAACACCTAGACCTCAATCAAATGGATTGAATGAGAAATTAAAACCAGTGAAAATAAACTCAGATGATTTTCCAGTCTCAGAGATCTGGGATGAGAAAAAGGACTCAGCATCTACCTCCCGAAGTGAATCCATGAACAGTGATGTTGAAGAGTTCCTTTATAAAATGCTTGGAAATGGATTTCAGCTGGAAAAGAGTTTAATCCAGGATGTTGTCGGTAAGCACTCTTTTTTAATATTCTGACTAGCTTGTAATGTTGTATGGGACCTTTTTCCATCATGTACTGAACTGGAAAAAATATTTTTCTATGTCTTGAACTTCCGATACTGTTTGATGGTAATGTCTAAAGGTTGTGAAAGAATAAACGTGGTCAATTCTTTTACATTACAGTTTGCTACTTTTCGTGACTCGTTTGCTTTATCTTTGCCACCACAGAACCTTGCATTTACAAGAATTACTTTTCCAATACAATTCAGGTTGAAATTTTCTCATTGTTGGTGTTTCAGCTGATCCTTTTGGGTGTTGATTAGTCCAATCTTTCTTTTCGAGATGGTGGTAATGATTTACTACGCCTTGAGAAATATCAACGAAGTTATGGAATGCTAAACCATCGATAGGCCTTTCCTTAAGATAGGACCATCTTGAATAAATTGTCTAGGCGGTCCATTGTATTTAATTGCTTCTGGAGTTCTTTTCACCATTATGTTGCCCAAAGCTTTTTGCTCTTTATAATTGTTGATAAAATTTTGACCCTTTGCAGTGAGACTAGTACCTGGAATTTCCTTTGAATAAATTGCCAGCAGTCTATATTTTGGTCATATTTGAATTCTCTTATATCTTGCAACACTTACATCTCATTCTGGCTTGTTTATAATTTGCAGGTCAATGTGGGTATAATATGGATATGGTAAGTGTATTTTGGTTTAAAATTGTTAATAACTTTAATTAATATGGAAATGCCAGTTCTTTTTATCTCTAAAATTTATGATGCCCTCAGAAAGAATGTAAACTGAAAATGTTTCTGGATTAGGATGTGTAAAATGAACTGTGATTTCATTTATTTATATAGAGGATTGATGTTCTATTTATACATTTTTAAAACTTTTGAGCGAATCTTCTATAGAAGCTGCTTGTTTTGTTGGACAATGGGGGGATAAGTCTGAAAATAGGGTGAAAATGGTGGTTTGCACTTGTGGAATATTATTAAGATAAGCCATTTGTCAATAATGTGAGAGTAAAACAAACACAAGTCACCTTGGTTTCTAAGCATATAAAAATGTTTCTATAAAACAAAACCAAACATAGCTCACTGATCTAACAGTTATTAAGTTATGAAGGTCATTCTCATACGTCCCTCGAGGTTAAGATGCCTTTTCATTTTCCTATTTACACACAACATTTTCTGTATTCTTGTGATTAAATCTGTCTCCATGTGTTCTTAATGTCATGTACTAGTGCTCGGACGTCCATTTAATTTGGATTGAATATTCTGTAAAATGGGAACAGTATACTAAATCCAGTGGAGGCAACTTATGCATATAATGCTATAATCTTCTCTCTTCTCAATTCTCATAAACTAGTGCTTAGAATCCAATTAATGGAAGACCGCTGGTTGCAAGTTTAACCACATTACAAAACCGTAAGTTAACTTTTCTATGTGACACAGTGACTGCTTCTTATTCACTTCTCTTCCTAAAAATATGCAGAGCATAGATAAACTTCTTGATCTGTCAGCAGCAACCCTAGAGAAGAGTGATGATGTTATTGGCATAGCTGCTGGAAATGTGAAGGTTGCTTTCTCGGTACACTTATGTCATAAAAATTTTGCATCAACAACTCTACTAAACCTTTATTGTATACTGAATTGTTTTCCACTGATTGTATTCGAGGCCAAGAATTCTCCATATAGATTGTCTTATTTTAGAATGATATGAATGGTTCACTAGCAGAACAAGTTACATTCTGCAATTGCCATCTACTGATTGTATCTGAAATGTTTTCGTTGTATATATATATATATATATATATATATATATAACAGATGAAGAAGGATAGCCTTGATCTGGGGTCCATGTCTTCTAGAACAGAGTCGCCAGTTACTGATTTTTCTGGAAGGTATGGCGTCTTGATTTGGAGTGTATATTGGTGCAAGTGATATGTGAGATGTTTCTTTCCTCTCAAATGTCATCAATCCTAGACGTTAATTCCCTATAGAAGGTTGTGAATCATACTTATACATTAACACTCTTCAGATCGAAATCTGATGCCAGCAGTGGAGAACCTCGGACAGAGATGAAAAAGAAAGACATCTCAAGAGAAGTTCTAGAGGCGTTATTTAGTGTGCCTGACGTATTTGAGGAAAAGCAGGAATGTAGCAATCCAATTAGACCATGTCGGCGATTACCGTATGGTCAAGTTGTATCCAAACCACCAAAAGACAAATTCATAGAAGACTTTACTTTTATTACAAGACAACCTAATGCTAGAAGTAAGTGCTTTACTTTGGCCGTTGTTCACGTCTCTTTCCTTGGTTTTCTCATTAAATTATTAATTATTTAGTATTTGCTCATGAGTTCAGCAATGATCAGTTGCTCTTATGATGTCTTTACATCTATAAGAGTACAAGAGAATTTTTTTGGCTTTCTTAGTTTATACTATAAGTGCTTGTGCAAACTTCAAATAATAGATGTCTTTGACATTTGTTTCCATCTATGTTGCTTTGTAAAAGTATATGGTATACTCTTACAACCTTTTGTTCCATTGAAGATTATTGACACCTCCTTTGCCATTTAAGAGCTGTAACTATTTGCCATATCCCATCTACTGTTGTTTTTGTTTGTTTCTAGATAACTTCAGAGATCATGCTGCTGACAGTTTGTCATTCAGTATCTCAAGACAAAGATTTCAATGACACTACATGCCTGACAAAAAAACATCTTTTTCTATTTTAAATTTCTGTCCTGTTTTGTCAGTAGGCTGAGAAATGCTGAGGCTTTCTACTGTCTCTTTAATCTTTTTTATCACCCCGGTTGGGTTCTTACACACGAAGAACTTTAATATGTCAATACTGCCAGCTTATCAGTAACTGTTTTTACTAGTGATCAACGACCACATCTTAGTCCAGATGGTGCTGCCATTATCAATATATTTCTTCCACATGTGCCAGTTGTCCCTTTCAAATGAGTATTCTATGATTGTGATTTTCCTTAATGCTTGCTAAGTGCCTTAGTCTTTTTATTGTGCATACCATTGTTGGTTATTAGCTGATGAAGCAAATCAGAGTAGCTATGAGGACTTGCGCAAAGCTGTGATGGAGTATTGGATGACAATGAAAGAATACTATAAAGCTGTAAGTTCTTCTACTACGGCCCACCTTTGCTACTCATGCTTTCCATGAAACTTGTCTAGAGAAGTAGGTAGCATGTCTTTATACTTGTTATGCCATATCTTAGGTTTTGAAAGTTTTTATAGGTATAGACTCCATTGTTCTTTTAATAAATATTTGTAACTTTAACAGGCTGTGGATGCATTCTCTCGAAAGGATTATGAGAATTCACAAGTATTTCTGGAAGAGGTATGCTGTAGATACCTCTTGAATCTTCCACTAACACTTGAATCTAGTGTAATAAAAAGATGTGGTATAATTTTTTCTTATAACTATTGTGAGCTGTCGTGTCCATTTTTACTGAAGTTTGTTGTCATATTTACCAGCTTGTACTTAACTTGTCAAGGTCTTCCTTTCTTCTTTTGGTTCTCTGCCATGATTTTACTTCTTTGACTTCTGGACAGTCAGCTACCTACTAGTTAGTTAAGTGCTTGAAACTAATGGCCCTCTTAAAATTTAACTTCTTTATATGCGCTTGTTAAGGCATTTTATAGTAATTGATCCTTGTAATGCACGCACAGCAGCAGTCATCTTGTAGTCTTGAATCTTTTTCAACATACACCCTTTCCACACATAAAGATGGAGTAATCTGCCATATATTGATGCAAGGTATTGGTGGCAATCTCCTATGAGGTTGAATGAACTTGTTTAAAAAAATATATATAAGTCTTTTTCATCATATTCTCATGCAGATGGTTGCATTGGCAACTTTATAATATTTTTTTAGCACTCTGTTTCTCATCCTCAAATAGAGGTTTTCTGTTATAAGTTTTAAATAGGTTTTGGGCCTTATAATTTCCACGTTAGTTTCCATTGATGTACTTGTTGCCGCTTCTGAAGGGAAGAATTACTGATTTAAGGTTTTACTTTTGGTCTGGGTGTCATTCAATTAAATGCTAATAGAGGTGGATAATGCTTAAAAAGTTACTGAATATCACATCTTTTCTGTAGCATATTCCAAAATTTGAGCCTCGCGTAGATTTTCAGACTTTTTCAAATGCCATTTATTTTATTTAATTAGATTTCTTCCTCTGCTTTATACTAATAGCAATTATTCATTTTGTCCATGTGGAGCGGGTTTTAGGGTAGATTTTATATGAGGAAGGCCCGAGAAGCAGATGAAAAATCTGCTCAAAAGCTTATTGAGGACAGGTTAGAGCAAAGAGTTATGCTTTTGTTTTCTTTATGTTCCTTTACATTCCTTTGCTGCATATTTTAAGTCTTTGACCAGTTGCATGTGAAATGACCTAAAAAGCTCCCATTTATCCCTGCAGCGAGGAGGAAGAATTTTCTCTAAACATGCATTACCTTGAGCCAAAGGATGCTCTGCACCATATGAAACTTCATTTGACCTCTCTTTCCGGTTTGCCATGTTGGTTATCATCTCTAAACCTTTTTTAACTATGGCTGTAGTTAATAACAGGACTCTGATTACATTTTTCTTCATCAGCTTTCTGCTACCTGAAGTTTGTCGTTGGTCTCGATGATGGAGACAAGAAAGATGTCCGGCGGAAGCGTCTGGTACGAGTATTCTGAATATTGGTTGATAACTATATAGTATTAGATTTTTGTATTTATTTCTTATACTATTTTGAATTGTTTTCCCTTTGAACCATTGATGATATGTTCTCTGGTCAGACATAATGTTACCTGTTCAAGTTCTTATGGAATACCAAAAGAATTGGGTTGTATATGTTTGGTTACAGCTGCATACAAATAGAT
The DNA here is from genome assembly GCA_034509725.1 of Sesamum angolense. NCBI lineage: Eukaryota > Viridiplantae > Streptophyta > Magnoliopsida > Lamiales > Pedaliaceae > Sesamum > Sesamum angolense. Next base: position 8,638,544 of record JACGWL010000007.1, on the reverse strand, counting down.
CCATAACTTTGATGACAGGGTGGTCATTTTTCTTACCTTGCTCTCTCTACTCAAAGTTGACTGCTTAAAAACGCAAAATGTAGCAGTAAAATTATGCTTGAAAATTACTGCTCCATCAGTATATGCTTATTTTTATTCTCTGTTAGGACTAGAAAAAACAGTAACATGTGGGATTGTTTATCAGAATCATTCATCATCCAGTGGAAATACATGTGCTTCTCGCAATGTACTGTATAGCATACATAATCAAGTATCCTGACATTTCTGCTGCAGATTACCAAGCTTCTCGAAAAGGAGGGGATTCCATGGACTGAAGAAGGAAATGGATGGACAATTTCAATCCGAGTGGACGAGATTGATCCAAAGAAGCTGAGTTTTGCAAACAAATGAATGGTCACACCTGTCATTTGATTGATATATTATCTTTGAGTTTTGGAACTCACATTCAGGACATCCCTTGTTGATTTCTTCACTAGTTTTAACCCCCGAAAGGACCCTCAGGACCTCCAACTTTCATTTTTTACCTGTCAGTGAACTACATGCACAGAGGAAACAACATTGCTTGTTTTGACAGTATTTATTCTTTGTGTGTTGCATAATTGTTACTGTGCAAAATTTTACTGAAGCGATATGGTTCACCATAGATATTGTTTGTTCCTGGTGTTAACTCCTAGACTTACATTATTTCAGTTAAAACTGATCAACAAAATGCATGCAGTAGAATCAGGAACTGCAGATTGTTGCTCTGTTGACTTGTGTGAAGAGTTAGCTAGTTCTGTCTATTTTCTGTTTTGTGGGTAGATAAACAACATTCTTTCGGGTATAAATATTTTAGGGAAAGAGTGGAGACTGGGGAGTGCTAAATCTTACAGGATTTGGACTTCATTTGGAAAAGATAACAAGAAAAATCCTAACGCAATTTTCCTTGATGATTGTAGTTAGATTCCAATGTCCTGCTTTCTATATGAGATTGCTGTATCTTTGCTTGCATGAAACAGCAAGGATACATTTGATTTTTACTCCATAGACGACTTTGGGCTTTCTTTGGCAAACATAAAGAATGAATTATTTATTGTGTCAGTCTTTGCGTCTCCTTTTAGTAGTTGAGAGTCAGTCCCTTGGTGTTTGTCTGAGTCTCCTTTTAGTAGTTGAGAGTCAGTCCCTTGGTGTTCGTCAGGTCTTTGCAGAATTAGACGATGATGGTGTCAATAGACATATGAATAGAGTAGCACCAATGTAGCCATACCCCAGCAAACCTGGGTAAGGATAAAATCAGTCGATATTACCGCTGTTTCTCAAAGGATTTTCACTGCAAAAATTTCCACAGAACAGTGAGTTCTAATGCAGACAGTAATAATTTGGAATAGTTACAGATGCCGCTTGATGTTTGGGAACATAATAAAATACCCTTGATCCTGAATAATAATACTGACATCCCCTATTATCAATCTAGATTGAGTTAATATACACCCGCAGGTTGTACTAAAATTGTACCACATCAAAATCTGAACTTGTAATAAACACTGCATTTTGATGAAGTTTTACTTTCTATTACTCCAATTTGGTTCCCTCTCCTCCATTCCAAGCTTGCCGGTAAATGCGAGTTCTTTCTTTCTCTCATGGACTGCTCTTCGTTACTGTTAATTTATCACTCTACATATGGTATCCTTCCATCCAAACATACCCGCTCCTTACTGTAGAAGTGAAGCAATTCTCTGTTTTGGTTTCGGTTATGACCCCCAATCAGGATTATTACAATATGTTCAAAATTTCAACAGCTTGGCTGGAAGCACAACTGAAGATGATAAACGTGTTGAGATGTGATGCTTGGAGAAAACTTGAAGCTTTTTTACCTCTACATTTCAACCCACAGACGAGTTTCATTGGTTAGATTATTCGCATGCCTGTGGAAATAGTAAGCATAATCAAGTATCCTGACATTCCTGTCTGCAGATTACCAAGCTTCTGGAGGAGGATGGATGGACAATTTCAATCAGAGTAGATGAGATGATCTGAAGAAACTAAGTTTCACAAACAAATGAAGAGTCTTACCAGTCTTCTGGTATACATCTTTGAGGTTTATCAGCAAATTGTTTATTTCTTGCCCTAACTCTTAAGACTAAGGTTGATTTTGACTAAAGCTGATCAACAAAATGCATGCAGTAAGATCGATTGTCGCTCTCTAGTTCTTCCTATACATTTCTTCGACTACAAATGTAGGGCAAGAAGGTTAAGAGCTTACTGTATCTTTGCCTGCATGAAACAATGAGGTTTACTCCACAAGGGTTTGTTTCGTATGCGTCAAAGAATCATACATACAATGGATCTTTGCAAAAAGAAAAGAAGAGAAAGTTTTAACACTTAAAAGCAAATAAATTGTAGGGCCAATAACTCTTTCAATCTCAACTCATATATACATACAAGGGACTATATAGTGTTTTGGTGGTGGGGCCAAAACCAAGTTAGTGAAAAAGATTACTTTCACCACGGAAATAAAGTGCCATTAATTAGCTTATGTGAAAACACTAAACTGGCATTGAAGGTCATTTCAAGAAGCTCATTGTGTCAGTCTTTGCGTCTCATTTTGATCGTTGAGAGTCTCAATCAGCAATGGAGGAGCATATTGAGCAGTTCCTTGGTGTTCATCTGAGTCTTGGCAGAACGAAAGGATGATGGTATCGATGGACATCTCAACCACTCCGAAAAATAGAGTAGCAACAATGTACCCAAACACCCAGCATACCTGTACAACAATAACCTCATCACTCAATATTTCCACTACTCTCAAGGGTTTACACAGTTATACTTTCCATAGTAGCACCGACAATACTAATTTGGGACGATCACATTGACAGAGCTGGATATTTGAGCATATTACAATAAGACCCTCAGTTTTCAATGAAAATTTGTACTGACGTCTGTCCTACAGTAGTGTTAGGAGACGTCTGTTTGAGATTACATATTTCTCTAGGTCATCTGGTTTTCAAATGGGAATTTGCAATGTACAACATGATTGCAGCTGCTCTAGTTTAATTTTCAAAACAAAGAAGTGTTTTTGTAATATGCCAAAACTTATCCCTATTACTCTTTTTGTCCACAAAATTAGAGAAGAAATGCTACCATCTTTGCAGATATCCAATATATGAAGAGAAAAGGACAACAGAAAGAGCTAATAAGTATTATCCCAGATACTTATAGCTTTTCAATCAGCATGAATACAAAATTCATCATAGTGAAATTCTTAAAATGGCGTACCAGGACAGGAAACAGCGGTGAGGAGATCTTGTTGTGCGCAGACTTATATCTATGAGTGTCCAACATCAGAAACGCAAAAAGTGCACTGGTAAGGCTGACACATAGCTTCCCGAGAAAGAGAATCACGTCTCCTATGACATTCACCTTCCCAATCCTCAGGATGTTACTCATGATCAACTCTGTTGCAATCTCAGAAGCTTTAAAGAAACCTTTTCCTGTAATTGCAATCTGCAAAGATGGATATCACCATAGTACGAAGGACAACAATTAGTTCGCCAGATACAGGAATGCTGGTCAACTAAATGGCAAGCATCACAGGGATATAAGCTAGCAAAGTATCATGCAAATGCAATACTTGATCACCTTTTAATTCAAAATATTCTGCAAACCAGAGATTTCAACTGACCATGATGTAAGCATTGCGATTTACAGATCTGATGATGCATCCAATACACTTGAGGCAACATTGTGAAGTCTGATATATCACTTTCCCTATCCAGCTTTGAGGCATAGAGTTAACAATTTTAAGCTTCCGGCGTAGCGCTTCAAGTATAAATCGAATTGATTCAACAAACGACACAACTAGAGAACCAAGAGCAATAGATCCTAGACTGTATCGTACAAGCCGCTTCATTGAAGAAAAAACAGGAAGGAAGGGGATTTCTGGCTGCATTAGGAAGGGAAAAAAATATTGGTGCTGTTAAGAGAACTTTTTTAGTGCATATATAAAAATTAATTATCATCCAGTGTCTTACCGATGCTTCCCCTCGAGCCCAGTAATAAGAAGCAACAGAACCTGCAATCACTGTTGATGAGCATGCGATGATAAACTGAGTAGCCCAGTAGCCACCAAATAGGTGGAAAAGGATTGCAGCAGCAATATGAGAAGTGTACTGAATGCTATAGCCACAGCAACTATTACAGCTCAACCTCTTTGCTTTGAGGTCATAAGCACAACAATTAGCACCACAGTCATTTTGTACAACACTTCCAGAACTGAAAAGGTGAAGAGCAGCTGATAACCAGAACATGTAAAAAATAGCCAGTATGGCATATGGTATAACAGGAAAAATTATCAGAGCCTGGACTTCTCCAATGACCTTCGCAGCAACCTAGAATATATGGTTGAACTGATCAGCACAATAAGACATGAGGGAGATGAAAACGAGAAAGGCATGGAACATTTACAATAATTTAATCATAGGTCAAAAGCAGGGTGCTAATTTTTAAGACGGTGGAGACTCCTATTCATGAGCATGGAAAAGAAAAGAATCAGATTGGAAAAGGAGGGAAAGTTTTCTCTTGCTTACATTTTGTTTTCCATTCAAGAGAATTAAAGTAAATTTACAAGAGAAAGATGAGAGCATGTCTGAGAAGTTAAAAAGTTTATAAATCTTTTGTCTTAGATGAACTCTGATATGTGGCGGGTCCAAAGAATGATAGAACACGATGTGATCTAAATCCAGCAACTCAGGCCTCTTTCTGGGTCAAAGGTTTGACATATTCCATAGCTACCTAGCCCAATAGCAGAATTACACCCCAAACGCAATACAAAGGATTCCATTTCATGACTTTTTTAGATGAGTTCCTATAATAGAATCATTCATAACCTGCAATGTTCTAAGCTAAAAGTTGAGGTTCGATGCTTAATATTAGACAAACCACTGCAAATAGTTAGGGAAGTCGAAAAGCTTCCAGATGTATATGAATAACATACAAACAATTAAGTATGCTACTTCCTGTATATTGCTGGCTAGTGCAATTTTTCTAATATCGTGAAGATAACTTGCCTTTAGGACAGATGTTGCCATAAGGATACGGCGGACTACTGCAATAGAGGATAGGAAAGCAACAATCATGAGAACGGTCATGAAGACAGCTGCCGCATGGAGATGATTCAGCTCCTGAACAAGGCACAATTCACATGAGAACATTTCTATAGTGACTAACAATAATAGGCAGAGTTTAGTAACAAAGAATTGAGGCTTGAGGAGAAGGACTTGAAGCCTCTTCCTTTCAAATTTTAATGGATTGGTCCAACTTTCAAACCTAGGTGTCCAACTTAGAGCATCAAAAGAGAACATTGAACTTGTAAGAGTATCAGGAATTTAAATCCTACCCTTGCGGACACATGATAATATGGGTCATGCTCACCAATGATTGGGGAGATGGCATCATTTCCAATCCATCCAGCTGAAAAGCATGGAGAAAAGCATTTCAAAATTAAATTTTTGTAAACAAAAAATTTCAATTAAATTGTTCTATAAAGAGACTTTCAAATTCACAGCAGGAAAACTGAAGGAAAAAATAATATAATATTGCGTTGACAAGTATGATCCAATTCCAAAGTTTAAAAGGTACATAGGAAATGTTCCACAGCTCAGGATCAGATAAAACAAGATAATGTACATACAAAAAAATGACTAAACCAATGAGCAGATATTGGTTCAGCTCCTGAAGAGCAACACCATTTCTGCGATGATCATCATTTCTTACATTTTAGAACTTCACAATCCAACTTCTTCTGTAAAGGCCTAATATTACCACTATGATCAAATCTAGAGTTGGAAAATCCATAAGTACAGTTTGATTCCCAATAAGCGCTCAGCCGCTAAAGCAATGTGATGAGAAGATATTCTAACCTTTCACGTAGTAGAACATTGTCACAGATATAATGAGCATATTGAAAAGAATCACTGTGACCCATGGCATTCCAGTAACAAAATGACGGATCATCAAAAGCCAAATGATTGATAGGAACAGCGGCAGAAATCCTCCACAAACGAGCAGTACAGGCCAAGATTTTCCAACGTCAGCCACATATCTCTGGAGACAGACAACAAGGGCATATTTTATGAATTACTGCATGAAACAGCTATGGCATAAACACTTACTCAGAATAAGATTCCAAATCTTTTCAGATTATTAGATTAACTCAAGAGTAATTTACATTGAGAACCTTGCCCAGCAGCCCTCAGCACCATGAAGTTTCATTAACATGCGTGAAAATGGTAGTAAGTTGCATAAAACTTCACTAAAACTAAACAAATCATGAGGCAAGATACCCAACTTTTTTAGAAATGGTGAAAACAATGTCTTCAATAGTTAGGATGAAAACCAGGGATGGATGGGTCACTAACAGGCCATTAGAGGTTTACATGCTCCTATAGGCGTAGTGACAGGAAATGTGGAAGTTCATCTAACCTTTAGTACTGATGACCTAGAGTTAATTGCTTTGTGGATGGATTTATCAATCGCAATGTCCTCTATGACTTTCACCCCTCCCATCTGCTGCCAATGCGTCAAAGATACATTTGATGCACGCGCAATGAACTGGCAGGTCCAATAAACTGACAAGGTAAGTTGAAAATAGAGAGTCAACATCAAGTCTCCAGAACAAGTATTGGTGTTACTAATCAGGAAACGAAACAAAATCGAATATAATCAGGCACCAACATGCTAAACAATTTTGCCTTATTCATGGCAATTTCTCCAGAGAAAAGGTCAATACTTGTAACACTTTACCATTTACACTAGGAAATATAACTGGATAGCAGGGACCCTGAAGCTGAAGAGAAGTGTTCCTGAGTTCAGGAGTCAGGTCTGCAAAATAATCATAATTTCTGTCAATCCAGTCATCAACTGAGATATGAATATCTCCCTCCGGATAGTCACAGACCCAATTGAGTCCGTCCTCGGACGGAATAGGACAGTCCATCAAGCAAATACTCCGAGCATTGGAGAGCTGGAATTTGCTCCCCTTTACACCAGTTTGGTAAACCTGATTAGGATTTAGCCAATATCTGAGTTCCAATTCACGGAGATCAGGGTCAGCATGTCTATCGCCACACACATTCCCTTTATAGTCCAGCCCATAGATTAGCCTGCCACACCACAACATAGAAAAAGAAATTACATAAAAGGGAATGGAAGAACAAAGTAATGAACACATTAAAAAAACACGTAAAAAAAGAAACAGCAATTCTTGAAAAGATAAGCCCTTTCTAATCCAAAAAAATTCCTTTAGCTTTTCGTTCCCTAATAGTTTCTATGTAGTCAGAAGAAGTGCCCGAATGATAGAATCCGAAATGGGAAGTGTTAAACATCCGATGTAACCCAAAATTTGGCAAGATTCACACACAAGATAAAACTTTGATACTCAAGCAAACCTTATGAAGCATTGAAAGGCCACACAAAGCCAAGAGTTCTGTCGCCAGCACCAGCCACCAACATTCATCCCGCACAAAAAAGAGGGCTCAAACATCCGAAAGAAAAAGAGAAAAACAGTATAAATAAAACCCCCAAAGCCCGGAATCTCCCAAATGTAAATGCAATTTTTTACTCAAAGAGAAGCGAAAAAGTCAAAAATTTTCCAGTAATAAGCACTAAAAAAATAGATCCAGAAGTGCAAAAAAGCAGAACAGACCCATCTAGTGTATCAAGAAAATGGTAAAAAAGCAAGCAGCTTTTTGGTTGCTTACCTCGATGGATTTCCCTGGTTGAAACCAAAGCTGGAGTTAACAATCATTGCCACCCAGAATGCGATGAATATAACAAGAAACACCACATCCCTGCATTTCCTGTTGTGTTTTATGATATCATTGCTCCCATTCCCCATCCCACCATTCCCATCACTAGACGATGGATACTTCCCTATCACTGGACCCAATGGTCCTCTCATCTTTCTTCACTGCCTCCGTATATCTGCTGCAAATATAGAGAGAGAGAGAGAGAGAGAGAAAAGAAACAACTAGCAATGTTCTCCCGCAGAGTGTGTGTGTGTGTGAGGGAAATGGGAAAGGAGAGTGGAGCAGGGGGGGACAGTGGAGGAGAAAGTAGCAAGAGGGAGTGTGAAAAGGGACAAGAATCCAACAGAGGTTTATGGGAATATATTTTTCTGCTAATTTGTTTAAGTAACATTATAGATGTTGGAATGGTGTTAAGACAAACACATACATACCCACACTATTTGAATACGTTTCTTCTCGTAATGTTAGAAAAATTTAAAAAGAAACCAGTACTCACCACATAAATTTTAATATAAATTGATTTGATCTCACATGAATTAATTATAATAAATATAATACATTTATCATATAATTTATAAAAAAATAATTAATTTTATAACAAATATGTTATACTTGCTCTATAATTCATTGAAAGCAATAAAAAAATTTCCTCCTCACCATTACATTTCCAGCTACCTTCACTGTTCTTCTGCTGGAGCATTTGGAGTCAAGAAAAGAAATATTAGTTATCAGTATTTTGAGAAAATATCTGACGACATTTTACCATTAAAATCTCTCCCTTTTTAGTGCAAGAACGTAGCAGTAGCTTTGAGTGTGAAAGGGAAAGTTGTTAATAGTGTGCTGTCAATTTTTGTTATTTGACTTTCCATAGTTGTTTTTGTTGGGATAATCATCAATTCATGTCTTCTCATCCAACGTTAGATTCTGTGTTTTAATTCTCATTACTAAGCACTAACATTTGGCAAATTTCAGTTTCATTAAATGTGGTTTTGGTAATTATCCATAATATTGAAATATTATTTTATATAATTTTGAATTATGATTTTCAATTGTTGGGCAAAAGTAGAGGAATAGATGTTCAAACTATTTATTAGTAATGCGGCATGGCCCAACCCAAGAGACAATTATTGAAGCATATATTTTCTTTTTCTTTATTTAATTGAAAATAATCATTGTGAGTATGAATAATTATTATTATATTATAAGTAGTAATAAAAATCTGAAAATGACAGTTTCCAACAGTGGGGGCCTTGGGGCTGGAAAAGAGAGTAGCGCGAGATCAAGCATGCGAAAGCCGTTTTGGATTATTTGTCTTGGTCTGCAGATTGGACTTGGGGAAGCGTAATTCCAGGATTTTCTATCCCTAGTTTTGGACCATCATTGGACCTTCTTTTTTTCACTTTCTCCCAGATTAAAGAGAAGTCAAGTCCACACCACAACGGAGTTAATTCTCGGTGATTTCTATCAATCAAGATCCTGCTGATTAGACTGGGATTGGGATTTATAAATCCCGTTTCACAACGTTTTAAATTGATGATTTAGATTTGATCTGGAATTATTGAGCGAGAGAGAATGATAGTGGGATCTGATGATATATGAAATTAAAAAATTACAAAGATATGTCCTTTACTGCTGTTGTCATTACTTTCAAAAATAATCCAAATACAAGTTTCAATAATTCAAATTGTGTTTTAATTTGGAGAGGACTCAATTTAGGGCGGTTCAAATCCATCACAATAGTTCGAAAAGAATTCAAAATAAATTATAAAGTCAAATTATTAACTCCAGGGGCTATTAAACCCTACACATAACAGCCCTTTCATTGTTTAGACTCTGATATTCTACAGAAATCCATACAAAACTAAGGCGCTCCAAAACCAGAAACTCATATGAGAAGCATCCATTTGATGATAAAAGATACAGGACCGGAAAGCAACTAAGCCCGATAAACACCGTCGTTCCTGGAAAAAGTGTAGTATGAGTGGCAATACATCTGGATCCAAAGGCTACTTTCGTCTTCTCTCTTACTAGTTAGTAAAGAAATCAAGAAGCATATATTTGATGATTCATAAACTAGTGATTGATTACTGGGAGCGCTGCTTAACTTCTCACATAGCAATATCTGGATCCAACCTTCTCTGAATAGCAGCTGCCGCCTGTCAATCAGGAGAAAAACTTGCCAGTTAGCAGACAGGGTGGATATGGATTCTGAGTTAAAAGAATCAAGGTTGTTATGCTCACCTCAAAGTTACCAAGCTTGTACTGGTAAGCCATCTCTTCTCTGAGTTGAGCTTGCTCTTTCATTGCTTGAGCCTAGAAAACCCAACAGTTCAAGCACAAATGAATGGAGTGACAAAGGTTATCAATAATCCCTAGAAATGGACAAGAATGAGATTCGATATGCAATACTATACCATTCCGCTCTGCATGGAACGCTTCAATTCTTCCACTTGTTGTTCCTTCTGCCTTTCACGCTCTAGCTGTAGTTCTTGCCTGTAAAGAGGACAAGACCAAGAAAAGAGAGGAATGATTTCAGCAGCTTAACATGTGTAAGAACGACAGGAATGGTGCAAACAGGATAGGAAACTCAATTATTCACGGTCAATATAGTTCGCATTCCATATGCATATTCAGTAGATCGCTACTTTCGCCTACATCGGGCCACATCTTTTACTTTACTGGCAGAATGTTATGAATATAATGAGTTATATCTTAAGTTTTCAACTTATATTGAAAAGAGAAATCGTCTAGCTCTTTCTCTAAGTCTTGGTAGATTCCTTGGGATCATATCAATTTTCCCCTTTCATGCAGTGATGGCAAAGCTGAACTTCTAAACCATGAAAAGACCATATGATTGAACTCCAGTTGAAATCAAATCCTTCTTTAGTGATTTCATATGCTCCGTTCAAAGATATAAGCAGAAAGGTTAAATAAAATAACAGGCTCTCAAATTCATTCACTCTGTGGATTTGGACAAGAAGGTCTGAACCAAAGGCAGGATAGAAAATTCTGAAAGTGAACCCATTATTTATTATGTTGGATACACTTACAAACATAATCACTCGAAGAAAGCATGGCAATTTATAAATGTACAAACAAAATAATAATGACTAGAACAATATGAAAAATTCAAAGTAAAAACTTTACCGTCGTTGTTCTTCATCATTAAATACAGTACGCTCTGACTCAACTACTTTAGTGAATCCCTTTTTCATTTCCTTTTCAATTTTACGCTGATAATAAGCATCAAGGTTGTAATATCTGCAACCATAAAGAAGAGGAGTCATGCAGCCACCCAAGATGGAGTGAAGGACAAACTAACTGCCTATCCTCGATACAATAAGTCGTCTTGAAAACCAAAGAGTTCTGAGGTAAGCTAAATGTATCATGTTCCAGCCAAAAATTCGTATATAAATTACAGGAAATAGTCCAGAGCACAAGATTAAAATGCATGGCTGATGAATAAAAGAAAAAAAGATAGAAAAGAACAATTGAAGGAAGAAAAATCAGCACAGAAAAATTAAAGGAAAGAGGACTAACTTTTTAGATGGGAAGGTAGCTGTGTTATGGTCTTCCATAAAGCTGCATTTGATACAACCATTAGGGAATCTTGACATGAATTATGTCTGTCACTTAAGAAGACAAAAACAGTAAAAAGGAAGGCCAACTTAAAAAGTATATGAACATATAATGAATTACTCTTTAAATAGCTGCTTCTCTTCCCAATTAGCCAAACTTTCCATGTTCACCTGCTCAAAAGAAAAATTTTGAAACATTCAGAGCCATAGACATGCTCCCCAGAACCGTGTGGAAGTGATGCAAACATCCACGTTCTCATAATGATGCTCCATATTTAACATGTAACATAAAATGGAAGAAAATCGAAAAGGAAAAGCAAGGTAAAGCAACATTTACACATCAATGCCAAAAGCAAAGCATACAGGACACATGTAAAACAGAATTTTGAGCCATGGATAATGAACTCTAATTTTACTAGAAGTGTGCAGATGGAAATGTCATGAGAATCTCAGGAGAATATGATGGAGGACTGGAGAGGGCAATTAAATTCATCAAAATGGAATACCTTTTTCACTTCAGCTAGCCATGCAGTAAATTCGGGTCGTTTATTCCTGCATAAACCAAGGTAATTAAACAAAAAAGTGTCGGCAAAATGGCTGCAGATTCTTATGTAAACGAAACTAGCGGAATCCAAAAGCAAATGTAATTATTTGCAGAACGCACCAGGAAAGAATGAACTCCACTGCATTTTAACATGGATCGAAGACTAAAAGGAGCAATTACAGTTGCAGTGCATATGCCTTCAAAATCCACCAAATAGCATATTCAAACAGCTACAGAGCAGATTTTGAGCCATTATATGTAACTGTTACTTAAATACAGCTATACGAAGTTCCAAATTTTACTTTGCTCGGCCATGACATCACCTCTTACCTCAACAAGATGGACATGTTATATTCCTATTAGCAGCATGTCTCAAATTTACTAATGGCCAAAAATCTAGCTTGATAGAGCCAAGATTTACCACAGTTATCAAGATCATGAATCGGAAGGGGGCAACTAATTTAAGCCAATATATTAACAACTTGCGATCTACATGCTTGACCTCCAAACCATATACCCTTCTGGCTTCAGACTGTGAAGTTAAAATCTAACATTACAAAATTAGTGAAGAACCATACTTTTTCCTATGTACAGTATATCAATACTTCTTCAACCTAAGGTAATGACAGAATTTCATAAAGAATCAACATGCAAAAAAAAAAAAAAAAAAGCATGCTGCAGTATTATGGAATAACCTAAATAATTCCCACTGGAAGTAGCTATCTTTGTCTTATTAGCCATGAAGATGGAAAATGAGCTTGGCAAAGCCATTTTAATCACTACAATGATTTTGGGCAAAACTCCCAAACTTAGGCCGGAGCCGGACTACCCTTTTTCATGGCTGTATCCATAAGGCGACCAAGCTCCTATTAGAGTTTTCACTTCAATTTTCTAAATTAACATATGATACTGTGTCAAATTCTGATTCAGCTAACACCACATCAAATCTAATACTAGCAGACAAGCTTCTATTCAGTTTATAACAAGAAATGTCTCATTCTACTAATTCTGCTAAATAGCTATACGATTGTACCAAAGACAAGAACCAAAAGGCAAAGAAATCGCATCCAAACAGCAATCAAGCAACGCCGAAATTTCCCAATAGCTTCCAAAGTTAACATTACCAAGCATGAACCAGAAACAAACTACAACAAACACAAATTAACTTTTAATATTGCAAAATCGTGAAAGAATCAGCACTCATACCACATATCAGTTTCTCTGATAATCCCATACTTCCCCCACGAACTAGTGACAGCGCCTTTCTTCCCCTTATCTTTCCCCTTCTTCTTATCCTTCTTCTTTCTCCTTTTCTTCTCCTCTTCTTTTCGTTTCCTCTTTTTGTCCTTCTCCTTCTCCCTTCTCCGCCTTTCCTTCTTCTCCTCCCTCCTCCTCCTCTCTTTCCTCCGCCGCCTCCTCTCCTCCTCGGAATCCGACTGCTCCGAATAATCCGACTCCGAATCCGAATCGTAAGAGTCGTCATCGTACTCAGACGAAGATGAATAAGAGGTGCTGTCCCTCGAGCGTCTTCTCCTTTTACTCTTCTTGTTCTTGGTCCGTTTTCTGCTACCTAGGGATTTTCTGGATTGCTCGTCGGAATCGGAGTCTGAATCAGGGTCGGGCTCCGAATCAGAAGATTTGGATTTACGGTGGTCGCGTTTGGAAGGAGCAGCTCCATTTTCTATTTCGGGATGTTTGTCTCTGTCCTTGCCCATTTTCTGTTTTCACTGGGTATTGTACCAACGATGCGCTCTCTTATACTGAATCGCAAGCTACAAATTACAATAACACTAAATAGTGAGTAATTATAAATAAATTTAAGAAAAAACAAATATATATATATATATATATATATATATATATAAGTGATTGGGCTTCAAACTTAAGGCCCACTTTTTATCCTTGAATTGGATAACCCAACAAAGCTAAGAGGCCCGTCAACTAGGACCAATGAGGCCCATTTTCAATTTGGGTTTCAAAATTAAGGCCCTCCTTAGCCTTATAAACTAGGCCTCACTCGCATAGTCCCATTGTAATTTGTAAATATCATCATACACGTTATGTAATTGAATATTATTTTTAAACTATATATCAATAAAATGATGCGTACTGGAGTCCAGTAATACCACAATGGTCAAATGATCTTTATAGTAATTCTAAGATTAAAGGAGGATTTTTATTTGTAAAATAGGAGTTAGTACTTCGATACTTAGATAAGCATTTGAATTACTGAATAAATAATTAAGAAACTCGAAATAACGTAAAAATAATGGTGTAATAATATAGTGAATTGATAAAATATTGACATAAAGTGATAGTGATCATGTGGAGTGTGAAAATGTGTAAGAAACTTGCTGGAAATTGAGGAAAAAGAATATGTGAGAGTGAATGATAATTGTTAACCGTTATGATTGTATGATGACCTTTATTTATAGCTGATTAAGAGCAGAATTAGAAAGTTACTTGCAGCATATGATAGATCGTTCAAAATTGCGTGCGTTAGTTAACTAAAAATATAAATTACGATTTGGACTTATTTGGACGAGGATATAACTATTTGAATGGGTCTTGCCCTATCAACTCGATATCTACAGATTCTATTTTACCTGTTGTACACAAGTTGGCCAACACGAAAGTACAGGGAGTATGTTAGAGATTATCAAGTGTGAGATGTCCTCAGATGTCATGAATGTGTATGATGTGGCATCTATATATTGTATACTGAGTCATCCTATTGTATTGATCAGCTTGTTATTGCGCCAGCCAAATTAGTGTAAATATAAAAATTATGAGTTTCATACTTTACTCATGGGCCAACAAATCAGGCTTGGTAGACTAATCAGTGAGAGTCCACTTCTTTTATTTTGGGCTCTAAGAAAAATAGTTGAAGCCTAGAAGGGTATTCAAAAATTAAAATAAAAAAATAAAAAATGATACTTATCATATAATTAATTTAAATTTAAATTTTATTTTTTATTACACCCATAAATTCACAATATGTATATGTTACTGAATGAATACGTGATGTAGAAAGCTAAAAAATAATTAGTCAGAGAAAAAAAAGTAGGAGACATTAGAAGTAAATGTATCGATATCATATTAATTTATCAGTACAACAAATTAATCATCTATGAACCCAGATGATTATATCTTGTCTTGGTACAATCCAACCAAGCAAAAATTAATATTATTTCTATTGTTGCAAATCACAATATTTTCCTGAACTTAAGGAATTCTTTTTTTGCAAACATACATATAATTATATATAGTATTAAAAAAGGGAATATTTAATTAATAATTAAATATCCATGAACCATTCAAAAAATGCATGTTCATGGAAAATCAAAGCTTAGTTAATTATTATATATATGTATCCAAATTAATAATTTATGAGAACTGATTGTGGGAAGCAAAGGTCTGCCCGAAGTTCCATGAAGAAGGTACGACGTTGAGGAATTCCAGTGTCTTGCCGTCGACCAAAGTGAGCCTGAACGACAGGGTTTGGGCCCGGACGTCGAAGTGGGTCTGCCAATTGGCGCCCCAGTTGCGTTGCATGGGTGTCCAGGTTCGGGTTCTGGAGCCCCGGATCCATGCACTCTTGATGTCGCCACTCCCGCCCACGTTGGAGATCATGATCATGTTGAAATTGGGTTGACCCTTCAACGTGAACCGGACTCCCCCTCTTCTCTTGCATCCCACCCTGTAATTAATTAATTAATTAATTAATTAATTGAATTTTGATGGGTCATTGCATGTAATTAACTTAATAATTAATTACTGTAGTGGTGTGGTAGTGCTACGTACCTTCTGTAAAGTACAGGAACTATGCCCTCATTTCCCTGTCTGGCAATGCGAAAGAATGCGGGCATGGACATGTCGAAGTGGTGTTGCGGCGGATCGCACCACCCGCCGTGGTTGTTGGAGGGGCAGAAGTTGGTGGCCGTGACCGTGACCGATGCGCGCCGGAGGCACCACTTTCTGTCCAGCCTGTTGTTGCATATAACCTGATAGCAAGCGCCGCAGGCCTGCCCACCTCGGAATAGTGCACCGCTCACCGCCGCCGTGTTTATGCCGAAACCAGCTTGGTAGCTGTTCTCGTACCCACAAGCTCCACCTGAGAAATTAATTTATATTCATTTAATAAGACTACGTACCAAATAGAATTGATTCATCATAATTAAATTAACCATAGTCTATATATATATATATATACATATTCAACTTATCCATAAATTCGAAGTAAAATAAATGCATATATACAGTCTGATCATTCCTTTCTCATTGTTTGAACCTACAAGTTAAATTACATCCCACATTATGCTATCAAATAAAGTACATAGAAAAATTGTAGCTCGGACCGATTAAACTAAACTTGAATCGCTCATATGACAAGTACAATGTATTTATTGTATAATTGTATACAATTCCAAAAAAGGGAACAATCACATAGCAAGTGCAATGCACTTGTTTTGTAATTGATTTGGTCAAGCCAAAGGGTAAAATTTTTTTCAAAATACATATTGGGATTTTTATTTCAAAACTTATATATTATCTATTTTGTTTCATTTAACATATACACAACGCGTGTGTGTAGTGTGTTTTCAAAAACTTGTAAAATATTTTTTTTGCGCAACTTCATTTTCATTCACTTACAAATTACATATCCAATACAACTGCATCTCTCTATTTCAAAAAAACGTGAATAACCACTAATTTTCATGACCCATTATTCCGATATCTAACAGATCAATATATAAACTGAAAAATATATAATTTATTGAGACACAAACAAACACAAAAAGCAATAATAATAATAATCTTACCAAGAGTACTAGGATTTTGATTACCCCCATAGAAAGTGGCACGAGCATTAAGCCAACGACTACCAACTTGCCCATTTATCCCCTCCAAACCCACAACTAATACAAAACTCCAAAGCCAAACACACAAACAGCTCGCACTTGCCATATATATTACACCCTCTTGCTCTTCTTCTTTCAAACAATAAACTTGGATGAGATGAAGGAGGTAATCAACTCTCCATTTATAGATATAACTCCGAAGCATAACTAAACATGCATGTTCATGTCTATGGTACGCGCTTCTACCTGTCGGTGATTAATGTTTGTATATATGATCATTCCACATACACCTACTGTTTCATTATGCAAACGCATTTAATGAGGCAACGGTTTTTCCTTCCTTTTAAAAACGCGTTTTTCTCACAGTACGGAAAAGGGTACGAATTATAGTATTCGGATGATAATGAGTGAGAAAGCAGGAGCATGTGAGGGTCAGTTTATGCACATCTGTTTCGGATTTACTTGTCGGTGATGATTCTTGGGGCTGAACTATTCAATCATAAAATTAAACTATAGCTATAGGTAGCTAGTAATCGTGTTTTTGGAAGTCTATATGTACGTAAATCGCGATTACTTGTAACTCAGATTGATAGGATATTTATATGGAAGGGAAGAAGTTGCTGTATATGTATAGATACATAGTATCGAAGGAGGGAACTTTCCAAGTCTATGTATTAAAAAACTACATATGCGCAGATATTAGTCAAAAGTTGCTGCTTCGATGATATTCAAATTTTAATTTCATCAGACAAATAATTATAATAATTTGGCACCGATGAAAAATTGATTTTTAGGCGATTTCCAATAATACTCATGTCGAGGAAATGTTTTAGATTTTAATTATACAAATAAGAGGTGTAATTTGTGTTGATTTATTTATCTCTAATAAGGTGTTGATCATTTATATTCTGTAGGGGTGTTTCAAATTGTAATGTAAATTAAATTAAATAAAAGTGTTCAGAAATACATTTTTTGCTTATGGTTCTACCAAGTTAAAACAAGTTAGTAGTTGTGAACTGGTAAGAATGTACCTAGCTTAAGACAGTTCTGCACATAAGTAGAATGGTTTTTTTCTTGGCTAGCTGCTTTTTATATATTCTGAAAAATGCCCTTAAATTAAAGAGTAGTCTGTAATTTCACAAATAAGCTGATAATACACCAATTCTTTACTAACCCTTCTTTATTATTACTATTATTTTTTCTGCTAACAACAATAAATGTATTTATAATTAAAATCTACCCTATTATATTCAAACACTCCCAATTCTTACGTAATCACTTATCTACTTCTTCTAAATTAAGTATATATTTTTTATAAAAGTATTTTTTTTTTTTTTTCAGACGCTTCCTATCACTTAGTTGCCCAATACTCTCAGCCCTAATTAACAGATTCAATTTCAATGATATTGGGCTTGTAGTGAACCCAACTTCCAAGCTGAATGGGCCACGCTCACTATTAGATATTTGGGTTCTTGGAAAAACCTTCCCAACCTTCTCCCTAATCATCTGGCTCAAAGAGCAGTTAATTGTAGTAACAAAAATTCAAGTGTCAATCCAAATTCATCACTCCAAACTAGTCAGAAATACATACTCCGTACATACGCAGATACAATAATAATTTATTAAACTAAAATAAAAGGAATAAATTGATGAAAGAAGATCCACATGTATAAAGAAAAATATGAATGAGTGGAAAAATAAGTGAGGAGAAATATTTACTTGAACATGGAAAATGAAAAAACAAAATAGATAAATAAATTTTATATTAAAATTAAATTGACATACCAAAAAATATAGAACACCAAAATCATCCTCTTACATATATGTAAGATATATATATGCCAAAGCCACCAATTCTGATAGAGCCTAAAATGATCTATCGAATGGACCTACTAAAAGTTCAAAATCCCCCGACTCTAAATTCATTAATCCGAATATAACGTTAAAATGATTTACCAAAATAGTGAATAAATCCGTTTAAACACTTGCACATTGTATTTTTACTTCACTACTATGCTACAGCATGGGTTGAGCAAGCATCAACAAAGGGGTCCGCATTGCTGAAATTGCAACAAGCATCCTCACGACGAAGAACAAATAACTATAAGAAGAAAAGTTTAAAGAGTCGAGAACCACATTCCAGACTCTGCACATGAAGATTTTGTCCCAATATCATAGTATTATATACTACTAAAGAATATCATGTACAGAAAGAAAACCTCATCCATCAGAAGAATCCGTGATTGATCCGTAGAAACAGCTCTCTAGAAAAAACTACATATATCAATTCTGCAGCCTACTGCTTTTCAGCACAGTATTCACAATTTATACACAGCTATACAACAATGATGTGAAAACTAAAACAGGATGAGGCACAAAATGATGCAGCAGAAGAGAAAGATGGACACTCTGTTAAGTGACTCGTCCAGCTGCATTTCTTGCCTTCTTAACCTTGGGCTACCATTTCTCGGAATCGGGTAAGAATTTGGATACGGATAGGCAAATAAATTCGTGTCCGAGCTCCCAAAATTCTAGCAAATACCAATTCACCAACCATACTAATTGTTGGGCTGAAGAAACTGGTTGGTGAAGTGGCTCCAAATGTAGGAGGTGCTGTTGAGGTATAATTGCTGAATGGATGGGAGAAGTATTGTTGTGGATGAAAAGCCTGGTTCTGTGGCTGAAATGTGTTTCCATTATTTCGCTGATGTAACTCAGAAGCGGCAGATAACAAGGTATTCATCCCAACTGCTGGTGGCCTGCGAGGTATGGCCAAATCCAACTGGGATTTCTTGGATTCAGATGGTGACGTACCTCGACCATAGAGGGGAACCAGTGAGGAAGTAGAGATGTGTGCCTTACAAACAGCACACTTGGGTCGCTCATCTGACTCAAATGAGTT
This sequence comes from Sesamum angolense, assembly GCA_034509725.1. NCBI lineage: Eukaryota > Viridiplantae > Streptophyta > Magnoliopsida > Lamiales > Pedaliaceae > Sesamum > Sesamum angolense. The sequence continues at coordinate 8,618,874 of JACGWL010000007.1, read as the reverse complement.
GCTCTGGACCTGGAGCCATTTGTAAATGCATGGCCAACAGTATAGGTGACCACAAAGGGTGACCACGGGTTCATGACACGAGTCTAAACAAATATTGCAGTCAAAGCACCCATCTAAACTTTCTGCCACTGTTGCCGATGGTGATACTGAATTCCATTTTTGTTTATGTGAGACACCCCCCTCAGATAGAAAATGCATGTTTGTGGCACCATAGTTTTGCTGAAAAGCCATGATAACTGCAGAAAGAGAAACCAAGGTAAGAAATATTAGGGCTGCAATAGGGGAAGTAAATTGTTCATATGAACAGGCCATGCTTAAAACAGGCAGCATGCAAATCCACATGTTCTACATGTTTGATTAAACATAGCATGTCCTATATCAGTAATAGAAAAATTAGTGGGGTACCCCTTCCCCAAAAGAGTATTTAAAGCCCACAAATCAATAATAGAACCAAGCACCACCCCAAACATAATCATGAAGTACAAAAAACAAAAAGCTAAAGCAAAATTATGTATAATTTCTGAGCATATAATTAGTCAAGGCTGATGATCCATTGAGGAAACAAATAGACATGTCAATTTGACATGCAGGAAACACTTGCTAAAACTTCTGAAAAGATCCACCTTTAGTCCACAAAAGTAATAGAGGATGGTCTAATATGTCCCTAGTCATTTTAAATAAATGGACAGAAGAGGAGGTATCAGCCATCCTCCCTTCCAATATCCCTCTCTTTTGGAAGGCTAGCATAGTCACAGTTTGAAATAAGAGTCATGCTTTCTGCTTTTCTTTAGGAGTTCAAGTTTGGCAATAATACTTACAGCACCTATATATCATTGAAAGAAAACCACAAACAATAACTCACCGGCATCAGGCATAATGCATCACATTGTTGCACATAAAACAATATAAAGGGGTTTGAATTATTCTGTTAACAATCCAGCGTCAGTCAGCCATTAAAGAAATCAATAAGATGATTAATGTAATGCCAAGTCCAAATTCAAAACCACACAAGGAGATAGAATAAACCTTCAACAGCTAAAGAAATCAGGGTAAAGGAAATAAGCTTTTAACATCTCTTGAATCACCTTTCTTTGATTAATTCAAAAATGAGTTGACAGGTAGGCAGTAGAAAGGATTGAAAACCAAACTACTCTGCCAGCAATCTTAGCTATTTTATACACCAATTTACATAGTTTTAAGTGTATTTTACCAAAATTTGGCGTATATGAATTCACGCTCACCGAATACACAGAAATTCCCAAGAATTATACTATTCAACTGGATTGAAAGGAGGCTCCCAAAGATGCCAGACTGGATGATGTTAAAAATAACGCTTTGCATAGGTATTTCCGATACCGTAGCCTGGCATAAAGCCAAAAATGCCTAATAAAAGTAGATGGTAAGTGAAAAATCACATCAGACAACTGGTTTTTAAGAAAAGTGAGGAGAAAGACAGGAAACGACTTCAGGCTGGCCTTAACATTTAAGATTCACAAATATCCAAAATAAGCCAAAAGAGAAAAGTTAACCAAAGCCAGAGAGCAATAAAAAAGAAATAAAATCACAAATGCACCTAACTATTACCATTTAGCCCACATCTATCATCTTCAGGTTCAAATCAAAACCTAAACGGGATGTAAATAAGACATCGAGTGGAAAAGTTTTCTCTGGGTATCAACAGGAAACTTCGTAGACAATGAAAAAAATAAATGCAAGTGCGCTAATATCATACCATCTCAATCCTCCCCCTCCAACCTAAAATGGAAAAAAAAAAAAAAAAAAAAAAAAAAAAAAAAAGGGAACCAGAGAAGCTGAAATGGCGTTATCAATCCAAAACAATGCAAGTTCCCATCCTCATCATCAATTTAACAGTCCGAACCAAAACAATTCCTTCAAAATTAAAAAAACCTCGGAGATCTACAATAAGGCACCGAAACACCGAAAGAAATCAATCACAAACACGTACCAAACAAAAGAACTCAAAAGTGCAACACAAACAAACGCCTAATTTTTCAGAAAAGAAAAAAAAGAACATACCGTAGCGGATCAATGATAGGAGAAGCTAGAGAGAGAGAAGCAGCAACAAGAATCAGAAAAACAAAAGGATTGTGAGAGAGAAACGGAAAATCCCAAAGATGTGTGAGAGCGAACAGAGGAGAAACGAGATATGGATGAATGGGTTAACAGGTAGCGGTGAGGGGAGAGGGATTTTAGAACCAAATATATATAGTTCAAGAGAGAGAGAGAAGGGGGAGAGAGGTATGGTATTGGTGGCGGTGGGGAAGGGTTTAATTGAGGGAGCGTGGGGTTCCCGTCACACGCGCCTCAGCATCATTTCTCTCTCATCCAGCTCCAGGCCCCACCAATCACTCTCCTCCAATCCCATTATATCCGTACTATTTTTTAATCTGGAAAAAGTGTTCGTATATTTATTTAATTTTACAAATTACAACGACTTCTTTTTCTTAATCATTTTTGTATTTCTTTATTTCTCTTTTTTCCCAACACCGATTATGTTTTGTTCCTTGGGTAGACAACATTAATATTCCCACTCATACTAATATTAGGTTCTTGTCTCCTTCATATATAAATATATACATATGTATTACAATTAAAATTTTTATTTTTTTGAGATTAAACTTTGAATTTTGGTTGTTCATTTAAAAATAATAAATTTGACCAAAAAAAATAGATTAAAAAAGTTTGATGGATGGGTTATGAGAGGAGCAAAAATGAAATGTAATTAGCTAAATCCGATTTGAGTTTGAGCTAGATTTTAGCGATTCAGGTTCATATTTTGACCATCACTAAAATATATAATTCTTTCTCTTTTTTTTGGTTTAATTATTCAAGAAGATAAATTTAAATTTACAAGTAATCCAAAAATATCGCAAATAGTAAGACTAGATACGCTCTGTTCTACTCAACTATTTTTGAGTAGTATTCATTCAAAGTGTAACACTTACCCTCCACACTAAAAATTTAATACAAGCGGATTTTTCTGACATTTTTGCATTTAAAATTCAATTAAAATTTTCTCGACTGAAAAGAAAAAAAATCTACATTTTAAGTACAATAAGGTAAAGATATAATTAGTAAGACAACTAATTAAATTTGTAGACTAAAAGTTAAGTAATGAATAAGTACAATAAACAGATAAATAAGTTTCATGTATGAAATTATTTTTAATTTTAGTAACAAAATTAAATTACCTACTTAATTTAGTAACAAAATTTAATAGCAACAGATTTTCTGACGTTAAAAGCATTTAAAATTCAATTATAATTTTCTCAATTGTTAAAAAAAAAATTTCTACAGTTTAATTACAATAAGGTAAGATAATTAGTAAGTCAAGTAATTAAAATTTATAGACTAAAAGTTAGTAACGAATAAATACAATAAACACACAACAAAGTTTTCATGTAAAAATTATTTTTAATTTAGTAACACGAGTTAAGTTATTAACTACTTAATTTTTTAGATAAAAACGAGTAAGTACATATCCATTTTTTTTCAAATGTACTTTATTAAAAAAAATACAACAAAATATATTTATCCATTTCTTTCCTAAAAGTGTTCGCCCCATTGGGATATTATATTTATTATCCATAATCTATATTTATACTAATATTAAAAAAACTAGCCTCCATAATTACAATTGTTAATAATACCGCTGCACTATTTTTATAAAGTAAAAGATACACTTCAACTGATAAAATAATTAATTTATACAACTTTAAAATTTTACATTAACCGATAAATTAGTTTTATTTTTCTTTCTCTCTTTCTTTTTTTCTTTAAATACAATATATTTATATATTTTATTCTTATTTATAATATAATTTAAAACATAAAAATTTATTTATTATATAAACGTGTTTTACAACGATTTGCTTTGTGTATCTTGATTCACGTAATTGATGCTGATCTGAATAAAAAGTCAATCTCCACCACGTGAAAATTGGATTGAATTTTGTTATTGACTAATCTATAATACATAATCAAAGCCACCTCTGTACATATTTACAACTTTCTTAATCTTTTATTTTCAATTTATATTAATGTAATCACTGTTTATCCCGAAGTCAAAATCCATTCATTTTCTCCAAACTATATGCTAAGAATTTCTGTTGAAGCTCTCTGTTTGAGACCGTTAATTTCACGTTTTACCCTCCCTTTTTTTCTTGTTTTATTTTCATCTCCAATTTGACTAGACTTAAATAATAATTATATTACGTTGAACTAAATCTTTTTTTTTTTTTATATGTGGGTATTTATATAGTTTAATATGAATTTATAATAATTTATTTATTTATAATTAAATGATGTTAATCGATATTCGAAGAAGTCATCCACAAATTCATATACATTTTTGATCGGTTCTTTCTCCTGTCTGATTTAAAATTTGCATTTATGGTCATATATATATGCTGCTTGTTTTTGTTTAAGACGTTTTTATGATGTGTAGGGGATATTTAAGTTCTTTGTTTACCTAAATATTAATCCGGTGTCATGTTGAATTATTTATTAATATCTACATGTAATAATATAATTATCATTGATGTACCAAATATTGATTATACAAAAACAGCCAACAAATTCATTTAGCCACGTGGAGGTGATTAGGTGGTGACGTGTCTGCAACTATAGAGTCTTGAGCCAAGGGAGAAACGCGCCTTTGATGTATAATTGGAAAGACAGATTAAAACATTTACAAACAATAAACTTGACATCTCCCCCCTCGAGTTGGAATCAACAACCCCCAACCTGAACAGAAAAGAGATAAAGCCTCGGTACATTATTTGGTGTTGTCTATAAGAACGAGACCATGTATCGTCCCAAACCTCTCACATTGATTGCAGGCAAAAAACTTAAATATTTTATAAATTTTGCGGTCTTATTTTTCAAACGAGATCTTTTTTTATAATAAAATCACGATATTCTTATAAAATTAAAGTAGATAATATCTCAATCAATCAATGTGTCACTGAATCCCAAGCCATAACAATAACTTAAATATTAGAAAAAGGAAAAAATGAACCTAATCTAGAATGATGATGATGATGACATTTTCATATAAAGAAATAGGTGGGACGAATGAAACGTAATAATAGGAAGAAGGAACGAAATTTTGACCGTCCAGAAGATTGTGACCGACCAATGCCTTGTTTCTAACTCCTGACCTGCAGCGCAGTGTGCGTGTGCGTGCATTTTGAGGCAAAACACAAACATAAGACACCATACCACCTCTGCAAATCTTCCACGTACTCGTTTTCAACCAGTTTCAACGCCATCTCGAACCCCTTTTTTTTCTGAATAAAAGAAAAAAATGGATTCTCGATTCATCTAGAAGCTTCTGGGCAGTGAACAACGCGGCAAGAAAATTGTTCGTGGAAAAAAAGAAATCATTTATGTGGAGAATCTGGGACATTATATATGTTGTCTCGATGGTGTTTAATAATATTTGTTTTTTTTATATAACTAATTTTGATTCACTTTGTTCGATGTATGATAACATTCATCGAACCCGTCGACGCAAATGTATTAAAAATAATATTAATCGATGTAACATGTGTCGTGATATTCGACACGTAGCCCAAAATAATAAAAGAATAAAAATTGTGTTAATCGATGCTGCATTCAGTACACTTGGACATTAACGAAGTTTAGTGTCAACTATGATGTGAAACTAACTAACTATAAATCTTATGATATTATTATCATCTTTATATTAAGAATACTTAAATTATATATCGTGAGTTAGTATAAGTATTAGTTTAATATGGTGTGTTTATCGTAAATGGATTCGATTGCGTGGGGATTCAATTGATCGCATTAGTAAAGTGTGTGATGCGATCTGACTATTTTTGTGTAGATCAGTTTTGATTTTAATAATAAATTGTGATTTGTATGGTAACAATGAATTAGCTAGACGTGAAATAAATTGCATTGTTAGTGTTGTTGTATTAATTGTATAATTAATAATTCACTTTGATTAGTATATTTCATCTTGTGGAATTCAACCATATAATCACAAGACTTTAATTTCGTTAATTAAATTAAATTTCGTTCACATATTTTAATAATATTTTTAAAGGGTAAATTATCGTCACCTTCTTTAAAATTTGATATAATTATAAATACTCACCCTTGTATTATTATTTTTTAAATGTTTTTTCTTCAAAAAATTAAAAAAAATCAACAAAGGTAAAATAATATATTTTTTACATCAACTTTTGGGAGCTATTATTTCTCATTTGACGAAAGTATTTATAATTTTTTAAATAATAAGTGATTATTTATGCTTATATCAAATTTTAAAAAATAATTGAGGTTCATCCTATTTTCAACATAAAAATGATGTCCAATTTAGGGAAATGAAATGCCTTAAACGGCCCGGAAAGTTTCAAGAAAATCTCCGGTAAGTACGTAGTGACGTTAGTAGATGAAGATGAAGAGGAGGGAGAGGGAGAGGGAGAGGGAAATTTGTCAAAAGAGCTGATCAAGAACAGGGCATCAGTTTCATATATAAATGATGATGACATCCGACAAGGATTATTAATGGTTGAAAATGGAGAAGTAGATAAGATGAATGGGAATCTTATTATTAAGAAGCCACGTCTTCTAACTATGATCATCTTCGATTCTATCCTAAGTTTTTGGCTGCTGCCTACATGATAAGAACAAACACCTCACTGAGCCTCACAAATATATATGCATATAAATTATGTCTTAAATATGTTTTAGTTTTCTTTTGTACATGTTATGTGGTCAACTGATAGAATTATTCTTATATAAAGTGTAAATTATAATTTTATATATATATTCTTAGAATTCTGTAAAATATTTTTATGGATTGATATGTCTTGTTGATTATTTACTTTATTCACCTTCAATTTTATTATATTTTTTCTACGTTTTCTCAAACATTTAAAAGAATAAAAAAGGTGAAATAATAAATTTGACCTCACCTTTTAGGAATAATATAATTATTTTTCATTCAAGTGAGTATTTATGATTACGAATACTTATTCATTATTTGAAAAACCAGTGTTGATGTTTTATTCAAAAAAAATAAATTGAGATTACATAATCAAAAAGTTGTCTAATTTTATAATATTTTTGTGTTGATTTTTTTCCACATATATTTTTGATTTAACATTGTTGATGTGCTTAATCAATATAGATATTAGTGAGTAAATTAAAATACAGAGAACAAAATTTCATGTGAGGCCTTTGTCTTGAAGGCTTATACCAACCATCCTTACACTATATGAAAATGAGAAGCTTCAGTATTCTACAAGACCAAAACTCCCTCCAGCAACTTTGTCCCTATGGGAATGCTCCAACTATCAAAATTGAACAAGCTTGTAGTAAATAGGGAATTAAAAAATAGCTAATTACATTCACATCCCCAACTTAATTACAGAAACTATCATTGACAACAAACAAAGTGATCATAATTACAAAACCACCCTAGTTCAAAAATTTCAAAACTGGGTAGTCAGAATTGCGTTGTTTAGATTTTATCTTGAATTTATATATTTATTTATTATTATTTTTAAAAGATTCATGTCGACCATAGTAGCTTGTACAACGAGAGAAAAATAAAATAGCTGAGAAGATCATAACTTGAATATTAGAGGAACAGAGGAGAAATTCATCTAAGCAAATGCTGTCATATCATATAATTGGAATTAGGTTAAAACAATGTAAAAATCTTTCACATTTTAAACACATGATACCCGTCATCTCATGTGCGAGATAAAAACTAGAAATGAATAAGGTAAACAACTCGTCGATGGTGTCAAAGGCCATTGATTGCAACTCCCCAGTCAGCCGCCGCATATAACGATCACCCTCTCTGCCCTACACTGAAACACAAAGGATTATTAATATTATTTCATTTTTGCACTCTCTTTACTCCATTCAAACCTCTACGGTCAAATCATGCCCACTCACAAATCCTAAAACAACTGTTCTTCAGAGCAGCCGTTATTTATCCGGAAGGATGTACGTCAGAACCAATGGCCTCGAAGCCCCTGTGTTTATACTTGATATGGATTTGAGTTTGGAAAATATCAAAAGGTGAAGACTATGCCATATAAACATGATAAGACATGGTATGATTCACAACATTTGATGTTTTGCTCCCAATCTGTAGAAAAAGAATTCCAGAACAAACAAGTTGATACGACACTATACTTAATTCTGAGAGATTCAACTATAGAAAAGTCATGGTCCTCTCCGAATGTTCAAATTGCGTTAGTTAGATATTTCAAACTCCACAAGGCTAAAGGCTCCAAACCACTAACCAAAATCAGGGAGTAGAAATCTAATTGGACAGCTGAAACCATAGGAGGAACAGAAATGATGGTCAACGTTGTCCAGGTTTGGAGAACAAAAAATGATTCAACATAGGCAAATTGTCAACAGTACTAGTTCCAAAATGCTATGTTTGGAATATCTGGACCATGATCCTGCGAAAGAAGTATGTTCTTTTGTTGATCACGTGCATTATAGCTGGTATTCATAGTGCATGCTTGTTTTGTCCTAATGGCAGTACTAGGAACATTGGCTAAATATTTAACGAGTTAAACACAACGCGGACAATGTACAAAAGATTACGATAGCAAAAAATAGAGGTATGGTAAAATCATGATTAATACTATCTTGAAGACAATACAGTGGCATCAACTATACAGGAGTTCTAAATGTCTATTCGAGACCCTTTTGCAATGTCAAGGGCCACAGAATAAACAAGAGAGATTTTGATTTCCCCAAGAACATATCATACACTTACCAGTCTACAAGAATTTTTCTATGCAGGTTGTTAGTGTTGACTCTGGAACCGCACCAATGACTGCATCTCTTTTCTCACCATTCTTAAAGATTAAGACGGTTGGAATGCTTCGGATCCCATATTGGGAAGCAATTGAAGGGCTCTCATCGGTGTTGACCTTGTAACATTTGAGCTTTCCAGCATATTGCTTAGCCAGTTTATCAATTACAGGGTGGATCATGCGGCATGGACCACACCAAGGTGCCCAAAATTCAACCAGAACAGGTGAATCAGACTTAAGTACAAGAGACTGCCAACTTGAATCAGTGACAGCAGGCACTGCAATTTTCAGCAAAATAATGAAAAACAGTCATGTTTAATATAATAACATTTACAAAGCACAAAATGCTCCATCACGAATCATTTACAACAAAATTAAATTCACAATTGGTTTCCACGAAAATGTTAAAGCTCCAATGTATACCCAAAAAGCACAAACTGCATGCAACTAATTACCACTTTTGTAACCAAAAAAAATAACTAAATACCATTTTGATAGGGGAGTAAATAATCCAACATTTCATGTATGTTAATATCTAGTAACAAGCTGCAGCAAGTCAAGAAGTTAAACACAAAATACCGTTTTTTCGCAAGCTTTAACAAAAATTAGGCAGTTTTTTGCCTCAAAAAGTATTTTTTAAAAAATATCAGTTTAAGCTTAAATTGATTTTTTTTTTAAAAAGAATAATGCTAGCACAGTTTGCACTGTAGCATGCATGCAACCAAATCTGCCCATTGTTACACCCCTGACTCCTTTCCCCTCTATTCTTCACATATATGTAGCATGACAAGCAACATTTTTTTTATCTTCGAAATCTTCCAACATTTTGAGATGCATGTCCTCACCTACACGCACAACACCCTCTGAGCAATGGTTCGCGTGTCCGTACAATACACTCTAACCAGTCATCATGTGGACCAAATTGTTCATCTTATCAAACACCAAAGTAAAAAATGTTTTGGACAATTCCCAGTGTCCGATGAATGAACAAAAATAAGGACGAAAATACTTAAAATGTTAGACGATTTTGAAGATGCAAAAATGCTGCTTTTTAACACAAATGCACAATGCATTTGCATTACAACTTGAAGCTACATATTTGAAGAGAAGAGGAGGGAATAGGTCACCGTGTAATAGTGGGCAGCTTTTGCTGCCTGCTGCATGCAACTCTACAGCCGAAACTTCGGCATTGACATTTTTCTTTCTCAAATCTATTTAAGAACCGTGCTTTTAGAGTCCAGTTCTTAAATTTTTTTCCAGAAAAAGTTCATTTTTAAGACAGAACTTTTTTGAAAAAAGTTTGAGAACACGGTCTTTTTGTCATCTTTTTTTTGGTGGCTATTTTTAAACAATTTTTCCGTTGCCAATCCGGTAGGCATAAATCACCAGTGACAATCCTGCATACTATGCTAAAGGAAGGGAAAAGAATATAGATAAGGGAAGAAAGTGGTGCCCCAGAAGGAATAAAACAGAGAAGTGGGAGGGAAAAAGAACGTGGGTTGGTGGCAGCGTATTAAAGTGAAAGGGTGTCTGGACACATTGGTAGCACTAAGATTACTTTTCTCTTTTCGGCTGCTTAATATGGAAAGAACCAAAATCCATGAATGATTTTCGAGCCCTGCCACATACCATAACTTAAATGGTTACCACTTGACAAACAATTCATCTACACCATCAATTTTACTATTACTATTGAATATGTTCTGAAGAACATCTCACTCCCAAAAGGTTTCCAGTTCTGCTGCTTTTAGCACTCTTGTCTTGCTTGTGCTCCTGCTCCCACTTCCATCTTATGTCATTCACGGCATAATTCAGACACTCCCTCATTATAAAGTCGAGAATTTGTTAAATGAAAAAGACCATTAATACTGTGGGCCAACTATATCCATTTATCTTTCATTACTGTGAGACAGAAAACAAACCATTATCTTTCATTATATCTTTTCGTAGGCCAACTATCTCCATATATCCAGCACTTGAAATTGAACACAAGAGTAACAGTGGGTCTTTTATGTCCATGGAAAAGCAACAATAGCAAACAAAAAGAAACACAGACCTAATATAGATGTTTTACCATAAAGAAGTTCCAGTCAATCACTTTTCTTTCTGTAACATATACACTTCATCTAGCAAGAGGGAATACTGTTTATGGATGCAGGACATGCGTCCATGAAAGGAACAAAATGAGAGTCATGTTGAAATGGACCAATGCCAAAATATAGCTGGATTGGTTCCTCACTGTCTAGTACTCAGTCCATGTTTACAGCCAAAGGATTGCACCAAGTTCACAGCTACGCCTTATAACTTACCTTTGAATCAGCTAAACAGATAAACACCATTTTCCAACTAAGCCTGACTGCTAATACAGAAGAAAATGTTTGGACAAATGTACAAAGAATATTACAGGGAACAGAATGCATGCGACTCCGGATCAAATTCTCTTTTCCAAAAACATAAAAGACTAAACACAGTTGTAGATGTGGTCTGGTTGTGTATAAATACTTGTAAATGAACTCTGTTACCAGGACTTAGAAAAATTTAGCAACTTGTCAATGATATAATGTGCTAACAATTTGCAATAATCCAAAACATTAGAAACGTCAAAAGCAATATGGAAACTAGTTTCAGTCTGAACTAACAAGTATTCACGTCTTTGAATCAACCCGAGTATGTTTGACAAGTAGCCCGAGGTCAAAATACGAAATATGGGGAAAACTTCAAGGCCAATCCAATGCAATTCATACGTTGTTTATCTAACAGTATTACCTTTTTTTTTTTAGGAGGAAATCTGATAGTAGTATTTAACTTATACCAGAGAGACTCATCCTTCTTTTAACCACATCCCAGGCTAAAACTACCAAGCGAACACTTTCCCCACATAACAACTAAATATGAACCGACAAGAGAAACAACGTACAGTAAACAGCACGAGAGCACCATTGTAGAGAGAGAGAGAGAGAGAATCAGAACCTTCAATAGCTGTTTCTTGCGCCTCGCACACGATTTGACCACCACGACGATGAGGTCTGGATCTAAAACTCATTGAAACTGATGATCGGGCAGTCTGGAGCTTAAGGCCTCTGAACTCCGAGAACCTGACATAGCTCCGGCGAGCAGCGGAGGATCCCGCCACCGGAGCCAAAGAAGCCGAAGGTAGCGCGGAGGCGCGTGGGACAGTGAGGCTTTCCAGCACAGCAGCCATGGCAAAAAAATCTCAAAACGAATATCCACACACTAGAATGTGTGCGTGCGCGTGATTGTTATGGATAAATGCGAAGGGGACGGAGAGAGGGTGTGGTGGTGTGAAGCTTCTCCGGATTTTTTCCAGATGATGAATGGATGAGGAGTAGTTCATTGTTACATGGATCACGTACCCCTCCTCACTTTGCGAATATTGGATTGGGCCTTTAGCCACTCTAGGCCCAATATAAGCTACTGGGCTGTCGACCTTGTGAGATCGCTAATATACCAAAACCCAATTTGGCCCAATGATCGGATAATGAATTATAATCATATAATTTATATTAGAATAATTAATTCTTAAAAAAATAATTATGACATTTATAAATTTCATAATCGATTTTACCAATATAAATTAAAATGAAATTTCAAAACCAACTTCATTTTTAAGGTTAATAGAACAAGTAATAAATTATTTAATAGTAATAACGAAAAATTAAATGGAAAAGAGTTGCAGTGGATTAAAAGCTACATATTGAAACTGTATTAAACAATGAATGTGATAGAATTTATACGGTATATCATAGGAGGTTGCTTGTATTTTTTTATTTTTTGAGAAAAGGGGAACTCGATTTTGTTCTCTGAAGAGGAAAAAGAATAAAAGAAACAAAAATAATGTAGAAAAAGATGAGAATAAATAGTAATTGGAAAATGAGAGGTATGTAGTGTGGAAATGGATTGGTGATGGTGAGGGTGAGGGTGTAGTCAATAGTCAAATATCACAACGTTGTCGTGCCATTTCCATGCTTGTCTCGTGTGGTCGCCAAATCAGCCATTTAAGAACATCAACTCCTCACCATAATACCAGAAGTTCAAATTTAAAATTTTAATATTTGGAAGAAAATATGAGATTATGTCATATAATAAAAAGAATCTTCACTACTAACTGTAGAAGGTTTTCATAAGAGATTAAGAATGAGGGTTTTTCTTAACTAACCATCATAGTATATTGTTCCTATGTGCACATAATAAATAATTTTTTATATTTTAAAATATATTATAAATAAAAATAGAATGCACGAATCGATGCACCAATTCTTCAAAAGGCTATTGAAGATGATGAGAAATGTCATCTCTACTGGATGTAAGAAATTGTTGGTCACTCAACTCTTGTTTGTACCATTGATATAATAAAAAATTGGTGCAGTTGTAGTATAAATTATTATCTACGAGTAAGAAGTATTTTTTTATATATATATATCAGTATAGGTAAAACATGCTTGTAATAGAAATAAAGAATATATATATTATTTTCTAACATTAATCCGCGTGGGTCTTAAAGAATTATGAAAAAAATATACAAAGTTTGATTTATTTTCTTAATAAAATCATAAAGTATTTTATGATTGATATGAAACTGATCAAGTGTTCACTCATACCTACTAAGCATTAACTAATATTTTTGTTAATATATATAGATATGCCTTATTTTTCTTGTTTCTGATTGGAGGATAGTTAGTCAAAATTCAAACCTGTGGCATCATATCCCTCACCCAACCACTCCCCTCTCTCTCTCTCTCTCTAGTCTCTCTTGTATTTATACAGAGAGAGAGAGAGAGAGTACTAACATGTTTTCTCACGCATCTCATTTGCCTACCAATTCAACATTCTATTTTCCGACACAGTCAAAACTTTCAACTCTCTTCCTCTTTGTCGGTCTATTGCGACCTGACCTCAACTGCATGATCACCCCTTCCAATGGCGGACATCGCGCAAGACGACCATAACTGCAAGAAGAAGCAGGTGATGATCATGCAAATGCACCGCGCCCCGAAACCCAACCTCATCAACATACCTTATCAAAACCACACCATAAACCAGGCTGAAGAAGTCAAGCTAGCCGCCTTAGCAATCAGCTTCAACGTCCGCCTCAGAGCCGCCGACATGCCTTCCGCCATGCAAGAGCGCGCCCTCCGCCACGCCCGTGCTCTGCTCGACTCCGCTGACCACCGCCGCCCCAATCCCACTCTCCTCGCCCGCTCCCTCAAAAAGGTAGGTTAGCAACTTTTTGAATTTTTGTGTGATCCTTAATTTAATTTTAATTTTTTTTTGTATAAAAAAGGAAATAATTTTTGTATCGTTTGGTGGTGATGGTTGGTAGGAATTTGACTCGGTGTATGGGCCGGCGTGGCACTGCGTGGCGGGGAAGAGTTTCGGGTCGTTCGTGACCCACTCGCCGGGCGGGTTCGTCTACTTCTCAGTTGACTCACTTTCGTTTCTTCTTTTCAAGACGGAGGTTCATGTCGTCGCCCAACCGTCGCCAAAACCTCCATCTTGATCCATTCAAATTCCGAGGCTGCTGTTCAAACTGTGCTTTTCCTTTAGACAAGAAAATGAAAATACTACTCGGACAACGTACGTAAGACTGATATCTTTGTCCCTTTTGTAGATTTTGTTTGCTATGATCTCAAGCTTTTAAAGAAGATTATGAAATTTGAGGGTTGCTCAGGTAATCCTTCATGGTTTTCATCTTTTACGAGAAAGATAACACCACCAAATGTAGTAAAATATAGATGTCATTACATGATTATGGTTTAATAGAAGAAGAAGCCCTGGTCTGGTGGTCCCTTTTAGCTCAAAACAAACAAATTATGACACTGCAAACTGGATGAGATGGCAGAGGAGAAAGTTATCATATTTGGCAATTCTTGATTAGCGTCATCTATGTGTGTGTGTGTGTATATATATGTATGTGTGTCTCCCTCTCATCCTGCAATTCTCTCTAGTTACACGCAAACTCGCAACATCAGTCTGGGGGTTAGGTGGAGAAGACAAACTTCCCCATGGTCTGCAGCTAGTAGGCCTAGGGATGATTCTTTAATAAATGAATAAGTTGCAGTCTAAGTACAGAGATCAAATCTTCAATGAAGTGATTTACTGAAACAAAATACTGCACAATGTTGGGAAATATCAATCTGGTGATAACATACACAGTCCTATGCTAAAATAAATTATAAACATGGTGTACATAAAACTAATTGAATGATACACAAAGTTTACATTTTGAACAAGAACTTGCTTCCCCAGTCTTCAACAGAACTAGGAAATACCAAAAGGTTGACAACTTACAATCATTTTACCAGTATGTATGTGCCTACAAGTGGTAATCTAGTATGCGAGCAGCAATTGTACAGCTAATGCAGGTTGTGTTCGCGCATGTAACGCTCTATTTTATCTACATCGTCCGGGACATCAACGCCATGGGACTCATGGTCGACTTTTATGACCTGCATGGGAGTACCATAAATTGGAAAATCAGACCGTATTAATTCACAAAAGATTGCAAACTATTTTCTGTATTTAAAGGGCTTTTTGAAATTTAGATTTTGATGTGACTGTGAGATAATCATTGGTCATGGGATTATATCATAAATCATAATTTTAAAAAATTGCATCTTTGAACTCGCTTGCACTTGCATAAACTAACTGCGGCACGAGTTATATGGTAGTATAACCACTTTATGCAAATAAATAATGGATCTGCCTGTGCAAACATATCCTGTCCAGATGTTTGATGGCAGGATCCCAGCAAAGTCTTAGGGTCTTCATATACAAAAATAAGAGATAAAACGATGATAGAAAGAAAAACGAGATCAGTAAAAGGAGCATGGCAAAAATTCGCGCACCTTCATCTTGTAACCATTTTCAAGGACCTTCAGTTGTTCAAGATCTTCTTCCATTTGAAGGGGTGTTGGTGGCAGCTCTGGGTAAATCTTGAGAAACTTTGAATCAAAGCTCTGTTAATATATGAGAAATGTAGCATTAGAACCTGATGCACAAATTGGTCGAAAGGAGCGTGAATGATCTGAGGGCTGTAATGACGTCTTTCTTATACCTGAATCCCCAGATGAAGTAAATATGGAAATTGAGGGTTGACCTTTCCTGACCTGCATCCGTTAAGAGTTAGTTGAATTTCCAAATTTAACCATGTAGCATATGAGATATATTACTACAATCAGGATGTATCTAGAGAAGAACTAACTTGTTAAATGGGATAAGTCCTCGTGAGAAATAAATTGCATAGCCATGGTTATCTACCACACATTTGACACGATTCGGATCAAATGCATCTTCAGGTTTCAAAGAAGTAACAGCAGTGCTGAAGACTGCATCTGGAGCAGCCTGCATGAGCCACAATATTATATGAGTTGCACTCAGGATAATCAGTATTGGTATATCGTCCAAACAAAGGATCTACAATGTGGTCAGGCACAAAGATAAAAAGTTAGTTTTCCCATTTTTAAACCCTTTCTGATCTCCACAATTTATCTTTAAGTGCCTCAAAGTTTACCATTCACCAAGCAAGATGTCTATTGGTATACAGTCCAAACAAAGGATCTAAACCAGCAAACGCTCAAGTATGTGTTGCACATTCTAATTGATGATGCATGCCCCTGACCTAATTCAAGTTTTTGAAGTTTTCATGAATATTCCCAGTTACCGAAAAGCAGTGCCTACAACCAGTTATGTACCGGCAACGAAATCTCCATAATCAAGTTCTTTTGATCATGTCATTGTGATTACTAGTTATATTAGGAGCCCTTCCAAACTTTTTTGAGGTAAAAACTCCATTCCAACTTGTCTCCCAGAGACAGATTTTCACATTACATTAATTGGCTGATAACCGAATAATTCTGTTTGTTTGTGGGTTATACTTTAAATACTTCCTAATTGGTGTTGAGTAGTTCTTATTAATGCATCCCTAACAAATAGTAATAGTATGAGATAAACTTGAGACATGAAAAAGATCAATCATAGGGATACAAAATCTAAATTCTATGTTCAAAACAGTGTCATGATCTATCTTAACATGCAATATTCAATACCCAAGGCCCCTATTCTTATTTGTAGTAAGCTAATTCACAATCTTACCCCATATTTTTCTCAAGATCAAGGGGATAAACCTTGAGTAAGACTACTTTACCTGCAGGGCTTGACAATGCCATCTATTATTTCAGGTTCGATGAGCGGTTCATCCCCTTGAATATTGACTACAACATCATATTGCTTTCCAAGCTTTTGAAGAGCTTCATTACACCGTTCGGTGCCTATAAAAGTCCAAACGGAAAACTACATATCAAAATCTGTCAACAGAGCCTTATGTGATTTGAACAGAGAAATCACAACTGCTTATACCATTTCGGCATGATTCCGATGTCATCACCACATCAGCTCCAAATCCTCTACAGCATTCAGCAATCTTATCATCATCCGTAGCCACAACTACACCATGAAAAATCACCAAATCAGCAACCACAACCACCAAATTCCCATTAAAGTTAGATAAATGTGCAAAGGGAAAGAGCTAGATGAGGCGAGACTATACCAACATGATCCAATGTCGTTGCCATTTTTGCTCTTTCCCATGTTCTCTGTAATCAACCACCAAAAGGGTGTAAGAATCATACATTCGAAGTATTTAGTATTCTTAATTTTTCTCTTCACATGTACCAAGATGGAGCATCTACCACTACCAAGTCTAAACATAATATAAAAAAACTCGTAAGAACCTATCAAAGAGTTAACAAAAAATACAACCACCAGCAAATCCATTTAGAAACAAAACGGTTGAATTTTAAAAACAAGCTAGCAATTACCTGGATCATGGGCTTGCCAAGTATGTGAACAAGAGGCTTGCCTTCGAAGCGAGATGAAGCAAAGCGGGCAGGTATAATTCCGATGACCCGGCTCCGGAACTTCCCGGATCGGCGATAATACAAGTAGGCATGAGCACCAATCGCCATGGCAGCCGCGGCACCAACCGCGAGGGCGTGAATAATCCAGGCCTTGGTGGACGTAGAAGTTGAAGATGAGGAGGAGGACGATGGATTGCAGATCGCCATTTGCGCAGAAAAATCAGAGAGAAGGAGAAGAAGAAGTTGGGGCTGTTGTTTGAGACAGTAACGAAACGGGTTCCAGTTTCAGCTCCAGATCAACGAACTTTAAGCTACGCTTTATGATTTGTCTATTCCATTTTTTATTATTATTTCTTTTTTCTGTTTGTAATTGATATTATTACAAGAAACGAAACTGACGGAATCCAAACAATAAGACTGCGGTCATCGGTGGAAAAAACGAGTGCAGCTGAACTGAGTCAACAAGGGATATTTATACTTTTTTTCTTTTTCTTAATCAATTTTTTCATATGTTTTATTTTCTTTCAAATCTTATTAAAACAAGAATGCTTTTAAAATTAAGTTATTATATTTAAGAAATCAAAACTCAGACGTCTTTATAATTAATTTTATCGGGTATGACTATTCAGTAGCATTATTCGACTTTCAGCTCTTTTTATAAATAGTTTTTTTTTTTTTTTTTTTTGTTAGCACGCAAAGTCCCTATCTAACTGTACTGTTGATGGAAAAATCATCATTTTTTTGCCGTCGACCTTTGGTTGATGTGTTAATTTCTTATGGATATAGACCATCGACAAGCCACAATGGGCATTGGGCAATGACAAAGTATTAATTTTCACCATTCTCCAAGTATGAGATCATGAATCTAAATTCCAACACAATTATACACTTCAAACCAGCTTCGGGCGCATTACAGAGTACAGACCATAGTTGTAATGAAAGCACAATATAGCAAACATGAAGTCTTCCAGAACAATTAACCTCGTATACATATGTTAAAAAATTAGCGTTGACCATGACTCTCGGTTTCTAGCTTATACATAATGTAATAATGCAACTACTACCTCAGCCCAGCTTAGGGGCAAGATTTCCAACAGAAATTATATCTCAACACGAACGTCCAATCAGGGACTACCGTCTCCAGTTCTGCTTCTTCGTACTCGGCTCCTTCAATGATCCATTTTCACATCTGTCAGCCCCTGGGGTGCCGTGTCTTTTTGCCTTCTTAGCAGATTTGTTCTCCTTAGAACTCTTCCTTCTCTTTCCTGATGATTTTACCTCACTATCAGCAGGAATAACATTTCCACGTGGAAGTGGTTCTTCATCTTCATCGTTTAATGGCCAATTACAATAAATCTCCTGCTGATCACCAAGCAGTTGCTGCGGTGGCTCCCCAGCACCTGGGAACAAGTTATTGAACCTCACCTTCCCAGTGGACCCTCCTTTCCGTTCCAACAATACTGCATCAGGCCTAATGATAACACCAAGTATGCTCCTGTTTGGACCAAGACGCGTTATGGCCTTTGCGTTGGTCAATGCAGTGAAAGCCATCGCAAAAGCAGATCTAGCCTGTACAAACACCAAAGAGGCATCTATCAGCAGAGAATGAGAGAAAACTCCAATGAGGGGCAGCACTTACAAGAATGCAATCATTGACCAGTATACTAAACATCAGATATCGATGAGTGAAACAAGAAAAAATCCACAAATGTGCCAACCATTCAGAGGAAATCACCTGCTGTAGTCCTTTATGATTTGAGTTCAAATACTTTGCACTTGACACCCAGGTTTACAAAAAGACGGACATATTTTAACAAGTTATCAGAAATCTTTGAATAGTAAACACAATGTGCAGAACTCAAGTAAATTCAAGATTGAAGTGAACCTACCAGCAGTTGCTGGTATAAATGACCCAGAGAGCAACAACGATGATAAAATGAAGTCATTTCAGATGAGAGATCAGCGCCTTTCTCACTGACAATTAGGCGACCACAACATATCGGAATGGTAAATGCGGGAGAGCAAAGAACTCATTAGAACTTCATTTCAGATGAGAGCTCAGCGCCTTTCTCACTGACAATTAGGCGACCACAACATATAAGGATGGTAAAGGCGAGAGAGCAAAGAACTCATTAGGAACAAATATCTAGTGATTCGTGGGGGATGTGCAGGTTTCACATTCATTATGATAAAACTTCAGGCACAGATTTATAGAATAAAAAAGAAAATAAACACTAAAGGAGCAATAAACAAGATAACAACTCTTACCCCTAGCCAACATAAAGAACGTTAAAAATACAAATGCAAAGAAAAGGAATCACTGTTGTAAGTTGTAACAATGATAAAAACTGAGAAAGAAGCCAGAATTACTACGCACAATCACATAATTGAATAATCATTTGACATCGGTGGAGTCATCCATAATATCACTGAGCATTATTCTTTCTCCAATTTGTAAAGAGTACGTTGCCACAAAACAGATTATCAACCCATAATAGCTTCAAGAAATAAGTTGAGTTTCCCTAACATAAACACTCATAGTCCCCACCTCTTACGGTTTACCAATGCACTCTGATGGCTGTAAAAGAAAACAGAGCCCGTGAAAGGTGTCGAAACGGATTTTACCTGATAATAATTGAAGGAGTTCTTCCCAATGTCGTTATCCGGAGCCTGTTTTCAAAGACAAATGCATGGATAAGTTACAAAAACTAGTAATAACTATGGGGGGAATGTCCCATTTCAGGTTCTACAACAACTTCTGCCTAAGCGCCAAAAAGGTTCAAAGACAACCGATAATAGAGGATGAGAGATAAAGCAGATACAACCGAATGTTGTGCACAGATCCCATTATTGAGTTATATGGTTGTGTGAAAGTTTCTTTGAGGTAATAGAAGGAAGAACAAATCAAAACTCTAAAAGTAACCTGTGGGTCTTCAATGGCGATAAGAGATGGCCGGCCATCAACAGTAAATCTGAAAGCATGAGAGAGCCAATCACCAATAACAAATAAATCCTCATGTATAAATAACACAAAAGTCACACCACTAAAACAAGCAAAATAACAATGCAAAACTACTTTTTACCCTTTACTACTTTTTGGGAAGAAAATGCCCGCACCATTGCATGATACACCAACATCCACTGTATTCAATTTGCACCCGTACATGTCAAAAAAATTCACCTATGTTTCACAAAAAATATCAGTTCCATAAGTTTTTAAGTGTAGCAGCAAAAAATCTCATAACAGATCAGCTAAAAAGCTTTTACCACAGCTAAATTAATATTGTAGAGGCGAAGGGTATTCTCTTATCAAAATAATGGTTCTCAAGCATTCAAAACCAGAAAGACAAATAGATTCAGAAAAAAATTAATATACCAGTAACACTCCCAGATTATGTTCAGGAGAAGCTTGGCGATCTTGGTGAGCCTGTAAAGTAATGTATCAGGCAAAATAAACAAACATAACATTGACAAAACATATCAAGTATAGCATGAAAACAAAGACTGTAGCAAGGTCCCTTGTTCATTTATGAACTACTTTGACAACAATTTGTAAGAAGAAGTGAGAGCAACTATTTTCTCCACATATCAGCAATTTTTGGAATGGCACTCTTGTGTTATAAATGAAACCAATATATATAAAAACCAAGCAAAGCGCAGAATCTGCACAGAACAGATTGCCTGCAACTTTCATATGCTGGAAGTACCACACACGGAGCAATTCACATAATCTATTCTATAGACAACATGCTTAAACCTAATACTTGAATGAACCAGAAAAGTCTAACTTCAGAGTATACATGGTAATTACCCGCAACATTGCTATAAGCATAGAAAAAGCGCATAGGAGCCAATTCCACCAGTGTATACCTAGAGGACAATGGCAAGTTCAAGTAAACAGGAACGTGCTTGCAGAGTGCATAGCAATAAATTAAGAAACCAATCGAATGTCACCTCATTTAACTCTCTTTGCTGCAGGAAAACTTTCAAAATCAGGCACAATGGTCTTAGGGGTGGCCACTTAGATACAGCATCCTGCAGCAAAAAAAAATAAAAAAGTGTCTGACTGTCTGTAAAAAATAACTTTTAAGACTGGTAAATTAAATTAATAAATCCAGCAGGCAAAAGAGATCACCTTTATAAATTCAGCAGCTTTTGGACCATTATTAACATCAAAACTGTTACAAAGAGATATATTAGCACCAGCGAAAGAAGATAGTGGCAAAGGATGAAAGATCATTTCCAGTAGCCCTGACTAATTAGATTCCAAAGAAATGAGAAATTGCATTCCAGAATAAACATTCTGCAGACTTGTATGATCTTTACATTGCACAGAAAGGCCCAACCACCTCCTCTGTGTTTGGGGTGGGGGGTAGAAGATGCGGCATTTGAAATAAAAGTAAGACTACCCTCCTCCCATTTCTTCTTGTTAAGCACTCCTGTCCACCACAGACCATCTTAACGCTGTCTATACAGCAAAATTTTATGCATAAGACTAAATCAGTTGTATGTAACATTGGTAAATTGACAAGGAACACATGATCAAACACATTCTAGGAAGTTAGCTGTTAACCTACAACAAGCAGTACATAATAAAATCCATGATTAGAAATTTAGAGTAATAGGCAGCCAACATAAAAAATTGACACTGAAAATTTAATAGTTAAACTATCAAATCTAATTTAATATGAGAAAACAAACTGGTCTCACCTTATATCAAATGCAATGCCACTTTTTCTTCTCCACGAACTTAATAATTGGTACCCGTGCTTTTGCAATAACCTAATATCGGAAAATGGATAAAAAATTTGAAGAAATGAAGAATTCAGTACAGATTTTGGCAACAGTGAGATTCAAACAATAAATGGCACCTGTATCTTCTTTGCAATTCCTCTTTGAGACAGAGCTCTAGAGAGGGCCTGCAAGCCTATCTGAGGACTTCTCACATTTGAACCCAATATCACAGCCTGCCAAGTACCAAGTTGCCAGCATATAAATCATGTACAAAGTACTTCTATTAAAAGAAAATATGCAGACCCAGAGAGCAAATCCTTCCAATAGATAAAAATTATAATTAAAAGTATTAGCAATCTTTCAATAATATATGGAATAGAATAAGGAAAAAAATGTCCCTAAAATCCATATAATCACCTCAACTACCTTCTAGACCATAGATTCATATTCTTTTACAAAGCCATGAAGGGGATGTTACTATAACCAGTATACCATTATTCACCTGTTAAACTAGATAATATGGTACTGCTGTTGCTTTACATGCACATATGACAATGGGAGAAAAGGTCACTCTATGCACTTAAACATGCACAAGGCCCCCACTCTAATTGAATGCTTTAGATGCGTTTGAATATAAATTCTGCTATATTTTCCTGAAATGCCAAGTGGCAACCAAGCCAATAATCCAGACAAAATAAATGATTTATACTCAACTTTGACTCAGTAAGTTAATGGAATCAACGTATTACTTTTTTACTCCAGCCAAAATCCTTCATAACATTAATTAAAATGTTCACAGTTCATATCCACTAATCAAGAGTATCCTACAAAATATCAACTGTGTAATCCAGTTCCATCATATTTCCAAGCGAATGAGCTTCCAACTCACAAGATGACCAAATAATTTGTTAATCAATCATCAAAACAGTGTACAAACCCATCCATATTATAAGTTAATAAACAATGACAAGCTTACATCAATATCACTAGATGGAAGGTAAAGCCCCGTCTTAAAGGATCCAAAAACTTCTACCTGCGTGACAAAACTTATCTTAATCAGCCATCATACTCTATATATAAACCTGTGCGCCCAGAAAACATGCCTGCATATAGAATTTCAACATACCTCAGCATTAGGCCAGATATATTTGATAACATCAAACACAGATTCTATAGCAGCATTTCTGGACTGTTGCTCCTCGCCCGTTGGCGATAGGAAATGACAAAAATCAAGTATCTCTGTGCAAACCGATCCAAAACCAGAAAAAGTAAACATCTCTATGCATATCCAATATCACCAGTACTTCATGCAAAGCTCAACACTAATTAAACGAAAATTTGCCTAAAAAAACTTTAGACATTACATAAAACCAAAAATTAGTTAAATAAAAGAAGCAAACGTCCTAACACCTTTGTGGAGCTGAAGCATGGG
The DNA here is from genome assembly GCA_034509725.1 of Sesamum angolense. Classification (NCBI taxonomy): domain Eukaryota; kingdom Viridiplantae; phylum Streptophyta; class Magnoliopsida; order Lamiales; family Pedaliaceae; genus Sesamum; species Sesamum angolense. Next base: position 8,594,989 of record JACGWL010000007.1, on the reverse strand, counting down.
GCTTTTGAAGCGACAATTGGCGCGAAACCAGTTGCCTTCAAGAGTCCTCTCCGCAGCCGGAGTGGACGTTTCAGCTGCCTCAGGTGGCGGACCAGGTGTTGCTAAAATTGGAGTCACTTTCTCTTCTGCTTCGTTCACATCGAGAGAGAAGTAATCAGGGGCGGCGGATTCCGGCGAGGGGCACTGGACGTCGGAGAGGGATATCTGGTTGCGGAAGACAACATAGGTCTCAAGTTCAGAGGACGATGACGTCTGCGGCGGCGGTGGCGTCGCGTTGTCGGCCGCGTGGAGGGGGCTTAGGGTTTCATAGAGTACATCCGGCGCTTCCATTGCAACACGCAGGCGATGAGGCGTAAGGACGGAGATTGACGGTTTTAGTTATAACTTATATAAATATAATTATATTTTTAATTCTAGTTTTCTACAGCGGGTCCATCAGAGTGTGGCCTGGGTCTGGATCCTGGTGGGGTTTTGGGCTTTAGATGTGGTTAGGGGATGTTTGGATGCGTTTGAATTTTTAAAAGTGATTTCCTTCATAAATTTTGACAAAATAGTAATAGAAAAAATAGAAAAAAAAATCGGAGATTAATTAAGAAAGTGATAAAAATGAGGCAGATTGGGAGTTCAACAAAATTGTCGGATTGTTCCAATCAAGTGACCAAATTCAAACAATACTGCAATCAAGGTTTTGAAACTCAGCCCAGCCCGGACGGTCGGACCGTCCGGACCGCCACCCGGGCTGCAAAACGGGTCAGACAAACCCTGAAAACCGACGAGCTCAAGAACCGTCTTTTTTTGCGAAAACCGTCCAACCCAGTGGTTCAACCGTTAAACCGGTTGACCCAGTACTGGGTTGAAGGAACCGGGCGGGTTAGAGTTAAGTATAAATATTGTCAAATCCCTAATTTTTCATCATTTTTTTTTTTTCATCTTTCTCTCTGTTCTCTCGTTCTCTTCTTCAACGCAGAAATCTCATCTTCTCACTCTCTCTTAATTCTCAAATCTTTTCCTTCAACAAACCCAACACATCTCTTACTCTCAAGTTTCTAGCTTCTCCACTTCTAAGGTAAGCATTCGATTCAACGGTTTCAACCTCTCTCATTTTTTAATTTTTGATTTATTTGCTTTAGTTTCTTTGAAATATGTTTTGTGTATAAGATGGGTAAATGCTAGATAGTATGAAAGATTGAAAAATTGAAAGTTGGAGCATTTATATGTGAATTTACAAAGGTAGAAAACTGAATTTAAAATTTAAATAGCCGACCTTGACGTCGAGACTCGAGAGCATCCTTAAGTAACCTGCCTTATTTTTCAATATCTCTAGATGCTCTACACATTATAATGATATGATGTTTGGTTAATTACAAAATTCATTTAAGTTTTGCTATGTCTGTTGTCGTCATTTTATTTTAGTTTTGAAGATATTGAGCTTGTAGGACCTTGAGGTTGATGATGATATGGATTTTTCAGCTTTTGAGCAGTTTAACGTTGATGGTAACTTGCATGATATCTCAATTGGAGTTGGAGAGGGTTGTAGCAATTCTGGAGGTGTTATGTATGGAGAGGATGAAGATTGGTTTAGAAGAGTTTAAAATAATGTAGTGCATAATTGTAGAATTTTGTGGTGAAGTTTGATTAGACAATCTTAACTATGTATTTTCTTTTTTAATTAAACTAGAATTTTCAGAGTCTTGGACGTTTTAAATTTTTATTGCAGAATTTGCAGTTTGACTCTTAATATTTAAATTTTGTTGTCAATTTTTCTTGTATTTGATTGTGATCTTTAGTAGTTTCTTTTCAAATTTATTTTATTATATTATATATGCTATTGAATTATTAATGTCAAAGAAAAAGAGTGAAATTAAAAAAAAAAAAAAAAAGATGGGGCTAGGTTGTCAAGTTTATAATGTATATTAATATTATTTATTATTTAATGTTATTTTTAAATATTAAATAATTATTTATGACATCATTGGTTCTACCACGGTTGACCCAACGGTTGAACCAGTAACCCATAACCCACTTCATTTTCCGGTTCGATGAACGGTCTGTGTTTCAGAACACTGACTGCAATTAGTGACTAATAATGGATTCGATTAATCTTGAGCTAATTTTAAAAATTTAACGCATTTCGATAATTGAATACGATTTTATATTTAATATATTACATAGACCACATTGATTGTTACTATTATACCGCAAAATATGAATTTTATTGTTAGGTTGAACTTGAACAAAAACATTACAAAACACAAATATTAAGTTGAATCGAACAATTACTTAAATAGTCACAATCTACACTACATACACTCTTATGATTGAAGTTTGATAATTAAAAAAAAAAAACAATTGGTACATAATATTTTTTAATAAAAAAATATATCCTTATACATTTTATTTGTTTTTCTTTTATATTTTTTCTTTCTTCATTTCTTGCAACTCTTTCCCTTAAGACGAAAATAAAATAAATTTCCTTCTCCTCACTGCCATAACCACTGGTTTTGAAAATACCGTCAATACAAATTTTTAATTAACATTAATTCAATTATTCACAGTGGATATTAACTCAAAAAAAGCGTCAAATGTCCATATGAGTTATGACCCTTAAACCCTAGACAGCAAAGGCACCCGTTCAATTTCATTTCTTTCGGAAAATAGGAAAGCTCTATTGGAGTGACAGATTAAGGACTTTGATAAGTTCAAAGTTTGAAGATGAAATGTTTGAGGACATGTCACCGAGGGCTTCTTTTTCTGTGTTCGTATTCATCTCATTTGCAAACAAGAACAGACGGTGGATGCGAGAACATCTCAAACACCAATCATTTTCTCCACAACAACAAAGAAGGAAGAAAAACACTAGAAATTGAAGAATGAGTAAAGCTAAATCATCATCTGACGCTGATGACTTCAGTTCCCGGATTTACGAACGCGAGGACGAGTATCCGGATCCTCATCCTCATCATCATATTCATCGTCGTCGTAGTCCGATCCACTGTAATTCTGGATCTCACCCTCATCATCATCATCAAAATCTTCGTCATCATCCTCATCAAACTCATCATAAACATCGTCCTTGGCGTCGCTGGGGACATAGGTCCGCGCCGCCTCGATTGGCATCACAGAATGACTGAAACGCCACTGCAAATCCAGCGGGAAATTTAATGCGCGGAGATTCAAGTTCCTCGCTTTTGATGACTGGTTAATCGAATCAGAGCTCCTATTCTCGGGTTGAAATAAATTAAACTGAGCATCGGGCTGGGTGGGGCTAACGGTGGCGGATTGGAGCAGATATGCGTAGGCGGCGGAGGGGCGGAGGATTTGTCCGCGGACGAGGTTCTGGAGAGCGGTGGTTCGGAGATTGAGAAGCCTTGACGCTGCCATTGAAGCAGATGCGGTTGCCCTTGTTTCTGTGCAAGCACCTTTATTGTCTGTATATGGTATACTTTGTACTTCCTACAGCGAAGAATAGTGGAGAAGAAAAGTATATAAAGGACGGCCTAGGGTTTTGGGAGGGTTTATGGATACGGGGTTCCAGAGGGTTCTGAGGACGGCCATGGTGGTTGGAGGATCCGGATCCGTTGACCTATTTGGATCCGGGTATCCTATACTAGACATTTTCCTAGGTGGCATTATTCGATTGTGAGTAAAATTCTTTCCCTCTTACTTAGTGTATGCGACGTGCCTATATGTTAATTAAACTAGTGGTCGTGGCACGTACTTATCGTGAGTATATAAAAAAAAATTATGATATGAGATAGAGAAAAAGAAAATCATGAGAATAAATTAATGTGGGATGATATGATAGAGAAATAATATTTTATAATTGAAAGTTTATTAAAAATATAAAAATTTGTAAAAAAAAAAACATGAAAAAGTTTAAAGAGAAACATGGAATAGTGGTGAGAGAATTTTTTTTTATAAAATTATGAAATTATTTAAAAATTTTGAAATTACTATTTTGATCAAATTTATTTGAAGAAAATAAATTAATTTGAGAATAAAATAGGGCAATTCAAAATTGGTACGCTCTAAATAAATAGAATATTAAAAAATATATTGACATACCATAAAATTGAGACACCAGTGGAATGTTTTACAATTATACTGGACACCGCGACATGTAATAATTGCGCACATAATTTTACTAAAATTTTATTCTATTGAAACTCATAATTTATTCTATATATTAAAATTTGTATATTCTATATATTAAATTTGTAATTATCTTGAACCGCACATATGAAAATTAGTGATAATTTTTTTTAATACATTAATTGTCAATACATTATAAATATTTTACTTGAATTAAATAAAAAATTAAAATTTTGTACATTATATATTATATCAGTAGTGATTATTATACTAATATGGTTGTGTTTAATTTAATTAACAATATTCTTCAAAACAAGTCAACAACAAAATTAAATAAAAGTGAGTAAACTAACAAAATTAAATAAAAGTGAGTAAACTAAATTTGTGAGTGTAGTAATTGCATGAAATTAATTTTCTTATGGGATGTGATTGAATAATTAATTTAATGAGTTGGAAAGTTAAATAGTATCTATCAATGGAAGGGCCCATCCACACAAAGGAACTGATTTACATTTTGTCATAGGCCCAACTATTACAATAGAATTGATCCACACTGTAATTCACAACTTCGAGAAAGTCAGTTTTCTTCTAACATGTAATGTAAGCACTCGAAATCCAGACATTACAACTTTCAGGATGATGCAATAGAAATTGAAAGGGGGAAGTGAGGAAGAAGACTCGCATTGAAATAATTAGAACTATAGACAGCATATATATATATACCAAAACACCACACCCAACAGTTAAATTAGGATAGAGTTGTCAGGAGCAAGGACAGCTCCAGATTATATCCACATGTATTGCTCGTTTTATTGCCAAAATAGGACTTCTGCATTCTAAGGACACAAGAATGCAACCCCCCTGCGAATAACTAATGTCAACTAGTCACAACTAAGCCCAATACGAGCATTGCGTTCTTGTATGCAGAATCTCCTAGCATCCTTTGGTTAACCTAATTGCAGAGGTACAGGGCCCCGTGCAGCAACAGTTGCTGGTTCATTCGCAATTTGAGATAAAGAAAGGAATTCTTCACAATCCTTCGCTCCAATTTCACTGAAAGTATTTACCAGTACGGTGATGAACCGGGCCAAACTGCCTCTGAAATTCTGTGAGCTGCTCTTGTCACCCTCATCAACATCTTGAACACCCCCGTTACCAAGACAACCGACTTGTGCTCCGTCCATATAGGCTTTACATGACACCAGAATATCACGAGCGTGCTTGCAGAAATGGCCAAGCACAAAGGCCTCGAAGCACTACAAAAGAACACAGATGCTGCTCAGTAGAGTAAAGTTATCGAGAATCTGAACAGAAAAAACAATCAGGCCCCTAGTTCCGTTCCTGTAGCAAAAGCTAGAGTTTTGTCTTACCTTCTGAGGCCTTCTGATGTTGTATACCATAGTTTGCAGAGAGTATATGAATGTTTTCTCGTTATATTCCACAGATCTCTCTTCTCCAGCTGTGGAGCCACACAGATCAGCATATCCAGGCTCATTAAAGTAAGGCTTGGCATTCAAAATCAACCCTTGAATAGAGACCAAAACTTGTAACATCGTTGAAACGCCAGGGATCCACTTTTCCTTGTGGCCGCCTGTCCAAGTGTTGAGAAGACTCAGGCATACTTTCCCACAACTGTACAAGTTAGGATTGATTCGAAGGCCACCAGAATGGTAATAGACGTGCTGCCAGCAATAGAAATAGTCAGGCCTCAGAACAACGGGAAACAAATAACAGAGTCGCATTTCTGTATTAAGAAACTTACAGGTGGAGCATTGGGATAAGTGCTGGGGAAGAATACATCAAAGAAAAAGAGACCATCATGGTACGGAGTCCCCTCTGCCCCTACAATCACGGCTCTTAAAAGATCCATCCTGGATTCATAGGCCCTCACGAATATCTCATCTGTTGGGGTAACCACAGAGGAATATACAGTGAGTTATGAATTCAATGAAAAAATGTAAATAGACAACAGGTGGAAATGCACGGGAAGACCATAAACATAATACAAGCACATTAACAAAGAAGTTCAGGTTTATCAACCCATATGTGTATTTCTCCCTATCTACACATCAACTTAACTGAATGAAGAAAAGTCGGTACACACAAAATCTCGTGAAGACGTATTTAAACATACCAGGCAAATTCTTCTCCAGAATTTTCCATTCTTCCTGTATTCTCTTGGCCCAATTCCTTGGAGCTGTACCAGATGTTTACCAGTTATATTTTAAATGAAGAAAAATATGTGAGGATGATATACAACAACAATAAAAAACAACTTTTTTATGTTGGACTCGCCTGGATTCCACAAGAACCATGTTTGGAGTAATGGTGATCCGAATAATCTTCAACGGTGTCAAATTTCTTAAAAAGGTCAAAGTCCTTCAGAATCTCATCCACATTTATTTGCTCTACTCTTGCAGGAGCTGCACTGTTTAGATTATTGGTAGAATCTTGTGCCCAGGGGCTGAATGGACTTTCACTAATAAATGCAGGACCCACATAAGGTTCCAACATATTCATGGGCAAATCCTGCCATACAGGCATGTAAGGTCCACCTCCAAATGCAGTAGTCTGCATGCTCACACTTGGGTGGCCACTGTAATTATTGACAGTACTCGGAAAAGGTGGAAATGGAGGATATTGGCTGTTCGGACCGGAAGAGACTAAAGGATATTGGTTGGTTGGACTGGAAGGGAGTGAAGGATATTGGTTGTTTGAACTGGAAGGGACCAAAGGGTATTGGTTCTTCGGACTGGAAGAGAAATGTGATGCACGAGACCTCCTCTTACTCTTTCTGAAAGATCTCCAGACTTCCTCCACAGCTCTTTGAGGAAAAGAACTTCCAGAGGGTTGTGAGCTCAGAAAACCTGTACCACTTGAAGTGGTAGATTTCTTCGGACCAAGACCAGGTTCCAACCATTTCTCTTTCAGATGAGTAGCTGACTGGGTACCTATCCTTGATCGGGCATTATTATTTATCTGAATGGATTTCAACGGCAGTGAAGAGTGAGTTGAAGCCAAATTAGGAGAAATATTGTCACCATTCAACTCAATTTGAGAACTTGAACTAGTTGAAGTGCGATTAGCACAATTTGACTTGTTTTGAGATCTTGAACTAGTTGAAGTACGATTGGCACCATTCCACTGAATTTGAGAACTTGAACTCGTTGAAGTACTAGTTATTGGAACCGGTGGATTACTTCCGGGACAACTTGGCAACCAGGGAAATGGCACCTCAACTCCAGGTGGAATATCCATGTGATCAAAATGTGATTGCATAACTGTGTAGTCATCGTATATTATGTCGTCATAATATGAATCTATCCACTCATCCTCTCCATAGAACAGATTAGAGTTGAAACCATCTACAGTGCCATAGTTTGCCATGTGGATGTCACTGCCAGATCCATCATCTGGTGAATTACAAGGACCAACTGCGAAATTGGATAAGGCTTCCTACAAAGTCAGGAAAATGAACAAAATTAATGTATTATACCGCTGAATCAATTTCATCACAAAAAAAGAACTGAAAGAGAATAACAAGTTTCAAATACCCTGTCAGTAAATGAATTGCAGACAAGTAGCCATATAAATTAGTGAGACCTCGGAACTACCTTACCTTGCCTTTGCTACTTCTGTCAACTGCCCCATCAATTAGCATAACACTGCCAGAATCTTCTTCCATGTCAACATCTATGATTTCATGACAAATAGCCTGAGAGATATTCATATTATTGGAGGTCACAATACAGCTACTTGAATATAGATAACAGAAAGGAAAGCAATATCAAGACAGGTGAGAGAAACACATAAGAAACCCAATTCTTTAAAAACTAAAACGCCTTAAAAAATTGCCTTCTATTTTCCGTTTATACAGGACATTGTGTGTGGGACCAATGTACAGAAATGCACAATCCGCATGGCCCATCTCAGACAGCCTAAAGGTAAAACTTACCAAACAAGTAAATCTTCAGTTAGTTGAAGATCCAGAAGCAGATATAAAAGTAAACAGCATTCTGATAATTTCCCCCCTCCCATTTGATAAGGAGAGTTGATGCATGTAGAAAGCAAATGCAGTACCACTTCTTTCATGAGCTCTTGCAGAAATAACGAAATGGAAGCAATAATATCCATATTGTAGCCTACCTCACTTCAGGCATAAAAAGAGAAGCGATCCTTCACACCCCACCCAACACCCCGCATGCAGACCACAACCACCCAATCTAACCAGACTACAGCAATTTCCAATAAAATATCCAGCTAAAAAGATGAATATTTATCAAAGGGCCTAAGATATAAAGAAACTCTCCAACACTATTGAAAAAGCTCATCGATTCACTTTTACCAATATAGAAAACAAGCCACATTGTTTAGATGTCATAGTCATAGTAAGATATTAACTACATAAAAATTGAACTCTTATCAGAAAGAAGCAAAAGTACCATGCTACACTGATCATATTCCCTATGCTCAGATAAATGCTACTGTAGCTCTGGAAACTTCATAGGTGTAAGGAATGTCAACTACCAAAGCATGGTTCAATATTTTCTTAAGCATATAGTGCGACATCAAACCAAAATTTGAATACACATTTGTCTGCCATTGACACGATTCTAGTTCCCAACGCCTTTTTTTATAATGAATACTAGTCCAATTCCATCAGAGAATCACACCCACCGCCACCAAATTAGTGGAGGAAAAATAATTAAATCAAATCATCACAGGTGAAGTCATCTGGGAAGGCCAAAACGTTTCAGCACTTAAAAGGGGTATTTTCAACTAACTCACTAAAAACCAATGTAACAGAATTGATAGCAAATCACTAAACATTAAAATAAAATAAAAAATGGAACAAGTAAAAGAGAGTAAATCTTGAACCTCTTTTTGTTTAGAGGACTTGGGTTTAGAAGTGCGATTAACAAGCGGCGACAATTCCAAAACCTCCACCTCTTTACACGCCACCGATGAACTTCCACCCGGAAAAACCCTTTTCCAACACCATCATTCGCATCAGCAAACACACATACACGTTAAAAAAAATAGCAAAAAAGGAAAAAAAAAAAAAAAAAAGTTACTTAGAATTCTGGGCGATGTATCGCGAAACCGGCGTGGGCGACTCCATGAGATCCGCTCTCGACCAAAAGCTCCAAAACTAAAATTAGGGCTCAACCTCAATTGATGGAATTTCCTTCTGGAAGACGGCTCATTTTCCCCCCTATATTAGAGGAAAATAAAAAAAGTCATGGATTAACCTTTGAGAAGGCTTCCGCTGCATCGTGGGTTCTGTAGATATACATAGCAAATCGAGATTATTACATATATATAGTAATTACTATACATACACGGGCGATTCGGCAGAGGAGTTTCGCCTGCAATGAAACTCTCTTTAGTATAAAGATTACAGAGAGAGAAAACAGACAGAGAGAGATAGAGAGAGAAAAGAGTGTTTTTTCACTTAGTGGGAGTCGCGCCCAATTAAGTACTAAACTCCGAATCGTCATTCGTAGGTTGCACCACACCACCGCTGTGTTTTATCAACAAACAAACCCTTCAATTTCGTGGTATATTACAACTCTGCCACTGGATTTAATAGTAACGTCTACACGGGTCTGGCGTGTGCGGGTCCCATATCTGCATGTATGCCACGTACGAAGAACCGGATAATCAATTTCTGACTCATTTCCAATTAAAATAATAATTTTTTTTCTTTAATACAGTCGTCGTTTGTTTCAATTATTAATTAAATAATACAAATTTATTATTAAACACAATATGAAATTAACTCCATAAATATATTAAGGATAAATACACTACCCTCCTCTGAATTTTGTGTAATAATACGTAATTTTTATAATTTGAAAATTTTTATTTAGTACGTTTGAGGTTTGCTTCTATCTAATAAATAAGTATTTTTTTAAAATAAATTCATCATATTTGATGACATTAATAAAAAAATCGGATGAAAATTCATATTTATCACCAGTTGGCTTGATACTGATTTATTATAGGTCAAATATATTCTTTTATTATCCATTACTCTTATACAATGCATGTGATGGGATATAATTTTACTGTTATAAATGTATATTAGTCACAAAAAAATTGTTAGATTGCAATAAATTAATAATAAGTAAATTAATTATAAATATTAATTTTTATTAATATCATTAAATTCGATAAAGTTTGACTCGTATGAACCTAGTTGTTATAATAAAACAAAATATTATATGTAATTTTTAAAATTACAAATTTTTACGTATAACTACATTTAAATATAAAAAAAAAGATATAATTATCTCAATATTTTGTTACGATATTCCGATCTTGTCATTTAAATAATATTTATTTAACAGCATAATAACGATCATAAACGTAATATTTATGAACTTTATTTAATATTAATTTAAAACACCGTTGACTATGTATAAATTAAAAATCATAACACGGGCTATATACGCTCACGAGCGAATATAATAATTTGATATATTTTAAATATAAGTAATTATATATACTAAAAAATTTATTAAAAAAAGTATATTTACTAATATTGCTATACATAAATATTTCAAAATTTCATGTCATCTTGCACTACAATCCATTCTTTATTATTTATTATTTATTATTTATTTTCGTTCCACAAAAAATAATACATATGATTTGATTCAAGAGATTGTGATCCAAAATACGGGATATTTATAAAATCAAATATTTGTACTTGGATCCATATGAAGTGATATTGAATTTTTAAGTACAAGATGATCAATAATCATGATTTTATGGTCAATTAATCAATTCGAGTGTCATGTAAGAGCATTTATCCTTTATAGAGAGTATTTTGGAATTTTCATTATTATAATTGATGTATCTTTGTCGCGATCAATAAAGAAAAAATTGATTGATTAAATAAAAAAGAACCTCTTAGTTTATATCGTTTCAGGTCACAAATAAAATAGATAGCCAAAATAAGTTATATTTTATTTCTTATTATCTATACTAATATTTAAAAAAAAAATTATACTAATTTTTTGTGAAGTAAAAAATGTCCTAAGACAGCTAACTTATTCAATCTTTTAAATTTTATAATAATTAATAAACTATTTTTCTTTAATTTAATATATTATTTTATTTTTATATATAATATATTTTAAAATATAAAAAAATATTTATTATATACACGTAAGAACAGTGTGTTAATTAAAATTAAAAAAAAGGCAAAAATGTTTATGTTTTAAAATTGGTGTGATATTGAAATATCTTAGGTTGACCGTTGGATGGTAGGGCCATAAAGAAATGGGGGGAGAATGACTGAATTAATGATGACTATCGTATCATATAAAATAATATAATAATGATAATATAAAAAAATAAAAGAATACTGTGGCAATGCGATTGTTGCAAGCAATTCCATTTTTGGACCCCCCTACTGGATTATTGCTTAATCATCATTATTGTTTAGGACCTTTGCCTGTCCCTCTAATTACATGTACGCCAACTCCTTTTTTTTTCTTTTTAAATAGTAGATGCTCGACTAGTTGACAAATGCATTTTTTTTAGAAAAAAATGAAAAATACTTTTTACTCAATTTGTTTTGTTAATATTGAGGTATTATCAATGAATTTAAAATTAGGTTCGAGTTACTGTGGATATTTATCAGATTCTATATGAATTTATTATGATTTATTTTTTTATTATATTAATTGAATCGATCAATTATTAAATTTATTAAAATATTTATCTAATTATATTATTATTGACCTTATAAGGGGAAAAATAGTGCATTTTCTAGATAAATTTATATTTAGAAAATGCTCCCAACCACGAAGTTGTGAGGACAGTTGATGTTTCTTTACATTTTCAAGATAAATAATTGAAAATATTTATAGAATGTACCATTTAAAAAAAAGATAAATAATTGAAAATTTCATAAAATTTATATGAGAGTACATATTTTGATATAGCTATTGGATTCACGACGAACAAGAAAAAAGTCAAAATAGGACTACCAAAATAGTTTTAACGATTCAATAATAGTGCTACCCCTAAATAACGAAGGCCAAGATGAGTTAGAGCCCAAGATAAGCCCACTGTAGTCGAAGAGCTTTAACATTTGGGAAGGCCTTGTTAGGGCCCAAAGTATTGACTTTGATGGATCCACATAAGTGAGTTAGGCCCATTTGGTGCAAATAGGTCTACAAGTTAGAATTTAGAATTTAATGGAAAATAATGATCTTTATGGTCCAATTGATTGCAAAAGATTACACTCAAAAGGATCTATGTGGACTTTGAGGAATATATATTCGTTTATCGACTGTGGTCAAATCCATTAGGATTCGACCGCTTATAATTGCATATTATTACTATGAGATATGACAGTAGATGAAAAAAACTATACTCTTTAATGAAATTGTTAAGGAGAGATCTATACGAATCAACCTCAAGGTGCTACATTCAGAGATAATAACTAAAATGTCTGAAAACTCCAAAAGTTCATTTATGGTTCAAATAGGCCAAATTGAATAATCATTTTGATGAAGTCATAAAATCATGTGATTTTGTTAGGAGGGAATATGATTCACTTATATATAAGAAAGGTTAGTCGAAGCTCAATAATTTGTGTGAACGATATTTTGCTAATTTAGAATAATGTCAAAATATTAGAAGACACTAAATCAATGAAAGACTTGAGCGAGAATCCTGACATCCGTAGGATAAAGATCTATGGAGATAGATATGGAAAAATGTTAGGAAAGAGCATGCCTTGTCATAGTTTGCTAATTTTTCCGCTGATAAAGGAACTTATCATGAATTTGCTAATTTTTGTTAAATTCCCTTTTTGTTGTTGGATCTGCAGCAGAGCTTTCTTCTATTGGACTTGGAGGATCCGATCCGCCTTTCTTCTGGAGAGATGGGCTTTCTTAGAGGTCAGTTTATGTCACAGTGACCCAACCCATCAAGTTATCTGGGTCATAAGGTGTCCCTCTGAATCTAATCAAGGCCCATTAGATCATCACTGATCACTCTAAAAAACCGGCCCGTTTTAGACTCATGGATTTATAAACTCTTGATGATTCTTTTTGGAAAAAAATAAAATGAGCAAAGTTATAAACTTCTTTTAAGAAAAGTGAAGAATTTGTCATAGTTTGCATTAGGTACAAGCTATCAATTTTTTGAGTTGAGTCAAATACATTATTATTCAAGTTTATTTGAATTATTATTAAACTTGAAATTTTATTTTAAAATTTGATTTATTATAAATATAATCGAGTTCAAATTAATTTTAATTGGATTAAACATAAATTCCACTTGAATTATTGAATATTTTTATTTTTGTGCTAATTGGATCGAGCTCGATCCGAGCTCAAATATTTATCGAGCAAAGAATTTTGGTCAGATTTAGTTTGCTAAGTCTTCAAAAATAGAACTTAATAATATTTTATCAATTACATTTTAATTAAATATTAATAATTCAATTTATTTTTCGTGTAATTAATACGTGTCCTCATAGTAGGAATGGGCACAACCATTATTTCCTTACTTTCTACAAGATAAAAAGATGGAGAAAAAGCATAAAATATAAGGTCTATTTTTCCTTTTTTCTCTTTTTCTTCTCTCCAAGAAAAATTAAAAGAAAAAAGGGTTCCATAAAATGTGGGTATATTATGAATTGACGATTGCTGACTTATAATTCATAATGCTTAGTGAAGATAAGTTGAATAATATTTCAACAAATTTTAACGAAAGAAAAAAAATTATAAGGATTAAGTTTTTTTAAAGTGAGATAAGCACAACGAATTTAATTAATGAGTGGGGAGAAATTTTTAAATAATCATTCTCCATTCAACAGGTATAACTGTTGCTACTCGAATATTTTGACGACCTTTCTTATTACTTCTCTTATAATTTTAAGTATCGAAAGGCTATAATCGAAGTCTTGTCAATGTGGCTATAGCGATGGTATACTTAATAGGCTTATAATTGCGACAACTTAGTTGTATTCCATATGCTAAGGATAGCGATCACTCCTATGTACTCTCGAAACCAATTTTTGGTACAACAAAACTAATATACTTGTTTCAAAGTTAGGGAATAAATAATTTTATCCAATCAAGAAATCAATTTTGCCCTCCATATTCTTTTGATATTTCAAAAAGGCAGCCATACACTTGGTTGGCTTAAAATTGAGGAGGAATTTGTTCCACTTAGCTCAAGTTCACCGGCAGATATATGATCAAGTATATATCAACCTCCCTTTTTTCTGTACAATCCACTGAAAATGTAAAAAATGACACAAAATAAAAGGAATGAAGATTCTTGGATTTCTTGTATGAGTCCAAAAGATAAGGCATCTTGTATAGAAACTTGAAAAACAACTCCTGTGATCTGATGTTTTGTGCTGCAATTTGATTCTCGAGAATGGTTATTTTCTTGAAAAAGGAAGAAGAAGATAATTACATTATCTTTTTTCTGAAATGTGTTATAATTACACATTAATTTATGTAGTTTGAAAAATTATACATGATAGTTTCGATGTTTGTTTTTGTTCGAACAATAGATTCATATGTTAGTAAAAGTAATGAAATTTTTTGATGTCAACAAAAACTGTTAAATGAAAATTCATATTTACCCTCAATTGACTTACAAACTTATTATAAGTCAAATAAATATTTGCTCACCAAACTACCATTATAAGGTTTAACATGCACCTCCTCACATGTATTAGTGTGTGAAGATTCGAAAGGATAGTTTGATCCGAAAACTTTTGTTTGACTTTTTCAATAAGTCAATTGAAGGTAAATATGGACTTTCATTCTATTGTTTTGTTGATATCAACAAATGCCATGCATTTTAACTAATAGATAGATCTATTTGTTGGATAAAAACAAACTTCAAAAGTACTATATGTATTTTTCAAGCCACTGACAACCTGCCTATAATTATATCAAACTTCAGAGGAGGCGATGTAATTATCCCAAAAAAATTTAGTCATGTTGATGCTAAATCATTTGTAACGTGCTTGAGAAAATAGAAAGGCCTTCAAGTTTGGAGTGAATGAAAAAATTATAGAAGTTAGCAATGATATAATTCAAAATTTTTAAATAATTTTACAGTTCAAGCATCATGTTTCGACTCTAACGTGCCGATAGAACAAATTTTTGCTTCAAATTTGAATGACTTCTAAGATTGGACTAATAGAATGTATCAGAATTAAGAACAAAGTCCATTTTCTTGAAAAAGAAAGGAAGCTGACATGAGAGGAGGATAGCAAGTCATTCCCTCCCACTATCAAGATTCCATTTCCCTCCATCTTTCGAACTTTCCCAGAGGCGTGTGCTTCTGATCTCAAGCCTATTCGACGTCGACTTCCACTATTTCTCCACCTATAAATAGTAGCTTCACCACAGGGCTTGAACACACAGCAGCAAACAACATTTCTCCAGTTTCTAGTTTCTTGCATCTACCTTACCAGCAACCACTCAACCATGTCGGACATGTGCGGTAACTGCGACTGCTCTGACAAGAGCCAGTGCGTGTAAGTCTCCGTCTCGTTGCTCATAGGATGCTATGTAAAATCATGGTTCTTGGATGTAATAGGTTCATGCTTATTGTAAACTGCAGGAAGAAGGGTTATGCCGCTGAGTTCATTGTGACTGAAGAGAGGTACGTGCCGTTTTCTCCTCAATGGCTCCAGCGCCAAGAATATGAATGAGAGTTTAACTTTTTGTGATTTTGCAGCTACACCGTTTTCTCCTCAATGGCTCTAGCGCCAAGAATATGAACGAGTGTTTAACTTTTTGTGATTTTGCAGCTACACGGAGACGGTGGTGATGGATGCTTCAGTTGTGGCTGAGAATGACGGCACGTGCAAGTGCGGCACCAGCTGCGCTTGCACTGACTGCACCTGTGGCCAGTGAAACTCTTGTACTAGTTATGAAATGGGCACATACCTATGATTAGTTACAATAATCATGGTCTCTGAATAAAGGTTGTAATGTGTCCTTTGGTGTCTGTTGTCCTGGTCAGTTTGTGATCCCTCTGCGGTTCACAACTATGTAATGGTTTGTTGTCCTGTTATAGTTTATGTTATTAATGAATTAATTTCAGTGTCTTAAATACTTCTGCTTCTGTTCTCTTCTTTAGTTTAATCATTTTTGTGGCAATGTTGTTTAAACCTCCTTAACAAGAAACAAGACTATCAAGAAACGAAATGTGTTTCAGGGCAACATGTTTCATTACAGTAACAACACAACATATCAAGAAAAGAAGTGCAATTAAACATTCGAATTCGAGACACGATGGGTTGAGGATGTAATACCTTGGTGCTGCATCAATTCAAGCTGATGTTAATTAAGTTCTGGGGAAAAAATCTTTATTTTAGCACGTGAACAACAGGTGTTTTCACTGGATTTGCTCAATGAGAAAGAAATGATGACACGACCTGCAGAACTATAGACTGTCTGCAAACAATGGTATATATGAAACAAGAACTACCTTGTTTATTTCTAATCTGTAATAAGACTAGCTTCCGCGGAAGAAACATCCCTGAAAAATTAGGTTCTATCCAAAATTCACATTTTTTCCAACCTTCAAACACGACTACAAAACTGATTTCAAACATTGAAGCCTTCTGCACGAAGGCATTTCCGGTGAGCTTCGATCCATTTTTCACAAGCGGATTCGCCGTGCTCCACAATACACTCATCCCTCAACTTCTTGGTGTCAGGGCAAGCACAACAGATCTTCTTCTTGGGCTTTGAATCAGGGCCAGTTGTCACCGCAGTGGACCCTTGTTGGTGATCTTTCTGTGATTGCAGAGAGACGACAGAAGAAGAATTCTGTATCTGTAATCCACCCATCGTCACCAGTCCCAGAAGGATACCGTATTCAGAGAAGCTAGCAATACAAATGAACAGGTAAAGAATGTTAATGTTAAGAAGTTTGCACTATTTGTCCAGTGAAAGAAAGCAAGCAACCACAAAACAGACTCAATTTGCAGAAACCGCAAGAAAGACTACCACTCAGAGACCCGCTCTTTCAAATTTGCAATCCAGATACGGAATATTATGAAATGGCAGCATCTACATAAAGAAAGACACAAGCTGTCCCAATTCTGACAAAAAGAAACGATCATTTCACATCTATACATCAACCATGAAGTTCAGACAGAGTCATGACAGTTAAAGATATCAAGACGCAAGATTTCATCAGGAAGGCAATTGCGCAATCAAGTGAGGGAGGATTTTTTAGTGCCATTAACATGTTACCCTGCAAAATTACATACATATAAACTGCTCATTCAGACAATAACAGCAGACGATAACGAGGCATCAAGGCAAAGAGTGGAGATTCCGAAATTCAACCTTAAAGATTTATTTAGTTTTTAATATATTCAATGACGAAAAGAAGCATAAGTTTAGCAATTTCGATGTCTATTTATTGAAACAGTATCACATCTTGCATGTTTAGCTTAGCTTGTGAAGAAAGCCTGACGTTGAAATTAATCACAATAGAAAAACAAAACCCATATCAAAGCGGAAAGATTTAACTTCAAACACACGATCCCAGACCACAAACCCTAAGAGAAATTGAATATGAAAGTAAAAACCTTAAACCTAAAGGGACAGCAGAGACGATCAGAGGAGGCTTCAGAGGAGGTTTAGGATTGTCGGCACCAACTTCAACATTGATCCACTGTTAAAGGCTGTTACTAAACCTGCTTTTTGTTTTTAATCGGAGTTTCCATTTTCTTTTATTTGAATTTGGCAATTGACTAATTCATTAGGATTTACGACCTCTGACTGCAATACGCACAAGATTCATTATTACCATGCTAGATGGGATGGGTGGTGGGTCAAACAATTTTTATTCATCGTCATTGACCGTTGTTTGAGGATTTGAGAGATCGATTGGATTCAAATAAACACAACGTCGTCAATATGTTTGATTTGATTTTTCTTTAGTATTATTTTGATTTTTAAGTCTTGTATTTTTGTCTTGAAAACTTTAGTATTAAGACTCTTTTAAATACAGTCCAGCATTTGTGTCCTAAAAATATATTTTATTAGAAAAATAAAGTTTGAGAGCTGATAAGCAACTCTACAATTGACGTGGAAGTCTCATGTTTCAAGCCTGAAAATTCATTTTTGTAGGACAAAAATATTTTTATGTAGGTATTAAAATGCACAATTAGCCGGGCCCAATAAAAAGAAGAGATCTGTCCAGGCCCAGAATCTGAACCTGATTGTGATTGGACCACGCCTACCAGTCTTGGCTAGTGGGTCGGTTGTGTTTATTGAAACATATAAGTTGATGAATGAATATTACTGGTCTCTCCTTTATACCTAAAGGCCATGTTTACAAAGTGGTATGGAATAATATTAAGTTGGGATTACTATTGTGACTAATTAGGATATGAATAACTAAGTAGCTTGTTTACTACTTCATCACAAATTGTTTGATTATTCATTTTTCATATTTATTATCATAACATAGAAATTGGACTAAATTGGAAAATTACATTTGTACCCATAGATAAGACAAAAAAATACTATATATAAATAAATTTCTTTTCTCTTAAAATGAATGATATATATATATATATATATATATATAATATTATAATCATAAATAATTTAATACTTATATTATTTTTTATATATTTTCAGTAATTTTCAATAATTTGTTGCATTTTTCTTAGCAATTATCCATCAATTAAAGGTATTTTTGAACAATTTTTTCTTCTTTCTCTTAGCAATTTCCTTAAATAAGAAAAAGCTTTTCCAACTATATAATCTATTAGATTTTATCCTCAATTGTTTGATTGTACTAAAAGGCTAGCAAATTACTCAACAATCTAAACTAAAAAAATATTCAAATTTTAAAATCTCATTTCTATAAAATGAATTTTGCCGTGTAATTTTGGTGAAAATCCCAATTGAAAAAAATATTTTTTATTAATAAAATAGCTTGATTATATCCTAACCTCATTACTAATGAAAATCACAATTTATTTTCAAATTTAGTTAAAATACAATTTTTCCCCATAAAAAATATGGGTAAATAAAATAAACAAGGAATAGAATTTAAATGCCCATTTTAGGATTATAATCTTTGACAAAAAAACTGAAACACCCTCTTGCAAAAAATTCCACTCTTCTGCAAAAATTCCAACAACCACTTCCAGCAATGTAATCAATGAGCAGAAACTGCGTGATTACAACATATAAGTTCTTGATTTGCGATAGAATGTGATAAGTCCAAATCTTCAACAAAAAGAATGAGATACCTTGTAAAAAATTTCACTCTTTTGCAAAAATCTCAACAACCCACTTCCCGAAACTCAAATCATTTGTTTATATACCTGGCTCCCACATTGAAAAATTTGATCTTCCACAAAAATTCGAGATCGAGATGCCGACTTTCCAATTAGTCTTCTTTTCCTTTCACTTTCTCTTGATTCTTCTTTCCGGAAGGGAGAAGATATGAAAAGAAAATGGAAGAGTGAATGAGAAATGAAAAAACAAAAAAGGGGATCTGCAAAGATGGCAGAGCAATTAATGCAAGCTTCTAGTATGAATGAAAATAAGTAGAGAATAAGGGATCTAATGGTAAATTGACAATTAAAATTTGTGGGCAAAGTGGGAATTTGAAATTCAAAAAACTAGGCCATGGGCCATCCGGATATAAAACCCACCCAAGTGACCAGGATTTGAATCCTGCCCTTTATGTAGGCCAATTTCAGGCCCATAATTTTTTCTCGGGCCAACCAATTAAATAGTAAACGGACCACTCGTATGGATAAAGCCAAATATCCGACCCAATGGTCATTAGTAAACAAGGCCAAAATATCTTCCAACAGAGAAAGGTGGCGCTTGCAATCTCTGAGCTCAAGAGAACTAGAGTTTGCAGGAAAATCATGTATAGTCTATAGATACAGCAGAAATATTCTACTTGCACCAGATATTGCAAGTGTATTGGTTAACATTCTTGAACTGTATACTAATCATACTATATGATTAATTCAGATACGAACCAACTCGATACATACAACGTAGAAAAGCATTGCCACTATATGCTGATGAAATATCAAAGTATGCCACTATTATTCTTTCTTCCCCTGTCCCAGCTCGTTGGCACACAACATAAGATCAAAATTCAGAAGAGTTAATTACCTTTACCACTGTGATCATTCTTTAATTTATACTGAAGCATCAATGACCAACTGCTCAAATTTGCAGCTTCTTAGTCTCCATAGTGGTCCTCGTGTCTATATACAGCTTAATACAAGTAATAAGAAAATCGAGGATGATAAAACGTACAAGAAACAACCTACTACAAGAAGGGTCTGTTCTACATCAACAATCCAATTGAGGATTCTGGTACACCGATTGAACGAAACAAGGGGCAGATGATGACAATGAACATATGGGAAAACATAACGACAAAAACATGTTTGTAATTTCTAGAAGACATGCAATTGAAGTCAGCAACCATAGAACGCAATGAAGACTTTAAGTGCTGACGTTTGGTAAGATTATGTAGTGACATCCTCTTGTATATCGCTCGATGCAAAACCAGACAATAGCAACTTTCATGTGATAATACACAGAATGATTAGAACAATAAAAGAAGCTTCACCAGACAAAGTACAAGAAGCTGCCAATGGGAAGCAATGAGAGGGGATGCATGGTATAACACAGAGTTGATCTAAGTTTTGCACTCCGGAATCCGAATGTAGATGCACACCACTTTTAAGGATTCTTATATTATTTCACAAAAAATTACAAAGTTAATTTCTTTGCTAGAAGGTGTTTCTTGCACCAACTTTTAAGCATTTTAAGGATTAACTTCCAACCTGATGTCTCAAACCTGCTGAATCTTAAGCATATATGAAAAACAAAAATGATATAGACAATAAAATTGCACATATTATTTCTCTTTCAAGAAAATCACAACCATGCTAAACTATGAAGGTAACAAGGACAACTTTATATCCTCAAGACGGATAAGAGAGAAGAAACTTTTCATGATCTCGACAAAGTTACAACTGAATACTAGATCTAACTAACAAACTTAAGAACTTTTGTTACTCAAACAGATCGCTTTCCCAGCAAATCCCTACTTCAATCACTGTGCGGGAAGAGATTTTTGGGTACAAAAGACAAAAAGAAAAAAAAGAAGATACATCCATTTGAATCTTCCCCACCTTCCGTTGCCATAAGATTCATGCAAATCTTGAGTATAGCATCAAATTCAGTTTGAAAAACTTGAAATCAATATTCTTGCGGACTTTTGTTTCCTTGACATTCCCAGCTCCATAGTTCCATAAATAAACATTATACAGCTTTCCAACCAAAACTAATCATACTTCTCCCTCCACGAATACACGAGAAAGAGAACCCACGAAATTCCCAAAGCAATGTCCCCAACAACCAGTCTCATCCAATCGTGGCCAAGAACTTCAACCTTCCTCTCAAAGTAAATCCTCCAAACCGCCATTGCAACATGGAGAAGCACACAGCCTTTGGCAAAAAAGCTATGAAACTCCCTATCCCTCACAAATGCCACCATAAACAAGAGAAACCCAACGGCACACAGAAGCAAGCCCGAAAACGAGTCCGATGTCCGGATTAACAGCTGATCATGGGGCGTTGAGCCCAAGAGCTTACTAGCATGGTCTTTACCATGGCTAAAAGCAAAGACCTCATCGCTATAGAACATCATCAGGGCTCCACAAGTGAAGGCCACTAACGAATGGACCAGACAAATAAGAAAGAACCCCGAGGACACCATTGATCATTCCAAAACGATACCACAAATGCTGTTTCCTTGTCTTATACCAAACAAAATTCAACTTTTAGGACAGAAACGCACAACCGCATCAACCGTTTGCTTAAATTCCCAAATGAAAATTTTTGAACATCATAAATTCCGACTCGCTTTGCAAGCCTCAATCCTATTTATCATAGCACATTTCAACGAGAGCAGATGAACCCACTTGCAAAACATGAATTCACTCAACATAATTGAACCAAACCAAGAACAACCTTGCTATAAAAAGAAATTGGATTAGAATGATGATTAAGTACCTCGCCAAGAGCCGACTCCCGGATCCCAGGCTTAGGCTTCTGCAAAAATATGATGATTGCAATAAATGGAGTGAGAGATCCAAGAAATTTTTCTTGGGTCCAGAACCTGAAGTGTATGGGAGCGATGGAATGTCAAAAAGGAATTAACCGGAGAGGTAAGAAGAGAAAGTTAAACACTATGACGAAAGAAGAAAGTGTTGGTTGTGGATTTTGCCGTTAATGCTTTGGTTTGGTGGATGGCTCTACTTACAGCTAATTAATTAGTAACCAGTGTGTGTGGCACCACACGTGTGATTAATTAATTTTAAATATAATAATATAATTCTGATTTTTTTAAAAATATTTATTTTAGTTTAAATAAAAAAAATATAAAAAAATAGAGTTGTGGATAATTATTTAGAGAAAACGGTGGAAGAAAAAAGAAACATGAAAGTTGAGAGAGAGAAATAATTAAAAATTCAAAAAAAAAAAAAAGCTGTTGATTTTTTAAACAAATAAAAAATAAAATATCATAAAATAATTAGACACCAATTAAACAAAAATACAGACACTTTATTGGAAGAGTGTTTGAGGTTTAGAGGAGTGGGGGAGTGGGTGGTTAGTAAATTAATTAGTTAATAAATAAATAAATGAATAAATTAGTTAATTAGTTAATTAATTTATAAATGGTCTGATCAAAAAATAGAAGACACCAATTAGGTACTTTCCCTTAATATAAAAGGTATAGATAAAAATATATCTGAAAATACTTAATTAACAAATGCACTGCTCTAGTTATGTTTGGGAGATAACTTAAATTTAAAATTAGACATTTTAAATAATTTCAATTTTCAAACGTTGAAAATTTCTTGAGAATTGTGATAAATGTTGCTATTTTCTTGAAAACCTATTAAAAAGATATTTAATATTATTTTGAATAAAATAAAATTTATTTGATAGTTGGCATTTTAAAACTGTGTGCATGTATAATAATGATCAACAAATATTTAACCCCCTGTGATATTGAAAATGAGTAAATTATCTCTATAAAAAGAATAACAATTTATCCACTATGATTTTTAAAATAGAGTAATTTACATCCTGTCTAAAGAGATAAATTGCTTCACTTTAAAAATACATGGGATAAATTGTTGTATTTAAAAAAATATAGAGGAATAAATTGTTTTTTTTTTCTTTCTTTAATGAAAGATAATTTGTAGATTTATAATTTCGGGATTGCTTGTATTTTTTTCCCCTAATAAAATAAAAAAGACTTTAGGTTGAAAATACCCAATTATTTCAATATTAAATGAATAATAACACAAGATAAGGTATTAAAGAATAAAGGGGCCCAAATATGTGCTGAGGATTCAAATGTTGAAAACTATAAAAAGAAATGGCCCCATCTCTTTTCATTATTCTCATTCAATTATATTATAATATTTTCTGTACAGATTCCACATACTTTTTCCAAATTACTGATATTTCTTTTAATAAATGATTCAATCCCATTATTACATGGAAAAATAGATCAAATTCCGTATAAGCACTTATATATATTCAGATTCTTGCTTTAAGGGTGTTTGAAGGTATTTAAATTAAATATTTTTTAATTATAGCTTAAGTTAAGTTTAAATAAAATTGTTTGAAAATATAGCTCTTTGCGCATGTTTCTCCCAAATTAAGTTAAAATAAGCTAAATTTTTTGGTGAAAAAGTGTTTTAATGACTCAGATCTATTCACATGTCCGAATATATATAATTTACAAAAGTACTGTGATTGAGGAGTAAGAAATATATAAACGATGCGGTGTTAATTGAAACTAAATTTTGAAGAAAATACTTCTTAATATCCTTTTAATTATAAAAATTATAAGATTATCAACCATATATAAATTAAATAAATTAGGAAAATTGTTTTAAAAAATTTAGGTGTAAAATGAAATTGAGAAACCTGACAAGGGTGTCGTAATTGGTCGTTGGTCTCATTAAAAATAGAGTCACAGATTTGGACCCATATGAAATGGGGTATCCAGTCATGGGCGTACATTTTGCTTTTGGTCACTGTTTTGGATATGGCTGTTGCCGACATTATTTAATTCATTTATTTAAATGTTATAAAAGTTTCAAATATTCATCGATATATCATATATTGATATTGGGTTTATGTTTAATTAATTTAATAATATCTATTTTTCAGTAGAGATGCTGCTTTTACAACATTATATTTATATTACAAGAATTTCTATATTACTATATTATACATAAAATAGGGTTCTTGAGAGGGTTGTTAAGTCTACTGATTTACAATCTTAATGAAAGATTGTGAATAGGCTGAAATGGAGATTGAATGTACTAACTATATAAAAACTAGATAACATTGTAACATATTAACACTTTGTCCATATCAATATCCAAATCATATGAAAGAGTAGGAGAATATGTGATCCAATGTTTCATCTGCTTAATGTAAGCTGCATTTCAAACAATTCGACCCAATCCACTAGCTCCAAACAACTCTTTTTTTTTTTTTCTTTTTTTTTACACTCTCCCCGAAATTTGATGTAATTATATATAATGTTTTTGTAGTTTAAAAAATTACATCTATCACCTTTGAAGTTTGATTCTGTCTAATAAATAAGTTCATTATTATCCAAAATTTACTGAATTTGCTGATATTAACAAAAAACTGAATGAAAATTAATATTTACCATCGATTGACTGATTATTAACTTATTGCAAGTCAAACAATTTTTTGGGAAACCCTTGTAACATTGAAGATAGACTTAAGAATGTAATTTGGTCATAAAAAAATATTTAGCCTGTAATAAATCAGTAATAAGTCAATTAGGGATTAATATAGACTTTTTTCTATTTTTTGTTAAAATTAAATTCGATAAATTTAGACTAACGAATGAGTAATTACACCAAACATCATTAGAGTGTAATTATTTATTTATTTATTTATTTATCGATCCAATTCATCTGTGTGCACTCCTCTCTACTTTCTACTACTGATCAAACTCTGTATCTTCCACCTCGCACTTGCTCTGAATTTCACCATCAACAGTTTCCCCGACAAGCAATTACTCATCGGCAACAACAATAGTAGATTCCAGCATCATTTGGCTAACTTACACCACTACCACTTTCTCCGCCGCCAGAGCCCTCTTTCTAAACAGCATCCCCCTGCGATTATCGCCAAACGCTAGACACATTCTCCCCGTCTCCACATCCTTCACACTCTCCATCACCCTACCCAAGAGCCGCCTACTCAACCACGGTTTGGCCTTCGTTTTCATCTATTCGCCACATCTCAGCATTCGGCCTTACCAACCCCGCCAATGATGGGAATCCCCCACAACCATATTTCCTGCCCTTGAATTTGATGTTTTCAAAAACCTGGAGTTGCGTGATGTTAGCGATAATCACGTTGGCGTGGACGTGAATTCTATGAAATCTCTGATTGATATTGAAGTTAGGTACATGTCGATAATTAATTTTACGCTGCAGTTTGCGGGAATAAAAAAGGGTTAATGTTAAAATGGAAACCAATATTTGAAAAAATATTAAAATAGTTTGGAATTAATTGCAACTATCCCCAACAAAATTTATGTAATTACAAATCAAACTTCTAATTTTTGTTGATTAGAAACATATAAGGTGGTAGTGCTTAAATCAAGAGTCCTCAAAATTTATCAAGTTTACGAAATTGAAATATGTGATGATGATGTTGGGGTTTGTATCAACTCAATAAACGACTTATGATGTTGGGATGAATCTTAGGTGACGGTGGTGAACAAATTTAAATAAATTAATATATGTATGTATTCAAAAAAAAATAAAAATTAATCACTTATTCCATGAATGTTCACAAATGAAAATATGACCTTCATTTTGTATTTCAACTCAATTAAGTATGTTACATACCTGAAATTCACATATTTAAAAGAATAATTTGATATATTAGGAGTATGGTGATATGAATACAATTTATAATAGTGATGGTTAGGTTTCCACTCCATCAGTGATGAGCTAAAAAATAATCGAATCCTAACAACTATTACAAAATAATGGTGGATATGAAAACCCCTAATTACAAACTATAATTACAAGATAGATATTACATAATATAAACACTAAGAGAGAACAAGAATGTAATCAAAACATAATCAAGGAGTTAAATACAAGTTACCCCATGTGATATACAAATTGAGCAAATTACTCCCCCTGTGTTTTCATAATAAAACAAATAAACCCTCCACGCAAATTCGTGCCATTCACGCCATTTTCAAAATATTTATTTTTTATTTTTAATTTATATTTATATTCTTATTAATAACCGTTGGATCTGATTGAATCTAAGGCTTAAATTTAATTTATAAAATCAATGGTCCAGATTCTAATAAATTTTATCAACGGTCTACATTAAAAACATATATTTATATAAATATATATTACATAAAATTTAATTAAAAATATATGTATAATATATTTTTAATTAATTAAAATTATATATATATATATATATATTTAGAGAGAGAGAGAGAGACTGGGAACTAGGCTGCCGACGGGAAGGGAGGAATGTGTGGGGTCGGAGATGGGGAAGGCGGAGAAGGTGGGGTGGGCGGGGCAGGCGACGGGGAATCGGGAGAAGGTGCGGGGGAGGAGGGGGGGCTAACGTGGTCGAGCGAGGGATCGGGCGAGCTAGTAGGAGAAGGTGAGGGGAAAAGTAGTACGCGAAAACATGTGGTTGGAGAGGATGGGGAGACGGCGATGGGTTTGAGGACAGTCAATATCTGTCACACCTGGAGGGTTGCGACGATCTGAGGGAAAGCTACGATTACAGCTCGGACGGAGTACTCGGATGCGGCGAGAGATGGTGCTGTACAGAAGGACAGGCTTAGTTCACAATAAGTGGGGAGGCGAGTGATGTGGGTGGGGAGGGGGGTGCGGCGCAACGAGTGACGGATGCACGACGCGGACTGGGTCGGCGTCGGCGCTTGGGAGCGAGATGTCGAGAGTGCGTGGGGGCGGCGGGGCGGGCGGACGAGCGAGGTATATATCAGAAGATGTTTGTAAGTATAGATTTGTTATGAATTTTTTAAAATACTAAGTATAGTATTGTTAACATCACTTACACAATATATTAATTAAATATACACGCAAGTACTATATTCTCATTATTAGTTTAATTATAGGTACTCTATGATACTCTACTCAAACGTTCTAAATACTATATGGGGAATACGTTATTTCAAGTGCCTCCCTGTTAGTTCACAGATTATTGGAAAATAATCGCTTGGGAATCTCTGTAAGACATGCGAGACTACTTTCTCCTTACTGACATGTATATAGTTTAACATATTTTTAAAAGTTTCTCTTCTCTTACTATTCATAAGTTTTGTGTGACAAATCTCTTAACAATTGACTTCACCCCTTCCATCAACAACTAAAAACAGATTTAAATTGAACTAATCAATTATAAATTCAACTATTTATTTATATAATTTCTATTTTCAAATATGGACCTTTAGGCTCAAACTTTCTTAATAAAAACTTGGGTTTAAATATTGTTTGAAAAAAATACCCTTGACAGTAGAATTTTTTATCATTTGTGAGCCTTCAAAATTTGAAAATGGTTTTAGACCGATTTACTATTTCGACGATTTCTCACCAACCGAAGTTAGGCTCTTGTGGATAGGGATGGTTCTTATGGTAATGAAAGCGAAGTTTGATGGAAGAGAAGGCAAGGGGTTTTTTGCCAGCTTGATTATGAAATATCCACGCGTGAAGAGTACTATACAATTAATAGTTTGGGACTACAAATCAGTATTGCCGTCTAGTTTGTAGCTGATAATAAGATTTGCCGGGAGAACGATATAAAAGTAATTAAGTTTAATACATAACAGAATAATGTAAAATAGACGCAATAAAGAGTAGGCAGACTTTCATTTTATAATTAGTAAATTTATCAAATAGTTAGGGAGAACAAAGTGGTCACATATGAAGGAGATTTGTTAATATTTCATAGTACATGTGGAGGCTTCAACGTTAATTTATAACACACTATTAATTATAAAATAGTTAATAGTTTTCTTTTTTATAATATAATATTTTATCTGGGATTGGACTAATCATGGCCTCAGGCACATTGAAAAAGGACAGAGTGTGTGTAGCTACAGTAACGACATCTTTGAGGGGGTAATTTGCTTTATTTAAAAAAGCACTAACAAAGGTGGAACGCGGTTTTCTGAGCACATACCACATAAAATTATAATTCGAGAATTATCTATATTTTTAAGTTAATCACAAAAATCAATGTACGTTGATAACAATTTGAAATTCATAATTTTATTGCCTGCAATTTCTAAATGTAGTCATTCTTACAAAAAGAAATAAAAGAAAATAAAAATAACAGTTGAAATGAACTGAAATAAAGTGAAAATTTTCATAAATTAAATTCTTATTTTCTTGAATTGATCAATTAGTTACTTGCTTTCCACTGAATTCACATTTCACCTACATAAAATAAAAATAAATTAGAAGTATAATAAAAATAGTATTTTGTAAAATATGAAAAAAATTATTGAATAATACACTGAGTTAATGAGCAAAATACAATAATACCAACACAAATAAAATAAAAAAATTACCTTATGTAAAAATCTTTTCATTCTGTCATTTATAATCTTTTTAAATCCAATGTTAAAAATCCCAATATCAATCGTCAGACCATCCTTAAGTTCCAACCCCGCTATAATAATCTCCTCGTGTAACTCTATTTTCACCGACTTCAACACCTGAAAAATTCTAACAATAAAATAAAAGTATTGAGAAAGATTAAGATACTCAAAGAGTTTTCAATGCCATTGAAAAATGAAACAATAAATTGTAAAAATTTGAAAATTGAAAGAACAATTGAGATAGAACACAACAACTCAATATTTGAAAATTCTGAAAATGAGGATTCTATTAAATGGAAGAAACAAAATCCAAAAAAATAAAGCATACTAGATGAAATCCAAATTTCTTGTTCTATCCAAATATTTGGAAAAAATCCTTCATTGAGTGGCAATAGAGAAAGATTTATTAAAAATATGAGAGAGGAAAAGTGAAAAATCGAGAACGGAGTGAGAATAGAGAAAACATGGTTTGATCATTTGAGATGTGGAAGTTAGAGATATGGTTTTCAAATAATGAAAAACGGTTGATAATGTGGAGATGAGAAATCAATGCAATTAAAGAGAAAAAATATTTTAAAAATTATCAGGGGTAAACTTGAAATTATAATTTTTGGTGTAGTAGTATATAAAACTACTATCCTTATAATAGTAGAAGATAAATTATTAAAAAAATAAAAATAAGTAAAAGAAAAATTAAAAAGACTTTTTATCTTCATAATAATAGTAGATAAATTATTAAAAAATAAAATAAGTAAAATGAAAAAAAAATTAATCGAAGACATTTTCTCTTTTAATAGTAGTAAAAGATAAATTATTTAAAAAATAAAAATAAGTGAAAAAAAAATAAAAATTAATGGGAAAGTGGGGGAGGTGGGAAAGTGATGAAAATGGTGGTATGTATAGTGTGCCGGGGAGTTTGGAGGGGGGGGGGGGGGGGGGGGGGAGAACATGGGGAAAATAAAAATAAGCAATTAACCGTCAATTTTGATAAAATTATTTAATGATAATTTAATAAAATAATTTTTTAAGGGTATAATTGGCAAACAAAAAAATTGGTGTAGCGTATATGAAAAACCGCCATTTAAGAGTGTAAAATGCTTCTTTTTATAATAGTATAGTCTAGTCGTGATGGCACGCCGTTCCTGCGTGCATATAATCAATAATTTTTTATATTTTAAATATATTATTATAAGAGCAAAAAATATATTAATTAATACATGACACTAAAGGAAAACTAATTTATTAATTAATGTATATTTAGAAAGTGGAATGAGTTAGTTATCTTATTACTTGAAGGGTATTATTGACTTTACAAAAAATTGGTGCGGCGGTGTCACTAACCGTTTGTGAGTGTAAACCTCTTTTCTTTTTATAAATAGTATATATAGATAGATAATATATATCATATTGATAATGATTATTATGTATACATGCAAAAAATAAGTATTAATATTTTTCAATCTCTTTAACATAAGATTAATAAAATGGAAGTAAATTAATTTTTGAGTTCATGTAATTGTATGAAATTAATTTTCTAAATGAACTTAATTGAGTGGTTTATTTAACATGGGTTGGGAAGTTGAAGGGGGGCATTTTTTGGCATTTAAAAAATTTGGTGTAGCGGTATGCAAACGCCATTTTGTGAGTATAAGACCCATTTTCTTTATAATAGTATAGATAATGAGGTAATTTGATATATTTTTTTTTCATAGGAGGATAATATGCTCTTTTCGAATATCACAGGAAGGTGGTATTTATTTTTTTCCCATAATCAAGGCTCACAAGCCAGATCCAAGACGGGTAAGCCCAAACCGTCGTCAAACGGCAACCACCAACGGTTGTTTTGACCAATACCACAAAGGTTTTTCTCACAAAACTATCTCACACTGAGCTCCACCAAAAAATTAGTTCGCAAAGAACTCACAATCAGAAATAAGGAGAGGGGAACTTTTTTGGTTCCTTTTTCTTTTTCTTGTATTTTTACCATAAAATGTATTGGAGATATTTATAGGAAGAGACATGATTTATGTGAGAGAGAGAAACCGACGACACTTAGAGAGGATACGTGGGTGGCGCTGAATTTCTCAATAGAGAAGGGTGAGGGAGACGAGGAAAAATAGGAAACTTAAATTAGGGATTTTCACTTTTGCGGAGAGAGAGAGAAATCCACTAAATTAGGTAAAGAATCGGGTCGAGTAGGGAGTGGATTGGGTAATGGGTATGGGTATTCGGCACCTTCTAGTAATAGATTGGGGCGAATTTGGGTTGGGCCTATCAAACAGGTCCTGAGCCATATTTTTTCAATATTTTTCTCTTTGGATCAGGAAAAAAAAAATGGGAAACCAGTCTAAAGGGGTTAGTTGATAGTCATCATCGTCAAACCGCTTAGACTATACCTGCAAATAACATCGAACTGTGTAATTAATTTAGTTTAGTATATTATTTTTTATATAATTCCAAAAATATGAAAAAAATTTCAAGATCTTATTCGAGTGAGCTTAAAGTATAAATATACGTTACAGAAGTTGGAAATTTATTTGACAATAATGCTAAAGCCAGGTTTGAAGATTCATACTGTAATAATGAAACAATGGCAAAGTATTTATGATATTTGTCCTATTGTAACTTCTCTGGAGTGAGATGATCAACCATCCTCTCGCAAACATTACGATTAGGGTTTCTTTAAACCCTAATTGGGATGATTAATCGAAGTAAAGGTTAGCACTTTCCGTCACTAACTAGTAGAACGATTAATGTCAACGTAAAAGATTTCTAACCCACCAATGACTTCACTTAGTCGTCCTTATCCTGTGCTCTGCATCAGCAGATTGGGTTGATGTTGGATCTAAAGCTTCATTAGGGATATCATATTATCATGTTGTTGTAAAGACGACTATTTTGTAATTTAAATTTGACATCTTGCGAATTCTGAGACTGTCATTGGAAATTGAAGATCCTTGTGGGCCACGTCCGGGGAGTAAATTAATGTTTTTACAAAATCAAAACCCTGAATTGGAAATGTTTTTCCTATTTCGAATTTGCCCCTTGAAAAGGGTTTCTGAGGTTGAGGATGTGAATGAGCCACGTCGACGTGTACAAGATATTGGAATAGTAGAGGGAACGATTGTGGTTGTAGAAAATCCAGGACCCCTTGGAGATTTCTGAAATGTAATATAATAAAAGGAAATAACTTGTAATGTAATAAAAAAATATGCTATTTTGACATTCTAGAAATGCATTGTGATACATGTAATGTAACGGAATGCCCCTTAAACAGCAATGGTCTGAGCTTCCCTGAACTGTTTTTGGTTTTTACTTGACAAAAATTCTTGGGGCGTGGGGGTTTTTATGAGGCTGTGGTCTCTTAGGAAAAAGCACACTGTTCCCTTTCTGCTGGGGCGCGAGGAAAAAGTTAACAGTATCTATTTGTGTGGTTCTTGTTCTTTTGTACTCTCTCTCTGTGGCCTCCCGCCCTCTCGTGTTGATAATGGGCACTGCTTAGTGTTCTCGTCTCTTTTCCTCCATCTAGCTATATGTTGATGTGTGTCCGTGTGTAAACGGTGGAAGGAATCGGCTGAGGCGCGTTTTTTGGGTGATCAGTTTTTTTTTTTTTTTTTTTTTTTCTTTCTTGCTAACTGGTGAATTTGATTGAGGGCTGCTGCTTTAACGGTGATCTTTGAGTTGTGTTTATATGATCTAGAGGCGTTTCTTACTCTAGTGAGGAGAGAGTGCTCTCTTTAGTAGATGGGTGCTAATATTATTGCGCCTATGATGTGGTCTTGATTCAAAATGGCGGCGGTGAAAGAAATTGTTGGAATTCTGTGGATCAAATCCTTGTCTACTTCTGTATGTGTTTATGTGTATACTGGGATTCGTTCGCTTGTAGTGATAGCTGGATAGTTATGGAGGGTTCCCACGAGTCTGGCTGGCAGAGGCCTGATAGTTCTAGGGGGTTGAATTCATCATCATTCTTGGACAGGAATCCCAGAGTTCGCCGTGCCAGCACTGTCAGGTCGTCAGATGACAATACATCCCATGATTCTGGCTTGATATCTGTAAGAAAAGGGAGGGAAAGAACTCCGGGCCCACATATAAACAACCACAGAACTCAGATTGAGGGCAGTGGAGATGGTGGCACAGCGGGAAGACTCCTTGTCCAGCCGGTGGAAGCAAAGATGTTAGCTTGAGACAGTGGTTGGATAATCCAGAAAGGAAAGTTGATGCCCTTGAATGCATTCATATATTTTCTCAAATTGTAGATATAGTAAACCGCACACATTCTCAGGGCATTGTAGTTCACAATGTTCGGCCCTCGTGCTTCATCATGTCCTCATTCAACCGCGTTTCTTTCATAGAGTCTGCTTCTTGCTCAGATTCCGGTTCGGATTCTCAGGAGCATGGATCAAACAGCCAGACGGCTGAGTTTACGGGGCCTTCACGTTTGCCTTGTGACTCACATTTGCGCCAGAACTCTGGAACTCAGTTAGATTCTCATGGTTCTCGACTCATGAGGACCCCAGTTAATGCAGCTTCACAGATGAACTCTGAGGCCAGTTGCTTGCAATCATGCTCGGGTCAGGCTATGCATCCCGCTGAAGCCAGTGGCAGTGATAGAGCAGAAGACAAGAAGCATTCTTTTCCTATGAAACAAATATTGCTCTTGGAATCCAATTGGTACAGCAGTCCGGAAGAGGTCTCCGGTGGTCCTGGCTCTTATGCTTCCGACATTTATCAACTTGGTATCTTACTCTTTGAGGTCAGTGATGGGAGATCTCTTCAACCTGTAGGGAGTTATTTTTCTGGGCTGCCCTGGTTATTTGATGTAGATTTTGATGAGTTAGATTGACTGAGTAAGTTTGGTTACGTTTGTTTCTGACATCTCATTGATATAGATTTTTAATTATGACCAGCTATTTTGCACTTTCGGTTCACTGGAAGAGAAATCACAACTATGGCGAGTTTGAGACATCGTGTGCTTCCTCCACAGATGCTTCTTAAGTGGCCTAAACAAGCTTCATTTTGCTTATGGTTGCTACATCAGAGCCAAGCAGCCGACCTAAAATGAGGTAAGTTTTGTAATAGCATGTTGACTGACAATGAAGCTTCAGTTGATATTTGGTTCTGTTTCATTACTTACCTTCTGTAGATAAAGATTCTTGCTACCTACTTCACCAGCAGGATTATGCTCTCCTTTGATCATGGACTTATTTGAGTTGGCAGTTTATGTATGGTTCTAGAGTTCATGTTGGTGTTGTGCTGACTTGGTACTCGGCCAATTGACCGGCTCAAGAGTAATTTCATTGAAACTGGGTTGTAAAGTTTGATATTGAACTGCTAGGTACTAATCAGTGTGAGCAGATGTGTAATAATTATTGCTTCAGAATCTGAAGCATGAATTTGAGTTATGTCAGTTGTCACTTTTATCAAAATCTAATTCATTGTACCATGTTTAGTTTCTAGTCTGTGATGTCCTACAGATCTGATTAACTGCCTGCTCCAAAGTACTTTTCACATTAACTGAAGTGAAATTTTAAAATGGGAAGAGATTAAAGCTTTCAGAATGATTATTTAGACAAAATGAATGGATGAAGTTTCTTCATTTATCAGATGCATTAATTACCATAGATTTTGTAGATTTGTTCTCTGTGGTTGATTCTGCCTGTCTCACCACTCAGTCCAGTAATTTCTTGCTGACATCTCTTCTAGCACACTTTCTTGTATGAATCTCTAGACGACAAGGAATGTGCTTCAATTCAATTGGTGTTTTGTCTTGTCAATTCTTTGCTCATTCTTATACTTTCTCACACTATGCCTAACAGTGAGCTATTGCAAAGTGAGTTTTTGAATGAACCAAGAGATGACATAGAAGAACGAGAAGCTGCTATAGAGCTCCGAGAAAAGATAGAGGAGCAGGAGTTGTTGTTGGAATTTCTTCTGCTGCTGCAGCAAAGAAAACAGGTTGCCGCAGATAGCTTGAAGGAGACAGTATCCATTATATCTTCTGACATAGAAGAAGTGGCTGAGCGGCAGGGAGCTCTGAGGATAAAAGGAGGCTCAAGCTCAGATCTGGACAAGAATTCGGCTTCAGCCCCCAACTCAATGAACACAATGGATGATGATGATTCTGGTAGTTCAGGGTCCAGAAAGCGAATTAGGCAGGGTCTGTATATCAATAAGCCAGATGAATCTGACGAACATGGAGATGAATATCAGACGTTAGAGATGTCTGCTACAAATCAAGGAAGTGTTCTCTCCAAAAGTTCTCGGCTGATGAAGAACTTCCGGAAATTGGAAGCTGCTTATTTTTTGACAAGACGCAGAGCTGTTAAACCCACATGCCGAACATTGGTCAGACCATCTCCAATCAGTAGTGATGGTAGAGGATCTATTGCAGCAACCGAAAGAAGTTCTATCAGTAACCCATCTTCAAAAGAGCGGTATACTGAGCTTAGGCGAGTTGGTTGGGTAGACACCTTCCTAGAAGGGATATGCAAGTATCTATCTTTTAGTCAGCTCAAAGTGAAGGCAGACTTAAAGCAGGGAGATCTTTTAAATTCTTCCAACCTGGTATGCTCCTTAGTTTTGATCGAGATGGGGAGTTTTTTGCAACTGCGGGCGTAAACAAGAAGATCAAAGTTTTTGAGTATAAATTCAATCTTAAATGAAGAACGTGATATTCATTATCCTGTGGTTGAAATGTCAAGTAGATCAAAGTTGAGCAGCATTTGTTGGAATAGCTTATATTAAAAGCCAAATTGCTTCGAGTAACTTTGAAGGTGTGGTGCAGGTAAATTACATTTGAAAACCGTAAGTCTTTGTTTTTGTTTTCTCACCTTGATCGTCATTCGTTTTCTTGATATATGATCTAGGTTTGGGACGTTACTAGAAGTCAAATTTTCAAGGAAATGAGAGAATGAACGGCGTGTGTGGTCTATTGACTTTTCAGTGGCAGATCCAACAATGCTGGCCAGTGGGAGCGATGATGGTTCTGTTAAGCTCTGGAATATCAATCAGGCAATTCTATTTTTGCACTTGGTGGATGTCAGCTTTGAAACTAAACGTACTACGGCATCTAGTTACCATTGCTGTGTGTATTACATTGTGGATGTTTAATAAGTTGTTTTTCTTACATGGGTTGCTACTGCAGGGAGTAAGTGTCGGCACCATCAAGACAAAGGCCAATGTCTGCTGTGTTCAGTTCCCCACATTCTGGCCGTTCTCTTGCATTTGGTTCAGCAGATCATAGAATATATTACTATGATCTTCGTAACTCAAAAATGCCTTTGTGTATCTAGTTGGGCATAATAGAACAGTGAGCTATGTGAAGTTCATTGATTCAACAACTCTTGTGTCAGCATCGACAGATAACACAATAAAGCTATGGGATTTGACAATGAGCACATCAAGAGTTCTTGATTGTCCTCTCAGTCGTTTACAGGCACCTGAATGTAAAGGTATCTTGTTCCACCCTCCCTCCCTTAAAATTGCATAAGTTTCTGTATGCAGTGCCTACTTTCTGAATATTTAATTTGCACATTTACTCAGCAAGGTTTTCGGTTGTGCCACTCAAAACAGGCTCTTAATCCTATTACTTTTATTGCTGATCATACATTAAAATATAGAATTAATGAAGATTTCCCAGTCTGTTTTTATTCACTTACTTCAATACTTTAATTTTGTAGCCAACTGCTTCTAATTTTCCCCTCTGACCTAATTGTGGCCTATCTTTCTTTCTCTTCTGTCGACAAAGATTATTGTCGTGTTTGATAACTGACAATAGACATCTCTTTATTTCAGAACTTTGTTGGCTTGTCTGTATCTGATGGTTATATTGCAACCGGCTCAGAAAAAATGAGGTATCTTAGATCCTCACTTTATGTTGGCACTCCTTAGTGCATTCAACTATTTGTTCTTATTATATATGATTCTTGTATATGTTTCGGATATATGTGCTTTGTGTTGTACTCTGTTGTAAGAACCACGACTCTTTACTTAAAATTGATGATCTCACCTCACTGCCTCTTGGTCCTGACCTATATCAGAACCAAAATTAACCGAATAAAAGAAGAAAAGGTATGAGGCCCAAAAATGACAGTGCTCATGTGAACCTTTCCATAGGTTTATCTGTACACGTGTAGCTTAGGTTTGGATAATGATCCACAGAGATGAGATCTGCATCCTTGGGATGTATCCAGTTCCCTGGAAAGAAACCTTCAATACTGAGGCGGTGAGATGAGAAAGCTAGGATGAGTTGGTTGAGTATGTTGCATGTATGTCATTGTTTATTCACATTCCTGCAGCATGATGACACCGTGCTTGTGTTTTGTCAGATTTTCAGATAGTGAATGCCTTCCTAGAGGGGGAAAAGACAAGGAAAAAAGAAAAAATGAAAACCAGAAAAATGCGACAGTTTAACAAACTAGTGAAGTAAAAACATCATGATAACTAAAAAAGAAGTAAGAAAAAGGAACATTTGATAGATTGAACAACTTAGTTAAGTGAATCATCGTGAAATAACTATAATGGCCCTGGTGGACTTGATGCCAGATGCATCATTGCCAGGCATGATAATGTAA
Source organism: Sesamum angolense (assembly GCA_034509725.1). NCBI lineage: Eukaryota > Viridiplantae > Streptophyta > Magnoliopsida > Lamiales > Pedaliaceae > Sesamum > Sesamum angolense. The sequence continues at coordinate 8,557,571 of JACGWL010000007.1, read as the reverse complement.
GTCCACTGTTTAAAAGCTTTTACCGATAACCAGGGTTGATTTATATCACTTGTACTTTGAACTTGTTCGACTGAAATATACTATCCTCAATTTGTTTTCATACGTCAACTTGCATTTTACCCGATGACAAGTAAAAGGTACCATGATTGTCTAGCTTGAGGTCTCTTCGCCTTCTTATGAAGTGTAAAATCTTCAAGAGCATGGGAATAATAACATTTGATGCTTCTATTTCTGGCATAGTTTGACCCTTTAGATGCTATGTTCTGAGGAAACATCATGAGCTCAAAATTAGCATACAGATGTGTTCTCTAATTGTTTCTGAGATACTTTACAACCGTGCAGGTTGTTGTTTACCACAAGGCTTTCCCCATGCCCGTTATCTCATTTAAATTCAATAGCACCGGTGATGAAGTGGACGAGACTGCTCAGTTCATCTCATCCGTGTGTTGGCGTGGACAGTCTCCCGCCTTAGTTGCTGCAAATTCTGTAGGAAATATTAAGCTTTTGGAGATGGCTTAATTTGGTGAAGTACTACCCGGAGTAATTCATGACCAACTTGTTATCGCCCCAAACAAATTTTTGCCTTAGTTTGTAGCGGAGATATTTTAATTTGAAGAATGAGATTCATCTTTTGTACAAGTATATTGTAGATAAAGATTAGGAGAAAAGCGGATCGATCGAGATGCGCGAAGGTCTTATACATTGATTTTTTTTGTATATGCTGTAATTCTTACAGTTCTGTGTATATTTGAATTGATCTGATGTCTGATATACCTCTCTTAGCTTTACAGGGTCGTGAATGAACCGAAGTTACTGATTGTTAAAGGGTACAATGTACATTTTCGGAATTTATGGGATTTTTTTAAGTATATGTTTATGTCTTAGGAGTTGCCTTGGTATTCTACGGTTAACTACACTTAAACTCCCTTTCTGAAGATGGAAATGTACACTTTCCATAAAAAAAAAAAAAAAAAAAAAAAAAAAAAAAAAAAAAAGGCTCCAAAATTATTAAATAAGAATATTAAATGAAGTGTAAAATCAAAATTTCATGCAATCATCAGCTTTTTTTGTTCAAAATCTTAATGTTGAGGCTAAATGGAAAGTTTTCGAAGGGGGTGTAAGTGTAATTTTAAAAACCATTTGATGAAAACTGTAATTTTGTATTTTTAGAGAGTCTAAGTGTAATTAATCCTGACTCTAAAGTAATTGCTCTAAGAAACTAAAATGTAAAACTACCTTTATAAGCAGCATTTGTATGAAGAAAAGAACCCACAAAAATGGGGGCTGTAGAACTGTATCTTCAATCAAGTATTCTAATGCATTATTGGAGCTTGAGAAACACTAATTGTGAATATTCCCTTTTTATACTACCTCGGACCAAAATTGATACAATAAAATCTAGGTACACTGTTCTTGGCCGGATTGTGCAGCCGAGACTAGTTTATCTATGAGGCCACGAAGCCTACCTGCCCCCGGACCTGGTTTGAGCTTGGTCGGAGTTCCAACCTTGGAGCAACGGGGTTTACCTGCACACCAACCACCCATTGTGAAGCTCCCATTTCGTCGCCTGAGTAATGCTTTGTCGATTTTGTCCAGGACAGGAGTGTCCCGTCGGAACTTACGTGCAAAAGCAGCACCACTGGCAATCATTTTCTCGGTGTCGTTAAGGGAGAGAACATGAGGATGCTGTTGTGGGGGGTTATCCCAAGAAATGTAGTGCATGTCGTGGTTGAGCACGGTTGGGATAAATTCTGGGACGTTGCAGATGACCGTCTGAAAATAGCCCTCGGGGGAGGAGAGGAAATTCGAGTAGTACATAAGAAGGGTTCTTGGGAGATTATCCCCAACCCCATATGATGTACTCGACGAATGCCCGTGATAAGATCATCCAAGCTGAACCTGCAGACAGTGAAAGTGAGCAATGGAAATTGTCATGGGTGAGAAGTATTCAGGCATAATTTACCAATCTATACAGAACAAAGACTGAGAAGTAGGCCATTTTAGCTTCCTATGCCTCAGGAGTATGAGAATTTATCAGCAAACTACAGAGTAAACAACTGTGAACCAAGATTCAGGGCAAAGGGAGCTAAGATAATAAACAAAACTTTGTCATCAGTGCTCTGACATGTTGGGATCAAACACATCAATTATCACAGAAAATTAAACAAAGGGTCAAATGCACCAAAGTCTAATTGTTGTATTGGCAAATGAAATGCATGTACTAACCAGTGAACAATTTGAATGCGGTAGGTAAGTTTCTGTTAGGTGCGACCAAAATATGTCGGACTTGGTTGACTCATAGAGTCCAGGATCGACGATCAAAGGCATTGCCCTGTGAGTCCTGCAACAAAACCAAGTATAGTGCAGTAAGCATTTGTGGCCTTGTCCACTTGAATGAGACTAACAAAATACAATGAGAACTTACGCTTTCCAGCCTAAATCTTGTGTGTTCCATGAAATTGAGTCCTCGTTTCAAGTCGGAAAATGTGTACAGAAGATCTGGAAGAACAATCCAGTTATATCCAAAGATTGCTATTACAGAACATCACTGCACTAGCTCAAATCCCTTATAGAATCAGAAAGGAAAGAGAACTCACCGTCTTGAGTCACTAAAGGGTAATCTGAGGCACTAAGGTTAATAAACCAATCCCAATCCTTCTGTTTCTTCAGAAGAATCGCACATGCGTGCAGAGTATTAGCAACCATGGTAGGCCCTCTATACGTCACCATATTCGCCTTCTCATTCATATACACATTCCCAACTTTTGTGAAAATAGGATGCTTTTCCACCCGAGATGCGAGTTCAAGTCTCTCCTCTGGTGGCGACTCGAGATCCAGATGAACAATATAGTAGTTCCATGGATGATACAGAGCATGAAGAGTCCTCCAAAGTTTCTCTAAATCACCTCTTGATCCAGAGATCAGATACGCAAATTTTGGAATGGGAGGACGAGGAGGCGGGCTTGGACCTTGGGTAACCTTTGCCTCGGCAAAACTGGGGATGGTTTGATTCGTCAAAGCACGAGAACGAAACAGAGAAAAAATCGAATTGATTGTGTTTACCGAGGACACAAGCCCCATATTGAAGGAGGTCGCAAGAATGAAAACGCATACTAGTGAACTTATAACAAGAGGGAACACCCACTTCTTCTCGGCGTTCAAGTGCCCCATTGCAGAAATTCAGGATCATGAATTCCACCAAGATTCCCAGTCACAGTTGAATTACTCACTCTGTTCATCATTCAAACAATAAGTACTCACAAGTACTAAACAATCGGCAACTGCTGACCCCTACCGATTATTTCAGACAAGGATCAAGGTTCTTTGATCCGACCCCAAAATTTTGTTCTCTCCTCAATATGAATGTAGCTGTTGAATGAAACAAGAACAACCAATTAACATATAAAAATGTCTGGCCTCATTACTTTAATAATACAACAGACTCTCAAACAATAATGTCCAACAAAAGACAAAAGATATCATATACTGATAAGCACCCAATATGTGTAAAACCAATGTCCCTTATAAAATATAATTTAAAAGAAAAGGACAGGCTTGCAACATCAATAAAATCGAAACAGCAAACATTTTGGGGCCCAGAATCTACGTAAACAAATAGCTAAATGCTTAGCCTCTAAGTTACCAATTGCATCTTTGGTAAGGACCCAAATTCCAATTCAAGATCAAAAGATAAATCTCCAAGAAGTTCTCTGCAATTAATCAAGAATCGATTAATGCACCAACAGTAGGAACAGTAAAGAAAGAAAAAACCTAATTTGAAAATTGGAGGAGCCTTAGAATCAATAATCAAGATACAATCCCGAGAATGAAGGGAACACACAACAGCTGCGGCAAGAATTCAATGAAGCTCGATGCATAATAATAAACTCAGAAGGTACCCGTGAACACTTTCCACACATTACAATCAAGACAGAGCTAACTCATATTCAAACACACACACATATACGAGTATGTATATCACACAAATACGCATGTATATATACGCAAGAATCTGTACGTGTACACAAGAAGAACATGAAAGAAGACGAACCCTTTTGTTGGTACGTAATTATATCACGATGATGGAGAGGGTTTTCGCGTGCGGGGTGGAAAGAGAGAAAGGCATATTATATACAGAGAGAGAGAGATCTAGAGAGAGAGAGAGAGATGGATGTTTGTTTCATCATAGGACATGGCGTCATAATGGTGGGCTCTCGTTTACATTTCAAGGTTACTGTGATCAGCATTTCATCATCAATACACGATTGCCTGTAGCGTCAGTGCGTATAATCCGTCGCTTTTTTCTTGGGAGACGAAATTCAAAAAAACAAGAACGAGAGAGAGAGAGAGAGAGAAAGTTCAGAAAACAAACAAGACTTACCAAATAAATAATTACAGAAAGAATTAAAAAATAAGAATCATGGTGGATGGTCTTACGTTTGACCCAGATCAGTAGCCTCCCATAATATTTTCACTTTTCCACACAATGTAAAATCATTCCTCCGTAGGGGCGGGTTGTCTGCTGAGGTCATTCAGACCGCAATTTCCCTAACCTCGTGTTCTTATGTTTTTCCTTCTCCCACTCCATTTTTCTAGGTGCCAATCACTTCTTCATCCACAGCTATTCGTCTCTTCTTCATTCAATCCGTCGCCAAAAATGATTGGTATCAGTTACTAATTATTACCTGACGCTTAAATTCGGGGCCGCCGTACGTTGTTCAAAAATTTGGTAACTAATTTAATTAAATTGCAGTAAGATTTTGTTTTATTATAGTAACTGTTTAATATTTGGTGTCATGGAATTGTGATTGTCCACAATCCTTGCTTCCTTCTTTCATTTATCACTCCACCCTCTCATTTGTCCTTTTCTTTCGCATTTTTCCCACTTTCTATATTTTTCCCCTCTCTCTTTTTTAATCTATACATAATTACATCAATATCAACTTAAATTTTGCAACTATATTAATTCAATTAATGCATTAATATAATTAATAAATAATAACACAATTGAAAAACCAAATTAATTACAATAAACTAACATAACGTGCAACATATACACATATATTATGTAGAACTCAAATTCATAATTTAAATTTATTTATAAAATTTCAGTCTTATTCAAATATTGTTTTTTATCTAGTAATTTATAGTGACTATATATAAAAGAATGTGAACCTGTTTTTGTAAACAAATATGGGATAATTACACCCCTTTGTTTTAAATTTAATGTAATTATACGTAAATTTTCTGTGATTTGAGAAATACATCTAATACCCATGAGGTTTACTTTCGTCTAACAATTAGTCCCTTCGTTAGTCAAAATTCACCGGATTTGCTGATATTAACAAAAAAAAATGAAAAAATTTTATATTTACCCCCAACTGACTTATTGTTGATTTATTGCAAATCAAAAATCTTTTAATGATCAAATTATTCTCATATGTCTTCACACGTTAATGCATAGGAGGAGGTATATCTTCATCGTTATAAGGATGGTTTAGTTTGAAAAAAATTATTTGACATACAATAAGTCAATCGATGGTATATATTAATTTTCATTCGATTTTTTTTTTAATGTCAATAAATTTAGTGAATTTTGACTAACGGATTGACTAATTTGTTAGACAAAAGCCAACGTTAAAGTTGCTAGATATAAATTCTCAAATCACATAAAATTTACGTATAATTACACTAAATTTTAAAGAAAAATAGTGTAATTATCCCAACAAATATTGCTATTGCATCATTGGGATGAGTGAATATTGATTAAATTCTTGGAAACGTAGAAACGTGCGGTTGAGTTTTCAGGATAGCATTAAATGCTACTTCCAAACTGTATTCTCAATAGCCAACCACACCTTCCTTGTAATGATAAGCTTGAGATTACAATTAATTTTTTTTATTAAATACAAATATTTGCATTTATGTCGATTTATATAATAATTTGTACTTTATTATATTGTTTTTTTTTTGTTATAAAGTTATTAATGTATTTAATAGGATGTCAATGTGATTATTGATGTGTTTAATTAAATTTTGAATATCTTGATAATACATTATGTGATATAACTAATTGTTTCTATCAATAAAAAAATATTTTAAAATATATCCTCTTTGTTTTTAATACATTGATCGAATTAGGTTAATTGAAATGTCTTCTCAATCGAGTCGAAGGTCTTAAATCCCTCGAGTACACTTGCAATCACAAACTTAGTGAAAACAAAAAAAAAAATCATTATTATAATTATAAACATACATTTGATATTACTATATCGAATCGAACTGAAAATTCTGATATTCAAGTTCCTTCATTTAATTATTCTTGAACCTATTTTTGCTTCTATATTTTATTTCTCACATATTATTTAAAAATCAAAGTGCGGCTTATAGAATATTTATAATCTTTAATTGAGTAAAATTTATTTTATTACCCAAATCTTATAATTAATTTTATTTGGATATTTGAGTAATTACAAATGACTCTAACAATTTTCATTAGTATTGTTTTAGTAACCAATCAATGTTTTCATTTGTTTTTTTCATTATCTTTGTATGTGATAATCATTTTACCCTTAGATATTAAAATAAAATATTAATGACAAAACTCATGAATCTCCAATATACACTAATATTATATTATATAAATTTACATATATTAAGTTTACAATATGTTTTTCATAAATATACTAATTAAAATTGAAACATATGTGTTATACATATTCTCATCCAAAACATATTAATCTACACCATAATTTAATATAAAATACAATCTTATTACGAATTCAAGTACATTTTCATTAATACACAATTAAAAATAAATATTTTTTTTACTTGAAACTGAAAATAAAAAAACACAACGAAACAAGGTAAATTATACGTAGGATGTTGTTTCTACTACATACTATATTTCCACTGTAATAGTATGTATGTGTTAGATTTGATTTATTCGATAATTATTGATCAGAGTATAATTTTTATTATATTATTTAAATTTTATAAAAATGATTGTAATTAATTTATTTTAATTAATAATAATTAATCCGTTTTACCTTTAAAAAAAAAAAATTGGTGAGAATGAAGTTGGCAAGTGGCAACCTTTTTCAAACCGGAATAATTAAAAGGCAACACTGTATTCCCTCCTCGCCTACCCCATCCATCCACTGTCCTTTTGTGAGGACACGTGTTGATGATTTCATTATTGTAGTCTTAATTGAATGATGACTCATCACTCTCCCCCATACTTTTTTCTATTTTACATTTCCTTAGCACCGTCACTCACAATTGCCCCCCTCCAACCAAACATCATTTTCATGTAAGGACCATTTTACCTTCACATAGTAAATATACCAACAACATTTGAATCAAATTCCATCAGTATATCTTTTTTTTTTTTTTTAGTTACGTCGTTAAATCCGGAGATTTTTATGTAATTATATGTAAATATTTTATGATTCAAAAAACAACATTCAATATTGTGGAGTTTTGATTTTCAAAAAATAAAATAAAAATTCATATTTATTCTTAATTGTCTTATTTATTGATTTATTAACAGGTTTAATAATTTCTTTTAAGAGCAAACTATCTTTATACATATTTATACGTTAATGCATGTGATGAGGTATATATTAATATTGATATAAAATTAGAACCAATTTAAACTTTTAGATGAAATAGTCATTTTATATGTATTAAAATCAGACCAAATGAAATATTCTTGGTATATTTTCCATCTATTTATAAGAATAAGACTTTACGTGCATGGTTTGTACATGATGCGTGCGTGTTAATGTAACGGTTCTCTTCCTTAATAGTTTTATACTTTAGATAAGGGATAATTATATAGTTTTCTCTTCATATTTGGTACAATTACATGTAAACTTAAAAAATTACATATAATATTCATGACGTTCATTTTCGATCAATAAATAGATTCATCCATTAGTAAGATTCACGTAAATTGTTGACACATCGGCTACAAAGTTTATGAATATTCATATTTAAATCCGATTAACTTATTATAAACTTATTGTAGATCAAATAATTTTTTTTCTCAAACTACCCTCACCCTTATAAGAGTAAAAATATACCTTCTCACATATATTAACGTGCGAAGACGTACAAGAACAATTTACAGAAAAAGTTTTATTTTACTAATGGATGAATCTATTTATAAGATGAAAATAAACGTTAGCAATATTATATATAATTCCCCAAAACACATAAAATATATGTATAATTACACGAAATTTTAAAAGAAAAAAGTGTAATTATCCCCAAAATTAGATTTTACATGCAGAATTTGTATGTAAAATCTACGTATTAAGATATTAATATAAAACGACTCACGTATCAAACATAAAGCATGAAATGAATTAAACTAAATTAATGATACTTTATTCCATCTCCTTAAATTAATGAATTGAGTAGATGAATTCACAAATTAAAAAATACAAAACATTCTTTACTTTTCAACCATGCCCAAAATTTCCAAAAATGGGAATTTTATCAGGCCACTATAACGAACAAAAAGTGGACTTACCAAAATTCGTTGACTTTGAAAGTTTGAGTCTTGAGAACGTACAAACCCGCCAAGCACGGAATCTCAATTAAGAGAGGGATCAATTAATAAAATTGGTTGACTATTAATGTCAATTTTTATATAGAGTTTAGGTGCAATTCCATGAACATGGTATCGTACAACATTATTTGGAAATAGGTGGCCCACAAATGAGGAATTTGGTTGTCACGCCATCTATCATACAACAACTTATCGGTTGACAATTCGATTTTTCACTTATAAGATATTTTATTTAATATTAATATATACATGTTGGGTATGTAATTAATTTTTTTAATATAAAAGTAATATAACTTTTAATATATAGAAATAATATGATTTTCATTCGAATATGTTGACGTGATTCAATAAATCCTAATCTTGTAATGGGGTTGATAAATAATAAAATATTATTTTATTCTTACAGACCATAAATATTCATAAATAATAGTATTAAAATCTTAGTAAACTTATATTCAATTGCAGTTGTATGTTCCCTTTTAATCACCGAAACTATATTTTATTTTGGTTTCTTGTTAAGTCATAAATAATTAAAATAATTAAAGTAATAAATATCTTGCAATTTAATTTTTAATTTAAATAACATTTCTCGTCAAAGTCAAAGTCAAACTCAAAGGCATGAGGATTCATGCATTGGGCTAAGGATGCTTTACGCTAGCAGATCAGCTAAAGCCCAACTTATATTGTTTACGGGCCCGCCGATCAGCCCAAGTAGCCCGCCACCCGCCAGTCTGTAGTTCATTCTGGGGGGCCCAACAATTTTCGTGTTAAAAATTTCAGATATGTAAAAAATATATATCCAACTTGATTAACAATTTTACGTGCTATATTTCGAAATTAGACCCAACACTATCCATAAAATGAAAAAGATAAAACGTCGGAAACACCTACAAATTAAAAAATTTATAATATCCAGTTTCACATCGTATCGTGATCACCAAAGCGTTAAAACTATTTTAATTAAGAATTTTCAAACGCATTATAAATTTATTATTTTATATTTAATTACATAAAATAAATCAGTGCAAAAATTGATTTGACATTATTTTGAAGGTCTATTCTTTAATTTAATTTTTTTTTTCAATTGTTGGGCTTTCAGGGCTGATTTAAAGAAACCCAAAGTTAAGTAAGATCCAAGTCCAATTTTTTTAGTATTTTCCTTGGTTTCTGGACCTTATTTGGGCCAGGGCCAACCCTTTTATAGGTACAAACGGACAAAGCACGTGTTAAGCGTGTGCGTGATTTCATTTATTTTTTTATTTATTTATGCAAAAAATATCTACCAATTATTGCAAATCAACGATGTCTTAGTCTAGTGATTAATATTAAAATTAATGTCTTATGAACAAGTTCAATGTCACGAGTAGTTGTCTCACTTTGTGTGAATTATTGTAATTTATTTATTATTATTAGTAATCATATGTATAGTTTAGTTGAATAAAGATATTGTCTAATGTATCAAGATGGGTTATTATAATTTATTTATCGTTAGTAATGATATATGTATTTATAATAAATGTGACAAAAGTCGAGACGAGAGACTAAACTAAAAATTCTTATACTTGAAAACAGTAAGTATACATTAGATATTTGTCTCGTTTTTAAAATTATAATATAACAAGTTTGATATTATATTTTTTATTTACGGACATATAAGTATTTATTTTATTTTACGTAATATTATTATAATTTTTTTTATGTTTTATTTGTATATTAATGCATTAATCGAATTGATATATTATTTAATTTATTAAACTATTAATATTATCATTTAATTGCTGCCTTGAATAAATATTTTTTAAGGGAAAAATCCAGATGGATTAAATTGTCAATTACAAGATGTAGAAGGGCGTTTTTGTACATTTAAGTTGGACTGAAAAATCCCCTCGTAATCGTTATCATCGAGGTGCCGTAGTGGATTTTGCCAAGTCAACAATTTCAGCCAAAACACGTGTTCCCAAACGGCCCCGCTAACCAACAAGCCAAACAGACATCCAGACTACTACCCCTATACGACGCCGTTGGGCTGTCCTCTCCCAAACAATTTTTTTTTTTTCATTTATGTTAAGGGGATATTAATTTATTTCTACCTCCCACATGAAAAATATATTATATGAAGAAACATATATAGACTCATCTTTTTCCCATTTAATTTGTTTCTTTCCAAATAAAATAAAATTGCAGAAAACCCATATAAATGACACCAAATAAATAATATTTTTTGTTATTTTTTTTTTAAGTAAAATTTTTCGTTCATATAACCTTAATTCTCTTACAATGTGCTACCGAGTTGTTATACGCTTTAAATATTTGAGTTGCATTGTTACTATTATCCTTAATTTTCTGATGTGCTTATTGATATATCAATTCTAGAAAAAAAAAATTGTTAGTTTGTGTGACAATAATTACTTTCACAACGAGCCCATAATTGAAACGTGATGCATGCTCGAACAGCGAATTCAACTACCATAAATAGCGAATTTTGAGAGGGAGTTGTTGGTTTATGCAACAACAATTGCTATCATGATTGGATTATAATGAATATATAGTATCTCAATTGTTTATTTTTTTTTTTGTTTTAATTAAAAGTGATGAATTATTATTTATTTTGAATAAATCGATTACAATCATCAATACCAAACATTTGTATATAACAACTATAATAATCATATATAACCATCAATATAATATAACTATATCTAATCAACAATTATTACTAAAATAGCACGGCAACCAATATTAAAATAAAGGATAAATTACAACGACCTCCCTGAAGTTTGACATAATTACAAATACCCCCTTATTATTTGAAAATTTTCAAATACCCCCTTGAGTTTAATGACCGTCTAACAATTAGCCCACTTCATCCATTTTTTATAGTGAATTGATCAAAATATAATTGTGAATTAAAAATTATAATTTTATTTATTTTTTTAAAAATATTTTTTTGTGGACTATTTTTTTTTATAATGTTTAAATTTTTCCATCCGACCCGTTCAATATTTTTATAAGATTTTATTTTAAAAACAAAAAAACATAGTAAGGGTGACATTTTTATAATCAATTCAAGGATTACATAATTTTCATCAAATATTAGGGAGGTATTTGTAATTTTTCAAATAATGATAAGGTATTTGTAATTACGTCAAACCTTATGATAGGTGGTTGTAATTTACCCTAAAATAAAATAACATCTTATATATGGGCAAAGTTCGAATCCATGATTATAGATATATGAGGTCTCAATTTCAATTATACCTATCAACTGGTTGCATGGTTTAAATTTTGAATTACACATCTCCATTTAGTTACATATTTTGGCATGACCATGGATACTAGGCCTAATAATAGTCAATTACATTATTAATTTCGTCAATATACACCCTCATTACATTTAAGACAATATATAGATGGCCACAAATAATAATAATAAGGGAAAATTGCATTTTCGGTCCCACCGGATAGGTACTATTGCAATTTTGGTCCCATACGTTATGAGCTCAGTACTTTTGGTCCCACAAAAAGAAAAAGTGTTGCACTTTTGGTTCCAACTCTGTTTAAACCATTAAGTGAGGATGGAAAATCACTTTTAGAAGGTTCAAGTTGGTTTTTTATGGTTTGAAAACCACTAGGCTTTTTTGAGAGAATTATATTGATTTTGTTACATTTTTCATGCATTTCACTATAAAATGACAAAATTTTCCAACTAAAATTTGCAAAATTAAGCTGCACAGTTATAATAGATAAAAAAAATATATTTGCAAAAAAATAAATTGCACACTTATGATAGATAAAAAAAATATTATTATGAATGAAATATTAAATTATGTGATTGCAAAATTAAAATGACCTCAAAAAAATTAAAGCATTGCAAAATTAAAAGCAAAAAATGAACTAACTACATTTACGCCAAAATTCACTATTTGCACTATACAAATTTAACCATGTTTTCTCCGTGCCAACTATGCACAAATATGCAATTTACATTCCAAAAGAATTGCCAATATTTGCAATTGCCAAAGAAAAAAAAAATTGTAGATTTGCCCAAAAACTAATTACAAACCAAATTCAAGTAAATGCAATTGGTTACACTGCTAAAAATATTTGTCATGGTGACAAACCTTTTTAGCAGGGATAAAACATGATTAAATCAGTATAGTGCTTACAATAAAATTTTGGCATCAATGCAATCAGTTCATTTTTTACTTTTAATTTTGCAGTACTTTTATTTTTTTAAGGCCATTTTAATTTGCAATCACATAATTTAATATTCATTCATAATATATTTTTTTTATCTATCATAAGTGTGCAACTTATTTTTTTATCTATTATAACTGTGCAACTTAATTTTTTGCAAATTATAGTGGGAAAATTTTGTCATTTTATAGTGAAATGCATAAAAAATACAACAAATCAATATAATTCCCTCTAAAAAGCCTAGTGGTTTTCAAACGATAAAAAACCACCTTGGACCTTTTAAAAGTGCTTTTTCATCATCACTTAACGGTTTAAACGGAGTTGGGACCAAAAGTGCAACACTTTTCTTTCTGTGGGACCAAAAGTGCTGATCTCATAACATATGGGACCAAAATTGCAACAGTATCTATCATGTGGACCAAAAGTACAATTTTCACTAATAATAATAATAATAATAAAAAAAACAACTTAATGAAACACTACTAGACTGAATCCCACATTGGTGAAACTTTTAAAATTTAAACTAAGTATCCCATCTTAATTAAAGTTTTATAATATTCATAACTTAATAGTATTTAAATTTATTAGATTATGAACGTGTTTACAAAAATATGAAAGACGATAAATGCAACACACAAACACTTACATTGTTTAAAAAATTCTCTTATAACCACAGTTGCTCAATAATTTCGTATGGATACTTTATTAGAGCGTCTTTTCAAATACTAAAATGGACGAGAAAATATATTAATAAGTTGGGTCGATATTAAAAATTATACAACATATTTGTTTATAATTTTATTTTTTAATTTGATACTATAGGTTAGTATGAAATATGATTTAATGAATTAATTAAAATATATTCTCATTTTAAATAAAAAATTATCTGAGCTGTAGTCCTAAATTTCCAAAAATATCACCAATGTGATCCATATTTTGACTTTAGATGTTACTTTATAAGTTATGATCTATATTTTTCTAAAAAAATTATTTAGTGACATAATTCATATTTATTTGAACTTTGATAATAATAATTATTATATTAAAATTTAGATATATATAATGAGTTGTTTTTGAATTTATAAGTAAAATGAAATATAGATGTTGGAATTTACAATTATATTTATTTGATTATTGAGATATTAATGGAATATGATTTTCTATTTTTTTTAATTGGATAATATTTTAAATTTCAACAGATAATGTGTCACAAAATGCTTTTTTATCAAATCTTCATCAATTAAAGAAAAACTGGATAAAAAATAAAAGAAAGAAATTAAATTTTATCTCTCTCTCTCTCTCTCTCTCTCTCTCCTCAATTTATCTAATTTCAGCAAACAAGAATTTAGGCACTCTCTCTCACACTCACCCTCTTCCTCTCTCTCTTCTCTTAAAAAGAGGCAAGAGAGATCTGGGGTCCTTTCTCACTGTACGGTCCTGTCAAAGAAGGGTCTCTCCTAAAAATCTCCGCCTAGTTTTCTTGCTCATTACTGGTAAGTACTGCCATTTTACTTGCCTTTCATCCCAATCCCCTTAGTTCGTCTGCCCCTTCGCGCTGTTACTGCTTCCTTTTTCTCCCTTTTTATTGCGCTTTCATCCCCTTCTTGCTTGATCTATACTTATCTGGATCCTGTAAGGTGAATTTGGTTTTCGTTATTCTGATCAACCAGAATTGAGTATTTTTGATTTTTTGGTGTTTATTCTGGGATTGGTTACTCGGTCAACTGTTTTTGGTTATATATATAAATATAATTGTTATTTTTGGCTGAAGTTGAATTACCGCGTGTGATGTGTTCGGTGCATTTGTTTATGTAACTGCATGTCGATGTTGTTGATTCTTTGTGGGTGCTGTTTAATATATATTTTTTGGCGTGTTGGATTTGATTTGCTGTTAAAGGTTTAAAACTTTGATTAGTTGATTTAATTTTTCGTATCAACATCGTTCAGATCCCTTTTGGTGTTATGAACAAACGTTGCTTCTTTTGATTTGTGGCGGTGGTACTTATTGGGAGTTGTTGTTTGTGGTTGTTTTCCGTTGACTTAAAGATCTGTTCGTGGAAATATAGTGTAGTTGAGTTTTTGTTGTCAGACTCCGCTGGGTTTGCTGTGAAGTTTTGATTCATTAAATTTTTTTGGAGTGTTATTAGGTGAATGTTCTGATGATCTATTCTTGCAATGGCTAAGTTGATTTCCAGTAAAATACAGTTAGTTGTTAAGATTAAAAAATTGGTGGATCTGAGTTGTAGATGAAAAAATTCCTCCAAAAATTGGTCTGTTCATGATGTCGTACGCTCTAATAACTATTTTTTGGATTCTACTTCAGGGTTTGAGATTCTACGGCGTTCTCTTTGCTTTAGCATTTATCCTACACCATGGGTGTCGAGGTTGTGGACTCTAACTTGCCTGTGATTGAAACTGGGAGTGAGGCAAATGTGTCAGTGGTTAATGAAAAAGTGAACATAAAATTTGGCTCCCATGTTGTCGATGAGCCAGTGAAAGGGGAAGCGAATAAGGTTTCTGAATCCAATCTCCCCAAGGATGCTGTTGATGAATGGCCTGAGCCCAAGCAGATACACTCCTTTTATATTGTTAGATATCGGGCACTGGAAGACCAGAAGCTGAAGGCCAAGCTGGATGTTGCTGAGAAAGAGTTGCAGAAAAAGAATCAGGCTCGATCACAAATTGTGGAAAAGATAAGGGCCAAAAGGGTAAGCTATGGTAATTTCTATTTTGGTATGTGTGGAGATATCTTTACATGTTTCCCCATCTCAAGGTGGTTTCTAGTGACTTCCAATCTCATTCCATGACTTGGAAAAGCTACTCCGAGTTAGAGCTTCTCCATTGCTGAAGATAAACAACTATAGAAATATGCTGCTGAAAAGCATGACTGCATTGCACACCTCTTTGATTTTAATATGACATTAGTTAAAAAATTGGACAAAATTTGATTTAATTTCCCGAATTCATTTTTGATAACATTTAACCTGCCCGGATTACTACTGGTTTTTGAAATTATGATCCTCGGTTTTCTCCCTGTTCAACTACTTGCATCTAACGCTTCTATATTTGACATACTGAGGTTGATATGAGGTGCTCTATGAACAGCTGATATAAACATTTTAGCCTATGTTCTGGAGCTTATGCAGCACTGTCTCAACATAATACTCTAAGGAGATGAAAAGCTTTACAACGACCGTTATTTTTATTTCATTCAGATACCCCGTTCCTTAATATGAACATAGCTTATGTAAAGCCCAAAGTGCAGTCTTGTCTATTGAAAGTGGTCCAGAATCAAATTTTTGCTGCCCAACAAAGGGCATTTTTGGAAGACCACTGGACTTTTGTGACTGTTTCATCTTAAACCCTTAAAAGTACTCATGCTCACAAGCTTATAATTGGACGGAGAAAAATCTCAGAGGGTATAGTTATAATTTATGAAACAAAGGTTATTTGTAGATAAACCAAGCCTCACCAGGTGTATGTGTAATTATCCTCTAATTAGTGTATCAATTGTATGTTTCTTTGTTTATAAAGATGCATTTGCTGATTGCAAATCTTTGGCATCTGATACAATCTGGCATGCAGTTGGATATTGGTTTTTCTAGAATAGATTTGAAAGTGCGGTGTGTAACTGCAAGAAGTGCTTGCATTGATATAGGTTATAGGTGCTTCATTAGACAGGTCATAATATATCAAGAGAAAAATCACTGATAGATATATTTTCTCATATGCTATGATCCAATAATTTTTTCCTTTCCCTAGGGATTTTTGCTACTTGTACACATTATAGAGTAGTTTATTTCTGAAATTTTTTCCACTTGCTCTATCAAGTTTTGCCATATTTCCCGATCGTACATTTGTCCATCTTTCGACATAATCATGGTTTCAAACAACTGGTGCGTGCAGTTCAGAATTATGGAAAACATGATGAATGAGACTAACATGTTTTGCAGGCCGATCGATCCCAGCTAATAGCTCAAATAAGGTCTTTAAGTGTTGAGAATAAACAGTTTAGGTCAATCATGGATGAAAAAAGAAAAGAAATGGAACCTCTCCAGCAGGCTCTTGGCAAGTTAAGAGGTACTTCTGGGTAGAGACAGGGGTTCGGGTGTGTGTTCATCTGAGGAAGAACTCAATGATCTTGTAAGATTTTTGTGTATATATATATGTATATTGTTATATTTGGAGTGCTTATCACTTTTTTATTGGTTCCACACACATGACATCAAATTTTTCTTTTGTCATTGGACTTTATCAGATTAAAAGTTTACAGTATCGAATTCAGCATGAAAGCATTCCTCTCAGTGAAGAGAAACAAATCCTAAGGGAAATTAAACAACTTGAAGGAACAAGGGAAAAGGTTATTGCAAATGCTGCTGAGAGGGCAAGGATTCAGGACTCGCTGGGTGAAAAAGAAGTGATTCAGGGTCAGGTCAAAGTAAGTGGCCTGTCATGTGAAACTTCTATTCAGTGCTTTTTACACTAATCTGCTGGTGTGCTTTACCTTGTAATAACTGGTAGTCACATAACTATGTCATTTCAGTTGATAGGAAATGATCTTGATGGAGTTCGCAAGGAAAAACAAGTCATCCATGCAAAGCTTAAGCAGCTTGATGAAGAAAAACTGGCCTTGGAGAAAGAGATCGGTGTTTTAGAAGGGGAATTGACAGCAATTACAGAAAAGAGGGACAAAACTTTCGAAACCATTAAGGAGATGAGGAAACAGCGAGAGGATGGGGTATGCTCCTTGATTTTATAGTTATGCAAATATTACATTTTTTTTTTTTGGTTTTATATACGTTTGATGCAGTAATAAAGTATAAGAAGTAATTTGGCAATGTAACTAAAGTTTATGGTAAATGGATCAGGTTCCGATTTAACACCCAGCTACTTATGCTAAAGACTTCTAATTTGCTGAACCATTGGTCAGATTATCTTCTTGCATGTCATATTGTTGTCAGGATGTTTTTCTTCTCTACTCCAGTGTCATTCGATGACGTCCAAATAGTGGAAAAAGCTGAAATAATGTCATTCAACGTGTCATTTGAGCACTCAATCGCTTGTCATCTGGATTCTTCGTAACTTATGGCTTATAGTTTCTTATTGATTTTCCGTTGAAATGCTTATCTTCTCACACTGTGCAGCTTAATGAGTTTGCTGGATGTAGTCAACTCTCACTACATAAACTATGGTTGATTTGTAAGATTCACAGGTTCAATATAATATTTAGGAACAGAATTCTGTGACAGAAATTGGTGGTGGAAATTGATTCAGTTTCCAGCCCGTATCTTTTCTACTTTATGTTAAGAGAACATTGTGGTCAAGTTATACATCAATTGGTTTAATCTTGTTATATGATTATTCTTTCTGTTTTTTCAAATACGTAGAACTTCTATTGATCTTTGATAAATTTAGACCTTAACATAATCTCTTAGGCTTTTGTGACACAAAGGCATAAGTTTAAATGTAATTACTGAGTTTCCCTGACTTGCAGAATTCCCCGTTTTACCAAAACCGCATGCTATTGACCAAATCTAAAGCAATTGCGGCAAATAAGGATGTGGATGCCTTGAAGGAGCTTTCAGACACAGAGGTTTGCTGGATAATTTGCTTTGTTAAGTCTATTTCTGTGATGATCTGGCACAAACTGATAGTCTGGTCCATCCATTTCCCCTCCTAGGTTGAGAAGTTCATGTCCCTCTGGAATAGTGATAAAGCTTTCCGGGGCGACTACGAGAAGAGAATTTTGTCCTCACTTGACATGAGGCAGTTGAGTAAAGATGGACGGTTAAGGAACCCAGGCGAGAAGCCACTGGTGCAACCGGAGACATCAACTACATCTGAAGCTGAGGTAGTCAAAACGAGTGCAAAACAAACCCCCAAAGAGAATGCTGTATCCCCTGCTCATGTTGATGCTTCATCTGAGCAAAAAGTTCAGAAAACAAAGGGTGCTAAAAACAATAAAGAAGGAAATAAGAAAACTGAAACCACCTTGGAGAAAATTGACAAGGCAGACGAAGAGGAATTCTTTACTGCTGTTAAATCGCAAAAGGAGTCTCTTCCCAAGAGGGATGAAGTTGATGAAATGAAGTTGAAGGAGCTGAAGAGACAGGAAGAGATAGCAAAACGCAATCAGGCAGAGGAAAGGAAGAAGAAGCTGGCAGAGAAAGCTGCAGCCAAAGCAGCAATAAAAGCCCGGAAGGATGCTGAAAAGAAGCTCAAGGAAATTATTGCCTTTTACTTTTTCTCTTCACTCTCTTGAAATTAGCATTTTGGTTGTGATCTCTAAACTTAAGTTGCCTGTCTTTAAATTTGTTCAGGAGCGTGAGAAGAGAGCAAGGAAGAAGAACGGAGCTGCAGTTCCAGCGGAGGAATCTGAAGAATCAACTGAAGCTGTTGCGGAGGTTGCTGAAACAGAGGTGGAGGAAAAAATTGAAACTCCGGCACCACAAAAGAACAGGGACCGAAAAGAAAATACCATCAGGCACAGGGGCCGCCCTAGAGGTCAGGATTCACTTCCAAAAGCAATACTCAAACGCAAGAAGGCAACAAACTACTGGATTTGGGCTGCTCCTGCTGCTTTGGTGATTCTTGTACTTCTGTTTGTCGGCTATAACTATCTTAGTTGAGGTGGTACTTTGGATCGGAATGAAGGAGGGAAACTTCTCTTTTTGGTAATCCTGAGAGACAGGCTCTATATTAGTAAGCATATGTTTTTTCTTTCTTTTTTGCTTCTACCCTTCTGTTTTTTGGCATCCTATGACAAGCGATACTCAGACTCATAATGTTGGTAGAACAATATAGTTCAAGAACTCTTTACTGCTCAGAAACTACACATGTTATTTCAATTCACCCAGTTTCCCTTTTGGGTTTGGTATTTTGAGCTGATTGATTTTATTTGTTTACGAATTTTTATTTATTTTGTTTGAATCAGGGGGCAAGATTACTGTATATACCGATATATATTTTGCTGTTATTTTGGCTATTCAAGTTTTTCTAGTTCTTTTTCTGGGCAACAAGTTTTGTTTGCAGCAGGAGAAATACGAGAAACACATCAAAATGTCGAAATACTGGTAAATTGGATTGGAAATTGCCTTTGAAAAATAAAACCAAACATCCCATCTAATTTAAGTGTAAGTGTAAAAAAAAAAAAAAAACCCTGCTTGCAATTTCGAAAAATTCCGTTTCAGTTCAAAATGTAAGCTTTCATTTTTCAATGACGGAATTATTCATATACACAAGGGATAACTGAAGGTGCATATTATTAGTCGATTCGGCTTAGGATTGGTACAGATCAGCTTGAAAAGCAATCAATTTATTATGTTAATATGATTTAGGGCAATTTTGGGCCTCTAAGAGGGCTTCAATTAGGTTTATTTTTATCCAAGCCTACCCATGGATCAATTTGGTTGAGGCTGAACTAGGTCCACCAAATCGGGGTGGTGCTTGTTTTCTTATTATTATTATATTTTTATGAATATTGAAGTCTTCTTATAAATAATTATTGAAATTTATAACTATTTTGTGGAAAAATTTTGATATGTATGGGACCCAAGAAATTTGGGCCCAGTAAAATTTTAGGAAGGAGCTCCCCAAGAATTATGAGGTAAAAGAATTAACGAAAAAAAGACCCAATACAATGAACAAGTATCATCATAAGAAATTCACCAAGCTACTATTCTCCAGCCCATATACTGAGACGGGCCTAACAACTAGAGTCAGGAAAGGATGCCATAAGATAAAGAAGCGTCCAAAGATTAGGCTCTGCCTAGGATTCATCTCATGATACCTATTTAACAAATCTGTAAGGATGACCCTCTTAGCACCCAAGACTCCTGGGACGAAAAAGGATTGCCCAAAGAGAGTCCAAAGAGTTCAGAATCCTTCTGACTGAGGGAAATTTCTGTACTTATAATGTGCAACATCTTACAAAGAGAGCATGTAAACGTTCGTTGATCACTTTCTATACTCACACCAGGGAACATGCACAAGACCCCTACCCGAGAGTGGACGCCCCGGCCACAGGCTCCACAGGTTCTAAGGTCACTCTCTCGAATTATTCACTGTTCTTATAATTAAATACATGCACACTTCTCTTCTGGCACGGATTAATTATCTTATAACGATTCTTCATCTACATTCGATTTTTTTAAATTGTTAAGCTATATTAAGGTAACAAGCCCGGACGCAGTCCAAAAATGATTAAATTTAAAGAAAAATAATACTTAAGAATATATAATATATTTAAAATGATAATAATTAAAAATGATTTAAACGAAATTTTGAAAAAATAAGCAAAATTTATTAATGAATTTAAGTACTAAAAATTAGAAGTACAACAATAAAATTTTAGAGTTTTGTATAAGAAACTATTAGAATAATCAACTTAGAAGAATAAAATAAAACATTATATGTCATGTATTATAAAAAAAAAAAAAAAAAAAGACTCATTAGGCTCAGCTTGAACCCAAATCGAAACCCAACTCAGAATTATGTGGTTTTGGGCCACTGGGTTGGGCTGGTCCCAAATATCAATTCTTGTGACTAGCCCAACACCAACTCGGTCCAAATGGACTTGGACCGTACTAACCCACTTATTTATTAGTTTAATTAGGTCTTAGGTTGGGTTAAAACTCAGTTCACTGTAATCTTGAAGAATAACCAATGAACACATAGGCATTGTTTTAGCTTCAAATGGCTAAATTTTTCGAATTGATTTTAAATTTTATTTTTTATTATATATTTTTATTTCGTAATATATATATATATATATATATATATATATATATATATATATATATAGCCTTATTAGTTTTTTTTAGCAGATTATTGAAATTTGGCTTCTCTATATTAAATAGAAAAAAAATATATAAAATGACTTACACATTTAATTACATTTTGCACCCTTCACGCAAAATACATCTATATCTTCTATAACTTTAACATACATGTGAATCTTTGTGGATGAGAATGTCATGCATTAGTGGTAAGTGTGTGTTTGTAATTATATATAGAAGAGATAAAGCATATAGCAGTAATTTAGTTGTTAATTCAAAAGAGTGATTAGTGTAATTAATCATAATATCTGATTACATTTGTTTTCTTACCATCATTGCTCTATTTATTCGAGGTATTATCTTATAATTTAATAAAAAATTTATTGTGTTTTATCCCACAAAAAGTGCGTAAATGGAGAGAAGAGACTCTTGACTTGAAGCCTATTTTTACAAACTTCTCGTCTGCAATCTACATTAAAAGCATCCCAACTGATTAACTTTCTTATTATTTTTCCTAGGCAAGCATGAGATATATAAAATTATTTCTTTGATTCTACTTCAATTCTCCTTCATTTTTTCTTCAATAGTTAATTACAATATGTAGATGCGGAAGTTTCTCATTCCGCCTCCTGACTTTCATGCCATGTTGCACTTGGTTGTGCATTTCAAATTTTAATATCTAGTGTTAAGATATTGAAAAATTCTAATTCAAGTCGGGTTTGGTTAAACATGAACTAATTAGATAGTAAGTGTAGTATATTTATAGTATGATTGGCATACAGTTCAGGAGCTTGATAAGTATATCATACTTTCTCCGTAATTGATTTAATTTGACCAAAATTGATTTGGGTAAGAATTTTCTCAAAATTGTTTGTAATTAACATAGGTAATTAGCATAGGGTCCTCACAAAAGACAATCAACGTCGCAATTTGGGCATGACTACATCAATTGTTCACTGCTATAAAGTATTCGATTTAAGTTATGCTTATATTAAAAAAACAAGTCCGTAACTATAATCCCATCGTTGTGTGGTGAATCTGAATCACGTTATCACAATTAAGCCATGATCTACTATCACAAACGAAAATCGATTCAATTTTATGACCTATTTTATGGAATCGTATAGTCCCGTTTCACGTAAACTACAATCTTGATAGTGTAGTATCTGCAAATATGATTCTTTCTTTACGAGAAGGTACATTTCGTTTCACTTAAATTATAGTGTCGCATTTACAAATCTAATCCTGAGATAGAATCAACCGATCGAAACATCACCAAATTCGGGGAGTCAAAAATGGATTACATTAATTATATCTCCAGTGTGAGGTACACATGAACATGAACATGAACACAAAAGCTAATGTGTATCATAATCTGTATATATGAAACCAAAATTAAACGTAAATCGCACTTTACAAACACAACATCTCCCCAAAGAATAATATTTTTATACCTCGTTCTTCTCATTTCATGCATACCCACAGTACCCGTACTCACACCTAACCCCACCAGGGCACCTCTTATTGCACTTCCCACAGTTGGCCGTGCTCCACAGCACACTGGTGCAAACTCCGCCGCAGCACCGCTCCCCCAGCCCGCACTTGCGCCCGCACACCCCGCAGTTGTTCCGGTCTCCGAGCACATCCCGGCAATGCTTCTTGCAGCAGTGAAGGAGGCTGCTCCCATTGTTCGCCGACACCCCATTGCACACATAAGGGTTAGTTTTCGCATCGCAACTCGTTCCTTTTTTGATCTTTTTCACGCTGGACGCCAAAAATCTGCTCCTTCGCACAGTAGAGTTTGCGAAGACCGAATCGAGCACGTACTCTTCGTCTTCGTCCTCATTCTCTTCATACGACGAGGCGCGTTGGGAATGTAGGGCGAGGAGTAGCAAAACGACGACGGAGAGAGTAGTTGTGAGCCTGAGCATTGTCAGGGTTTTGGCCATTGTGGCTGTAGTGTTGGAGTGTGGATGAAGGGAGACGATTTTGTGGGGGTCTTTATATATATATATATATATGAAGTTTGGGGGTTTGGGATGAGAAATTAATAAGTATTTTAAGGTTCACATGCATGTTAAGCCTTTTTACTGTAGATTTTTTTTTTTTAATTTCATACATTTTCGATTATATTAAAGGATAATTAGTGATCATCTTTAGTGAGATTTTACATAATTATAAATATTATTTTATTATTCATAATACCATCTGGTTTTAATTATTGTCTATCAACTAACCTAATTTATTAGTCTTTATTAGATTTTTATTTATTTTTATATTGAACTGACTAAAATGTCCTTATAGACTATAAATTATGATCTTATATATTTAAAAAAATAAATTTTATGGATTAAATAGATATTTTTTATAATCTTTCAAAAAATTTCATTCACCTTATCTAATTTTTTTATAATTTTTTTTTTTTAAAAATACATCAAGGACAAAGTTAACAATTCCAAACCTCCATCCAAAACTTATATAATTTCATCAAATATCATATTGTATTTGTAAATTTTCAAACAATGAGAGGTATTTTTTTTTCCCCAAAGTTAGGTCTAATCACACAAATGCTCCCCCTTTTTTAATTATAAAATTATAACTATGCCCCTTCAAGTATTTCCGATGTAATTTATTTTAAAAAGTGTACTTGTAGAATTTTGTTCAAAAATAGCTGACATACTTATAATTTTATTAGAATTATGAGATGTTTATATAATTAGATCTAATATTAGGGAGCAGCGACGCAGTTTATCCTACATTTAATGATTTTAATTTGCAATAGTCAAAGTGCAGATTCTCTGCCTAATTTTGTTTTCATGTGTGATTAAATTATAGAGTGGACCTCCAAATTGGAATTTTTAGAATAAATTGAGAGACAAAATTAGCTGACTTTGCCAAATTAAACTGACTTTTGAAGAGGTTCATGAGCTTAATTAAAACTCTTTGTGACAACCAATTTTTGTTGATTTTCTGCCCAAAAGTAAATGGGAAAATTGATGTTTAGTGCATTGACTTAAAATTAAAAGTTGAGTTATTGCAGGTTGAATAAACCACTTCAATTATAATGTAGCTAATAAAGTTACATATATAGACCAAATATACCCTTATTATATGATTGATATATAATTCTAAAAAAGAGAATAATATTTACACTGCGATTTGACTCGACCAAAAAGAGGTTACAAGAAAATGGTTCAATTGATCCGGAAAAAAATTAAAGTCGAGCTAATTAATAAATAAAATTCTTATTACTAATTTATATTTTTTAATATATATTTTAAATACTTTGCTAAACTATTTATTGAGTAAAATTTCATTGCTAAATTTATTAATAAATAAAAAGTTACTTATTAATTAATTCGAGGCTATTTTTTTTTTTTCATACTTATTGAACCATTTTGTTAGAGTGAATTTGATATATAGGAGCGCGCGGTTTTACGATAGCCTAAAACAGTTATGATTGCTTGAGGGTGAAGGGGGTACACGAGGAAGGATCCGGTTTCGCGCCGGATTACCCGAGCAACACAACATTGTTTCTCACAGCTTCCCATGTTAGATCATAGATTGGTCACAAATATAAGTTTTTGCTGAATTAATGTTCTAATTTCGCCGGATTATCCGATGATGTTGTTTCCAGGCGAAAAACTAGTGTTCCTCCATGTGAAAATTAATTTTCTTCATTCATCTATTTATATATAAAACACGTACTAAAATCCGAAAATTTTTCATGTCAAATCTGATGTTGTATTTGAATTAATAGATTTAAATTTAAAATTTTAAAAATTATTCCCTGTATTTCAAAAAATATAATAAATTATTTTGCTTTATTTTTCAAAACACGTGAGGTAATTTGCTATTTTTTTTCTATAAGATTTTTTTTTACCCATTTCTCATATCACATGACTAAATTGCATTTTTTTCTATTTTTTTTAAAGTAAAAGTGATGATTTTTTTTAATAAATCGATTACAATAATTAATATTAAATATTTGTATCTAACAATTATATACTATTTATTAAATATAATTATATATAATCAACAATTATTATTAACGTATAATAATTAAGAATATATGATCTTTAGTCACATAATTGTCAATATTTATAAATGTTGGAAATGGGAGTTTTGGAGTTCGTACAATAAAAATCAGACGACGCACGCGGATTCTTGATCCACCGGAACCATGATATTATCATTAACCGGCCGACCACCCAAATCCAACACTCCTCCAAACAAAAAGAAGGGAAAAAAAAAAAAAAAAAAATGTATCCAGTGGGTTTGAAGTTTGACTTATATCTCAATCACATGTCACATTAACGTGTTGACTATCTTTGTCCGCTCGGTTTAGATCCTTCTACGTTGAGTTGTCGGATCTGCTGCTCACTCGTCCGTGTGAATACTCTGAAATGCGTTTTATATGATTGGAGTTTTGGTCAAAACGTTTTTTCAGTTTTCCGAAATTAAATGGAGAAGACGAGCACCACCCCCCCCATGTTCTACGGTTTGTGGTGTGATGGGTAAAATCATAATTTTCAGATTTTATGTATTATATATATTGTGAATTAATTATGTAGTCTAATTATTTCTCTTTCACTTTTTTGTCACAAAACTATAAAATTTATCTCCTTGCTACTACCCTTACTCCACAATATTTTTTAGATCTTGGGACTGACTCGAATATTGTAGAATTATCGTCAGATAAAATTTTGACTTTCTAATTTATATTTATACTGCAAAATAAAGTTATGAAAAAAATTGCTGAGAGTTCATTACGGGGTTATTTACAAGGCTTGATAAGGGTGGGTTGAACATCATCAATACATATTTATTCGTGATTTATAGTAAAAAATAACTGTATGTTAGTAATCCATGAAGCCCTAAATAAGAACCGATAACTTTTCCAACATTGAGAAAGCAATAGTATAATTCAATTATGTCGCATACTTTATCAATAATTTATTACATCACATACTTTTGGGACCTATCAACCATTTATCTCAATACACAAAAGTAAACTAATGCGAGATTATGTGAAAAAGGGAATAAAATGAAATAGAATAGAAATCAATTTATTTAGGTTAATAAATGAAATGGGTACAAATTAGTGAATTTCAATGAAATCTATTTTTTGGGGGTATAATATGTCATACGCATACATAAATGATTTCTTACCTGAATTGTGAGGTTGACAACTAAAGAATCGTAAGTTTGAATTCTACTTGTGTAGATATATAATTTATTATTTATTTAATTTAAAATTATTGAGTAGTTTACAAATATTGATGTATCGCGCACTGAATATTATTATAATATGTTGGTTAATTTTGTAATATTAATATAATATATATATAATATATATATATATTTTAAAAGTATATCATATTCTTTTCAACAAAAGCTAACAATCAATTCACTTGTTGTCCCTATTTCAATTCAAAACACCGGTTTCTTGATAATTTATTTGGATCCAGATCAAGTAAAAACCCAAGAATCCACCAGACGTGGATCCACATAAAAAACAACTAACCTAAGAATATTTAATTCTTAACTATGTTTTCCCCCCCTTTTCTTATTTACAATTTATCAAGATAGTAATTTCTAATCAATGTTATATATATAATTTTTTTTTTTAAAATAAGAGCAATGGACTATTATTAATTGAAATAAGTTGATCACAACTATTTCAATCAAGTATCAATCATACTATGATCAATAATATCAAATAAACAAACTCTAATCAACACTTATTACAGTAGAAACAACACCTACTATTTAGTAGACATAACATCTCACACATAAGATAAAGTTCGAAACCTATGACTCTAAAGTCACGAGGCCTCAACATCTCCAATTGAATTAGGTCTCATTCACTAATCAATGTTTTTATTCATAATGTTATTATGAACAACTATATATCACATTAGAATATAAATTTATAATATAATTTAACAAGCACGACATGTCCAATCATGACTTGAATGTAATTCTACAATAAAATTCGATTTACGATAAAAAAAAATGACAAAAGTTTTAAAAGTTAGATTAAATCAAATTATTTCTTGTTAAGGATATTGTGAAATGCAAATTTATTTGAGATTAATTATAAACGATTAGAACTATTTAATGTCCGTTTAACTTTATGATTGAGCATGTCAAATTTATATTTTGAGTGCAACTATAATTTTCTTGAACTGTTCGGCGCCTTTTTCAATAATTGTTTTTGAAATTAATTCCATTAATCAATAAATACAATTATTTTTCATCTAATTATTTGTTGTGCATATTAAATAATTATTTAATTATTTTATTAATCTTAAAAATGAAATTAGTTTTATAGTTCAGCTGTAAATTTATTTATATAATTAATTATGAAATTATAAATTATTTTTTTGAAATTAATTATTTCAAAATTAATTATCTCATGACTAATTAACTTGCAATCAATTGGGCTGAGCTAACTTGTATACCTTGTTGGGCTGATGTAGACCACTTCACGGACTAGGCCTATTAGATGGCCCATCTAAGCATCAAACGGCTCTCCTTACATCAAAATTCAAATTTGAACACTCCGATTCTTTTCCCTCCTCCACCACCGTCACTCTTCCTCCTCAATGGTCACCGCCGGCACCGGCATAACTGCAGGCACTGGAAACGTCAACGGTTTCCTCAAAACTCCCTCCAAAACTCCTTCGGGCTAAATTTCAGCTTCCAGGAGACAGAAGCAGCAGCACCACCAACTCATGGATACTTCTAATAAGTCCGCTTCCGAATTTAAGAAGAGATTCGAGGCCTACAACCGGCTGCAGGCCGCCGCCGTTGCGTTTGGGGAGAAAGTCCCAATTCCAGAGATTGTCGCTCTCGGAGGTCAGTCGGATGGTAAGAGTTCACTGCTCGAAGCCCTTCTAGGATTCCGCTTCAATGTGCGGGAAGTTGAAATGGGCACCCGGCGTCCGCTTATTCTGCAGATGGTTCATGACTCCACTGCTCTCGAGCCGCGATGCCGGTTTCAGGTCCTGTACATTCCTTCCTTATTTGTCATAGTTTTCTGTTTGGAATAGTTACATTAAGGAGCATTGCTTAAATTTATAGTGAATTTATATACATGAAATGCGAAGATTTGGATTGAAAATGTCGATTAATCTTTTCTTGTAAGCGAGAATTTCTATTCCAATTTCTTTGGTTCAATTCCTTGATACCACACTCCATGTTAGGATGTTTAGAACTTAAAAAGTTGTTACTTTTTGAGCTCGGTTCTGAAATTCTAGGTGAAGGATTAACTGTGAAGAAAAGTAAAGTCTTGGGGGACACTATGTGCTCACTTTTTGCCTAGATGAATTGGATTTTGCATGACATTGAAGATTCAAGTATTTAACGTTGGAATTTGAATAAATTTCTTAACAGTTTAATTCTTCTGAACCAACATCAACTTTTGTGTTTATATAAGTGTAGCTGTTCTAATTTGGGCCTAGAGGAAGCTGATGTAATTTATGCAACAGGAAGAGGACTCTGAAGAATACGGGAGTCCTATTGTATCATCTACTGCCATTGCAGATACCATAAAGTCCCGTACTGAAGCACTTTTGAGGAAGACTAGAACTGCAGTTTCATCCACACCAATTATAATGAGAGCAGAATATGCACACTGTCCTAATCTCACCATCATCGACACTCCAGGCTTTGTTCTGAAGGTATGCAATGAAATTTAGACATTACAATAGATAGGTGAAAGCAAAAATTTTCAATTTTCCTGAAAATTTCTTGTGGACTCAATTGAGAAGTTGAAATAACAACAGGCAAGGAAAGGTGAACCTGTGAGTACCGGATGAAATTTTGTCAATGGTGAAGTCCTTAGCCAGTCCACCACATCGCATTCTTCTGTTTCTTCAACAGAGTAGCGTTGAGTGGTGCTCGTCTTTGTGGTTGGATGCTATCCGTGAAATAGACCCAGCCTTCAGACGTACTATCATTGTTGTCTCCAATTTGATAACCGTCTTAAGGTATGCTACTTTATTTGAGGATTTCCTAGCAGGCCAACAGTAGTAATTACTGTCAAGTGAGATCACCATAAAA
Source organism: Sesamum angolense (assembly GCA_034509725.1). Taxonomy (NCBI): domain Eukaryota; kingdom Viridiplantae; phylum Streptophyta; class Magnoliopsida; order Lamiales; family Pedaliaceae; genus Sesamum; species Sesamum angolense. Next base: position 8,527,949 of record JACGWL010000007.1, on the reverse strand, counting down.
TAGTAAAGCTTTGCAAGTTTGCAGGATTCATCTTCTCCAACATGTTGCTGCATGATTCCTTTTGTTTCTTTTTTGGATTATTACTGCAAGATTTACTCTGCCTTTAATTTGAGCTAATTATTTTTTGGGGAAAACCTGAGAACTATTGACCATAGTAGCTGGAATGAATTAAAAGTTAATATATTCAGGAGTTCAGTGACCGTTGGGAAGTGGATCGCTATTTGAGTGCAAGCGGATACCTTGGGAGAACACTCGACCCTTTTTTGTTGCCCTGCCAAAAGATAGAAGCACAGTTTCTAATGATGAGTTCCGTAGGCAAATATCTCAGGTAGATTCAGAAGTAATGTGCTATCTACGTGATGGTGTTAAAGGTGGATTTGATGAAGAGAAGTACAAATCCTATATAGGTTTTGGTTGTCTCAGAGATCATTTAGAATCTGAACTCCAGAAGAAGTATAAGGAAGCGACCCCTGCCACGTTGGCAATACTAGAACAGCGCTGCAGTGAAGTGACTGCTGATTTGGCCAGAATGGAGACCAAGATTAAGGCAACTTCTGATGTTGCTCATCTTCGCAGATCTGCCATGTTGAATGCTGCTTCTCTCTGCAACCATCTGGTGTATATTTACATTTCCATTTGAATCTCTCATTTTTCCAATCTTATCCTTATGGTTTATGATGTTGATTTGGATATGAAATTTAACATAATGTTTCTTGTAATTGAAAAAGGAAGCACTTCTTGATGGAGCAGCAAATCCAGCGCCAGAGCAATGGGGGAGGACGACAGAAGAAGAAAAATTGGAGAGTGGTGTAGGTGGTTGGCCTGGTGTTACTATAGATACAAAGCCTCCCAATGCAACTCTTCGTCTTTATGGGGGTGCTGCATTTGAGAGAGTGGTGCATGAGTTTCGCTGTGCAACATATTCCATGGAATGCCCAGTAGTGTCAAGGGAGAAGGTACTTTCATCAAAGTGAACTTTTTCTTCTGTCTGAAACTTGGCCGTGTAAACTTTCATCCAATCTTTTAACAGGTCGCCAATATCTTGCTTGCACATACTGGCAGAGGTGGAAGTAGAGGACTAACAGAGGCAGCTGCAGAGATTGCACGGGCTGCAGCTAGGTCATGGCTTGCTCCTCTTCTTGACACAGCATGTGATCGGCTTGCTTTTGTTTTGCGCAATCTTTTTGATATTGCTATTGAGAGAAATCGCCGTCGTCACTCAGGATGTAAGTACAAAGCCATATTATGTTTCCTTCATTTAACAGTTTCTTAGAGGAAAAGTCTTCTTATGGTTGTTTGTGGAATTTAGTAGACAGAAATTACGTGTAATATGCACTCAAGTTGCTACTACTATGAAGTAATGTGATAGGGCGTCGGCTGTTGGCATCCCCATTCAAACTTAGATCTTGGATCAGTTTCCATAAAGTATCCCCCTGCTCCCCACGAATGTTTGTACCTCCATTCAAGCTTTTGAAGACCCCTGGTGGTTTGGTTTTAGAGTTAGGACCGTCCATGAGTGTCTGAATCACAATGACCTAGACAGGAAGCGGTGTCATGAAACTTACATTTCTTTTATATGTCCACCTTTACCGTTATCTACTAAAGCACGTTCAATGCAATTAGAGTTATAAGAGTTTGCAGTATTGTGAGATGAAGCTGAATTTTTCGTTTGTATTTATAACTTATGCAAATTTGAGATAGGGCCAGTAATTGAGTTCTTAAATAGGTCATGACCTGTGTCTAATGTTAAAAGAGAGATTCAAGAATTCAGATGACTGTGCCTGAGACACCGTCACCTGACCAGCCATGTGATGGAAACTATGCAGTCAAAAAGGAACTTGGCAATTGTGTTGAAGTCGGAGCAAGAAAGCGTCAAGCTAGAATCACAGGCAATAGCAGAAATATGGAGCATTTCAGGATCCATCATGGTGGTAGCCTTCTGTTTGGGGATGGGGATACTGCTTCCAGATCAGGATCAACTTACACAGAGATATGTTCAACGGCTGCCGAGCATTTTGCTCGAATTCGTGAAGTTCTGGTTGAGAGGGGTGTGGCATCAACTCTAAACTCTGCCTTTTTAACACCTTGGTATGTGGTTATGCTTCGGAAATTACCATCCTCTTTATCACATATATACTTATTGGTTATTACACAGAATTTTACTGTCAATGAAGCACTTAAATCCAGGTGTTGCTTAGTGAATCCTGCATCTGCAAATAATTATGCATTTGCTTCCTTTGATTTCTATCAATTAATGGTTAGAGGTCCATGCCAACCCCCCACACTCTAGGCACAGACGGATTTAAAAAAACAGAAAATTTAGCTATGCGTTTTCTTGTTTGGATTTCGTGAAACAGATTGCATAAAGATGCCCAAATTGACTACTTATTTCTCACTGTTTCAACATTTTCATTTTCATCTTTCCGGATTAGCACGCTTCACTGTATTGAATTTCCCTTTATTAACACTTGTTATCTTCTCTCTTTACTCAATCCATTTCTGTAGCCGAGAGCAACTTATGATTGCACTCGGGTTGGAGTTGTTTGCTGTGACTGATGAGAAATTTATGGACATGTTCGTTGCCCCTGGAGCAATCGACGTACTTCAAAATGAAATGCAGTCCCTCCAGAAGCGCCAGAAAATACTGCATTCCTGCTTGAACGACTTCAAAAATGTAGCAAGAGCACTTTGACACTGGCATCTCATATCATGTCCGTTGAAGAGACCTCCAGAGTGTAAATTTGCTAGGTAAAACGAGAAATCCTTCGTTTTCACAACTGGTGAAACGATCAGATGCTCGAAGGGCGATCTCACTATACAATGAGTAACAAGATTTGCTTTCCCGACTTACATCAATGTGACTTAACTTTTATGAGACTGATGAACAATGTGGATACTGTGTATTTATTGAAAATAGATTCTTGTGTCGCTGCTGTGAGTGCATCCTTTTGAATCAACGGTATTATTATTAGCCTAAACACTACATCTACCTCATTGTGAATATGAGAATATTTTTTCAAAGTTAAATATGACATTCTCTTGTTATCTAATTAGTTTACAGATTTGTCATGGGATAGTGGTGTACAGTTAAAATGAGTTATCAATCATATTGTATGTGCAATATTACTCGATGTAATTCAGGTATTTGTTTCTTTACATGGTGCTGTATTTTAATAATCCCACATGGATGAATAGTTCAATGAATGCCATAATTTAGGTAATCCCTACCTTCTACGACAAACAAGCAAAGTTTGAATGAGTCAACATGTCTCTGTACTAATTGCATCTAAGAAAGAATCTTTCAGTCCTTAAAGTACAGCTTCGTAGTAGCGTCCCCCATGTCTTACTGATAATAACAATAATTAATTTATATGATTAATTCTTAATAATACAACATCTAAATAATATAGATAACCAAATTAAATCATCTCAAAATTAAAGTCTGACCACTCTATATATACACATGATTAGGCGCATTCCAAGAACTAAAAACATATACGTATGTCATCGTTCTATATTTGACGTCTTTCCAGTATATACACACACATACTCTGAAAATAGGGAAAGAAAGTCAAAATGAGCAGAGTTGGTATGGCAGGCTAATGGCCTAATCCAACCAAAAAACGCAGAGCATCAGTCGCAAATTTTCAAACTCCACTGCTGCTGTCTCTTGGTGTTGGTTTGGTACCAAGCAGAGATCATCATTTTCATCTCCACCAGATTTTATCAGACCATATATATATATATCCACATGTACTGCCCCCACCCCAAACTTTCTTCTACCTTCTTATTTTAACTTTTTTCCTGTTGTAGTAATTTGGTTTAACAATTAAAGAAGTTTCAGAGAGAAAGAACTTATTTTTTGGCTATATATATTTATCTAAATAATGGTTTTCCTTTTTCTACTAAATATATTAATTTAATAAAAAAAATATTGAACAGTATAAATCATATCACGTTAGCAGTAAAATTACATCATAATAATTCGTACTACTTCCATGTGGATTTGGAGCAGTATGGATTCATGTAAATTATTGGATCAGTAGATGATGACGGCGTGTATGAAGTTAACGGCTCATAGTTGACGTGGGTAATGCGAACTCACACTTAATCATATATACAATTTTCTGCTAAAAAACTCGAATGCGAAAAGGATTATAGGATGGATATATAACTAGTAGTATATATAATTATTGATTAATTAAATTAATGGATAATTATGAATTGAGAGTGTGAGAGATAGGTCTTAATTAATTCTCTCATTATTCAATGCTTTTAAAAAGCCTAACAAATCACGTGAGATTGTCAAATATTAAAGGGTTGTCTTATAAGTATGGATAGTATAGTCTCTCAACATGAAAGCATATTTATATACCATGGCACATAAACCATTTTCAACCTTTTTCCAATATTCCAATTTAATGGGAATTGGGTTCTTTTTAATTGCATGCATTCTAGAATTTGATGAACAAAACCCCACTTAATTCATTTTCGGTTGTCAATGAGGTCTAGTTCATTTGACGAAATTGAGCCTCTATGTACTCCACTTTATGCGTGGGATATTGTGTCTACTAAATATCATGTGTTGTTTTTTCCGACTGATATGATTATGATCAATTTATTTCAATTAACAATAATTCATTGCTCTTACTTCAAAACAAAAATTCATTACAAGTTGGGACTGAGAGTAGTACTGTTATAGGGGTGGTTGAAAATGTACAATCTAATAACTTACAATATACTCACATTAATTAAGTATTTATTCCGATGCTTCATAATTAAGAAAATGGAGCATAATTTGTTAAGATTATGATCAAGAATGTGATAAAAACAAGCAATATAAGTAGGAAAAAAAGAATATAATTAAAGGACCTTTTGAATGTGAGAGAGAGATTCTAATTTTTAGGTTTTGACATGACCTCACTTTGTAACATGAAATGACTTATTAGTTTTGTGCGTGTTTACTTTGCAATATGAGTTTTTAAAATAACAGAATGAAAAAATAATTATATATGAATTATATTACGTCAATTTAGATTGTTTGAATTGAATAACTCAACGCACTTTATTTAGGTGAATTAAATTACTATTGAATTAAAAACGAGTCTCCATAATATAAAATAAATATCTAATTTAAATACATTTAACTATTTTATACAACCTAATAATGGAAGATAAACAGACCTAAATTATTTATTTTGTGAGGACAAAGCAATCTAGTTTAAGATTCTTTGTGTCTTTACCTAACTAATGTATTAATGAAGTGAAGTGAAGATAGCAGGATTTAGCGAAACATGTCTGCAGATTCTGCATTACTTTGCAGATGAACTGACACCACTCTCGTCTTCTACCACCATTTTTTTTATTTTAAATTTATATTTTACTTAATTTTATCAATATATATATAAAATTAGATGCATTATTAAAAAAACTAGACGAATAGTTTAGTTTTATTTCTATTATTTTCGCTGTGAATTTCAATACATAGTTTTGACTCCTACAGTATATAATATGTTTTTTTTTTCTTTTTACGATATATAATATGTTAATTATAATCCTCTCCTATTAATTTTTTAATCTCTTGCACACCCACAAAGTATTAATATTATTATGGTACACCATAAATATTAAATAAATTTGACATGATTATTTGAGCCCATCTACCATCCTATGATAGTAAAATAAGCAATTTATTATAACTTGAATTGCACATTTCTCCATGTGATATTAAAGCACATTTTAATTTTCGTGCTTATAGAACCATACTATGTTTTTATTTCATTATAATTTGGATCTAGCTTGTCATTAATATAAAATAATGAGATAATTATATTTACATTTCCTGATTTATGATTTGTTTACACTGATTATTCTTGTTTTTTGGACAATTACGCATACACCTACCAAGCACGTCAACATCATTTATGTAAACCACTTTTAATTATTAAAAAATTACACATACCTCTTAAAAAACTTCATCGTCACTACACAAATTATCGTTGCTTTTGTTGGACTTTTATGAATGGTGTTTGTAATTTTACTAAAAAAAAAAAGAGTGATTTATATAAACAACCATAAAAAAATAAGAAATATAAAAATAGTTATTCCTAAAAGAATTTATAGTATGTAAAAAATGTTATACTCAAATCATTTAATTTGCATCACTATCTTGATTTAGACGAAGGCGGCGAGGGTGGGAAGAGTGAGTGAGGGTGAGGGTGTTGGGGGTAGAGATGGCATCAAACGTTGACATCCCAAATCCCAATCTCCTTACACACTAAGTCAATGCTCTCTCAATTTATTGACTTCAAATTTCTACTTGCTGCCTGCTCCTCTACACCACATACTTATTTCATTCCCTCATCAATTATTGTTTTTCTTTTTTTTTCATTGCCTATTAAACTAAACTCATCTTTTTACTACTTTAATTATGATTTTTTTTCTAAATTAAAAAATATAATATGAGATTGAGTACGTTTAAACAAGTTAATAATAATTTGATCTCCAATCATAACGAGGTCTCTCAACGTCTTATAAGCCATAACAATCATTGTCCGTATATGAAGTAAGTGAGAAGTGAAGGTTGTGATGATCCAATGCAAAATCAAAGATGAGATGAGAGCATTTGGATCTGGAGTTGGAGTTGGAGTTTGAATTTTAGGAACAGAGTTAAGTTCCAATTTCCATCGTGGTCGGGTCGGGTCATGTAAAAGACAGTTGGAGAGACGCACATTCTTGTTAGCCAATCAGTCCCTATTAGCATCACCCCCAGTATGTCCCACCATCAACCAAAAATCAAACAACAACAACATGAGAGAGAAACAAAAAGTCTAGTGAGAGAAAGTGCGGCTACAAGACCCTTCAACTTCACAAACACAACATCCCCACCAGAACCAGAACCAGAACCAGAACCAGAACCCCCTTCTTCTTTCTCATTCATTCATCCTCCCCCCCCCCCCCCCCCCAAACTAGCATTTCTCTCTCTCTCTCTCTCTCTCTCTTTTGAGTGGAGGAGGCGGCGAAGTAGTTGTTAATTAGCACCAAAAATGGTTATAGAATCATTGAAATCTCAAGACATAGACAACCCATCTCCCCCCCACAGCAATGGTGGCAGCACCATCACGGCCAACGGACCGTCACCGCTCCAGCTGATCCCCACCCCGCCCACCACCCCAAAACCCATCTCTAGATCTCATGAAACCAATCCTTACCCCACCACTTTTGTGCAAGCAGACACATCCACCTTCAAACAGGTGGTGCAAATGCTCACCGGCTCCTCAGAAACCACCAAACAAGCGTCCAAGAATGATCCACCGCCGCCATCCTCAGCCGCCAGAGCCGGCGGCAGCATCCCCCCCATCAAAAGCACCGGCCAGAAGAAACAAGGATTCAAGCTCTACGAGCGGCGCAACAGTCTCAAAAACGGCCTCATGATCAACACCCTCATACCGGGCTTCTCTCAAAATTCAGGCTTTTCACCCCGCAAGCCAGAGATTCTGTCCCCGAGCATTCTTGATTTTCCGGCGCTGGTTCTCAGCCCAATTACGCCATTAACAGATGACGCCTCGAACAAATACTCGTCAATGCCTTCGCCGTCATTGGAAGAGGAGAAGGCAATAGCGGAGAAGAAATTCTACTTCCATCCATCGCCCAGGTCAACGCCGAGGAATGCCGAACCGCAGCTGCTGCCGCTTTTTCCTTTGACATCGCCTCGACTCTCCGAGTCTTCTTCTTGAGGGAAAATAGTTTTCGTTTTTGAGTAATTATAAGGGTTTGCAGAGTGAGGTAGCCATCATGATGGCTACATTTGTACAATTAATCTTTTCTTCCAAGGAAAAAAAGACACTTCTTTTTAGTTCATTTCTTGAACACAGTCATGGCACTCGCATAAAAATTATATCATCAATTCTGTACAAAATATCGTGTACATGACGTGTGTATGTATTAAATGAAATAGAAGATACGATGAAACCGGTACTGAATTCGAAACAAAGAGGAGGAGGTTAATGAATTGGGATTAGATCATGTTTGATGCCTTGTGTTTTCCCCTTTGGACACAAAGCATAAAGGGAACTAATGCAGATTCTTCGAGTTGGTGCAGCACACTCACCACACCACTTGCTGCCGAATAACTTTCCCCATGAATAAATTCTTACATACATTATTACATTGTTTACATCAGAATATTATTGCATACAAAATCACAGGATATGTTCAAACAAATCGTTAGATTATAGTTTGGCAGAGCAGTCAGATCGACTATAGAATTATTCAACAATTTATGGAAAAAAAGTTGATTTTTTTTAATTTAATAAAATTTGTTCTTACCAGTAGGATTCTGGGGAGGATCATTACAACCAGTCCGATGAAGCCTTTGCAATTTCGCTTGAACGAGTCTGAGACACTGAATTGTGATGGATTATTTTACATTGCATTGCGCACGTTGATGTCCAACAATTCCCACTTGTACTGATATTTGGCTTGGTGTTGCAAGTTGCAAGACCAGATTCCTCGTTCACTATTTTCTTCTTTTCTAGGAAGGTTTTTTTTGTCCAACTTTGTCAAAAGTCCTAATCATTGCTGGTTCAAACTTTTTAGTAGTCAAGTTGGTAAGAAATGAGACTAGTTGTTCTTTGGAGAGTACATCCTAATATATATTAAGGATAATTACACTATTTTTTCCGAAAGTGGATATAAAGAAATAAATTCTTTATAACTTGAAAAATAATATTTAATATTCATCGCATTTGTTTTCGTCTAACAAATATATTTATTTTCTAGTTAAAATTTATTAAATTTGCTAATATTAGCAAAAAAAATACATATTTACCTCAAATTGACTTATTAGTTATTCATAACTTATTGTAAGTTAAATATATCTTTTCTAACCAAACTGCACTTACAAAGGTCAAGATATCTTTCTCACATGCATTAGCATGTGGAGATGTGTAAGGGTAGTCAGTCAGAGGAATATATTAGACCTAAGTTATTCAGTTAATCGAGGGTAAATTTCAGTTTCATTCATATTCCTTTTTAATATCAATAAATTCAACGAATTTTACTTAATAAGAAAATTTATTTGTTAGACAGAAACAAACATTATGAATATTAGATGTAATTTTTCAAATCATAGGACATTAATATATAGTTACACCAAATCTAAAAAAAGAACTATGTAATTATCCTTAAAAATTATAAGTTGTGTCGCACACACAAATTACCCCTATCAAAGTGTTTGTGTAGAATTTCACAGAAGCTTACATGTGAAAGGGTGTATTTGTTATTTTACAAATGATGTGAAACATTACATAATTACTTAGAGAGTATCAATATAATTTATCTTAATAAAATATCCTAATCTTCTGCTTTGTCCCACAACGCAAACACTTGATGTGTAGTTGACAAAACCCGTTGTCGGAGGAGACGGTGTAATAAAGAAGGAAACACAATTAGTGCAAGGGGGGTGGGGAAAGAAAGTATAAAGTATTAAAAGGACTAAATATTAATTAAGTAAACGCAGGAATGATTATAAGATTGACCAAGAACAGAGAAAATGGCCCAGAAGCAACTTTTCCTATGAAAGGAGTAATACTTGTTCTCTTGGTCGTGTATTTTACTAGAAACAACACAAATAATGTAAGAGCCCATGAAACCTGAAATCAAAGGACAGTATTATGTGATGCAAAGCGAAGAACTATGGCTGTCCGAAATGATATGGAAAGCAGCAACAGAGGAAAAAGTTAAATGAAATTCATCCATAAACTAGAATCGGACAGAAGTTTGCCTCAACAAATACATGTTGATTATTGTTCTCCAGCTGTTTACACAGGACAACATTGGGGTATTAGATTTCCAGAAATGACTTAATTATTCGGAAGCCATGATTCTCAGGAAGTGGTCCGTTCCCAGGGCGAACGGATATTATCACTTGCAGACCTGCATTATGAGGCAATATGAATGATAGTCAGACATAGGAAAATAAACAAATTTAGGGCTTGAAATTTCAAGAAAAGCAAAAAGTAGAAATTGAAAGCAGGGGAAAAACCTGCTGCTTTTGCTGCTGTAGCTTCTTGATAGATATCGGTGACAAATAAAATTTCGGATGGGTTGTCTACCCCCAGAGACTCCGTGATTTCAATGTAGCTTTTCGTTTCCTTTTTGTTCCTGTAAGTTGGGAAAATTTTTGAGTAATTACATGAGATTTGACAGATTAGGGAGCAAAGATGAAAAATAGAATGTTTTCTACCAAAGGCAGTGGTGAAGATCAAAGCTTACCCCACGGTAGTATCAAAAAAACCCGACAAATATTTCCTCAAGTCCCCATAATTTGTATTGCCGAATAAGAGCCTCTGGGCCAATCTGCTTCCGCTTGAATATATGTACACCTAGGGAAAGAGAGAGTAGAAAGAATGATTAATATATGTTTCTAACCTCAACCAACCTTGCTTCCTACCGGAAGTGAATCTCAGTGACCTCTGTAACACGGGGACGTGAAGACAAGGACCAAAATGGAGTCTTCAACAACAAAGAGATTACAGGTGCAGATAGAAAGGATGTTCGGACTAAATCTAAGACAGAATATTTAGGTTATGAAACAAAAGAATCCCATAGGCATCAAGATTTAAGTCGCAAAGAAAGCCATTATGATGAATAATCAAGGAAGAAGGAAAAAAGAACGATCTTTTTTTTTTCTTTTCTTCAAGCTCCTTATGTCACATGTCAAGCCATTACCAACAAAGTGGAAAATGTGCAGAATAATGCGTAGCAAACACGACTAATTTTTGATAAATTTGCTTGCTTGGGATATAGCAAGATAAGCTAGGGCGATACATTTCACTTTTAGCCAACAAAAGGGTTATTTACAATGCTAATTAGGATAGGTAGAGATAGCCAAAAAGTAATGCAAGACTTTATCAACAAGTTGAAACTGGGAATAACCTTAACTCCGAGAGCATGCCACTTCTCCAGAGCAGCAGGTACATCATCGAATACGACTCCCTCTAACTCTTTCCTCTGGAACCCAGTTCGCCATATATGACCCTGAGAGATGGTTAACATTAGGAGTTCTCATCAATTTTTTCTGAAGTGCTTAGAGAGACAGAGAACTAGATAATTTCAGTTGCACCTGCAATTGTTTCAAGGAAGTAATTTTCCTGTCAGCTTTAATCATGGCCTCAACATTAGCAACCAAAGCTGCAATTATTTCCTGTTTCTCTCCATTTGAGGGGATGGGAACTGCCCCAACAACACCATTTTCCAGATCTTCTTGTACCTGATTGAAGAAATTCCATTAAGGCAATGGTTGACACCAATGAGAACTGCATGGTGATGATTATGCCAAAATTTCTGAGACGCTTTTATCTTAGAGGAGGAGCTTCTTGGTTAATTCAAAGTACACAGAGAAACCAACTAACTGATCTCAGAAAGTACTACAAACTGTAGATGACCTGCACCTTGCGCCCTTTAAAAGAAATTAAAAGTTGCACCTGTAATGATCTTTAACCACTCATCGCATCTTTCCAACAAAAATGATTTTTCATTTATTGCAGCAACCCAGCTCAAAAGAGACAAGATAATCCCAATAATTGCACTTCATAATATTTGTTGAGTTATCGTTTCTCACTGGATAAAGAAGTTGAAGGAATTTGACTTCCTAAACAAATACTTACATCTTAAGCAATTAAGCATGCAAAATTTTTTCACTTTCTAAAGCAAAATGACAATTGAGGATAACCTTTAACTAGATCAAGATATGTTTTTTATGGTTGACTTACTTGGGCTCCTAGCAACTTAATATCATCTTGAGTTTCTGCCGTATCATATGTCAGTTCCAAATGCTTCCCCACACTATCACGAGCATATGGAAAGAGAACATCCGAGACAAATGATATAGGAGTAGTAGTTCCTTCAATGTCCAGTACAATGCAGCGCTGCAGTTGATGGATATGGACGTACGTAAAACACATAATAAAGCTATGCCCAGAGCATGTGACATGGTGTGAATTAGCCAAAAACTTACTCTTGATGGTTCAATGCCATTACTTAAAGTCCCGCCTTTGCAGAGTCTTTAGTGTAATGATGGTTGCCTGGAACCCCATTTGGAATTTGAATGGGACCATGAGATGGTGTTGACCAGTCCAATCCTAACTGATGAAGTTTAATGGCAGCATCAAAGAGATAGTGGTAGCATTCAGCCTGAAATTAGTTATCAATAAAACAAAAAACACGTCAAACAAAAGTAAGTTATCAATAATAGGGAAGCAACCAGAGGTCCATGGAATAAGTAGAAGCCAGCAGATATTCTATGCTCAGTTACCTCGGATAGGATTAGGAAAAGAAAGAAAAATTTCAAACCCCATTGCATGTCTATTGGGTAGCATCATTGTACTTATTTGACACATTATTCAAGAAACAAAATTTATTTGGCATCAAGTTCTAGTTAACAAAATCAATCCTAAGGCTCAGTCATGTCACATAATCTCATAGAAAATGAGAGAGTAATTCTACGATATCTAACGGTTGCACCAGTTCAATTATTTCATCGGATTTAGTCATTCAACTTAATGAACAAATCAATAATTATTGTGATGCATGATAGATGTCATAATAATTATCAGATTTAATCATTCAACCCACTCAGGACAAATCAACAATGGCAAAACCAAGTTATAAATTATAATCAGATATAAGCAAGTACCAAAAATGATTACAGGATTAATACAAAGTCAGAGCATCAGTAATGATCCACTTCTGATATTAATAATCACTTTTGGTAATGATATCAAACCAGTAACCTGTTTTCTTTTTGTTTGTCATTTCTAACAACGGATCAATACAAAATAGAATATCTCAAGTGATAAGAGTTTATTAATGTTCAGGCCGGATCAAATAATCAACTAAACATAGGTCATTTCAATTCCTGATACTCACCTGTGTTTTTGCACTGATCCATGAATCACCCCATATGTATATTCCATGATTCCGGACAAGCACAGCAGTGGTTTTGGGGTATGCTTTAATCTGCAAAAGGAGAAGAGTAACAGATTGCAGAACACTGCTATTTGTCCAGAAATGAATCACACACTGAAGACCTGTATGCAGACCAAGGGGATAACTTTGAATAGATTGTAAATGATGTTTCACTCAATAACACCAAACACCATACTCTTATTAGTTGTAACAATTTAAACACTTGAAAATTCGTGATTTTGATCCAATCAAGCTATGGCTATAATATACTTCATTAGAGATCCCGGGCTTAAAATTTCCATCGACATTCTCATCTTTTAGCGACTGAACTCCAGTTGATAGAAAGTTAACCCTTTTATTCAATGTTGTAGTGTTCTCAGGCTATGGTTTATAAAAGATTTGAAATCTACATCCCACGAGAAAAAGACAACAGCATAACAATTCGAAGATACTGTCTACCTCAAAAACTAAAAGTATAAGTTGTAACATGACAGCCTGCCTGTTACTTAGAACTATCAATTCTTTGATTATTTTGGGCATTAAGAGCAACTAACTTTGGGCTCAGAAAATGAATGCAATTGTTTCAAATTCCATCCTGCTGTTGTCAATTTGCCTTCTTCTGGGGAAAGGCATGCCAAACACTTTACTATTACTCAGTTTGTAAAACTAGCGCAGCTACATACAATACTGTGCAGTCGTAAAAACTGGCATGCAGGTAAAAGTGAAAGGAAAAAACATACTGCTTCAGCAAGAGAATCAGTGAGCTCTCTTTCATGGGCAGTATTCTCTATGATTGGGACAACAAGTTCATCATAGTAACCGTGACCTTGAATTCCTTTGATCATTTCCATATGGGTGATCTGTAAAATGAAGGGAATAAAGCAGCATAAGCCAAGATTAGACTATATCTATGTTAGAGAAACAAACAAACTAACATTCATACCCGAAATTCTTTTGCGGAAGGATCGAGCATTGTTACAAGACAAGATTCCATCCCATGACTGTGGATAACGGCAACGCATTTCATATGCCTAATACACAATAGCTTTTTGTTATACAAAGTATAATAAAGGGATAAACCATTTGATACATTTCTTGAAGGGCAAAAGGGCAAAGATAACTTGTCCTACATCTTGACATATCTTGCAGAGCAACTCAACGTAGTAATAAAGTTGCTTGATACATACACAACAAAGTGAAGCCTGAATTTTCTTTGAAACAATTACCACACGAGGGTTGTGATTTTCAGATAATTTACTACATATCCTAGCATAAACACCCAACCTCTGCTTCCCATCCAGGTGGATAATCATATGGGATGTTTCGCACCACAGACAGGACTAAGGAAAAGTATATGTAAGGGAACATAATTCGTGCGTAATAGAATTATATATATATATTTTTTTTCTTACTCAGGAAAAAACATAACAGAATTGTTAAAGTTAGATGTATGGTCAAACCATTTAAAGTCTATCCCCGCATTAGAGTGAACAGAGTCCATATACAAGAAATGAGAATCACCACAATAAAATAGTAAACCAAATTCATACCTTCATGAACAGGGGGCCACAATCAGAACATTTAGGAGGCTTATACGGCCACGGCTTAGCCAACGGCTCATACAACACAGACCCACTGGGAGACAACACATACATATCCTCCTCCATCATCCTTTCCTTCTGCACACCTAAAAAACACCCACAAGAATCAATTTTCATCCAAAACGACCCCCCAATCAAAACAGGAGCCCCGATAAAATCTAACCACAAAACTCAAATCCCTACTCTGGAAACACCAAATTGATCAGTAGATACACAAAATAATCATGTACCTGATGGGGACATGACAACAAGCTGTTCTGGTTTGGGAACAGAATCATCATGAACTTTAACGGTGATGCTGCCACCAGTGCCAGATACCCAACCCAGATTGTAGAAATGGCGGCAGAGCTCTGCGATCAAGGCCTTAGTTTCTTTAACTCTGCTGCTTTCCAAATACGCCTGAGAAGTGGTACCCATTTCCGCAGCTCCGTTATCGGCGAACGAGCTGTATGTATTGGTATATATATACGCGTAGGTGAGTTGAGTTGGGGGCTGGGTGTGGACAGGACAGTGCCTCGCCTCAATCAATATTCAATAATCATGCCTTATTATTTTCCTAAAGTTTTCTTAAGTTGGGAATTGATTCTATCTGTTCAACGGTGACTGAATTCTGGTCTCTGATTGGCCACGTATGTGTAAGTTTCTAAACGTGCTGTGTTAATTAGAACTTGTTCTTTGTCATCTCAAACCCCAGTATTTTTTTATTTTATTATTTAAAAACGTTAATTTGTTCAGCTCAATCAATTTTAGTAAAAAATACATCTTTTTTTTTTCTAATTATTTCTGCCATCCAATAAGTTGACTCATTGTGGTGTGAATTATGATTTTGCAAGTATATATAAAAAAGACCAAAAAAAATAATAATAACATGAAGGGATGATAAGAACCGAGTTCACGAGGGAATATTCTTACTCAAATAAATTATACGGTAAGTATTATATATTTGTTATATAATCAACCACTTCCCTTGAAAATCATACATCAATTACATATTAAGGGTATTATACTTATTATATAATTGATTAATATTTGGTCAAACCCGATTTATATTAGAATTTTTCATTCATGAGAAGAAAAAATGTGATGTGGAGTGAGGGAAATTTTTATTTTTTATTTTTATAATTGTGGATTTATTAAAAATATGAAATTTTGTGATAAAAGAAATATAAAAAAGTAAGATGAAAGAAGAGACGTGGCGTAATGGGTTGAGTTTTTAAAAAAAAACATATAAAATTATTATTCCAACCAAATTGTTTTTGGAAGGAAATCAATAAATTACGGAGTAAATTTTGATAATTAAAAATTAGTATGATAATTTTTTTTTTTATCACAATTAGTTATTGTTGCATACAGTCCCAACAAGCATATAACAATTTTTTTTTGGTGGAAAATACAATTAAAAAATATTATAAAAAGATCATGGTTTGAGATGATGAGGATTAAAAAGTTGTGTGAGAAGAAAAATTGTGGAGTGAGATAAGAGAGAAAAACAAATAAACTATAACCGTACGTTAATTAAAAATATGAAAGTTAATGAGGTAAAAAACATAAAAAAGTTAGACAGAAATATGGAATAATGGATGAGAAAAAAAGAAACTGTAATTATAAAATTATTAAACAAAAATAAAAATATTATTCTGACCAATTCTTTTAAAGGAAAAAATAAATTAAAGGGTAAATTTAAATATTTAGAAGTTAGTACACAAAAGATTTTATTTTATAATAATATAAATAATGTGGATATAGATAATTGTTGTGTGGCTTATGTATAATCATTTCCTGAATTACTTAATTAAAGTATTAAATGCTAATGGGGTAAGATATGAATTACCCATTATGCCTTGAACATGGCCAAAAATATCCACATAGCACTCAAAATCCGCATCTTTTGAGATTGGGGGTCACTTAATTAGCACCCCTGACATTTATTGTTGATTTCAGGTTTATTTTTCACGGTTTTGATGTATTCAATTGATAACGACCTCGACTCCATGAATTACAAATATAATTTTACAACATGCTTCCTTTCCTAAAATTATATAAATAAAAATATTTGTCAAATTAATGTACCCAAATACAGTAATTTAGATACATTTATTATTTTACACTAAAACTTTAATAAAACTAAATTATAATATTAAGAATGGTGATAATATTAAATTTTAGAAAAGACATGTAACGTAGAACCCGTGTCTTAGTTCTTCAAATCGTGGGAGAATTCATGATTCAGTGTATGTAGGCTACATTATTTCCCAGTCATCAAAACAATATTAAACTGCAACGTGTGAGAAGATTAGGGTATGATTCATTTCATTACTAGTCCGTTTCTGAAAATTAAGTTCTTAAATTATTAAAAAATTAAAAAAAAATCCAGAAAAAGTACAAACTTTGATAAATGAAACATTTGTTTGGTAGTGTTTGGATAATTTAATTTTTAGGAAATGACAATTACTGATGTAGTTTAGAATAAGTAATTAGAAGAGATAAATATATACATTTTTGGTATTTTAATGTTTTTTTTATTATGTGTCAATGAAGCCTAACTCAATTGGCGAAGTTGAGGCCCCATAATTTTAGAAGTTATGGGTTTGAATCTCATCAGGTGCGTGAGATGTTGTTTGATGTATATTAGGAATTGGTTTATTGAACAGTAAGAGTTGTTGTCTATTGTAATAGTATGTGTTGTTGAGCAGGATATGATTATTGTAATAGTCTTGGTTAGATATTGATATCGACAAGAATGATTATATTTGTTATCAATTTATTCAATTAATAATAATAGTTTTTATTAGATATTGATGTCGATAGTATAATTTTATTTGTTATCGATTTATTTCAATTAATAAAAGTTCATCGCTCTTACCTAAAAAAAAAAAATTGTTAGGTGAGAATTAATATGTGATAAAGAATTTTGAAGAATTTCTTTATAATGACAAATAAGTGCATGTTTTAGGAAATAATTGAAATATATGTTAAGGAAAATAGTTCTTCAATCAGGGTTATCCATTTTTTTTTTCTTTAATTGTAAATTAATATTGCATTTCGTATTTCGAATATCTAAATTTTGAATAGTCAAAAGCAGAATAAAAGTTATTATATATCCTCTTGATACTTGAGGAATACAAATTGATATTTATTTAATTAAAGTTAAAATTGAGATATGATGAATAAGTTCGAGTTTATAGGTTCGATTCTCACAAAAAGTGCGGATATCTGTCTCTCTTAACAATATATAGTTACATGACCAAAAATAAAATCCACTCTAATGTGAATTGGATCAAAATAAGTTTGTTAAAAAAATAGATTAAATATGTAAATAAAATAAGTCGAGAACCAAAAATATAATTTTACCATAGTTATGTCATTTTGTCCATACAATTCTTTTTGATGGTGTCAAAACAATGGAATTAAATTCCCTTACAGACAATTTTATCCTTCAAAAATCAAGAAATGACATTAAATGATTCGCATATTTACTAGGTCAGATTGCATCTGATTCGTCCGACTCGACAATTTAAAAAAAAAAAAAGAAAGTGAAACTACTTTACTTTGATTAAAAAAGACAGCCAAACAACAGTCCATGAGGCAAACAAAGAAGATATGATCAACTGGTTTGTCGCCACAAGGACCAACAAATCACAAGCCACAATGCGAATTGTAACTACAACTTTGACAGTTAATACATTAAGTTCTAACTAATTTTCAAGCACATCATAGTTCTTAAAGCCATCTCCTAATTTAGTTTGAGGTTATTCCAATAATCTAACAAGTGTACATGTCGCGATGAATTTATTTTTTCAGGATCGATTATCATAAAGTTCTATCTCACTTTGTGGACCTCATTAATTCCAGATGGGATTACCCACGTCAGATTACGAGCTCGAATCCAATCACTTTTAAATATTTTTATTAAGAAATTACGAGCCTAAATTGCTCATAATTAAGAATATAATAATATTTATTTTTCTGTATATTTAATGAAGGTTATAAAAATTGATTTAACCAATACTTTCATGTCATCCATATATTTATTGAATTTGATAATGGAAATTCAAGTAATTTCTTCGTCTACTAATTTATTGGTCGCAAGAAATCACAATAAAATGTAGGAAATTTGTCATGATTACATATATCTATATTGTTATTTGAAAATTTGCTAATACTCCCATGATTTTAACAGTCGTCTGACAACTAACTAGATTCGTTAGTTTTCGTTAGGTTTTTATCAATTTTTTATTGGTGAACTGGCAAAAATCTTGATTTTTTTTACGAACTAAGTGGATAATTTTTTCTACAAATTTTCAATTTTTTTTTTTAAGTTCACCTTATATGATTTTTTACAATTTCTATTTTTTAAAAAAAAATCAACAAGAAAAAGGTTGATAATTCTAAAACTCAATACAAAAATTATATAATTGCATCAAACATTAAGAATATTAATAATTGGGAGTATTGTAATTACGCTAAATGTTAAGAAAATTTATTGTAACTTACCCTAAAATGAAAGTGAGAGTCTCACTCCCTTTTAGGTTTTATTGCAAATTACTCAATGCATGAAGGACATGCATGCATGCATGTTTCATCACAGCATCACTCATTGTTCATTAATCAACTTAAGTTTCCTCTAATTAAATTAAACAATTATTAATCTTGAACATTGCCATTAAATCTTACATTATTCCATGTATTTTATCACGAATATAAAATTAATTAAAATAAAAACGGTGAAAAAAAAAGGTATTGTTTGGACACTAACATGAATCGGGCCATAAGTCGAATATAATTACTGGATTTTCTTTTATGATTTTCATTTATCAAATCCAATGCCACTAATCAAATTTTAATTCTTTGAATTAATAGAAGACGTGTATATTTAATCTTGAATATCAATAATAGTTACATATTCAGAAATCCAGGTACAAAGTTAATTATAAAAAAAAGTAAAAAAATTTATATTGTGAGAATATGGGTCAATTCTACATACAAAAGTAATTAGAGATTACGAGGGATTGTTTAAAATAAGAAAATACAAACGCATAAAATTAAAAATGAAAAGAAAAAATCTCGTGAAGCAACGGATATATATTCTTGTTGTAAAAAAGTCAAACACGACTAGGGTTTGATCAATTCTAAATAAATCATACAACAAGTGGAGTACTCATGATTATTGTATGATTGGATATGTGTGATCAGGCCTGATTCTGAATGGAATTAAAATAAAATAGGATGGTCTTAACGGGATCTTCTAGCGCACTTGGTGGCCTTACTGCAGCCACGGCGGTAGGGGTTGACGCGCTGGTTGCCGTAACAGTTATAGTATGATTGCCCACGCGTGTTGCACATCACATTGTTCCTACTGAGTGAGCCGTAGCTGAGGTACGTTCGTTCCCTGGGTGCAAGTTGGCGGTGTGCGGCCTCAGATTCCATCATGAACTCCTCGTCTTCCAAGGAGGCCGCCACTAGTCCGTGGCCGTCGGGCTCCCCCATCAGCCCGAGATCAAAGGTGTATTCCTTGGGTTGCGCCACCGTGGCCAAGGCGGTGATGGAAAGCAGTAGGATGAGCAGTCCCATAGCTCGAAAAGCCATCATTATTAGTCGTGGGTTGTGCAGCGCACACCAACAATTTCAGAATAACTTAGATGGCTTTTTCAAAATGCGCGTTCTTCTGATTATGTTTTTCTTTCTTTCATTCTTTTGCTTGCGGACTCTCTATTTATATATATAGAGAGAGTTGTGGTTGGGGGTTTATTGAAGGAGAAGCGGAAGAGTATGGGTTGCGACATTGCACAAGTTTATGTCCCGCTTTTGGCTCCTCTGCTTTCCGCCATAAGGGCTTTAGAGTCAACATCGCATTTTGTTTGTCCGGTTTGGTTGTTAACTCTCTTTCGGGGTTGTAGCTGTAACTTTTACAAAAATTCAGAAAGTCTTTATATAATTTGATCTAATCTCAAAAGATATGGATATAATTTATTTTTTTAATTATACACATAATGTTTATTACACTTGGTATGATCCAACTCAATTTGAGTTAGATGCATTTTTAAATAAAAGTGATCATTAAAGGGCACAGGTAATTGCGCATGTCTAATATATGTAAATTATTTTTATAAAAATATATATTGTATGCTTAACATTGATTTTATTACAGTCTGTATGTATGAAATGAAATACTAAATGTGATTAATGTGACAATTACTTTAAAATGTTTATTATAATAATAATATGTTGAAAAATGCACAATTTTGAATATGTTATATTAATATTCTTTGTGATATTAAAATATTATATATATTTTCCATCAATATATTAAATTTTTTGAAGTAAATTTTTTAACCACAAAAGGAATCCAAGATACGCGGTCCGATTCATTCTCAATGAGTGACAAACAATATTTCCAACAAAAAATTTAAATAAAATGGAAATTTCGAATAACCTAAGAAAGCATTTAAGTAGCAGCAATAAAGCCACCCAAACACACACTTAAGACAAACGAAACTGTTGACATCAAGACAAACGAAGGAGCGCATGCATGCGTTGCGTGCGACCGCGGCGGTGGATGCCCCGCCGCGTTAGCCCCATCAGGAGAATCGCCGTCGCTGGCTGCCGGTGCAGGAGCCTGAACGCCCGGTGGAGATGTAGATGATGACGAGCTAGGCCGCGTCGCGGGGGCTTCCGCCGGTAAAGGTGACGGGGTTCTTGGGGGAGAGCGGCGGTTCCTGACGGCTAACACCACGATGATCAGCTTTTGACCTTTGTCGCAGTTGGATTTGTTGCCGCTGATGAAAAAGAAAGGGCCGGAGCGATCAAACTTGAAGACTGAATTGCCGTCGTCGAGTCTTAGTATAGGATTTGCAGTGTTGCAGGTGTCGTAGTCCTGATTGTTCACCACCAGCACAGAGTCTGATCCTTGAACACTACAAGAACGAGAAATTAACGTTAACGACGACCCATTAGAGATAAGCGTGATTTTCGAGGAAATTAACATAAATGAATGTTTGAGAAATTAGGGAAGTAATAATCACGTACAGAGGGTGTCATTGACTTGAAATCTGAGCCGTCCGGCCCAATGATTGTAGTTCTCAGAAGGATTTATCACCCATCCATCTTTGCCTCCAACGATCAATTGATAGGCATGAGAAGAAGAGTGAGATGTAAAGGCAGCAAAAACCACAAGAAAAAGATGAACATAAATCTGAGTAATTACAGCCATATATTGGAACTGGAGAGAGAGAGAGTGAGTGAAGCAAGGATGTAATATTATATGTGGGAGGAAAGGGAAAGGGAGATATATAGGGGGATTAGTGTAGAGTTAACCGTTGCAAATAGTAGGAGTAGGAGGATGTAATAAATCAGGACAATAAAGGTTGACGTATTCATAATAAATTCAGGTTAACCTGTCCCAATTTAGCTTGAAATGGCGGGTGGCTGGTGCACACATGGCCAACATGCACGCACTCAACGGTTAGCAATTTTGCGCGACACACTTTCAAATCCCGTCTCAACAACTTTGATTCAACCCCCTCCATCATCTTCTTATTCCTCACCATATATATATTCAAATTTTCGAAATCAATTTTATTAGTTTAAGTTAATTATGTGACGTATCTATCTATTTGTTTATACTATATATTAGGTTAAAATTATATTTTTTGGTTAATGATATTTGGTGTTTTCGTTCTTTAATTTTTTGGTATAATATTTTGGTCTTATATTTTCTAAATTTTATGATTTCAGCTTATATTTTTGTTGGAATCCACTGTTCTTGCTGAAGAAATATATGTGCATCTTATATGATTTTTTTGTTTTTAAATTAGAGCTGATGTTCTTATTTTTTATAAAATTTTATCCTTTAATTTTTTTAGAATAACGTTGCAATCCTGTATTTTTTTAATTTTATAATTTAATTATTATTTTCGTCAAAGTTCACCCCTTTTACTAATGAAGGTGAATTCCAAAAAATAAATAAATTAATCAAATGGCTAAAATTAATTGTATCCGTTTACGTAATTTTCCAAGTTGAAAGTTTACCAGGATTGGGGATTTAATTGTATCCGTGTACGTAATTTTTAGTATTAGCGATTGTTGGACTGTAAATCAGCCCAAATTGTTCACCTACTCTTGGGCCCATATTGGAGCAGCAGCCCAATTCGGTGTTTGGACCCTAAAATTGGTATATGTATATCTGATAAGGTTAAGTCATTTCTTTAGGCTCTTCTTGTCTGCGTCTGCAATAGAGGATTTGACATTAAATTTTTTTAAAATAATAATAATATATGAACATTATCAAGAAATTATTCAATGTGTTAACTCAAGAAAAAAAATTGATTGCGGATTCCATTCATTTTGTTTAATTCAAGAAGAATAAGCGAAAAGAAAGTAATATTTAATACATATGGACTTCCTCCAAAGTTTAATTTGTTTCAGTACATTGTCTTTGAAAAAATCTCTAAACAAAAATAGATTTACTCGTCCGATTGCAAATTCCATTCATTTTCATCTGAATAAATTGGTTTTAAATTTTCCATACTATCGGTTCAATCCTATGATATAAAAAAATACCTTCTTACATAGGTTCATGATGATATAACTAATCATGTAATTAAGAACTAATTCAATCAAACCCTAAGACTACCTTCTTACATAAACTCATGATAATGTTATCTATATATATGCAATTAACCCCTATAATATAATAAAAGAGCAAAAACTTTTCTAAAAAAAACATAATAACGAATTACCTCATCTATTTTGAATAATAAAGCAAATTACTCTCCAATTTAAATTACTGACAGGGGACAATTTGCTTCATTTTGTAAAACATACACGGAGATAATTTGATAATTTATTTTTTTTACAATGATTATTTACTCATTATATATATATGATAGAGGTAAATAGTATTTAATCCCTAATATATGTAATAAGTTTCGAAAAGAATTTTGGTCCCGTTGTACCACCAAAATTTGAAATGTGCAGAATGTAATTTGATGATGTGGAATGATTACAGCTACATGCACGTGTTTGTGGGACGTGGGAAGTCGTCCTCGTTGTTCCACATTTGATTTATCATTTAACTTCCATGAATTAAATGATGCAGACATGGGTGGACGAGGCGCAACGGGCTCACATGCACACTCAAATAATTTAATTCGGGTCAGTATTTGTTTTTAAAAAATTTATATACTCATACATTTTAAAAATTACAAAATATTAGATTTTATTTTTAAAAATAAAAATTCATAAAATTTTTGAATAAAAGAAAATTATAAATCTTATAAAATGAAAATGATGTATTTAATTTGTAACAAGTTGTTACTTTTTTCTTTCAGAGATTATAAGCTATTTTTTTAAAAAAAAAATTATCAAACACTTTGTAGTATTTTATAAGCTTCAACTATCTTATAAGATATTTTAAAAAGTTTATAAGCCCACTTAAACACACTTTCAATCTTTAATTAACCACCAATAACAGTAAAAAAAAGCCAATGTACGATGAATCAAAGGGGTTAAGCCAAACTTATTATTATTTAATATTTTTATTAAATGAAAATTTTGTACTTGGGTTTTTTTTTTTTTTGGATCAAATTTATTCTTAATTTTAGATTAAGTTGAATAAGAATTGAACTCGACTAATTTCAATTTTGATTGACAATCATAGATTATACATAGAAATTTGGCCGACGTGTATGATACAATCACAAATCTCTTTTAACGGATTTGTAGAGTGTTATTTATATTTCTTATTCTGTATGCAAGTAGAATATATATATATATAGATATATGTGTGTGTGTGTGTGTGTAAGTTCTTGGCCGAAACAAAGAAAAATCCTGGGACGAGTGAGTTAGAGAAAAGGATTGGGAAATTGTCATCTTCAAAATAGTGGTAAAGAGGGTACATACAATACATGCAATTTGTTGATTAAAGGGTAGTACAACAATACATCATGTGATGTACACGTGTTAAAAATATATATTTTAGTTAGCTTCCTTTGTACAAAGTCTTTTATTTAATTATTCACACATCTATATATCAAAAGCGATTGCACGGCTACTATTAAAAAGACCTTCTTACATAGGCTCATGATAATATTACAACTTATAATCATGTAATCAAACATTAATTGATTCAACCCTAATAAGTTTGGACAATATTTGTTTTTGTGCCGTACCACCAAATTTTGCACTGGATGATGATGATGATGATGATGTTGTGGTATATATGATTACAGCTACATATGATATATGTTGTGAGACGCCGGAACTCTTCCTTGTTCTTCCTTCCACATTTAATTTCATGAATTAAATATCAACTAATAATAATAATAATGTGTGGGTACACGTAGGTGGGTGAATGAGACACAACGTACACGCCTGACATGCAATTTAAGAATTGACCACCAGTAATTGCCCAAAACCCTAATGCACGTACAATAAATCATGCCCTTAGACCAACCCATATATATTAATATTTCATTTTTTTATTAAATTATAATTTTATATTTTGGTTTAGTTTATTTATTGGATCAAAATAATTTAAATTTAAGTTGAATATGAACTGAACTCGACTTATTTTGATTTATATATATATACATATATACTAGTCGTCGTCGCACGCGCTTCTTGCGAGCATATAAAAAAAATTATGATATGAGATGGAGAAAAAAAAATCATGAGAATAAAGAAATGTAGGGTGAAGTGACAGAAAAATAATATTTTATAATTGAAAGTTTATTAAAAATATAAATTTGTAAAAAAAATATGAAGAAGTTTAGAGATAAACATGGAGTAGTGGGTGAGATAATTTTTTTTTTAATAAAATTATGAGATTATTTAAAAATTTTGAAATTACTAATTTGATCAAATTTGTTTTCAAGAAAATAAATTAATTTGAAGGTAAAATAGGACAATTTAGAATTGATACGCTCAAAAAATTTTCTTTTATAATAGTATATATATATATATATATATATATATATTATTTGATTTATTTTTATATTTTGTTTGCCGCAGACCAAAAACTGTGAAAATATCCTGAAATCAATCAGATGCCATTAATAAATCATGTATGCATGCATCTAACTCATTTCAGATTAATAATAAATTAGGAATAAAAACAAGCACCAATATATAATGAACACGCGTCCAAATTATCGATCGTTGTGATTTTTTTTTTAAGTAGGTGCGATGAATTATTATTAATTGAAATAAATTTATTACAATCATTTATTGAATATCAATATCTAACAAAAACTGTTATAACAATCATATTCTAATTAATAACATTACATAAATTAAATCTAACTATTTATTTACTATTCAGTAGAAAAATACACCTACTACTGTTCAGCAGAACAATCATTTATTATTGTGATTTAATGGTTTGGTTCACATCTATGGAGTGAATTCAAAACCCGTCTTTCGGACAACTTTAAAATCTTTTCTAAGTAATTTACTTGAGAGCTCACATGTGTTCGAATTTATAATATTATAAAGCTTGCTAATTAAAAAGTTCATATTTGTATATATTAAATAATGTAATGAATTGTATTCATTGATTTCTTATTTATTTTTTTTGGCCAATTAATATATTGATTAATAGAAACAAAAGTCCTAGATTAAAAAAAAACACACACGTGCGCTTCTTTCTTTTATGACATTTGTAAATTCTGGCAATTGAAGGAACAAAATTAGGAAAAATTAAAAAAGCTAAAGAACCTATCGGGATGAAAAGATAACACTACAAAAAAACAGTGCTATAGCAACGGAATTTGCTTAAAATCCGTGGCTATACGGTGTTGCCACGGAAATTTGCAACGGAACATGGTCCGATGCTATAGGGTGTGATGCTATAGTTGCAGCGACTTTTGTCGTCCGTGGCAAACTTTGCAACGGACAATCGTGCATGGCAAATTTCCGTGGCAAATAATGTTGTTAAAGTTTGACTTTTTAACGAATTTTGCAGTAACTTTTGCCATGACATTTGCAACGGATCTTGCCAAAATTTTGCAGCGACTTTGTTATAATAGCTCCGTTGCAAAATTTACGACAATTTCTTATTTCATTGCAACGACATTTTGCAACGCAATTTCGTTGCAAAATTGCATTGCATTATTTGCAACGGCAACCGTTGCAAATTATACAACAACCTTTGCAATGAACTTCAATCCGTTGCAAAATTTGCAATAATTAGTTTTATTAAAATCCATATTTTTCTTTCAAAATTTTATACATAATTTTAAAATTAAAATTATATTTAATCTATAATTAACAAGTTATTAAACTCAAACATAAAAAGATATTTAATCAAAATAAAATATAGAAAGATAATAATACATGTCAAAACATGCCCATTACACAAATTTAATGTTTCACGTCCACTATACAAAAACATGTCCAATATTCAATATGGGGGGTCATCATCATTTTTACAATTATCTAAAGGTGGTTGGCCGGATGATGAATCATTGTTGCTGGAGCGATCTTTTGATTCATTTACATCTTCCGACGTCGTACCCACAAGATATAACACATCAATATGATAACATAACCAAACTTTAATTAATAAAAGAATAAACTAAATTGAAATCTTACACTAAATTTTCGAAACCAAAAGTTGTTAGTCTCTTATGGAATATCTTTGAAGCAAATATATGCTCCTAAATAGTAGTTTGTAATAATAGTTAGCTTCGTTAGGTTAGTTTCATTGAAACTTTTAATGATAATTAACTTGGTTAAATTAGTTTAGTTTCCTTGAAACTTTTAAGTTTGAGTTAACTAAGTTGAAAAATATTTAGTTGAAATTTTTTAAGTTCATAGTTAATTTAGTTAAATTAGTTTAGTAGAAAATTTTAAGTTCATAGTTAAATTAATTTAATAGAATTTTTAAGTTCGTGGTTAAATTAGATTGCTTGAAATTTTTAAATTTGAGTTAACTAACTTGAAAAGGTTTAGTTGAAGTTTTTTGAGCTTATAATTAACTTAGTTAAATTAGTTTACTAAAAAATTTTAAGTTCATAGTTAAATTAATTTAATAGAATTTTTAAGTTCATGGTTAAATTAGTTTAGTTGAAACTTTTAAGTTTGAGTTAATTAAGTTAATATTTTAAAGTTTAGTTGAAATTTTTAAGTTCATAGTTAACTTAGTTAAATTTATTTAGTAGAAACTTTTAAATTCATAGTTGAATTAATTTACTTGAAGCTACTTTTTAAGCTCATAGTTAAATTAGTTTATTTGAAACTTTTAAGTTTGAGTTAACTAAGTTGAAATAGTTAATTGAAATTTTTAAATTCATTGTTTACTTAGTTAAATTAGTTTAGTTGGAACTAATAAATTTTAGTTAACTAAGTTGAATAGTTTTGTTGAGCTTTAAAATTCATAGTTAACTTAGTTAAATTAGTTTAATTGAAACTTTTAAATTCATAACTTTTAACTTAATCATAAATTCCTAATCTACAATCATCAACAACAACACTCATTCATCTCATCAACACAATCATCTCATTCACATCATAAACACAATCATCCTATGATAGAAACTAAATAATATACAAGACAATATTTCATTTAGCATTACAATATATACTAAATATTACTTTTAACACAATTGCATATATACTAAACATATAAAATATACCACCATTGTGATATGTGTCAAACAAAATAAACAATAATATGCGCACCTTTACATAAACCAAAATATAAATTTTTAACACTATTAAATAAATATGAAATTTCAAAAACAAGACAATAAAGTAGAGACTTTCTAATACCCCTATTTACCATTTACCATTAGTCAATTTCTTAACACCACTACTAAAATATAGAAAACTATACAACCAAGTAAACTATTTTTAACATCTACAATAAATCATCATTTACAACAATATAACACCAAACTAAACCATCTTGAAAAAAAGAAGAAGAAAACATACCTGAAAATTTTAGTTTTTCCTCAAATCTTCTAAAGAAAGAAACAAAATAAAAAAATGTTAATAACCTTTAAAAAACAAAGTATATCTTAAGAAAATCACAAAGAAAAGAAGAAAATAGAAGAGATAAAGTTTTATGGCGGCGGGTGGAGGCGGCGGCGGTGTGGCGGCAGGCGGTGGGGCGGCGGCGTGGTGGCGGGCGGTGGCGGCGGAAAGAGGTGGAGAAGAGGGGGAGAGAACAGAGGGAGAAAAGGAAAGATAAGAAAGAAAACCTAGGGGAAGGGGGAAATGGGGCTGCAAAAAAGGGGGAAAGGGGGGAAAGAGAGGAAAGAGAAGAAAAAAATGGGGGGAAAAATGAGGAGGGAAAATTAGATGAAAAAATTGGAGGAAAATTAAAAATTAATGAAAAAAAGTGTGTTAATTTTTTTTATTAAAATTAATATTTTTTTTTTATAGATATATTTAAATATATATATATTTTTCGGATACTTAATTTAAGTTATATTTTTTTATTTTTTTAATAAAAAATTAAATTTATCTCTTATTTATATATTTTCTATATATAATTTAAGTTATTTTTTATTAAAATTATATTTTTCTCAAAATGTATTAAATGAGGAACATTATAACAAAATACATTATGCTCAATAAATAATCAATGTCTTCAAAAATTGATGTAACTATCATCTTACATTGTTGAACAACATGGGTTAATCAGATCGTTAAAATTCAGATCAAACCGTTAGATATGATCAAACTTACAAAAAAAATATATTTGGTAAAGTTTCAAACTTATTGGGCATATGGATAACGAGATATCGTACTCAGAAAATAAGTGTAATCATTCAAGACGTGTATTGTTAAATCAGACCATGTGATTTTAAATCATACCGTCTGATATGATCTAATTGACACAGTCTTATATATATTTAAATTTGGTATGAATCAGATGCCTAAATTTTAAAATATCAACTACTGATTAAGCTTTATGATCTTATTATATATATAATAAAATAAGAATAAAAATAATTAAAACTGTTCAAAATTATTATTATTACTACTACTACTACTACTACTACTATTATTATTATTATTATTATTATCTTTATACATTTTATATTTGAGATTTATATATGTTCACAATCTTCAATAAATTTATATATTCATAAATGTTGGTATTACATTGATGTAACTATCATCTTACATTGTTGAACAACATGGGGAATCGGGCCGTTAAAATTCAGATCAAAACCGTTAGAATATGATCAAACTTGCAGAAAAATACATTTGGTAAATTTTCAAACTTATTGAGTATATGAATATCGAGATATCATACTCGGAATATAAGAGTAATCATTCAAGACGGTGTATTGTTGAATCAGACCATGTGATTTTAAATCATACCATCTGATATGATATAATGAACACGATCTTATATATATTTAATTTGGTATGAAACGGGGGCCTAAATTTTAAAATATCAACTACTGATTAAGCTTTTTGATCTCATTATATATATAATAAAATAAGAAAAAAATAATTAAAATTGTTCAATTATTATTAATTATTACTATTATTTTTATTATTTTTATTATCTTTATATATTTTATAGTTGAGATTGATATAAGTTCACAATCTGCAATAAATTTGTTTATTCATAAATGTTAGTATTACATTGATATAACTATCAATTTACATTGTTGAATAGCATGGGTTAATCAGACCATCAAAATTCAGATCAAACCGTTAGATATGATCAAACTTACAACAAATTACATTTGGTAAAGTTTTAGACTAATTGAGTGTACGAATGTCAAGATATCGTATTCGAAACATAAGAATAATCATTCAAAATGGTGTATCGTTGAATCAGGCCATGTGATTTTAAATCATACCGTCAGATATGAACTAATGGACATAAGCTTATATATATTAAAATTTGGTATGAATCGAGTGGCTAGATTTTAAGACATCGTAATCGTTAATTAAGCTTTTTTATCTCATTATATATATTTATATATATATATATATATAATAAAATAATAATAAACATATTTATAATTGTTCAACCATCATTATTATCATTATTTTTAGATTAATTCACAAGAATTACTAAATTTCAACATAAATTTATAAGTAATAGAATAGATTGCATAATGCATACTTGTATCTTGATTAAATATAAAATTAAAAAATAGATATAAAAAATCATCAGTAAATTACTTGTCAATTTAAAAAAGGTTAAGACAATACAAATATATATTAAAATATAACATACAATCCATATGTGTCATATTAAATAATTATTTTAAAAAAATATTAAATTTATTAAATTATTAATTAAGTTTGTCTTTATATAAACTATAAAGGTTAAATATATAAATAATAGTACCATAATTTATTATTATCTAAAATAAAATATATGATATTAATTAATAATTACAATACATGGTCAATTTTGAGTATAAAATTGATAAATTATTGAATATGGAATTTTGAGTACAGTTGTGTTGCGTGTTCCGTTGCAAAGTCCGTGGCAAATGCCACCAACCCTTTTATATGGATGCAACGGATATAATGACCGTTGCAAAACCCGTGGCAAAATAAACATTTAAAAGATAAATGTCCCTAACGATTTTGTATGGATTGCAACGGATCAAATGTCCGTTGCAAATTTATTATCAAACTTTGTCACGGATTTGTGTCCGTGGCACAATCCGTTGCAACACCAACTATTCATTTGCAACGGACCCCATACCAAGCAGTTTGTGGCAAAAATCATTGCTATTTTTTCTTAAAAAAATTTTATAACTTGAAGATCGTTGCAAAAGTGGTTAGCAACGGATATAATTTAAAATTCCATTGCAAACGTAGCCACGAACATTATCTGTTGTAAAACCATTGCAAATTAACAACGGATATGGTCCGTGGCAAAGTTTGCCACGACTTTTGCAACAACGTGCAACGAAATTGTACCATCCATCAGTTGACCAATTTTTGCAACGGACGTTTGCAACGGAATATGCATTGCAACATTTCATTGTTGTTTTGCCACGAAATTTGCCACGAAAAACTCAATTTTTGGAAATTCCGTTGCAAAGTCGTGGCAAGTCTGTGGCAAATTTGCCACGGAAATTTCTGCTGCAAAAAATCCGTTGCTATAGCATTGTTTTTTTGTAGTGTAAGAACTAAAATACCAAAATACAAATGACTCGGCATGAAAATTGCTTTTGATCCTATTAAATAATCTTCTTCCCCAACAATTTATTGAAAACCCACATCTTATTACTCGGCTTAATTATGCCAAAAGGTAATTAACGTTGTCCGAAGAGTAGAGTTTAGAATCTCAGCAACAACAGCTTTTATTAACAAATTTGACATGTTAAATCCTCAGGGAACGTAATTAGCAACATGTTGCTCTTCATGAATGTCAGTTGATGGGTTCTCGGGCAGCTTAATTCTTGTCCTGGTCAGCAACAAGAGGCTTACAACCTGGAGGCCGAGACCACATGTGAACCCAATCCACAAACCCTACAATGCATGCCACAAACATTTTGGAACCAGATCTTATTTTGTTCATAGATGTCGTAATCCAAAGTGAACATAGTGTGCAGTAATTGTCGTAACATACACCGAAGCTAGTCTCGTACGTATGTACGTACCTGTGCATATAGTTTGAACTTGAACGCAAGTAGGACCGCCAACTATATGCACTTGAATGCGAGTAGGACCGCCAATGGCATCCCGATTACATAGAACGTCGTCAGGTTAATCCACGGCCCGCTATGCTGCCAACCACATCCTCGAGTCACCCCTGATAAGGTGGCTTGAATGAAATCAAGCACGATAGAAAGGGCAAGCAGAGGTGTCATTGACGAAAATGCGGCGACAATGACAGGGCTGTTGGAGAAGAGGCCAGCCCAGACATGGGCTCCGAGGACTAAGACTAAAATAACAGCAAATGCAACCAAAGTGGTCAGCTTGAGAGCCACGGTCATCACACGTCTGGCTCGACCAGGGTTTCCACCTCCCAACTCATTCGACATCCTCGTGCTGCAAATATAACGTGTCTACATTGTGTTAACGTAACATGATTTGATCAATGTTTTTTCACACTTAGCCTATGTACTAAAATACCATAATGTATTAATGTAACATATAATTAAGTCAGTTGACGTTTTCACACTTAGAGTATTGTAAAGTTACCTTGCTGCTGCGCCAAGACCATAAGACAGCATGAAGGAAAAGTTTTCTGTACTGGCGCTATGGATCGATCAATGTCTTATAATCAGTCCTCTATTTAATTCGTAATTAATAAAGACTTGGATGAAACAAAGGAAGCAGTTATGATTATTACCACATTGCAATTAGGGAAGTGTTTATCGTGGAATTTGGCATCAATCCAGCTAGCAAAACAAGAAGCTCAAACGCCCACTCATCCAAACTGGCGAAACAAACAATCAAACCTAGTAAAATCTAGTGTGTCTGAGTTCAAACAATTCAGATATTCAATTACAGATTAGTATGTCTGTGTATGTACTTATACGCTTGCTTAATTAGCTTGTGAAGTATAATACGAAAATGCAACATCGATTTGTAATAAAATTAGATTTATATGAGGAAAAGAGAAGATCAAGAATCTAACCAAGCCATAGCTGCGGAGACTAGAGCCAGCTTCAAGTTGGCAAAAATGGAGCGGAAAGGCTCCCATGAAAACCCACTCCAAGTATCCTTAAACCTATTTGCATGGAGAATGTACACTCCTAGGATTATTACCGCCATCCACAACGATATCGACACTGCCAGCGCTGCTCCCTTAAAGGCAAGATCAGTGCAATGGACCAAAGCATAAGCGATGCCAACGTGAATGGTCAGGGGCATCAGGGAGAGCCCAACTAGCGGAAAAGCAATTGATTGCATCTGAAGAAACCGTAGCATGTTCTCCAAGAAACCATAGGCAAACAGTCCTGGTATGAGGTACTTCAAGTAGAGAGATGCCTGTTTTGATATTTGAGGATCTTGATGTAAGAATGTAAGAATTGCGTCAGAGTACCACCAGAGAATCGAGACAAGGCTCGTGAAGAAGAATGATATGATGCAAGAGGCCTGCAGGTGAATCCCCAGAGTTTTGTATAATTTGGCACCGAAGTCTTGCCCACAAAGTGTGTCCAGGGCGCCGCTCAGGCCAACCTATATATTCCAGAAAAATCAACAAGATTTTTTAAACCCTAACTGTATAACTTGATCTTAATTTTTCTCAGGATGTAAGAACATGTTTGAGACGTCCACTTCATCATGTTAGATTTGCTTATGAGACCAAAAAATTGTACCTGCACTCGAGATACGGGAAATTCTAGTTTGATCTAAGTTTGATCTGACCTAATTAAGTAACCACACAACATATTTCCAATCAATGCATAATTTAATAAGAATAGTTGGTTCAGTTCAGTTAAACTTGAATTTTTTATAAACGTTTTCGTCCTCAAGTATGTGTATATGATACTGCACGGAGACCAGTCGAAAAAAGTATAAAACGAAACTTAGGATGTTCCAGAACGTTTTAGATATGGGCCGATGTATTTTTAGGACTTGGAAAGAATTAGGTTTGCTTTTATACTCTCCTCACTTTATCTTGTTGACAAATTAAGTGATCTGTTTGGTTATGATCATCATGCATCTAAATTTTTGGCAGTAGTGTCTTAAATTCTCTTGAGGTTCTGCATTAATTTTTACCAAGAAGGTGAAGCCGGTGATGGAGGCCCAAGAATTGGCAAGATTGGAAGCAGCGAGCTGCTCCTCTCCGAGGTGGCCGGCGAACATTACAGAAACCAAAGGGATGCTGTCATAACACACGTTTGTCAGAATCATCGGCATCGACAGTAAAATCATGTCCTTGGCTTCTTCCCCCTCCAAGCTCCTGTACCACCATCGCCTCCGCTGCGTCCCCTCCTTTGCTCCGCCGCTTACCACCCGAAGACCCAGCTTCTCCTCTCTCCGCCGCCGCCTTGTTCAGAGGCACGTAAATCTCCCCTTCCATTTTTAGTTATTAATATTAGGAAGTAGCAATGTCGTTTTACGACTGCATGCGGACACTGAGTATTATATAGATACACGAATACGCCCTCGCACTGTTCCATCTGATTAGGTGTTATGTGGTCTGATTATTAGTGCATGGTGGACCAGACGCGTTAAATGAAAAATTCTAATTTGAATTGATTGATTGTTTATCTTGTAAAGCATGTCATGAGCATATATATATATTTATATGATTATAGTTATATATATCATGGGATTAACATATAATTATATAGGTTTAATGATATTTACTGCCCCGTATGTATGGGGTTGTGGCAAAACAAGAACTATATATAAAGGAGTGGCAATTTATATTCTAAAATTAAATAAAAAGTGGTCGGATTTTACTGAGACGGATATTTTTAGGGTTTTGTAAATTGAAAAAATTATTGACTGAGCATAGTTAAAAAAAAAAAAAAATCATGCCCGCTGATTGGGCATAGTTGGAAAAAACCCAATCAGCAATCTCCCCAATTTAAAAAGCCCTAAAAATATTCATATCAGCAAAATCTGACCACTTTTTAAACTCGGGCGACCGGAGTCTGCAACTATTTAAAAATTTTTAATTCTAGAGAATAAATTGTCACCCTTCTATAAATTCTTTATTTTGCTACTGTCCATACGTCCGAGACAATAAATGTGATTTAGCCTAATTATATATATAAGAAATATGAATATGATAATGTTTATCGTATATATGGTTGAGCTCATCAATTTGAATTAGGACATCCTCCGGAAAACAATAATAGTTCAGAATTTGTCGGTATTCCAAAATTGCACATCTTATTTTCCACTGGATGATAGAACGATCTTTTGGTACATCGTTTCACAATTACTCATGTATTGCAGGTAACTCCTACTTTTAAAAGTTTAAATGTATTTTTGATCTCATAACAAGTTAATTTATATTTTAATCTTTTAAATTATTAGGGTAGTATTTTGATTTTGTATTTTTTAAATTTTACTATTTTAATTCTTTTTTATCGAAGTTTACTCTTTTTATCGAAAAAATACACGGACATCTTACGTGACATTTTAAAATTGGCTATTTATATCCTTTAACTTTCTAAAATTATATTTTGATTTATATCTTTTAAATTTATGAGATTCAATACTTTTTTCGTTGGAATCCACTCTTTCGTCGATAAAGATTAACTCCGGCAAAAAGAATTACTGGAATCACAAAACGCCAAAAATTCATCTTCGTGCACTTTCAAAACTATACTCTAATTTGATTATATTTTTTATTTTGTGTAGAAGAATATATATTTACCACTTATTAATGTGATATTGATATATGATACGAATAGATGATAAAAGATCCTAGCCACTGTGGTGAGAGAAAAATAGAAGCCACGTGGAACACGACATTGCACACTAAAATTTATGGGCCAGAAGTCCTTCACAAGTTGCAATTCAGTATATATGGATATTCCACGTTTTCATAAACGCTACCTTCATTATAATAACTTTGTTTGTTGCATATACTTAAATCTCATTGAATTTTAACCATAAATATCAGATGCAATTTCAAAGTCAGAGTTCATGCATCATTTTAATCAACAGAATTTAACATTTTTATGGTAAAATGGAATTTATGTTGCTATTTAGTCATACTAGTCGTCATAGCACGTTGTCCCAACATGCATATAATGAATAATATTTTATATTTTAAAATATTATGAATAAAAAAAATTATATAAACCAATACATCATATTTTTGAAAAAAAAAAAAAGAGAAAGAAACAAAGATAATCAACTTAGGCATTATTGGCATAACAAAAAAATGGTGTTGCGGTGTCATAATCGTCGTTTGTGAGGAAAAAATGTCTTCTCTTTTTATAAAGTATAGATAACATATAAATAATCTTATATGATAGTAACAAAAAATTAATAAGCATTAATATAAAAGGTATTGTATTTATATAATGCAGACACACTCATCCCCAATTTGATGGGGTAATGCACTTGCTCGTCAAGCTTTCAGTTTGTCGGACTATACCTCAATTTTGTACTAATGTTACATGAAACGCTCTAATTAATTTAGTTTTATGTAGCCAAATTTGCGTAAGAGATTTTGAAATTGTTTAGGGGTGAAATAATGCTTCGTATCCTGTAATTTAGGGTTTTTACACTTTTGATTTCATTAGTTACGGAATATCACTTTTGGTCTCGTAACTTTGACAAAAAAATAATAATATTGGTCCCATG
This sequence comes from Sesamum angolense, assembly GCA_034509725.1. Taxonomy (NCBI): domain Eukaryota; kingdom Viridiplantae; phylum Streptophyta; class Magnoliopsida; order Lamiales; family Pedaliaceae; genus Sesamum; species Sesamum angolense. Next base: position 8,491,164 of record JACGWL010000007.1, on the reverse strand, counting down.
ACATCTTTCTGTTAGATGTTTAACGGAAAAGACCACGTGGTTGTTAAGTGCATAAGATTCGAAAAGTGCAGTTTTTTTAAGGTTATGTGACTAACTGTGAGAATTCCATTACACATATTGGACCAAAAGTGTAGAGGCTCATACCATCACGTGTTATTTTTCATTAAAATATATAACGAAAATGAGTTATGGGATAAAAAATGTTTCTTTTTAGAAGTTACAGAAAAAAAAATTATTTTTTAAAAATTATTGGATCAAAAATAATAATCCTATGACCAATATGACCAAAAGTAGAAGGGACCTAAATTACGAGACGAAAAATGTTAGTTCCCCTTATTTAGGTTATGTGTATGTTGCCGTTCAAATTTTAAAAGTATATATACATGTAACTCATGAGATATTTAAAATCTTACGCTTCATCATTAAATATTTTAATTTTGTTCAAATTAACAGAATATTTCACCAAATGTTATCACGTGCTACAATATAGCTACTTAATAAATGAATATTTCAGCTATTATATAGTAATATGTTGTTTTTTTCTACTATTGGTTTTATGTATGTTGCATAAAGAATAATTGTTTTGAACATCTCTCCAATAATTTTATGATACATAGGTATATTTTTTTTGTTTAGTGAATTACATAAGACTTGCAAAAATTAATGTTATATATATAGTGAGAGAGAAACAATAGAAAAAAGAATTTTGATATCATCGCCACGTCTCTCATTTATTCCTGAGTTGGACGACATTACCTATATACTATCATAATAATTATTTGAGAAATAACTATAAAATTAACTTTTGTTATCTCACATACATAGATTAGAATAATTACAATAATCGTAGTTTGTAACTACACGCAGTTGCCAATGAGACCTAACTCACTTAATGAAGCTGAGGCTCTATAATTTCAGAGGTCATGGGTTCGAACCCGTCCAAATATATGGATGTTGTCTGTTGTATAGCAAGAGTTGGTATGCTGCATAGTAGAAGTTGTTGTCTACTGTAATAGTATAGGGTTATTGAGCATGATATGATTATTGTAATAGCATTTGTTATATATTGATGTCGACATGAATGATTGTACTTGTAATCAATTTATTTCAATTAATAATAGTTCATCGCTTTAACCTAAAAAAAAAAAAAAAAAACAATACACACAGTTGATCTTAAAGGTCATGAGTTCGAACCTTGCCAAATGTGTGGGATAGAGTCTTCTGTATATTAGGAGTTGCTCTACTGAATAGTAGGAGTTGTTGTCTACTGTAATAATGGGTGTTATTGAGTAAGATATGATTATTATAATAGTCATTATTAGATAGTGATGTCGACATGAATGATTGTACTTATTATCAATTTATTTCAATTAATAATAGTTTCATCGCTCTTACCTCAAAAAAAAAAAAAAAAAACCTACATGCAGTTCCAATTGGTTGAAAACTCAAAATATCCATATATTTAAGCAACGAGATAATTGAGGAAAATAATTTAAGAAAAATATTTTATTTTATTCAATTAAATGAAAATTGTATACTAAAATATCATATTTCCATTAGTATAGGTGCTAAACTGATTTTTGAAAAATTAGAGTGCAAAATCATATAATCCAAACTATTTCAGTATCTTAACTCGAATATTCAGCCGAGCCGACAATAGAATAAAGTCAAATTTATCTGCTTATAAAGCCATTAATGTCATTATAAATTTTATAATTTTTATTATTTTTATTATAGTATGTTAGAATATCCAAATAATAATATCCACCGTAATTATTCAGCACAAGGTTGAATCCCCAGTCCAAGAAACCGATACCATGGCCACTGAGACACTGTTTCTTTTTATCATATCTGTAACGGGTGTTTGCAATAATTTTTATTTTTATGATAAAAATAAATTTTAAAAAAAATAAAAGTTAAATAGTAGTAAAAATTCAAAATGTTTGAAATAAAAGTAAAAAATTAGAAGTTGGAGTATTTGATAAATACAATTTTACCGATAAATTGCAGAAGTTGGTATAGAGAATTGTTTATAACTTTTGGTTTAAATCAATTTAATTAAACAATTAAAAGGTAAAAAAAAGCTGCCAAATACTTATTTTCAGCATTTTCAATTACCTCCTTAATTAATTGGAAAATTATATTTGAGTTTTAATTTTTTTAAAAAAATATAGTGGAAATTTAATGAGTAAAATTGACAGTATTATTAGAAATGACTGGAAAAAAAAAGTCCGTTCGGTTCAAATGACAGAATAAGAGGAGGAGAAGTGAAAAGGCAAGGAGGAGGAAAAGAATAATAATTTTCCTTTAAATTGTTTGATCTGGGTTTAAATCTCAAATACCTTCTTTTATTTAGTACGAGGAAAATAAACTGAGAAAAACATACTAATTTTTATAATTTTATTAATCAATCGTTTCTCTTTATTTTGTATTAAAAAAATAAATAAATTAATATTATATTAAAATAATCTTAGTGTATAAAAAATTTAAAAACCTTATTAGTAAAAAAAATTCATTAAACTAGAACATAAATATTTTTTATTAATAAAAAGTTCATCAAAACGGGTATGAAACTATTCACTTTAAATAAAATAAAAATTACTATCAGATAAAATTTTCAAATTTAAATAAAATAAGTTTTTTTTTGTGTTTTTTTACTTTATACTTCTATTTTTCGGCCAATTTTACACAGGAACAAAATTGAAACCCGAAGGAGAGGTTCGATATACAACCAACTTTATTTTGCTTCCAACTATTCTTCTTAACTATATACATTTATTTTTAGTTTCCACTTTTTTCATACATCCCAACAAACAAACTCTAAATAATGACGTATGTGATACTATACATTATTAAAGCGGACAAATATTAAAATCAATATAGGATTATATTATGATGTGGCACGATTTAATTGGCGGGATGTTAACTAAACACGTGGCTAAAATGAATAAGAAAAATGAAAGAGAGTGAACATTGACCAAATCCAAGTTGCGACACACAACCAACTCCATGAATAGCATCAATCTCTCAACAAAAAGTGGGAGCATCAAGCATCTACATTTTCTTTAAATAGGTTTCATTGAATTAAAATAATTATATAGTAAATATAAGGGATAATTACACTCCTTTCTTCTAAAATTTAATATAATTACACGTAATTTTTTTATAATTTAAAAAATTACATCTAATGTCCAAGTTTGCTTCCATCTAACAAATTAGTCCATTCGTTAGTCAAAATTCACGAATTTGCTAATATTAAAAAAATTTAAAAAAAAAGTATGTATTTACCCCTAATTGGTTTATTATTAACTTACTGCAGATCAAATAAATATTTTTATTGATCAAATTACCCTCATATGTCTTCACGCTTAATATATATGAGGAGGTATATCTTCACTGTTATAAGGATAGTTTAGTTCAAAAAGAATTATTTGATCCACAATAAGTTAGTAATAAGTCAATCGGGGGTATATATTACTTTTTATTTATTTTTTCTGTTAATATTAACAAATTTAGTGAGTTTGAATTAACAGATGGACTAATTTGTTAGACGGAAGCAAATCTCAAATGTGCTAGATATAATTTCTCAAACTATAGGAGAGTCTACATGTAATTATACCAAATCTCAAGAGAGGGAATGTAATTATCTCTAAATATAATTAATTATTTTTTTAAATTATAATATAAATATATCGTACTCTTTATTACTTGGAATCCGACAAAACTCAATTTAAATTTAAATTTCTTGCATTTAAAGGTTAATTTTGAAAAATTCGCACAAATCAGATCATTTTATGAGGCGTTTGCAACAAAGTAAAGTAATTGTTAAATTCATATTTTTCCTGCATAACATGTGGTCTTGTGACGTTGGACCCGTGGATGATCGATATAATAAAAACAAAAAGAAAAATCATACATGATTTTTTGGGTGGTCCTATTTCCACCCATTTCAAAATAAAAATAAAATTGAAATTAGTATCGTGCATTGGCATGAAACCCAAACTTGCTAATCGGAAACGATTTATGAGACGAGAGAATTATAGTTCCGACCAGAAATTATTAAGGCCATGTGGTCCAAGGGACTTGTACGAACCTGTTTAAAATAAAAAAACATGTGAACAAGCCACTTCAAAATTTTCTAATTTAAGACATCAGTACTGTCTCTAATTTAGTCATTTATTAAGAAATTACAGCTTTTTTTATATGTATATATGTTTGATTGGGCGTAATCTAGCTTCAGTATTTCTTTCTACTTTTAATAACAAAAAAATTCAATTATTACATCGTAGACATGATGCCTTTCTCCTACTTCGTTTACAGTTTTTAAGCTTTTCTTTTAATTTTTATATATTTTTTATACTACATACAACTATACAAGTACAAATCTATCCATATATATATATATATTATATATATATATATATATATATATACTAGTTTTTATTGCAAGCGGTTCCCGCGAACATACAAAAAAAAAATCATTGTAAAAGATCATGAAAAAGAATTATGAAAAGAATAAATTAAAACTATAAATTATAATAAATGTGAAGAATTAAGGTGAGAGAGGAATGTGGAGTAGTAGGTAGTTAAGAAAAATAAATAATTATAAAATTATTAAAATTACTAAATTGACCAAAAATTTTTAAAGAGAAGAAATAAAATAAAGGGTTAATTTGGGCATTCTAAAATTGGTACAGCAAATGAGTTTTCTTTTATAATAGTATAGATATACATATGACGATGATGTGTTTTATATTGATTTCAGATGAGTAGTTTGAGCAATTTCCAAGTCTCAACACTTTCTTTTTCTGGCAAGAAGCCTTTTTAAGAGAAAACCATAAGATTCATACGAAATTAGAGCAATATTTTCTTTTTTTGTGGTAAGAGCGATGAACTATACAGCAACCAACATCCCACGCACTTGGTGGGATTCGAACCCATGACATATAAAAACATGGAGCCTCAACTTCGCCAACTAAACTAGGCTTCATTGGCAGTCAGAGCGATATATTGAGCACCAATAGAGTAACTCACAAACCACATTAATATACATACATATATATATATATATATATATATATATATTGCTTGTATTACCAAACCTTTAAAGTTTAGAGTAGATTATATTGATAGTCCTTGAAATTAGGTCTAATTATACAAACACCCCTTGCTCTTTGCAAAACTACAAATACGCTTCTTGAAATTGTAATTGTATTTGCAAATATACACTCTATTTAGTACCAAAATCTTACACAAATACTTCTTAAAGAATAGTGTGGATGCACCTGGTCCACTTTCTTGCTTTGTGCATCACAAGTGCATTAGAAAACCTAGCACATTCCCAATATATAATTAACAACCATACATAGTGATAAATGGTCCTATTTCTAGTTGGGAATTGCACCGTTATTTACTTCGGTGGTCCGTTTTATTTGCATGCCAAAAAAATAAATTAATTTGGGCCTACGTTGTTGCAAAACTTCTCACAACGACAAAAAATACCAAACAAAAAACGACTCAAAAAACATGTGATTTAATATGTGAAAGATTTATTGTCTTAATTCACGATAGCTATTTAATTACTGTGAGGAAATAATCAAGACGACGTGGCACAAATAATGAGGTTTTGCATCAATAGTAAGACTAATGTATGTAAATACCGTTATGTACTCATATATGTACGTACATAAGTATGTATTTTAAAAGTATTATTATACACCGTTGATTTTAATAAAAAGAAGGCTCGACGAGAATGATAAATAAGTGCATTATTTTTGCATTTATTACAAAGCATGAAATATATATAGATCGTTTCTCTATTTTAATGAAAATTATATTTTGTTGGTCCCATAATTTGGATTTTATACACTTTTAGTCTCATAGCATGAAATGAGATTAATTATTTTTATATATAGCATGCAAAATAGCCGTTTATAGTCGTCGTCCAATCATGATTAATCATCATTGCTATAGTTTTGTACTGATAATTGATTATAATCAAAAAAAATATTTATTCAAACTTCTAAGGAATAATTTCACTTTCGGTACTAGAACTATACCACTAATTCAATTTTGGTATCTCATATATTCGACTCGTAGCTAATATTGCTACTCGCCATTAGTTTGACCGTGTAAACTAACGATCATCCCAATTTAAAAGAAAAAAAAAGAGTTGGGATTTCCTCAATAATAAACAAGATTGCAAATGTATATAACAGGTAAAATTCATTTTTATCCATGACTTTTCAAATTATCTTCAAAATCGTCCCTCTAACAATTTTTCGGCATTAATTTTCAGCCAAATTATAAGATTACCCTTCTAAAATTTTTTAACTTAAAATTATTTTGGGCCCTCACCTTCTAAATTCCATTACAATTTAATCCCTTGCAGCCAAATCTGCATGTAAAAAATTATCTCTTTGTCAAATGTTAGTAAATATATGTGCTTCTTTAATTTTAAGTTAATAAAATATTTAAATTGTTAAGTATATTTCTATTTCACAATACGTACGTCCTCAAGTTTAAAAAGTATATCCTGTACATAAAAAAATATTAGTAATTTGTTATAAGCAAATAAAAATTATATGCTTATTTAATTTTAAGTTGAATTTAAATTTTTTCGTATGCCTATATATCATTCTATGAGAGATCTCATTCACTAATAGTAATAATAAGAAACATGTATTTATTTAATTTTCAGTTAGTAAATTATTTAAATCATTAGCTGCTTATATTTTATCATAAATGTCAGGGATGAATATTTTCTTTATTTTTCAACAATTTTTTTCTGCTTTTGCATTTCTAAATAGTTCAACTTTCAAGCATTCATCTTTGACTTTGAACTTTGTTGTTTCGTCTTCAAGATGGTTCATTTTTCTCAGCAAAATCAGAAGTGATTTGTTTCAATCTATTACATTTTCGGGTCAAACCATCTAAACACTTCATAATATTTTCTTTTATATGAACCAAAAATAAAAGCAAAAAATTATATTATATCTGAAACAAAATAAAGAAGAACAAAATTTCAATTTTATCCCGTAATTAGGACATGCTTAAAACCTTCTTTTCATATTTATTTTGGTCCAAGAAGTCTTCAACGGTAGCTCAATTCCACTATTCATAATTTATTTTTTCCAAGTAAACATTCTCACTAGATGAACTAATTTGAGAAAAAGATGAAAACTAATTTCTCCTCAAAACTCTCATTTTTTGCTAAATTTCCTCAATTACATTCTCTCATATGTAGTGAACAAGAAGGAATATTCCCTTTTATTGAGGAATCTCGTCTCTTATTCCCTCCAAATTGAGGTTTACTGTTACTTTTCACGGTCAAACTAAAGTCAAGAAGCAATAATGATAAAAACATAAAAGCATCAAGTACAAAATGTGATAAGTTGGGAGCATGACCTACCAAAATTGAATTAAGGGATAGTTCGGGTACCAAAAGTGAATTAATCCCTTTGTTTGAAAGTAAGTAATTTATATACAGCTAATATGTATGAATGATGACGTGACAACAATTTGGACTAAGCCCTTTGTATGTGAAAGTTGGGCCAAGCATTGAGATAGAAAGATGGATGGACCATCAGGCCCAGTGGATGAAGTACATTTACCAGAATTTCATTTTCATTCCATAAGGCAATTCATAGAACACGTACAGTGTGCTGTGATCAACTATTAATCTCGAAAATTTGACATAATCATGAATATCCTATTACTATTTAAAAAATTATGAATACATCTCTAATTTTAAAATGGTCATCTAATAGTTAACTCAATTTGATAGTTTATATTAGCTTTTCATCTATTTTTTTGTGGTAAACTAACCAAAATACCATTGTGGACTAAGAACTATAATTTTATTTAGTTTTTAAATTCTTTATTGTTTTATGAACTAAGTGGATAATGCCATTATAATTTTTTGTATTTTTCCATCAGAGTTTTTTTACAAACTTTTTATTTAATTTAAAAAAAATATTATAAAAGCAAAATTGACAATTTTGTATATCTATCCAATGATTACATATTTCATCAAACATTATGGGGTATTTATAATTTTTTAAATAACAAAAGTTTATATAGGTCAAATCTTATAAAAGATCGTTATAATTTACCCTTGATCCAAACATCCCCCAAAAAAAACAAAAAAATTCATGGTCTCCTCTTCCTTTTGAAGGGATTTGATGACAGTATCATATCAAACATGGCTCATAGAACTTGGAAAAAAAAGTAAGATTTTCTACGAGACTCGACTGAGTCAGTTGGTAGAAAATAAAGTCGAAAGAAAGATCTGCAAGCCCCATAGCACGAAATCTTTCGACAACAAAATCAAGATTCCACAAACACAATTCTTAGATCATCAAAGCTACAGTATATGTAGGTAGAAAGATGAAGCAACACTAGGAAGACATGCTATACTATTGATCATTCATCCTCTGGGTTGTAGAGTTAGCTGTCTAAGTTGATTTCTTTTTCCTCAAGGTTTTTGGCCTTTGATGAAGCAGAAACAGGAGCAGCAAAAGAGACACTGGAACAGCAACTTCATCTATCCCTCTCTTGTCTTCTCTTACCATTCTCTGTGTGTGTATCTCAAACCCCACCTGCTACTACTGAAAACAACTGTGTACAGAAACCTGTGATCTTTCCTAATCAGATTCCGGTCCAGCCGCATTGACATGCCAACGCTAACCAAGGAGACAAGAATACGGTTGCAAATAATGTTTGCATCAATCATCTCTATCTTCTCATCTGCTAATTGACACGTCTTTTTGGTTGAATTAAAAGATATAATTTATAAGATATTATATTTTAAGAGTAAATTCACATACAATACAATACACGTATGAGTATGAAATCTATGTGATCTGTGGGTTGTCCAAAGTGCACATTTAGTAGGAGGTTATTAGAGTGAATGGCCTTTCATGTAACCAACGCTAACCTCTATTGCCTTAGTAGGATTCCCTTCGTATTGACAATGCAAAACATGGTACATCAGACGATTACATATTTGTTTCCAGAGCTTATCCTGAAGAAAGAATTTACCAGAGATTCTGAGTGACTGAACTAGTTTAAGCTGATGAACGACATAGCCTCAATATCATCAAGCTCTGTAAGATTATTACACAAGGCAGCATCAAGATCCTTGCTGCTATATATAAGTTCAAAGTCGAACTGATGGTTTCGTTTCTTTACATTTTGCTGTATTTGTACACACCAATACCCTTCTTTCTGCCAAGGCGACCAGCATCAACATACTGCACGAGTAGAGGGCACGGTGCGTATTTACTATCGCCAAGGCCGGCATGGAGGACTTTCATGATCGACAAGCAAACATCGAGTCCGATGTGATCAGCCAGCTCAAGCGGACCCATTGGGTGGTTTGTTCCCAGCTTCATTCCTGCATCAATGTCTTCCTTTGTCGCCACTCCCGTGTAGAGTGCATGAAACGCTTCATTTATCATAGGCATCAGAATACGATTTATGATGAAGCCAGAGAAATCCTGAGAACAAACAATTTTCTTGCCGAGCCTGCAAACCAAGGTATAAGTCTAAGGATTGGACTTATTAAAACAATTGCACAGAAAATCCAGTGTTTCCCATTAGTACCAAGCGGAGGCAATGGACCTAGTCTTTTGCAAGCAACATATTCCATTTTAATATGCAAGACAATCCAAGAAACAGCTGAATGCTGGTCATTCAAAGCAACTTTTAAGGGAAATTCTCCAACCTCAAACAACTTGCTTAACCATTTCAAAAGGTAGGATCTCATAAAACTTTGATAAAAGCAACTTTATGGTTTTGGTCTAATCCACTCAGTTAGTAATATATAACACGGAAGGCATCTGTAACCAGAATGAAAATGAGGTAAACCAAGATGTTTGTTCAGTTACCTCTCCGCCAAGCATTTTGTGGCATTGAATGTATCCTCTGACGTATTAGCTCCTCTGATAATCTCAACCAGTTTCATAATAGGTGGAGGATTCATGAAATGCATTCCTATCACCTGGAGACAATAAAATTACTTCGTCGGAGCTGGTACACAGAACAATTAGTTGGTAAAAATAAACATGTGATGCAAACAACATATCATCAGAGATGACTACCATAGCCCAAACCGCATAAGTCTTTCTATAAATCGGAATCGATAGCCAGGGATAAGAGAAACAGTAGCAAGCATCATTCAGAAGCTCAAAATAATCATAATGCCAGCATGCAAATGGCACAATTAAGAGCTCACGACATGGCAGTTAAATTCTCTTAGTTGGGACAGTCACAATGTTCCAAATATCAAAGAGAGAAAAGAGGCTCGAAACGGTCATATTCAGTTCCTAACTTTATCAAAAAGTCTTAAAAGTGGATCCAGTAGGGTCTTTGGTGCAAAGAAAGTTCCAAACAAACACAATATTAAGATTTCAAATTGTAGAAAATGAAAAGATGGCTTTGGTCCCCGCCACTCGACTTCCTATAGTTTTCATTGTTGCTGTACTATGAATTTACAACCCTGTACGATGAATTTACATAAGAACAGAAGCCCAACTAATGAGTTTTTGCTAGTAGGCTAGTCTCTACACTCGGTACAGGCTATCCAACAGGAAACTTCAAACTTAGAATGTCATCCACATTGATAGTGAAGCCTGTTCCTCTTCCTATAAAATATTTGTAGATATTGTCATCCTTTAAAGTAAAATCAAGCACAACAGAATTAGGAAATGGAAAACAAGGTGCTGATGACAAGTAATGAGCATGAAACCTGTGTAGGCCGGCTGGTTGCAGAAGCTAAACGAGTTATTGAAATTGAACTGGTATTAGAAGCCAAGATCGCAGACTCTTTTACGATGCTATCCAATAGAGTAAACAGCTTCTTTTTGACCTCCTCAGACTCCACAATAGCCTCAATTACTATATCCACGGAACCAAAATCTTCTAAACTTGAAGTATACTTCAACATCCTCACAGCTTCAGCACCTTTTTCCTGTAGAAAAACAGAGTTGCAAACACTTAACGCAAAAAATCAGGTATTTTGCAGAACTATTCTGATCAACCAAGTTTCCTCAAGAATCAAAAATCAAGAATTTCAAATTCGCAAGCAAGAACCCAGAACCTTGGTGAGAAAATTATCAGTCAGAAAATCCAACGGATCGGCCAAAACAGGCACAAAGAGTACCTTGGTGAGACGGCCTTTGGAGACGAGGCTTTGGATTGTGGAAGAGATTGATTGATGAGCTTTCGAGAGAGCAGTGGGATCCGAGTCATGAAGCCAGACTTCAAGGCCGTTCACGGCGGCAAGCTGTGCTATGCCGGAGCCCATTTGACCGCCGCCCACCACACCCACACTCCTAATCTCCGCCATGTGTCCGCCACCACCGTCACATGACGACTGTCTATTCTTATGTCTGATTGGGGATAATTTCACTCCCGGCAAAATCTCACTTTTGATCCCACTAAATAGGGTCATTCTCACTTTTGGTCCCAAACTTTACGGGCTCAACATTTTTTATCTCAAAACCCTAATTTTTTAACATAATTAGTCCTATTCCGTTAGAATTAACGGAAAACGGCACATGACTTGTCATGCCGTGTTTTAGTCAACTGTCAATTTTTTTTTTTTTAATACGCAAAAAAATTTTTTTTTCTATTTATATATGTAAATAATCCACAAACACTTTCATCTTTTCTCATTATTTTATCTTGATAGCAATAGGCCAAAAGATGAAATTGTAAAATATTGAATGCTATTGTCACAAATTAATGATGTAATGCATAAATTCACCTGTATTTTAAAAATTCGGTTAAAAACCCTTTCCTATTTTAGAAATAAGTTGAAAAAAAACCCCTCTACAAGCTAACCGTTATGGCCTTACTTAATATACATTTTTTCTTATTTTAATGACTATTGTATATTTTTTCAATAATAACAGTCCTAGTCTCCTAGATCTGACCAATTTATCGTAATTGTTGATTTTAAAAAATTGAAGGGTTATATTTAGCAAATATTAAATTATATATTTTATTTTAATATTATAAAATTATTTTATTTCAATATAAATTAATAAAATATATAATAAAAATATTAAAATTATTATTTATTTTAAAATAAATTACCCTAACCCCCCACCCCCTGCTGCCTACCCACCCTTCCCCAACCCCTGCCTGCCTATCGCCCCCCTCCCCGCGCCACCACAACGACCCCCCCCTCTTCCCCTCCCCTCTCCCGCCACCACCCGAGACGGCGACGCCGCCACAGCAGAAGCTCTGGGCGGCGTCGCCCAGTGGATCTCGAGACGGCGACGCCGCGCCCAAACCAACGAGTCTGGGCGCGGCGTCGCCATCCCCAGAGTTGTTCTGGGCGTCGCCGTCGCCGTCGCCCAGAGCTGTTCTAGGCGACGGCGACGCCGCGCCCAGATTCGAGAGCGATGGCGACCATCGCCCTTCTCGGCGATGGCCGTCGTCCCCATTTTTTTTTTTTTTTTCAATAATTGATTAAAAAATCAAATTGTTCTTCAAATTAAATTAAATAAAAAATTACATTTTTCTTCTTAAAATTAAATTAAGAAGAATTAAGTTTTTAAAAATTTTGAGATATTTTTAAATAAAATAAAAAAATAATTTAAATTTTAAAAAGTAAAAAGTAGCCGTTGACCAACATTGAGTTTCCGTTAAGTTTAAACGGACAAGGATCACTTCTGTTAAAAAATTAGGGTTTTGGGACCAAAAGTGTTGAGCCCGTAAAGCTCGGGACCAAAAGTGAGAATGTCCCTATCTAGTGGGATCAAAAGTGAAATTTTGCCTTTCACTCTCCGTTAATGAGATTTCGTAAAGAATATAATTAATCCTAATAATTAATGACAATGGATAATCAGAATTGCACGAGCGCCCCTAGCTTTGGTCGCGTAGGCCGTGTGGTTTGGAAAATCTAATAAATAGATCTTCTCTTAATAAAATGTATTGTAATTAATAAAGTTTTATATTTATTCTGAATGAATTTATAAATTTATTATAAATTAAATAATTTTTTTATAATAAAACTATTATTATAAAAAGAAATATAGATTCTTACATTCATTAATATGTGAATATCTATAAGAGTAATTTGATTTTAAAAAAATATTTAAATCAGTAATAAGTCAATATGAAATAAATATGTGTTCATTAGATTTTGTCGTTGAGATTAGTAAATTTTGTGAGTTTTAAGTAATGAATTAATCTATTCAGTATATTGAAAATAAATATCAAGAATCCCAAACTTAATTTCTCAAATTATGTAGATTTTGCATTAAATTACACAAGTTTATAGGAGGACAATTTAATTATAGTTTGAAAAAAGGAATAATTACACTCTCATTCCTGATATTTGATATAATTACACATATACTCCATATGGTTTGAAAAATCATATTTAATATCCTTGCAATATATTTTTGTCTAACAAATATGACTTTTCGTTAGTCAATATTCACGAAATTTGTTGATATTAACAAAATAAAGCTGGATAAAAATTTAAATATCCCAATTGACTTATAAATAATTTATTTTAGGTAAAATAATTTTTTATGATAAAATTATTCTTATATATTATCACAAATTCTATATATGATGAGGTATATCTTATTGTTATAAGGATAATTTAATTAAAAAAGATTATTTTTGACATGTAATAATTAATAATAAGTCAATCGATTATTTATACTAATTTTAATTCAAAAAATTTCATCAATATTAACAAATTTACTGAATTATGACTAATAAAAGAATATATCTATAAACGAATAGGGATACTAAATGTAATTTTTTAAATTATAAAAAATTTATATATAATTATATCAAATATGATAAAATAGGAGTATAAGAAAACTTTGGACTCCATAGGCCCAATCCAATATCCACTTCAGGCCTCAAACCTGATATCAATGTATTGCACTTTAACAGTTTTTCCTGTAAGCAAATTGGGGCAGTTATCATGCGAATCTACCTTTGTCGTAGTCATATTTTTTGTACTGTTTTTATTTCTGATCCTAACTTGGTACCTAAGTTATTATAAAATAAAATTCTCTTATCGTACCAATTTTTAGATATTTAAATTTACCCTTTTAACTCATTTCTTTCTTTCAATAAAATTTGGTTATAATTATAATTTCAATATTTTTTAATGAATTTACTAAAATATCTCAAACCATTATCCAATAATTAATAACTAGCTTATCAATAAGAATACATATTAATTATTTATAAGTTCAAAAAATATTTTGTACACACATCTGAGTGTTGTGTACCGCTAGTACATTTATTATTCGAACCCAAAACTTTCCAAAGGAGAGGGAAAGTTGTGTTTCTGGTCTCGTATATAGAGATCTTTTTTAATCTAGTTTTATTTATTATGATTTTATCAAATTCCATCCCATAAGTTAGATTTTTTTTATAAAAAAAAAAATCAGTCTTCACATGTATTTTTCGTTCAATAATCAGTAGAGAACTTACAAGGCCGTTAATTCAAACATATGTTGGACTAACGCCCCATGACTTTTTAATTATTGGAGGAAAAAGTCAAATGAGGAATGAAAATGAGAATTTTTAATTTACGGGATGTAATGTGAAAAAATCATAATAAATAAGAGTAATAAATTATTATAAATTTAAATAAAATAATTATAACTTTCTCTATTGAATACTAAAATCTAATAATTTTTTACAACAATCATACTCTAATCAATAATATCAAATATATTAAATATAATGCTTACTATTACAGTATAAACACTACTTACTGTTCAATATAAATAATATTCCACGAAGGTAGAGTTCAAACCTATAATTTATTATGGGACCCCAAATTCGGCAACTAAATTAAACTTTTTGCCCCATTTACATGATTATTCACTCCCACTTCCTTCTCTCAATTATGCTTTTTCTTTTTTTCCTCCTTTTCTTGGATCAATAATTATTTATTTCAAAGCTTCACGGTGAAGTTTTTCTTTATCAAATCATATGGGCTGCCACCCCATAATCATATGCATAGACTATGCAATCAATCCATTAATATCATTATAATTATATGTTTGTTCTGACAATTTTTTGAGAAAAATATAATTTACTCTCCGTGATATTGTAAAATTTGCAAATAATTTCATATGAATTTTAAAATGAGCAATTTATCTCCATAGATAATTATAATACAATAATTTACTCCCTGTGTTTTTTAAAATGATCAATTTATCTCCATAGATAGGAGGATAAATTGCTTCATGCTAAAAAAAAAAAACACAGGGGGTAAATTGCTATTTTTTTGCATGTGGGGTAATTCGCTCAGTTGCAATATCACAAAGAGTAAATTGCATTAAATCCCAAAATTTTCTCTATGATATAATTTTTTTAAAATTATTTATCATTTTATATTGCCTTTATACAAACACATCGTCTCACATGTTCAGATTATTATTTTTAGATATACAAATAACATAAGTTCATCCATATATCCTATGCATATATTAAATATAATAATAGACCCCAATAGAAAATTCAGACACCTTATTTAGGAAAGTTCTATTCAAACTAAATTTATCAAATAGCACAAATTATACAGCAAGTGTGATATATTAATTATTTTTTGAAATTGCATATTGATCAATTACATGACATATTATGATTAAGTGAATTTGAATAACCAATGAAGGTTCAATTGACGAAGTTGAGGCCCCATTACTTTTAAGGTCATGGATTCACGTCCCACAAACATTTAAGGATATTATTTTACTTTAATAATAAATATTATTTTAATTTAATAATAATTATTGATTAAATATAATTATTGACTGGGGTGGTGAGAATGGTCAACAGATTTTGAAAATGTGAAGTAGTGGTAGTGGTAGATGGTTGTTAGGTTTAGAATTGTTGGGAAAAATGGTGCAAAAATTCAAGGGTCAGTAAATTCATTGTTCACAGTGGGTAGGCAAGTTCCGGTTCCTTTCTTATTTATTATTTTTTTAATAGATGATATTTAAGTTTTAATGTAATATTAAAATATTAAATAATAATTAAATACAATTAATTGTTTCGAATTACATATATATAAAAGACTAAATTATATTAAGAATTTTTATATATAAGAGCGATAAACTATTATTAATTGAAATATCAATTATAATTATTATGTCAAATATTAATATCTCATAATGACTATTACAATAATCATATTTTGATCAATAATATCAAAAAAAAAAAAATCTAACCACTAGGAAAAAAATGTTGACTACAATTAAATAACTATGGAGTAAAAATCATGGTAAATGCTTTTTATTGATCACGATTAAGTAAAATCGGGGCAAAAATATAGATTCTACACCATAAAAATGTTATTTGCGATGGTAAAAATAAAAGCCATGATAAATATTTTAGCCACCCTCGTAGATACCACGGCTAACAACCGTTACATGACCGTGGTTAATGATAATTTGCTACTATTATTTTGTTATTAATCATGACAATTAGCCGTGATTAAATGTTATATTTTTTGTAGTGAACCAATATTTATATTATAATAGATAATAACTACTATGCAGTAGAAATAATACTTGTTATGCAATAAAAATAACATCTACGCCTATCGCATTCGAACCTATGACCCCCTCAAACCCCCCGCCTCCAAAAAAAATAAAATAAAATATAGCTACACCTCCAAAAATTTTCATAATTATTAATACTTTATTACTATAAAATTCTAATAATAAATAAAATTATAATTTATAATAAGAAAACGTTTTGACTAATTCATTATAAATTTTGATAAAAATCCAATAAAAGCTAAGCTGGTTGATAGACAAATATTTTAAAGAATAAAATAATAAAATATTTATAATTATATTAAATCTCACAAAAAATACTTTAAATTTATCCAAAATTTGTTGGTGGTTGTCCAAATTACTTTAAAATCAGCAGCTATTTCCCGTGACGAGCAATAACGCGCCGATGACCCATCACGCTGCGCGGGGGAAACGAATCCCACTTCTTCTACGTTTGACCAATTGCCTTGAATTACGACGGAACCGCACCCCACGCCCACTGCATCAACGCGTGTCAATACAAACTGGCATCTATTGAGCTGTGCTCTTCACTCGCTTCGCAAAAGCGTGAAATTGGGGTAGCACTTGAAACCTGAGCGTCCTCGTAGGACCGCACCCATATTAATGTCCGAAACACAAAACCTCATCAAATGAGAATCCCCACCTCCCCACTCACCACATTTTACAAACTTAGGGTAATGACGAGGGACTCGGACTTGTGATGTGTGAGAAATTAACTGTGAGAATTCATTATTGATTAATAGAAAAGAAAGATTATTATTACAGCTACCCACTACTACGAAGATTGAGAAAAGTCAGCTCTTTATGTCATCATTTGAAATCAGTCCCACCAGACCACCCTTTTTTGTCCACAGCAAACTTGGATTTTTATAGGCGCACGGAAGAAAATCAGTGTTCTTTCTTCTCGTGCGCTGTATAAGAATGCTCTTTTTCTTCCCCACTGTTTCTTTGATTTGAAACCACTGTTTAATACCCAAGTGAGTAGTTTCTTTTTTTTTCATTACTGTTTCTTTCTCAAGATTCTGTTTTTGTTGCAGTTGTTTGTAGTCGTTTGTGGGAAAGGAGCAAACTTTGTTTAGTGTTTGATCACTGTGTTTACTGTAGTGGGACTATTGTTTGCTTCATTTGCAAGTGATAAGACTTTGAAATGTTGTCTTTTTTTTCCATTTTTATGCATAGAGAGGTACTTTGGTTTGTGGGTTTCGAGCAAAGAGCGTCTTTTCTTCATTTAAGTTGGGAACTTGGGATCTGAAACCATGAGAACATCGCTTCAGTTAGAAGTGGTTTCTTGGGCCCTTTTCTTTTTTCTCCCTATTTTTCTTCATTTGTGATTTTGCAAGTGTTCTGAAGTGAGTTTTGAATAGTATTTCATGTTTCTGTCTGTTAGATTAGAGGGTTGCTGATTCTTGTTTTACCTCACTTTGAAATTGGGTTCTAAATTAAGAGTTCTCTTTTGGAATTTGTTTCCAGGAGGGGGCTGAAAATCTAGTCGGGGCTTCTCCAGGTGCTTATTGCTAAAGAGGCAATTGGATACTTGAGTCATTTTTTATGATCTTGGAATGTGGGTTGAAGTTCTTATTTGAGTTTTTTTTTCAAGGCTATCCCGAGTCTTGCTTTCAGATGAGGCTGGAACTTCTCACTTTTTGTCAAGTTATTGGAAACTTTTTGGACTTTCCTTCACTTGGAAGCGGGGTGGTTCTTGGCCCTTTGTGATTTCTGAGGCAGGTGTTCTGGGATGCAAGTGATGAAAATTTCATCATCCCGGTTTCTTCTATTCTGAAAAAGCACAGCAGAAGCCATCAATCTTGTCGAATTTTTAATAGTTTTGTCGTTTAAATGGGCCGTGTTTCTGCTGGTAGCCTTCTTGGGGTGCACTAATGGTGGCCCGAGAATTTATCCTGATGACTCTCCTGAACTTGGCGTTCTTGGCTTGTTTCTTCTGTTTATCTTCGGGTCTTGCAACTGCTTCCCAAAATTGTCATCCAAATGATTTATCAGCTCTGAAGGAATTTGCAGGCCAACTCATTAACGGTTCCGTTAAATTTGCATGGAATAATGCATTGGATTGCTGTGAATGGGAAGGTGTTGTCTGTGAAGATAGTGGTAACCAGTCGGCCGCAAGAAGAGTGACCACGTTGAAGTTGTCTGAAAAAGGCTTGAGGGGGGAGTTCTCCAAGTCTTTGTGCAAATTGGATCAATTGAAATTGCTTGATCTTTCGCACAATTTTCTGGAAGGTGGATTGCCTTTGGAATTCTCTAATCTGAAGCAGCTAGAAGTTCTTGATCTCAGCCACAATTTGCTGGTCGGACCACCATCTCAAGCGACTGCTGGTTTAATATCAATTCAGTCACTCAACCTCTCCGGCAATTCTTTCACAGGAAACTTCACTGATCTTGGGATATTTCCTAATCTTGTTTCATTGAATATAAGTAACAATTTGTTCACTGGCCAACTCAACTCAGAGAATTGCAGTTTCTTCAGGACAATTCGTTTTCTGGACTTATCATCAAATCACTTTACCAGCGGGCTTGAAGCCTTGGTCAGTTGCAGCACATCCCTCCAGCAGCTTCATCTGGATTTCAATTCTTTTTCTGGTGACCTTCCGGATTCATTGTACTTGTTGCCTTCTTTGGAGCTGCTTTCAATCTCTGCAAATGATTTCTCTGGCCAGCTGAGTCAAGAAATCAGTAAGCTTTCCAATCTTAAGACCTTGATTCTGTCCGGAAACCAGTTTTCTGGTCCATTTCCTAATGTTTTTGGGAATTTAACTCAACTAGAGCAGTTTGTAGCACATTCAAATAAATTCTCCGGTTCACTACCTTCAACTTTGGCACTCTGCTCTAAGCTACGAGTGCTTGATCTCCGAAACAACTCTCTTTCTGGTCCAGTCAATCTCAATTTCTCTGGATTGCCTAATCTCTCTACCCTTGATTTAGGTAGTAACCATTTTTCTGGTCCCCTGCCAGAACTGCTGTCTAGTTGCCAGGAACTGAAAATTGTGAGTCTTGCCAGGAACAATTTAAGTGGCCAGATCCCTGAAAATTATGCAAATCTATCATCTCTGACATTTCTTTCATTGTCAAATAACAGCCTTGTAAACTTATCAGGGTCGTTATCCGTTTTGAAGCATTGCAGAAACCTCACTACCCTTATACTCACTAAAAATTTTCATGGCGAAAAAATTCCTGAAGATGCGAGTGGGTTTGAGAGCTTATTGCTTTTTGCACTGGGGAACTGTGGCCTGACAGGTCGAATCCCAAACTGGCTGTTGAACTGCCGGAAGTTGCAAGTTATTGACTTGTCCTGGAACCATCTCGAGGGTAGCATACCTTCATGGATCGGTCAGATGGAGGGTTTGTTCTATTTGGATTTTTCAAATAATTCATTTACAGGAGCAATTCCAAAAGGAATTACTGAGCTTAAGAGCCTCATTTCTGGAAATTGCTCCGCATCTAGTCTTAATACCTCCACTGGTATTCCACTTTATGTCAAGAGAAATCAGAGTGCCAGCGGTTTGCAGTATAATCAAGCTTCAAGTTTCCCTCCATCCATATTGTTGAGCAATAACCAGATCAATGGATCAATTTCGCCTGAAATTGGACAACTGAGGCAGCTCCATGTCTTAGACCTGAGTAGAAATAACATATCTGGAACCATCCCTGGCTCCATCTCAAACATGATAAACCTGGAGACGCTGGATTTGTCGTACAATGATCTGCACGGATCAATTCCATCGTCGTTCAATCAGCTCACCTTCCTCTCAAAGTTTAGCGTTGCTTATAATCAGCTGGCTGGAGCAATTCCAACAGGGGGGCAATTCCTTAGCTTTCCAAGCTCAAGCTTTGAGGGCAATCCTGGACTTTGTGGAAAACTAATTTCTCCTTGTGTTGTCAACAATGTAGGGCTCCGGCGGCCTAATCCATCCAGTGCAGATAGTAAGTTTGGTCGAACCAGCAGTGTACTTGGAATCACAATCAGTGTTGGGATTGGGATTGCAATAATTCTAGCCATTCTTTTGCTTAGGATATCAAGAAATGATGTTGGAGTCCCAATTGGGATGCTCAGGATGAAATAAACAGGGTACCTGAATTGTCTGATGCATTTGGACCTCCAAAGCTGGTGCTTTTCAAAATGCAGATTGCAAGGATCTCACTGTCTCGGACTTACTAAAGTCCACAAACACTTTAACCAGTCAAACATTGTTGGATGTGGAGGATTCGGTCTCGTTTATAAGGCTGACCTCCCGGATGGGACAAAAGCTGCAATCAAGAGACTTTCAGGTGATTGCGGACAGATGGAACGTGAATTTCAAGCTGAAGTGGAAGCTCTTTCCAGAGCACAGCACAAGAACCTTGTTTCTCTACAGGGTTACTGTCGTTATGGGAACGACAGGTTGTTGATTTACTCGTACATGGAAAATGGAAGCTTGGACTATTGGTTGCATGAAAGGGCTGAAGGGAGTTCGTTTTTGACGTGGGACAAAAGATTGAGAATAGCACAAGGGGCAGCTCGTGGATTGGCTTACTTGCATAAAGAACCAAATATAATTCATCGGGACATCAAAACGAGCAACATTCTTTTAGATGAGAAATTCGATGCTCACTTGGCTGATTTTGGGCTCTCACGCTTGCTACGCCCTTATGACACTCATGTAACGACAGACTTGGTTGGTACGCTGGGCTATATTCCGCCCGAGTACAGCCAGACATTGACTGCAACTTTCAGGGGCGATGTTTACAGCTTTGGAGTTGTTCTTCTCGAGCTTATTACTGGAAGACGACCGGTTGAAGTTTGTAAGGGAAAGAACTGCAGAGATCTGGTGGCATGGGTGTACCTAAAGAAATCGGAGAAGAGGGAGGAGGAGATATTTGATTCATCTATACGAGGTAAACATTGTGAAAAAAACTTATGGAGGTTCTTGGTATTGCTTGTAAGTGTATAGACATGGATCCTAGGAGAAGACCCTCGATTGATGAAGTTGTTTCATCGCTTGATGCAATTGACATCGGAAAAGGTTGAAATTAAGCTTCTTATACATACGTTTTTCCCCGTAACAACTTCAGTTTCATATGATTTTTAAGTGAAAATTTCAGTTCTGAAAATCAAGACCAATTACTCGATTTTCAAGTAGTTCTTAATGTATAGGTTTTACTCCTACATAAGTCTCCTTGCATGTAAATGGAATGAAGCTTCTTCAAATTGATCCACCAATTTCCATTTCTTTTGTTGGGTGTTATGATGCTAACACATAGATATAGCAATGTGATGAGAGTTTTTCGTGCCAAATGCCAATTTTACAAGTTCTTGGCAGGGTGTTGAGATTGAGTGTCTATTACAGTACCAACATTCATAGCTGATGGTAGCCACATGATTCAAACTTTTAAACCGTATATATACTCGCATCAGAGCACCGTTACAAGAGCAATTGTTGCCATATATACGAACAATTCTTTCCTCAATAATAACTCATGATAGAAGTCAAATTTACGATCCTAACTCTGATATGAATTGTCAAATCCAGCGTTCTGTGGAAAGTTACAAGTTATCGTAAACATTCAAATTTTTAAGCCTATTACAGTCCATGTTTCAATCATGACTCCACCACGACAATTGTGACTCCACCTCCACCACGACAGCACCTATTGTCACGCGAGACAACACAAATTCTTAGCAAAATGTAACACGTATCACCAGTAGCTGAGATCAGGACCTAAGATTATGGTCCACTCTTCCCACGGAAGAGTTGTACAGAGTTAGATGCCCACTGTTGAGGTCCTCATCAAAGATACTGTGGACATGAAGTGAGTGGGAGTTTGAAAGTTCCCTGGCAAGAAAGTTGATCCGGATATTCTTCTTTTTTGCTGAGTGCTCAATGCTTTATTTCTCTTCTGTCAGCTCCAACAAACAATAGTTGTAAGAGAAAAACAAGAACCCCCAAGTTCACTTCACTAACATTGGTTGCAAGAAATGTATTAAGTTGCCGTGTTAATCAAATATGATTTAGCCGAATCAAATTGATTACAAATAAGTATATACACTTATTTACATCAATCATATTATAAATATATTATAATTATTAAAAATTAATTTAGATCCGATCAAATTCGATGGGAACTATAATTTTTCTGACCCCACTAACGTTAGCCAAAATGGGACGATTCTTTTCCAATTTGGCTGCCTTTTTTTTTTCTCTCTGGGGCGGTTGAATAATGCATTTGGGCTGCTAAAAGTGGCTTTTGAGAAAGGACGGGATCTCTTGGTTTGAATGAATTTAGTGGGATGATTGATGGCGACATTAACATATGTCTCGGGATGGGATTGATAGGTTGTGTTTATGGTTTGTCTCCAAAACAGAGAGTGATTGCTGTGGTAAAGGTATGTGCTATGTACAGTGAAATCTTGACTTTTGAAGTTATACTGTTTTTTCAGATAAGTACAGTGAGATTAGAATAGAAGTACAGAAGTTTGACATAATTGATAATTATTTTTAACAAATTTGGAGTTAATAATAGGCCCTTAAGTGAAAAAACAAAGGACAGGTAAGTATCTCTGACTTGGCAAACTGTCTCCCGAGTTCGAAGATGTGAAATGAAACTTATAAAACTACTTGAATATCAAATTGGAACTCCTCCATTATCGATGCTGACACTATATCTGTATATAAATATTATATATATATATATACATAAATTAGTACTTAAGCTGTAATTGTAATTTCAAATATACTGGCAAGCTTTAATTATAAGTACTCTATCTAGTATTCATCTCATCGAATCCGAAAAATATCATCTATGGCTTAGATGAGGGGGAAAATTAATTAAAAAATATAAAAAAAATAAAAATTACTCAAATGGGGTGAAATCCAAAATTTTAAAAAAATGGGCAGCACCGCGTTCTGTAAACGCGGTGCTGCAAGTTTTTTCAAAAAAAAAAAAAAAAAGAATATAAAAAGCAGCCTGCTTTTGCAGGCTGATTTGGGCCAAATTTTTTTGCACGCGGTGCTGCAAAAATCAATTAAAAAAAATTAAAATAACTTTAATATTTTTATTAATATTGTGTATACAAAAATAACAATTTAATATTGTATTATTATTAATATTGTGTACAAAAAATTAACAATAATTATATCATATGATTTTAGTAAAATAATGTAACCAAGCAAATTTTTTTAAGAATAATTATTATTAGGATGTATTTTTATTTTAAGAAATTTTTAATTTAATAATAAATTATAATATTTTTATTAATACTCTATATAAAAAATTAAGAAAAGTAATATTGTTTGTTCATTAATATTGTGTACAAAAATTGACAATAATTATAAGGTGATGCGTCCAAAAAATGCACGGGTTCAAAGGATAAAAATTGGTGAATTTTGACTAACGGAGAGACTTATTTGTTAGACAAAAATAAATTTTAGGGGTTCTAGATGTAATTTTCTAAATCATAGAGGGTCTATATGTAATTACATCAAATATCAGGAGAGGAAAGTGTAATTATCCCTAATTATAATGTGAGACTTTCTCACATTATAATCATTATCAATTTTTGTACATAATATTAATGAACAGACAATATTATATAGAATATTAATAAAAAATTAAAATTTATTAATAAATTAAAATAGTTTTTAATATAAAAATACATCTTAATAATAATTATTTTTTAAAAAATTTGCTTGGTATCATTATTTTACTAAAATCATACAATATAATTATTTTTAATTTTTTGTACACAATATTAATAATGATACAATATTGCATATTAATTTTTTGTACATAATATTAATAAAAATATTAAATTTATTATTATATGTTAAATTAATATATTTAAATTTTTTTAATAGATTTTTGCAGCACCGCGATTTTTCACCGCGGTGCTGCAAAAAATTTGGGCCTATTAATTTTTTAAACTGGATTGGCTAACATAGGGCCTGCATCTGTCAACAAGGCCCAATGAAATGAATTCATAACCTGTCACGTGGTTTATATCAATAGGATCTGAAACTTAGCCCAACACCCAAGTTACAACTTGGATAACATCCGAAGCTAAGAACACTGTTTCATCCTATGAAAAGTATGATGTTGCACTTCATACAATAAGGCCCAACAACCTCAATTTTGTTAGAACAGCTACAGATTTTCGGATTGGTATAATCTTGATTTCAGCACAAAGAGAGGTGAAGCGGTTGAGATGAAAGAGAACGTAATGATGTGTCCCATTAAGCACGCATGTAAATGTACGTGTCGCAAGAAGGAATACCGTCATCTCTACGAGGTACAGTCCCGCAAACGGAAAATACAAAAAGAAAAAGGACCAGCTCCTCTTCCTAGTATATATGTAGAGTTAACGACGAACCAAACAAGTATCCAATCCAAGTTCTTGGATCGTTGATTCTGTCGGAGCATAGCTTGTAATACGATGTTTCCAAGCAAACGAGCAATTCTCAGCCTCGCCCATGACTCCTTTGTTCATGCTCGTCGTCGGTACTTCCACTCCCATCACGATTATGTAGCTTGCTTCAGTTCTTATTCCGCCAGAAAAATACGGTATAGATCGTAGTTTTTTTTCTCAGAATTATAATTCTTTCAGTTTATTGCAGAGTTATACATGTTCGGACTTCTGTGATTATATTTGCATCGTATGAACTGTGGTTCTCGTCTGAATTTCAGGGCTGTACGAATCCAGGGAGTTTAAGCGAAAAAGACAACACGGTGGAAGGTTCAGAAGGCGGGTATGGTGGCTCTGGAATCTCTAGTACAGAAAATAAGCCGACTGTTGGGGGCTGGAACGCAGGAACTAAGGCGGCGGGGAGGAAGGTGGATGGGGAGGTCAAGGGCGGAGAGTGGCGAAGGGACACGGAAGACGCGGGCAGGGACACGGGGGGCTCCGTGGCGGAGATGGCCAAGGCAGGGGCTGTGGGAGCCATGGAAGCGGGGTTGAAGTTGGGAGAAGTTGCGAAGCAGACAATGGACGGTATGTGGGACGCCGCCAAAGAGACGACGGAGAACGTGAGAGACACCGTGGCGGATGATTCTGAAACTGTCGATCGCCGGACACGAACATCCAGCGATAAACATGTGGAGGATTTGAGGAGACGGGGCGGGGGTTATGGTTTCAAGGATTTGTAATTAATGGTTTAGAGTTGATGTTGCTCCAAATATAAAATTATCACTTGCTAAATCAAGATCAGGCCCAAAACCATTTCAGGCGTAATTTTAATGGATTAGATTTCTTATTACAATTTCAGTTGCATCTTTAACTCCAGTCGAAGAGTTGTCTTATTGAGAACATTATTAGTTCTCAGACTAATTTCTTTTAACAAAAAAAGAGCAATATTTAGTTCGCGGTATGCCCCACGTACGCTGTCTCTGATAGTTTGAGATATGCTGCTAGTTCTTGCTGTCCAGTAGGTAAATATGATAAATTTTTAGTTATCAGAAAACTAACTAGGTCTTTAATTATGCCTGAAAATATTTTACATAGGTTAAATGCAATTTGGATATTTATCCAAAATGAGCAAATATTATTTATGAAAAAAAATAGTAAATTATTATTGCGTTTTAAAAATTAAAGTAAATCATTTCTCAAAAATACCACGATAAGATATTCCCTTCATTCTTTGTTTATGAAGGGATTATAGTTGATGGATGTCTCGGTGACATTGTTATGAATAAGGGAGGTAGCGTCTTTGTGGAATGAAAGGTGGTGGTACTCATCTCTCTTAGGAGAAGGCTTGCCAGGGTGAAGAAGGTGGCTCTATCCTGGATAAGAGTCTAGCTAATTGGGTCGGATAAGGAAGAAGAATAAAGCTAATATGTGGGATTATTCGTGCGTGTACGGAACTCCCTTGCCGCATCTATCGTTCGCGCCTTCGAAAATCTCCCTTGTTTTGATTTAACACTAATTTATTCATAGACCCAAAGGGCCAGACATTCTCGTCTAGCTTTCAAATTCAGAGGAACCAGCTCAATTTCATACTAAGAGGCCCCCTAGAACCCCCCGGGCCAAAGCTCTTTAGCTTTTGGTCCGCTATCCAGATCATGATTTTCTACCCCCAGAGGGAAATGTACTTCTCTTTTGGGCAGGTTGTGGGCGAGGAGGGATTCAAACTCCCGACACCGTGGTTCATAGCAATGTACTCTAATCCTCTAAGCTACAGACCCCACCCCATCTCCGTTGGTTTTGTTTTCGAGAGTACCCTAATAAAAATGAACATTTTCTCTCCCCATATTCTGAAACACGAAAAAAAATTATTGGCTTATCAAATTATCTATCGAGCCAAGCTTGGACTTGTTTGGAGGGATCATCATAAATGATTAAAATGTGTTGTTTACAGTACTTAACTTATTCAACCAGATGCTAGTGCTTTGTAACCAGGTTTCTTGTTAGGTAAGTCAATCATCCATTCATTCTTTCACAAAGATAGAAGAAGAAATGCCACATCTGATAGTCGGCAGGACAGACGAGGTCCCGCTATTAATGGTTTAAATAGAAGGATAATTTGTTTCAATTTCAAAATACAGAGATAATTTGATATTTTATTTTTCATAAGAATTTTTTTGCTCATTTTTCATATGACAAATAGCTTTTTTCCTATTTTATATGGGTTTTCCTGAGAAATATAAATTATAGAATGGGATCTCAATTGAGGTCCAAAATAAAAACATCCCATGTCTTAAAACTTGAAAGCCTGTGGGACTCAAAGTCGGAAGATATTTTAAAGTGAGCTGCTAAAACGCATAGAGAAGGACAAAGGAAAAGAAACTAAAGTTGAAAGGGACAATCTGGATATAAAGTAAATGAATTCATTTCTTTGAGGTAAAGTTGGGGTGGAGATGATCCTTTTCCTGGTCTTGAGCTATCCTTCACGCCAGCTTATAATTTCTACATGTAGGATGGGATGATCATGGTGGTCCGTCCTTGTCACTCGATGTTACGGTCATCCATCTATTGTCTCCCGGTCTTTTTTGTATTAGTCTACCATGGTTCGTGTCCTACGGGTTCAACGTCTGTGCGGCCTCAATTTTTCGCCGTGCACTCCGATTTGTTTGTCCACATAAATCAATTGATCTCTTTCAGGTACGTACCCTCATATCTTGGATTGTTAATTTGAATATATTCCCATAAGACTAATGCATGGGACCTATTGTTTGATTTGAATTTTACTATAAATTAGTGTTTTATTGGAAAATTTTGGTACGTAAATTTATATCCACATAAGTTGTAAATCGTGATATTATGTATGATTCAACGAGTAATAATTTACATACGTGCTTCTGTAATTATAAGCCAAGCCACAGTATATGAGTCGTCTGAATTTGCTGATCCCAAACTTAAATTGGTCAGTCTAAAAGTTGCATTTTAAGTTTCATTAAGGTTTTATATGATTGGATGGATGGATTTAAAATTAATTTGAACAAGAAATTTAGAGAAAGGGTTTTAAACAATTTTAGATATAAAATGAATTCAAAATATGTTCTTAAAAAGGATAAAGTACAATGACAATTTTTAAGATGAGCTCAAATTACGCAAATACCTCCTGTTACTTGCAATATTACAGTTACATCCCTGAAAGGGTGTTAGTGTAATGTTTTTCTAGGAGAAGTTTGTGTAAGTTTTTTGTCTTTAAATATATAATAATTATAACTATATCCCAGGTGCAACTATAATTTTACAAAAAAGTACAAGATGCTTGTGTATTTTGATCTAACCTTAGAGAGTGTTAGTGTAATTTATCCTATTAAAAATAACTCAAAATGAGAATTAAAAGATTTCAAATAATTTTAAATATATACTGAATTTATTACTATGGTTATGCATTTAAAATGTTTAGCTTCAAATACAATAAACACAATGTAAAACAACATGACAAAAAGTTCATGTAACAAAATTTTAAATTTACAAAACTTTAATTATCCACAACCATTAAATTTTGTGAACCCAGTGCCTCCAAATTACCACAACCACAAGTTTCGATATCAACATGAACGGAAATAATGCAATTTTATTCCTATAATTATAAAGAGACGACATTTTTTTATCATTTATAATTTCAAATTTGTAATTAAAATTATAATTAAAAAAATCAGCACATTAGTCCAGTGTCACTAAGGCAAAATTGTTAAAAAAAATTAAAGATTTTAATTAAAGGTGTTATTGTGTGCCAACCATGTGTTAATTTATGACCAGTTTTGAGTTAAATGTCCTATTTTTTTAAGGATAAATTGTATTCTTGATCCTATAAGTGGACCTATTTAATTTCAATTTTGATCACATACTGTAGATGATTTGCACATTGCATTTTATATGTACATTTTTTTTCCCCAATTTCAACACACAAGAGGGGTAGCCTTAAACTGTAGATGCTTTTTCCGTTAGGTGGGTGCAAATTTGGAAGAAAAATATACCAATAAATAAAAATATGGTGGGAAAGGTACAATCTTCTTCTTCTTCCTCATATTTATAGCTGGTTTGTTTTCTTCTCCCTTCCATTTAGTAGAAAACAAAATGTAAAACACGACTAATTGGAGAAGTTCTTTGTCAGACACCCAAAAAACCTCTCACATGTATTGTTGCCGGTCCATGAGGTTCTTAAATTTGTAACCCTTCTACAGTGACAAAAACTTCTCCATTTGCAGCCATGTTTTATACTTTTTTCCTATTAAATGGAAGAGAGAAGACAACAAACCAGCTATTGATATGAAGAAGACGAGGAAATAAACATTTCCCACCAAAATTTTATTTATCGATACCTTTTTCCTCCAAATTTGCACCCACCTAACAGACAAATCATCATCTGCCGTTATCAACTTAACAGTTGCTCCTCTTGTGTCCTAAAATTAAAAAAAAAATACACTTATGGAATGCAATGTACAAATCATCTATTGTATGAGACAAAATTAAAAACAAATCATTTATGAGACCAAAAATATATTTTACCCTTTTTTTTTTTTTTTAATTACAATACTCAATTTTAATTCGAAAGCAAAGAGGACCAAAAGTGTTGCCCCATAGAGTTTAGCATCGAAATTGCATTTTCTCCCCCGAGCATCAATTAACTACTTTTGTTTGATTTTCCGCACCAGTGAAAATATTTTATTTTCTTGCACTACAAAAAAATACAACATTTAACTATTTGTAATTGTATGGTTAATATAAAATAGCCGTAGCAAATAGTTATTATACAGTCATGCAACGGTTGTTGGTCGTAGTAATTGCGAGGGTGGCTAAAAGCCATGAAAAATATTTTTACCATGACTCTTAGCCACGACAAATAACTTTTTCTTGGTAGAAAACTTATATTGTTGCATCGATTTTATTTAATCGTGGTCTATAGTCTAATTATTTTTTCCCTATTATTAGAGTCAATAAATCTTTTCTCTCTAATATCTCATCTTACTAAAAACAATCCTTCAGATAGGTTGATTTAACCGATAAAAATAAATTATTTGTTCTATGATGGATTGACGTAAGAATATCTGCTGCTTTCCACGGTCTTGAAAAATAGAACTCAAATAATGGGTTCAGTATCTCACGTGATCTTCGTATACTAATAAATCCACACGCACTAATGTACATACATCCGAAGATGGAGCTAAGCTACAGAAATTTGCGTCCATATTACATACCTAGGATGTAAACTCGTGGGTCCAGTCCATGTAGATTTTTTATTGTATTTCCGTATCATAAATGATTGATGTATTTTATTAAATAAATATTGTATTAAATTATAATTCAAAATTTAAAAAACATTATATATAGTACAAGTGTAAAATGTAATACTATAATACAGTAGAAAATTCCTCACTTGATCAAGTGCAGGGATACCACCCCGACAATTATTGGATGTCTCATTTATGAGACCTATTGAAACGATTCTAATCATAATTCCAAATACGTATTTTATTTCATATTTATATACATGTTTAGTGTACATAAAAAAATTAGATGAGATACAGAGAAGGTCAAAATAAAATCTATTTATAAAATGTAAAAACAATCAGAACATCCTTTTCGTGTCAAAATATTTCTTTCTTTCATTTTTTTTTGGAATTTTGAAAGTTAAAATTGCTATATACGTTTTTGAATTCAAGATCTCTTCTCAAAGGTTTTGATTTTGATTTGTATAATTATAAGTATGTATATCAGGAAAAAGTAATAAAAAGATGGGGGGGGGGGGGGGGGGAATAAAAAAACAAGACTTGGAAGAAAAAATTCTAGTTTGGACAGATTAAAACCCTGAATCACACAAATGACTAGAATTCTGTACGTACGTAGATGTGTAAATACAATCATACTCATATGCAGGGATAGAGGGTGGTTGCGGTTTGTGGCCCTTGTGGTCCAGACAAACTTTCACTCTGTTTATCTGTCTGAAAATGTACTGATATCTTGCTCCTTTTTTTCCACCTTTACTCAGCATGCCTTGAGCTTCATTGATTACTCATTCTCTCTACACTCACCATCTCTTTCCTTCTTCCTCATCTTCAAAACCCATACAAGAATTGGAAAATGAACCCCAACATGCAGAACATGATGTCATCCTACCTGAAAATCAAGAAACTTGTGCAGGACGAAGAAGAAGGAGACGACGACGAAGAAGAGGAAGACGAAGACGAAGACGAAGACGAAGAGGAGAAAGATATGGGCGTTGAGGTGAAATTCGCGGAATCCCAGTTGAAGAAGAAGAAATTGAGTCTTGGTGAAGGCTCCGGAAAAGTGACCGGAAAGGCTGTTGCTGGTGGCGTCGCTGTCGTCGCCCCGCCTTGCTGCCTGGTTGAGAATTGTGAGGCTGATCTGAGCTGTTGCAAGAAGTACCACCAGAGGCACAGGGTGTGCGAAGTCCACGCCAAGGCTCCGGTGGTGTTGGTGGATGGGCTGCGGCAGAGGTTCTGTCAGCAGTGCAGCAGGTCTTTTCTTGACCTATGTTTTCACTAATATTTCTGTGTGTTTTTTTCTGGTATTTTTGTGTTAATGCATATATTGGAAGTTGTGGGCGCTTCCTGGCTTTCGAAAACCATTTCACGCGTAGAGTGAAATTTACTGTTTTATTTGCCATTTATTCCGTTGGGCGTTTTCCTGTTATGAACTTCGTAGGCAAGACGATCAAAGGGTCCACAGGTGACTCCCTTAGCTAAATCGAACTTGTGTTTGGTCCGGGTATTTGTTGTGTTTGAAAGCAATCAAAAACAGGAACTTTTACTGTAATCACACCGATCTAGCAACAAAAATTTCCCTGATGGGAGGGGAGCTGGAGCTTTCAGCTAAACCTGCCAGTTTTGCTTTCTCTTATCGTAGAAGTAAGAACTTCTTCCCCTTCCCCTCTCCTGAAAATTGACATCACCCGGAGAGTAGAAGTCTCTGATGCTTGTTAAAGTTAATAATTGGGACTCCACTGATACACTCATCATATAATTAGTTCAAGCTCTAATCAGAGTTAGAACGGTCCCATTTGTTCCCCAGTTTCCCTACCCGAATTGTAGTTAAGATTAATGTCTGAAGATCAGGTTTGCTAATTCAAACAAGTTGGTTATATGTGGATTCTTACCCTTCTTATGTTGTAAGAGTTGAGGAATCAACCTCCATTTTTAGCCATATCACACTATAATTGAAGATGACAATGCTGATAAAAGGTACACATCCACCACAGATAAAGACTGATGATGTGCAGAACAGAAAACAAAGCAAGCTAAAGCACTGTACTTTTTCTGTCTTTCATCTCTTCTTTTAATGTTTATATATTAGTGAAACTCGAGTTATAAATCTTCAATCATTGCTGCATGTATGAAAGTTTCTTTCTGTCCATTGTTCTTCAAGCATGTTTTCAGTAATTTCGATTTGTTCCCAAGGTCCCAGCACAACAGCCCGATAGCCCAATCAATCACTTCACTCTTTTATTTCTACTTTGTTCATGTTCAGGTTTCACGAGCTCTCAGAATTTGATCAGACAAAGAGGAGCTGCCGCAGACGTCTAGCCGGCCACAACGAGCGGCGCAGGAAGAGCTCACTTGAGTCCCGTAGGGAGGGGTCAAGCCGAAGGCTGAACGAAAACCAGTTCAGACAGCTTAATGAAAGGCCAGATCTCAGTTCCCCTGGAAACCAAAATTTCCATATCCACTCAAGTCACTAGGATGTTTCGCTAGCTTGCTTACTCTTCTGTCATCAAACTGAATCTAATGTCCTCCTACCTAGGATGATTTTCTTATCAATTCTATGCAGACAAAGTGCCTTCTTAATTGGATGCTGTTTAGCACCTCGAGGATAATAAGGTTTTATTTCTCTATTGTTTCAATGATAAATTGTGCAAGACTGAGATGGAATCATGGAAACTGAGAGTAGTTCCATTTCTCATTTTCCAGACAGGTTCTGTCAGTTGGTTAATTCTGCATGCAAATGAGAATCGCAACACAGGAATAGCATTCTTCTTCTGTTGAGAAACTAAGCTGCCGTAAATCAAGATTTCACATATCAAATATCAGCATAACCTTTCAAACAAGAGGGGGGGAGAGAGGAAAAAACATCAAATCCCAACCATCAATAAACAAAATAGCATCAAACGTGATCGCCAACTAAACCAGGGAGCAGGGACTGAAGGATCATCAGAACCTCACAATTACACAGGAGATGTCATCCTTGCTTTTCCTAGCGAGCGCCTCTTCATTAAGGTGCTTAGCTGCTTTTCGAGCATCTTTGATGTGCCTGATGCAATCAACTGCCTCTTGATTCGACATAACCTGCCACCATATCAATCAATTAGATCAAATATCTTAAAAGTAAATACAGCACCATATCATGTTTCGAAGAAATACATGATCGCCTGCTCCGCAAATTCTCTTGTACTTGCATCACTCAAGTTTTAGCATTTTCGTTCTACGAATATCAGAACTGCTAGTAAACACTTCTCGCAATGGAATAATACAGCTATGTTAAATACTGACCTTCCAACAGCTATGTTAGATACTGACCTTCCAAATGCCATCACTCGCCAAGATTATAAACTCCGTCTTATCATCTATAACCTCCGTCGCCACATCTGGTTCTGAACTAAGATGATCCTTCAAGCTTTTATCCCCAAATGCCCTTGCTACTGCTAGTTGTCCATCAACACGCGCCACGTCACCTAGTTAAGAAACCATTTTAATAACTAAGAAGTAGGAACAGAATAAATGACAACTTAACTGGATCCGGTACCTGATATAAACTAACATTAGACACCTATTTCAATCGTTCAATGGGAAAACATGACTACGTTATTAGGACAACTGCTAGTCATAATATAGTATCATTTTCAGGAGCTATTGTTATACACCTGGGAACTTTGACACGAAGCCACCTCTGTTCTCAATAATCTCCCTTTCTTTATCAGGCTCATGATCAACAGACAACTGCTTCGCCACACCGTTCTTGCAGATGACAGCACGAGAATCTCCAACATTAGCAACCACAAGCTTCTGGCAATTGATCAATATTGCTGTAACAGCCGTCGAACCACCTTGATCCTTGGCTTTCTCCAATATCGTGCTGTCCGTTATCCGATATGCTCTCCTAATTGCTTTCTCAGTAGCCGTCCAAAAGTCGGGCTAACCCCATCAGGGCAAAAACAGGGGTCAGAGACAGTGTTCAGTAAATTCATACATCATTGAATGCAACAGTTCGTCGTGTGTTACCTCGTTCAGAATATTGTTGAAAAGATGAGACTTCAAGTAATCAGGTATCTCACGGCTCAAGTGACCGTCAAAAATCGCAAACAGACCAAGTTCGTTGTCACCGACTTCCTTAAATTCAGCGAAAACGTAGTCCTCCATTGCGTGGCCTGATTTCCCCTCCACCAAATGATATCCGTGTGTAATGTGTTTGGACATCTTACTCTTTCCCTTGCCTGCATCCGATGGTGGTGAAGATATACCCACTTTTTCCTACACAAACAAAAGCAATCGTAACACGCGAATGACACCAGTGATCAAGTGTTTGATAAATTTCTACAGTGACGGTTAGCAATTCATGTAGAAAACAGGGAAAACAGAAATACAACGTCGTCGATGAAAATCCCCAGATCAAACAACTAACGTCAAATCATTTTATGTGCGAATAGAAAGCAGTTTTACCACTAATCATCCATCAGGCGATTCAGGCCCCCAAAAACAACGTCCAAGCGATGCAATAAAATTTCAAGATCATAAACAAAAAAGTAAAAATAAAAAATGCAATTTTCGAAACGTGAACACACCACGATCAAATTATTTTATTTTTCAATAAATAACAGAGGAATACGAACATCAAGACTTCGATTAATATACAACAACAAATTATACTAGTAATCTAAATAATGAAACAAATGAAAACCACTAAGGAAACATAGAGCAAGTGGAAACCTTCATCTTCTGCATGATTTCCTTTGCAGTCATAATGGAAATGATTAATGGTATATATGAAGAGTGGAGATGCGATTTGTGATGATCTATATTCAGTAGTGATATTTGCAGTAGTGATTAATGTGGAGGCAGAAGCGGAGAGGTAGACGAGTGTGGCGGGAAGAGGGATGACGAGGCGTCTGCACCCGCCACGCATCCCCTCCGAATTCCCTGTCCGTGTCATCCCCTGACGTGTTAGCGTCACCACATTCAACTGCTTTTCCAATTTTAGTGTAGCGTCATCACATAATCCTGTACGCAAATTCTTTTCAATTTTTTACAACGCTTTATTAAATTATTTTAAGATGATTACACGACCTACAACCTTGATATATGGTATTTACACAAATTATTTTTATTTTTTTAATAAATTCAAATACTCTTATTTAAAAAAATTAATATTATTTATACAAATCATCATATAATTTACACAAATCATCTTTATATATTTTTACACGACCCTCTGAAAATGATAACGTTATGACACAAACTATTTTTACTTTTTTACTGCCAGGGTGATTTTTGTAATTAAAAAAATAATTTATATAAATAAACTATAAATTAGGGATTGTAAATATAACCATCCCAAATAATTACAATACTTTTCCTTCTCCCTAAAATCTAATTTTATTACAGATAAATGGTTTTTAAAAATTACTGTTGCGTCACCTCATAAAAAAAATAATTATTGTATGATACATTAATATTTCAATAATCGATTAGCATGTATCGATAAAGAACCATGAAACAGTTGTGTCACTTAACATTAATCATCTTAAAAAAAAATTAATATTCAATTTACCCCTATTGCTGGATATATTTGGGTTAAATATAATTTATCCGTTGTGCTAATAGAAAAGTCCAAAAAAGCTCATGTGAAAAAATAAAGTGCAATTTATCCTCTTATAATTAAAAAACACCGTAATTTACCTTCATCTGTAAATTTTCCCTTATTCACAAGGAGTAATTTAGATTTTATTTTTCACCAGAGCTTTTTTTACACTTTTCCATTAACATAGGGGTAAATTACATTTAACCTGATATATTTTGCAAAAAATGCAATACAATCTTCGGGTTAGAGGATTTAGTGTTTACTTATATCAATCTTGGCTGCAAACTCAAGTAATTTCAAATGAACCATAATACTTGAGAAAATTCATTACCTAAAATTTTTACTTCTGGATTTGAATTTTGTAGTAACTCACTATACTCCTGATGCAAATGCGTTCTTACTAATTGATGTGCACCTAGGTTGGGAAATGGGAAATGCTAATTCGCACTGAATTTGGTTAAATCAAAATCAATTGTACGATAAAATAAATACATTTGTCATTTAATTTTGTATAATTTAAAAAAAAAACAATCGATAACATAATAAATATATCATATTTGTTGTGTGATTGGTTTAGTTATATTAGACCATATTTGGGTAAAAAATTTCCATTGAAAAATAAAACAATTCAAGTCCATATCAATCAATTGCACACGTGATCAGTTTGGCTAGACGATTAAATACTTGATCTTGTACAATAAGTGATTGTAGTGTTTAGATTCACAACTTCATAATTAATTATACGATACAAATTGTAGCCAAATTTCAGAACTAACAATATTTTCTAATATTAATGATGAAACTAAAAAGTTATTCAATGGCGTATAATGATAATTAAATAAAAATTAAACTATGGTGAAAATTTTAAGAATCTAGAAATCTTATTTGTGATTACTAGAAAAAGGATCAAACTACACTCAAAAAATTTGACCTGCTTAAATGCAGTGCAAAACGGGCGCATAATGATATCAAAATCACAGTAATTTAA
Source organism: Sesamum angolense (assembly GCA_034509725.1). Classification (NCBI taxonomy): domain Eukaryota; kingdom Viridiplantae; phylum Streptophyta; class Magnoliopsida; order Lamiales; family Pedaliaceae; genus Sesamum; species Sesamum angolense. Next base: position 8,454,356 of record JACGWL010000007.1, on the reverse strand, counting down.
TCCCAAGCCTCAATTTTTTTCATTTTTATTTTACTAACAACATTACTTCAATTCAATCAATATATCAATATGACTAATATTAATAAATAAATTACAATAATTCACATAAAATGAAACAAACACCAAATATCCATACATTTGGTAGAGTCGAACTTATTATGAGCTCAACCTTAGGCTCAAGTGTTATACTAAGACATATATATCATATAATAGCTATTAATCCCAAAACCTGAATTACACAACTACCACAGGAACAGATATCATGCATGACATCATCCCAGTTCTTGTAGGTAGCACAGCACGACTCGATAACCATAACCTCCTCGAACGTACGTACGAGCAATGAAGATGGAGTAGAGTTGGGTGGGGGGTGCAGCAAGCATAGGAAGGTGTAATTAGGCAGTTGATGAGGCGAAGCGTAAAGGGTGAAAGGCAGATGGATTAAGAAAGAGCGAGCCAGAAAAGTAGAAAGCAGTAGTGGTCCCAAAATGAAGAGAGGTACAACGTAGACGGGCCCTCCAAAATGCAAATGGGGGACAATTCATTACCAAACAGTACATCAGTTGTCGCCAATGTTTGGGATCCATCGCCATAAAGCTTAGCGCTTCATCCAACTTTTCTTCCTTCCTTCTTTCTTCCCCTAACCAAAATCCTTTGCTTCCACGCACAATGGATATATATTATTAATGAGTGTGTGTGGAACCCATGCATCATTACTTTATTACTTAGTAGCTCGTCTTAGAATCTTAGGTTAGGACACAGACAGACCCAACCCGCCCAATTATGTTTTCAGCCGATGTTGTTTCTTTGCCAATTCACCTCTCAAACTCCCTGTTTAGGGGCTAATCATGATTTGATTCATTCGCATCCAACGACTTCCCACCTGCATAACCATCATTCACTTATTAATAATCTTTAATTAATTACCTACCCTTTTTTTCAGTCAATAATATTGATCACGTTTGACTTTATTCCTTAATTAATTAATTATATATATATATATATATATAATTATTATGCCCTTGAAGAATTTAATTTGGTTATGAGACTGAAATTCAGAGATTTATTCAGAAATGTATTCACTTTTATATAATATATTATTGTTGCAGTTTTCAATTAACTTAAGGTTAGTTAATTAATTAAGCCTTTTTCATATCTGAAGTAAAATTAATAATTATCCTGGTCAGCTTTTCTTTAATACCCAATTTTGGCTATAAAGTGTGACAAAAGCAGTCAATTAATTGATGACCGGTAAAGGAATCTAATTTCCACTTATTATGACCCAATAATAATAAGTACAAAGTGATAAATCTACCTAAAACCTACGTATTCAGTATTTTCATGTTATCCCTATAATAAGATAATAGGTTAAAATAATTTTAATTTTAAATTTTTAATTATAAATTCATATTGTATTTTATATATACACATTATATATATATATATATGTCTACCAGAATTCATGTTATCACTATATATGGTGTTTAATTACAGTCAAGACCTCCCTCTGAAAATGGAAATCACACTCTCCTAAAAGAAGTTTCAAAATAATTATATTTACTCTCTTTTCGAGAATTTTTCGTTTACGCCTACTCAACTCTATTAAAATTTGGACGAAAAATATCGACGTAAATTTTTTTTTTAATAAAATTGTAATTTTGCCCATCATTTTTCCATCATAAGTACATAATTATTATACGAGAATGTTAAATGATGGTAAGATTTAAAAAATTATATAAATAATTTTGCTAAAGTCAATATTTTTCGTCCAAATCAAAATGAATAGAGTCAAATATAAACAGTGAATTTTTTCGAAAGAAGTGTAACTGTAATTTTGCATTTCTTTGAGGAAAAGTGTAGTTCACATGTTAGAAAGGATCTAAATATAATTAACCTTATATATAAGTGTATTATACCAGCACTACTGCACCGAATTACATCAAAACTCGGGCAAAAATAAAACTAGGATGGATGACCCTCCGAAAAGCTCTCGTGTGCACTCCTTTTAAATTAAAAAAATAAAAACAAAACCCTATATATATATATATATATATATATATTTAACAAAATATATTGGGCACCTAAAAAATTTAATAATGTATGTGAATGAAATTTGTTTATGCATCACCAATTTTTCGTCTTGCAACTATTGATTTTATATATGTTTATAACATTGATCCAAATTTAATTTAACTAAATCAAATATAATTATGGTTTAGTTTAGAAAAGTGATGAAGAGTCTAATAATAGACCTATGATCTGTGATTATAGAGAGATAGTGAGTGGCACGCTCCAAGTATGATTATTAATCACGTTATTTATCCCGAAACGTATTAAACTAAAGACTTGGACCAGGAAAGCTGACTGGGGACCCCCAACATGGGGTCCCCTATGACGGGAAAAGGGCCAACCCTCCTTTTCTTTATACCATCAACCCTTTTACTACATTCATATAAAATGTTGTTCCACAACGTAAGAACCATCAAATTCTGACATCACTGAATTCCATGGAGAATCGCCGGAGGAAAAACAGTTCCTCATCCGGGGAAATGTTTTCGTTTCCTGTTATAAATCCGCGGGGCCCGGAGCCGGATCAGTTTGAATTTGGGCCTGTTACGACGCCAGGCTCCCCGAATTCTCCTGCCGATCATTTGTTCTCCAACGGCAAGCTTTTGCCTCATGTTTTTCCGGTTCAGGCACCCAACGGTTACTCGTTCTCGAGGTCGACGAGCCGAACGAGTAGTGTCGGCAGCAAGGATTCGCTGATGTCGTCGCGGAGCAACAGCACGAACAGCAGGAGCAGCTGCAGCAGCGCCAGGACCAGCACGAGTGAGGCTAATTCGGAAAGGAGACTGTCGCCGGTGGAAGGGAATTTTCCGGGCAGGACTTCGGTGAGGAAAGAGAGGAACGCATCCAGGCCTTCTCAGTACCAGTATGGGTCCTGTCAGAGGTGGCAGCTGATAGCGGCGGCGCCGGTGTTGAAGCACCAGGGCTCAAGATCAAGAAAGGTTGAAGTTCTTGAACGAAAAGGGTCGAAGAAATCCAGGGGAAATATCGACGGGGAGCCTGGTGGGGCGAAATCGTGGTTCGGCAGGAGGATCTTGAAGTCGTTTGTTTCGGCATGCAAAGAGTGTCATGCCATCAAAACTTCGAGTGCAGAGGGTGTTTTGCCCAAAAGTTTGGAGCTGTGAAAATGAAAATGGAGGCGAGTTTTGAGAGTATTAGTTGAATTGAATATGTAGAGGGTACGTTGTTTCTTGATTTGGAGTGAGACTGACTGAAATATTTCAAACCATAGAGATCTAGAAATATCGCAATGATCATAAGGTCTTGGGGTTTAATTTCTTCACAATGACAACATGTATAAAGAAGCATTAAGGCTTGTTAATGAGTGCATAATTCACTTTTCGACATCCCTGTTGCCTTCCTTTTCATTTCCTGTCTTGATTATGAAAACCTTTGCATAATTCTCTTGCATTACACAAAAGGACACATACTTCGATAATCGTTTTTTATGTATACAGTTATTGTTGTCAAAAGAAGGAAAAAATGTAGGGGTTAAATGCAATTTTTCCCCGTGTTAAGGGAAATAAGCAATTTACCCCCTGTGAAAATAAAGTAGCAATTTCCCCTTTGTGTTATAAAAATAGAGCAAAACATCCCCTAATGCGTTTTTTGTATTACACGCGCTATTTTTGTTTTTTTAGTTTTTTTTTTTTATTTTAAAATTTTAAAATGACATATATGCCCTTATTTAAAAACCGTTGGATCTTGATTCAATCTAAGGTCTAAATTTAATTAATAAATAAATGGACTAGATTTAATCTAATTTGAATCAATGGTTTAGATTGAACAAAATAATAATTAAAATATATAATTAAATTTAATATATATAAATATAATTAGAAATATTTATGTATACTTATATAATATATATATATACATAAATATATCTAGAAAAATATATATGTATATATAGAAAGATAGAGAGAGAGAGAGAGAGAGAGAGAGAGAGAGAGGAGTGGTGCCGACGAGGAGGAGGCGAGCGGCGGCAGAGACGAGCGGCGGCGGTGGCAGGGCTAGGGGGGGGCGAATCTGGGGTGCAGCAGGGGGGAGGGGGTGAATCTGGGGTGTAGCTGGTGCGGGGAGGGGCAGGGGTGGATTTGGGCGCGGGGAGGGCAGGGGCAGGGGTGGATTTGGGCGGCTGGGCTGGGTCGGGCTGGGGAGAGTGGCCGGCGCTAGCGCGAGGAGCTGGCGGTGGGTGGATGAGGGACTGGAAAGGGGGAGGTGTGGCCGGCGCGAGGAGCTGGCGGTGGGTGGATTTGGCGGGAGGGACTGGAGAGAAGGAGGTGGCCGGCGAGGGGCTGGAGAGGGGGGTGGCCGGCGCGAGGGGATGGAGTCGGTGGGGGGCGCGAGAGGGCCGGAGGTGGCGGCGGCGGCGGCGGTCGGAGGGGAAGAAGACAGTGAGTGTATGTATATATATCTCTATATATTTATAAATAATATATGTATTATATATATATATATATATATGTATATGTATATATCTATATATTTATAAAGAATATATATATTATATATATATATATATATAAATAGAATTAATATTTTATTAATTAAAATTCAATCCCAGTTGCAGAGGGGGCGCGTGTAATGCACCACTGAGTATAAGGGAGTATTTTGCTCAATTCTTTATAACATAGGGGGGTAAATTGCTTCTTTTTTTTTCACAGGGGGTATTTGCACATTTCTCTAAACACAGGGGGGCAAAATGCATTTTTCCCAAAAATGTAGTCATAGTTGGAGATGAAAACGTAAATACAATTTCATTGTATATAATTGTGTGTGTGGTTTTTTTTTTTTTTTTTTTTTTTTCCGAGCAATGACTTAAAATGGTATACTATAGTTTAAAATCTCAGCATCTACCTATGGGATGATTTTTTTTAGTACAACGAGGTGGAGGGTAGAAAATCGAATTTTGAACCCAAAATATTTTTTTTAATGTATAGAGAGTGATATCAACTCAATCAAATAATTAATAATTTTTTGAAATATTTGGATCGAAAGTAGTATAATTTCAATCAATATGTACAATATGTTAAATTTATGTACACAATAAAACAAGTACATATCACGTTATTTGAGGGCTGTCAACGGGAGCAAGAAAACAAATGCCCCCGGAAGCCGTACTAGGGCGGGGGCTCAAAGTGCACTCCAAGTCATCAACTCTGAAGAGGACTTAGAAGCAACGGACAGTTTGCGGGTTGACAGTGAATTAAAATAGTAGGAGTAGTTTTTTTTTTTTTTTTTAGGTAAGAGCGATGAATTTTTATTAATTGAAATCAATCAAGTACAAGTATAATTATTTCTGTCAACTTTAATATTTAATAAAGACTATTACAATAATCATATCATGCTCAATAACACCTGTTATTACAGTAAACAACAACTCCTATTATGTAGTAGACCAACTCCTACTATATAATAAACAATATCCCATGCACCTAACGGGATGAACTAAAATAGTAGGAGTAGCGTCTTGGCAAATGGATTACTTCAAAATAGGAAAGACACGAAAAAAGTAAAAACGAAAATTAAGCTAAATCATTAATTAATATTGATGAAACCAATACACATATCAATTAGATTTTATTCAAATGGAAAAATCAAAATTCCAGATTAGTGGATGTATATCTGCTTTTGCAATAATTTATTGGTTAAAAATTATAGCAATTATGTTTATTATTTTTTTATGTGTAAATATATCGATATTGTAATTTATTACATTTATTAAATAATATATATATATATATATTTATATAAATAAATCGTATAGACGATCGAGGGCATAATGTGTGATGGGTGACGAGCCTTTGTTGTGCATGATACGTGTCAACATTGTGGGAAATTATGGGTTACACTTTGTCCTCATCATCCCCAGATCATTGTTTTTTATTTATGTAGGAAATTTAATTAACATCTTAAATAGTCACAGACAAATTCAAGTGAAAGAAGAATCAGCTCTACTCATAAACAACCATAAAGCAGTCCTAATGCCCTATTTAAAGGATCGATCGATCGGCTAATCCTGAAAGTAGGATTTCTTGGCCACCTCTTGAAAAGATGGGTTGGGCAAAAAGAAGGCATTAGGAATTTAGACCTCCAATCATTTCATATATTCTATAAACAACATTATAAATAATTCCAATTGAGCTAAATTATATTTAATTATTAAGTTTGTTTAATTATTATCAAGTTTGAAAATTTATGTTTGAATTTAATTTAATTGATCTCAATTAAATGAATTTTAATTGGAATACATATGAATCATGTTCGAGTAATTTAATATTTTAAATACATGTTAATATTTTTGCACTAGTTGAATCGATTCAAGCTGTACTCTAAACCTTATCGAACAAAAAAGCTTGTTCAAGTTTGTGTGCTGAGTTTAACAAATTGAATTTGAATAAGTTTTTTATTAATCTATTTTCAATTGAGTATTGAATACTTTGATTTGTTTTTCAACCCTATCAATCAAGGGGATATTTGAGCTTGAGCTTGAGTTTGGCCACCTAAAAGCTAATAAAATACTAAACACGCTGTGTTTGTCATACAGCATAATTTAAAAATGTGATTAATTATATGACAAGTACATGAATAATCCTTGGTAGATAGCTAAAGCAGGAAACTGGGAAATTTTTGTTCTATTTCTGGAAACAACGCTTTCATTAGCACTTCTTCCCCGCCTTCGTTCTTCCATTAATCACCCCAGGAAACTTCTCATATCATCAGAGAACATTCCCGCTCCAATCCCATACTCCACGGGATCCTGATCTGCGACGTGATCGAGAGAAATTAAAGAAGACGAAGTAGTCATTCTCACCGGCAAAGTAAAGCTACTCAAGAACTTCTCCTCCATCCTTGCATTGCAATCTACGCTCAAGAATCCATTACTAGCATTTGCCACACCATTGTCATGCAAGCTCGAATAGTCCGAATTGGGCTGGAACAAGAGCTTGGCTTCGTTGCTTCGTCCCGTAAGAGCATTGACGAAAGTTAGTCCATTCGGCCATTTGATGTCGTTTTCGTCATCTCCACTCGCACCTTCCATCCAGGATCGGGATGCATGAGGAAGCAAGAACATGCGGGCTTTGTCCTTGGATGGTGGGAGTACTCCAAAACCAGCCGGCGTGTGAACATTAGGCATTGATGACGCGGAAGGAATTGGCGTAGGTCCCCAGTTGAACAGGGGCGGAAGAGGGTGAAGCGGCATTGCCGGTTTATTTACAGGAACCGCAGACGAGGGTGAGATGTCCCGCGTGGAAGAGAATAGGTGGGGTAGATGAAATCCAGACTGGTAGCATAAGGATTCAAATATGTGTCTCATTCGCAGCACAAAGTGAAGGTCTTCTGGTATCTGAACACAATTAACATATAAAGTAAAACTTCTATAAATTAATAGCATTGAGACCATAAAATTTTATTAATTTTAGAGAGATATTAATATATTGATAAATTAATATTTTATTAATTAAAAGAGAGACTTTTTAAATTTAGCAAATTTAGTACATATGTATTGGAAATAAATGAATTCATATATGTTTCATTGATTATATTCATGCATCAACCAATTCTTTGTACATAAACAAGATAACCTTAGATCATATACGCATTTAATAGCAGCTAGAGAACTCGACACCAGAATACTTGGATGCAATTAAAAAAGCTAGTGATAAAATCCAATTAAATTTAAATTTTAAGAAAAATCAAGTAACAATAGATTCATATTTTAACAAATTACCATAATATTTATAATTGTAATATTTATGAATTATTAATTTAGAGTTTTAATGGGACCTAATATTTATAAAAGGATTTTTTGAAAAATTATTATCTTATCATCTTATCGAAATTGATGATTTTTTACAAAGACTCAAGTCGGGACCGAAGATTTTTATTATGTTAAAGAGTTTATTAATTTATAAAGTATTAATTTATAGAGGTTTTACTGTATTCTCTCAAGACATGAAATTGAAGCTTGATAATTAAGAGTAATAGCAATGAATTATTTAAACTCACCATCTTGCAGGAACCAAGCTGCAGCAGGCCATGCCCAGCTTGAATCACAGCTATAGTCTAGTAAAAGCACACACAAACTCAACGATTGAGAGTTATTTTTTTTTTTGGGATAAATGCAAATCTACGTACACAGTAAATGTTCGTATGATTACAAGTATACTGTAGATGTGCGTACACAAACACTTTGTGTTTTTTTTTTTTTTTTTGTAAAATTACAAGTACACTCTATTAGAGGGTGTTAGTGTAATGTATGTCTAAAAGTGTTTGTGTAAAAATTTCACTGTCGAATAAGAGATGCACTTGTAATTGCAACTCTAACCTTAAAAGATGTACGTTTAATTTACGTGGAACAATGTATATTTGTGTAATTAGACATAAGAAAATACTAGTATAATTCATCCTTTAATTTCTTTTTCAAAAACAAAAAAGTATAAGAAAAACTAAAATTCTACTGAAACGTGAAAACAAAACAATCAATTGTTACTGAATTTTTTCCTGACCTGAATGACAAACTCAAACTGATAAGTCCACTCAAGAGGTAGCTGCAGTTCAAGATCAGAGGATTTTCATCACTCACTCGCACAGTCGTGCATTTAAAAGCACGCCACCAACCCACATATATACGCGAATATATATATATATATATATATAATACAATATCTTTGATCAGACAAAAAATAGAAATAAAAGGGTCCCACTTTCCTCTGCCCTAAAAACACTTCCAAGAATTGGCACGAAACATTGTCACTTGAAAAGGTTTAGTCCGAGACCAATGAGTTTGCTGCTTGAATCAAAATTTATTAATTATACATACCGCATCTACTGAACTCTGCCAGTAACTGGAAGCATTTTGTTCACATTCCTTTGGTTCCTTGAAAACCCATTTATGACACTTATCCGAAGCAACTTTCCCAATCAACCTGCAATCGTTTCTTCACCCAACACCCAAAAACATTAAAATAAAAATAAAAACAATAACTTATTTTGATTTTATATATTTTCATAATAAAATATATTTTTCTTCAAGGCTTCACACAACATGAAATTGTGTTAAAGTTCCACCTTGTTTGGATGGTAAAGAGAGAATGAGACAAAAAAACAAATTCCTATCTACAAACAAAGCACCTACCCCACACCCTTCTCCATAATTGTACAACTGAATGCACATTTTGCTGAAAGCTTTCCTGACAGGATCCATCTCCTCCAAACACTCCCCAACTCTGCCTTTGCAGAACCCATCTTCCCACATTAACATTCTGCACAGAAAGATAGAAAGAGACAAATCTCACATCACAGTTACTGCCCGTCTGTCACTCAGTAAATGCAATAATTATGGCAATACGATCCTTCTTGATTTCCCTTCAAGTTCAAGCTTATCTGAATTGAAGAGGAAATCCAGGACCAGGAGCATGTTTGCATTGTACTCACAGGCTACCATTGTCATCTGCGAATTTGCAGCCATTGCCACCTCTGATTCTCCTGCAGTAAACGCCCGAATTCGAACACTTTTTCAGATTTAGCGTTAAAAATCAAGAAAGTTATATAAGGTTACATCAGAAGAGAGGACAGAAATCCTGGATATGAAGAAGACAAACAGAGTGAGAGAAGAGACGCATACGGGCGCGGGCGAATGGTCCAGAAGACGGCGTAATTCCAGTCTGAGTTTAGACAGACGCTTCTAAGTGCTACGTGAAGAGCGATCATCCCAACTGCTTCTTTGCTCCTTTCTGCTGCTCCTGAGCCCATCATTTCTCTCTCTCCCTCTCTCTCTATATATATATAGTAATCAAAATGTGTTCTCCTTTGCGCACAAATCGCTTCACCTGTCTCTTTGTTTCTTGCTACTAAGCAGTTTTGCTTTAATCTTTACCTTTTTACCACCTGCTGAGCTGCCGGATTTATTACCGAACAGTAGGAAGGAGAAGGGCAGTGCGGTGGCCGCAGACACGCTGGAGGAGTCAAAGTGTGCGCGTGTCAACTGGGATGGCCTAGGAAATTGAGAGATTTATGTTACAAGTAATGCAGCCCGAATTTTATAAACGTGGAAAACTGCAAAGTGTGGGGGGTGGGGGCAGTTTTTTCAGTCGGCCGGGTACGACGACCGTCGTATAGTTGACCTGCTGTCGTGAATAATAAAAAAATAATAATTAGAGTACGTAGTAAGATGCATGTCTAGTCACATCCGACAATTTGAAAAGAGTTTTAAATTCACATTACAAGTCGAATCATATTTAACCTTAACTACTACAATACAATGATGAATTGATGATGAACGGTAGAGCAATTTTTTTTGTCCTCCTAAGGAAATAGAACCAAGAGAGAGAGAGAGGGAGAATGATTAGAAATGTATATCAGAGGTTCAAGTTGAGCGAATCAGATTCACTTTATATTTCATTAAAGTTGAGAATAATTACAATTTCTTAGAGTTTGATTGAATTACATGCACATTTTTTGTGATTTTTTTTAATTAATCAAAATTTATCAAATTTGTTGATATTAACAAAAAATAGATAAAAATTCATATTTATCCTCAATTAAGTTATAAGTGTTTTATTGCAGTTCAAATAAATCTTTTTATAATCTCTCATACATATTCGCACGTTAATTCGAGTAAGGAAGTATATTTTTATCGTTATAATTCTAATTTAGTCAGAAGAAATTAGTTTGACCTCCAACAAAATCAATCGGTGTAAATATTAGTTTTTATTTTTTATTTTTTATTAATATCAACAAATTAGTAAATTCTGACTAATGAAACAATCTATTTGTTTGACGAAAGCAAACCTTAAGGGTATTAGATATAATCTTTTAAATTACAAAGTACTTACACCGAACATCATGGAAAGGAATGTAATTATCCCTTAAAACTATGGTGAAATAATTATATTTTGGATAAAGGAAAATTCTTGCCCAAACTAAATTTGGCCGAACCAAACCAATTATATAACAAGTGTAAGTGTCATGTGATTGGTCACTTTCCCGAAGCTATACACCAATCAAATGACAAATGTATTGCACTTGTCATTTTGATTGGTTCAAGTTCGGTTGAACCAGATTCGGATAAGAATTTTTCTTTGAGTAACAGTAATGATTTGAATTAAACATTACACAACAGTAGAGAAAAAAAAAAAATCTTCCAATCATTCCTAAAAGGGTTGTTATGCTAATCAACATTCCTTTCTTCTATGCATTAAAGAATATGGTTAGAAATTGTGGAACATGAGATTTTTAGCCTTTTATTTCTCTTGTTGGCAATTTTCTCCCAAAATAAAAACCCAGATCATTTGATAAGATCTGAGCGACAACATGAGAAATACAATTTTTGGTAACTCCGACACTATTCAATATGAATAAATTATATAGGTCCACCCAGACACAACAACTCAATCAAAGCACATAATTGTGAATTAAAATGGTTTGATGGGGGTGGTTTAAGGCTGTATTATTATTACCAACAACAAATGGTAATGCAACGGAAAGAGACCAAAAGGACCGTTGTGGGTGGCCTCAAGTTTTTGGAAAATTATATCAAATTAACACCTACAATTTCTTGATGTCGATACAACAAAGTCCCACATTTTAAAAAATATTTTTTCTTTAATTGAAAACGTGTTTGCAAAATAAATGAACGTTAGAGGAGTTGGCTGATTTTTCAAGTAAAACTCTATGACGTTCAAATCAGAATAATGATACCAAAAACTTTTAAAAAGAAATATGTTATTGGAATTGCAATTTTGTACCTAAATAATGTACACATAATGTCTCTAATGTGCGAAAAATAATTACAAATACTTTTGCCGTACGTTCGAGACGATAATTTTACTATCTAATATGATACTCTTAGACAATACTAATTCAACAAATATAGAAAATAATCACCTATCCTTTGTTAAACTTGTTAAACCTGTTCCTAACTTATTGACATATGTTCCACGTTTTTGTTATGAACGTATAATTGGCAAAAATTGACTAAAAAAGAATTTAAAGGTATACAAAATTGGATAAGCTATTATGTCCTTTATAAAAAAAATCATGATTATCTACTTTTAATAATATTTTCGAAAATTTTTAATTATTAAACCTAAGAGCTTGAGTACATTGATATTAACATTTTCCAAGAAAACGATGTACAAGTCCTTACAGCCACATGCCTCGTAGTCATGACTCGTGGGTGGAACCTGGAAAAAGAGAGTGGAAGTAGTCGTGCAGATGGGCCCTGGGTACGTTACTGCCAATTAATCCTATTCAAATCCTCCGCGCTGACCCGTCCTAGGTCTCGGATGCTACCCACCCGGACGGATCTTTCTGGGTCCCACATCGCCCCCTCTTTTTATTTTATTTTTGTATTATATATTAAGTTGTGTTTACACAAACACCCCTCTAAATTATATTATACTAATATCACAAAGGAACCTGTATATTCTATTATAAACAAAAAGATGTGCCATAGCCACAAAGTTATGATTTTGAGCCTATTTTTATTATTTATTTATTTTTTAAATGTGACGTGTTAATTGATATATTTTATTTTTATTTATATTGTATTTTAAATATATGAAAGATCTTTATTATATATATTAAAAAATGCGTGCCATAACAACTAAAATTATCAAATGCAAGCATTATGTTTAACACCACGATCATGTGAAGAGAGAAAGAGGGAATATGGGTTCTCAATTCGATGTGTGCATTCTAACTGATATCTGAATTATATGAACTTAACTATTTGTTCTTAGGGGATAACACAATGACTCCGGCATAAGTTTTTTTTTTAAGAGGTCATGTGTTCGAATATTGTGTGTGTGTGTGTTGTAATTAAAAAAAAAACTATTTGTCATATTTCAAATTTAACCACGTGTCTCTGTCTAGCTTGTTGGGCTATGCGCATGGCCAATCTGATCCTAAATTCTGCTTTGTTGGGCATTTTCCTTATTAAATGGGCCGCTCAAAATGTATTGGGCTTCTGTGAGTTTCATGATATTATAGGTTTTCATGTTCCAACTTAGAAGGTTGAGAATTGCCCCATTTGAACTGTTGAGGGCTTGTTTGAATCTATTGGCCTGGCCCAAATTAATACAGAGTTTTTTTTTTTTTTTTTTTTTGGGGTATGGGGTGGAGCCGGGTTTGGGGGGGGGGGGGGGGGGGGGGGAGTGTAATGACAAATGATTCCATCTGTATTTCATCTAGTATTTTCAAACAAAGCAGCAATTCTTCTTCTCTTTATCGATCCTTTTTCACTCTGTGCAAAAACCAGAGAAATAGGAAAGGACTCTTCGTGTATGTATATGTGTATATATATTCAACATCAGGATCTTCAGTTTCAGTTCAATTGATTAATTTGCAATTGTCCTGTTGACAACTGTAAATCTTGACGCCAATTCCTCGATTCAGCATTGGCAAGGTCAGTCCTTTTTTTTTTTCTGTATTTCCTATTCTTATATGGAAAGGAGGAACCCTAGGCTTCACATTGAAGTTACTCCTGGCGTATTTGTTTGGGAATCTTGCTGTTTCTTTGCGGTCGCGAGAATTATAATTCTAAGTATAATTTCGATGAAGTTTGTTGGGCTGTCGCTTTGACATCTCCACTTTGCCTAACTGGGATTTTTCATCATGTACTGGAGTCCCAAATCATTTTCACGTAGCAGTTCGGGATTCTGGTTTGTTAGAATTTAGTTGGATCCTAAACCGTTGCTTCAATGTTATTGATTTTGGTTTGTTTCAATGCTTCTTCCAGATTTTGAGGTGGTTTCGGAAATAAGAAAAGAGTGGAATTCAACTGGCAGATTTATAATTTTTTTGCCGAATTACTCAGTTATAGAGTGGCATTTGGCTTTTTGGTTGGAGAATTTATTTTTAAAGTGAGGGTGTGAGGAAGGAAGAAAAGTTTTGTCACAAAAAGTGCATAATGGCAGATGCGGCAGCCTAATAGAGGCTTCAGGGTCAAGATTTAGCAACTTGGAGCTAATTGGAAGAGGTTCTTTTGGAGACGTCTATAAAGGGTATGATTTAGTATTTACCTTTTACGGATTCTGATTCATGGTTCAACGCAATGTGGCACATGTCTTGTTCATCACACTGCAGTTATGAGGATTTGTCGCCAATTCAAACACGTATTGTCAGTGAATGTGTTAAGATTTATCTATGATATGTACATTTAGCTGCTTTTGACTTTTAAAGAACTGATAAAAGGATCAATTTATGGCACACTGTTTGCTAGCTAGTTTCGGTTATTTGGTGTATGACGACAAATAAGTCGTGCACGACTGGGTGATCCAGCTGCTTAAATAGTGCGTATGTGCGTAGTCCAAGTACCTTAATAGTTGCCATAATATGCAGCAGTATATCGTTATGTGGCTAGCAAATGAATGACTAAGTGAGATATACATAAGAATGAGTACATTTAATGTCCGAATTTTGGAGGAGCACTTTTCGAAATGACTGCTGCATGTTGGAGTAAATCTTAGGTTCAATTTCCAATATTTGTTTCTGAGCACTAGGAGCCTTTATTAGACACTATCGCTTTCTTTTTGAGAATTAATAGGCAGGGTTAATCTAGTACTTACTCAGGTGAATCCGAGATAGATTGCTATGGTTTAAGTATAGGACAATTAAAATGAACAAAATACTTAAAAAGTCATAAGATACAAGAGAAAAAGTCGTGTATGATACTCTGCTGGTGAAGCCTGCTTGGTTTTTCTTTTTTCCTTTTTGTCTTTCTTTTTTTCCTGATCTAATTGCACTGATATAGGCTTGTGAAACTCCTTATTTATGTACAAATATTTTTTGCTGGATCAATGATTCTGTTTCTCATTCTTATGATTGCAGGTTTGATAAGGAATTAAACAAGAGGTTGCCATCAAGGTTATCGATTTAGAAGAATCGTGAGTATATAAACGATTATATCTTCATTTTACAATATTTTTTGTGTGCTTTTTCCTCCCTTGTTTCCACACACAGCATGGAATTTGCCATGTGAGATCCTTTTCTGTAAATTTTAATTTTTGAATCTCCATAGCAAGAGAGAATCTTTATGTAACTTTCTACCTCCACTTATATTTCTTTCTGTCATTGAGCGACCAAATTTGCATGTGCGCGTTATGTGGGAGGAAAGATATGGATGGGTGGAGTTAATATTGTGTATGAGTTATTGCACTATCTTAATAGAGTTGAACATACTACTTTAAGGGTGATTTTTAGGAAATGAGTCCTTATACTGTGTGCCAGCTTACTATTGTTCTGAAGTATCATCAATTTTGATCTTTTTTCCCCACAGGGAGGATGAAATAGAAGACATCCAAAAGGTACCTTTAACATTTCTATGGACTTTGTGGATTGGAATTATAACGATTTACGAATCTCATTTTATTTCTTTCTCGTTGTTGACAGGAAATTGCAGTTCTTTCAGAATGTAGATCCCCATATATCACCGATTATTATGGTTCTTATCTGCATCAAACGAAGCTGTGGATAATAATGGAATATATGGCTGGTGGTTCAGTTGCTGATTTGGTAGTTCATTATAGATCCTTCCTTTTGTTTCTTTCTTTTTTTCCGTTCCAGATTTTTAAGGCCATACCTTAAACTGGCAGCATGTTGAATAGTTGTAGTTGATTTGGGGCCTTTCCTAGAGAAATTGAATAGTTGACATCAAATTGACATTAGTACTCTTTGATCAATGGAAACCATTTTTTTCCACATTCACAATTGGAGATCCAATTTTCTTTCTGGTTATGCAAATCTCATGCAATATGCACAAATCTCTGACTCCAATCATATACAAGTAAAATTATAAACCATGCATCTTTTTCTTTCTTGGGATATTCATCAAGAAATAGCATTCACTAGGTTGAAACCTGGTATTTTTTAATCTCTCGTATAGACGACCATGAATGATCTCAGTAGGGTTATGATGAAATAGAAATCACTTTGATGACAGGTAAGTGGTAGGTTCCTCAAAGTTCTGAACTAATATGGGGTGTGCTACATTTTTGGGGTTATGCCATGTTTTGACATACTGTGCACCCATTTGTGTTGACATTTGTTCTATTTTTCATCCTCAAATGCATGAGAATAAAACCACAGAAAGTAAGTTGCATCAAGGTGCAATGTTCCGTATTTGAATTATTAACTTAAGGAGTGGAATGCTGTGCTTCAGAGACTTTCTGGATAACTATACTGTCTTGTCCATCTGCAGATTCAACCAAATCAGCCGCTTGATGAAGCTTCCATTGCTTCTATTTTACGTGATTTGCTCCATGCAATTGACTATCTCCACAGTGAGGGGAAAATACATCGAGATATTAAAGGTATGTTAGTAGGGTTAGCATCTCACTTAGTTTGTCTGAACCAGGTCTTGTCTGGCTCTTGAACATGGTTGTGTGTTTGATCCATCAGTTGCTATCCTTCTAAATTTCAAACCATTGAAATAAGGTCTTAATAATGCACTCGTACTGTCTCGTATATTCTTCAATCTTCATGCGAAGGCAGATTAATGCCTTTCCATCTATTCCTTGCGTCAATCTTCTGATTAACTCTTTCTTGCTTTCACATAAAAATAATTGTTGTAAATGTTTTGGCAGCGGCAAACATTTTGTTGACAGAGAATGGTGATGTCAAGGTATAATTGGTGTGGTTACACTTTAGAGCAATTCATCATATTTATACCTAATTTCCACCATCTTAGAGATATTGCCTTTGGGTTGGAACTACTGCTAGCACATAGTTTATTGTCTTTCATCTGATGCAGGTTGCAGATTTTGGAGTTTCTGCTCAATTAACGCGGACAATCTCTAGAAGAAAGGTATTAATTACTTATCTTTGAGATTTTTTTCCTTGAATATGCACATGACCCTCAGAGACCTCTCTTCCTTTTTTTATGGCTGTGAAGTTTATTACTGTCCTATCACTCTGCCCTCCTCAGAGTTCTGGTACTGTGTCGTATTTTTCTCTCTCCTCATGTATGGTCTCTTGCAGAGGGGGCCTCATTTATTTAAACTTGTCATAGCAACTGTTAAGTGTTAACATGGTCTCATTGCGTTTAATGTCGCTAACAATTTGGATTCAATAATTGCTTCATTCAATGATAGCATAACTACCTTGACCAAATTCCTTGCCTTCATCGAGTCGCCATCTATTTTTATTATGTCCATGGTAGGTATCTATTAGAATGATGAATAATGTTCCTTACTGAAAACCTGGTTGAATGTGTTGTCATGTTTTTTTTATTATGGATATGTATTATGCTGAGATGGAATTCAGTCATCAACCTCTTTCTAATGCAATTAAAAGTAACAGACTTTTGTAGGGACACCTTTCTGGATGGCTCCAGAAGTAATTCAGAACTCTGAAGGATACAATGAGAAGGTATTTTATGTGTATCAATCATCCTTAGTTTTCCTATTTCAATTTCGTTATTACAATAATACTACTTGTAAATATCATGCCATGAAATTCTTTTATTCTTCCACATCATAATGTGGAGCTATGGCTTGAAACAGGCAGATATTTGGTCTCTAGGGATAACTGTAATTGAGATGGCAAAAGGAGAACCTCCCCTGGCCGATCTCCATCCTATGAGGGTGCTTTTCATCATTCCGCGAGAGAATCCACCGCAGGTCTACTTTTGCGGTCTTCCCAGTGATTTTATATAATAGCTTTTATTTCCCTTAATTTGTAGAATTCACATTATTGTCTGATACGCAGCTTGACGAGCACTTTTCTCGTCCTATGAAAGAATTTGTCTCACTGTGTTTGAAGAAAAATCCAGCAGAGGTAGCTTCTTTTTACTCTCTATCTCTACATGTCCCTGTGTTATTGGGTTGGAATTGTCTATCTACCTCTGGCTCTGCCATTATTTATGCATATGCCATGAATTGCCCTTGATGGTTATTTCAGCCATTGTGATTTCCAATTGGTGGGCGCCTTAGGGTTTACATAAACAAATGCAAATTCTGAAGCACTACACAGGAGAGTACTTGTCATGGTTCCTGGTTGGCATGTGGAACTTCAAGCTCTTTTTTTCTCTTTTCTCAAGGTTATTATGAGCACCGGGAATATGTGCTTGTAGTTTAAAATGGGGCTTCAAATTGGCTTATTTTGCATGAATGGGAGGGTTCTATAAACAAAATTGTCCGGTTTTTTAAATGGGCTTGATGTGTGGACTATGGAGTGGAGAATTGCATCTGCAGCTGGTACTTTTAGTTCCTAGAATTCGAAGACTGATGCCTTTATTTAGAAGACATGCTTACCTGAGATCTTGTGGTGAGATTTATGGTTTACTTGGCCCCATCTGGTACATTATATTCCAAGGCATTATGCTATATTTCCTTGGTAGTTATGTTTTTGTTCAACTTATGCTTTCGGTGTTTAGAGCTTCCCAAAGAAATAGCGATGGCAATGGGTCCACATTAGACCCGAACTACGAGGGGGTATTCGTAATTATGTCAAACCTCATGGGAGGTCGTTGTGATTTACCCAAATCTTAACAGTCATGGGTCACCAGATGGATGCTTGATAGATTCTCTCTTCAGTCTCGTCAGATAAGAACTTATCTGAAGGAACTATAAGATGCTTCCTCTCCATTTTACTTGTGGATCAGATTGATTTTGTAATAACTTCCAATTAGATTTGTACTCTCTATTTTTCCATTCATTAAGCAAAATAATATTGCCTGGTCTGTTTGTTATGATGTTATCTAAAATTTGTGCTCGCGTTCTTTGTTACCTATATGTAAATGAACTCTTCAGTGTTGAGTGTACTGTCATTTTTGAAGTTGTTGTGCTTTATCTCCTTATTTTCTTTTCTTTCTTTCTTTGTTCCCCATGCTATACTTCAATTGTTTCACTTGTCTATCTTAGAGGCCAAGTGCGAAAGAGCTTCTTAAGCATCGGTTTATAAGAAATGCTAGGAAGAGTCCGAAGCTTGTGGAGAGAATCAGGTGTGTCAATTTCTCCTCATAGCATATTTCATCATGAAAATTTATCTCAAAGTGTTTTGTAGCTACGGATAGAATTAATTACCCACTATTTGTTATCATTTGTGTCTTATCTAATGTTTATTGTGTAATGCTACATGTCTAATAGCTATTGAAAATCAGGTTTTTTACAACTGTTGTATCCCAACTGTCAAGTACTGCTTTGTGTGTGTTAATATTTTGTCTGTAAACGGGCAGATAGAAAAGCGGCAGTAGTTTTTCCAACATGTTTAAGAGTCAGGTCATTAACATGTCAATTTCTCAGCATATATCTCCAAACTTAATAGTTTATACCATTTCAAATGTACAAATAGATTTTTGGATGTAACATCCTGCAATTGTTGCAGAGAGCGCCCCAAGCTTCAAATAGATGGAGAAACAGCTAACAATGGTCCAACTGCATTTGGGGAGGCTTCCGGAACTGTAAAGGTGGCTAAAGATTCTGCAGTTGAAGACACAGTCCGAGTCAGGTCAGTTGATTCTGTTGACGCATTATATTTACTGATTCACATTACTGGATGTTTTACTGAGTGTAATCAGTTTTCCTGTAGTCAAGCTATGGGTCTGAGAAATAGTGGATGGGACTTCAGTATTGGTGGATCAACTAGCACTGGAACTGTTCGAAGTGTAGTAAGACCACCTCAGGTGAGAGATAGGAAGCCCGAGGTCCCATTAAATCAGTATACCTCTAAGAAAATCTTAGACACTGGTACCCAGCGGTCTTCTGCTTCTGGACCAGCGCGTCATACTTCATCAGAATTATCCACGAGGAAAGATGCTAACCATCTAGTAAAGCAAGAAGGTTATGATGAAGATGTATGGTATTCCTATCACTTTCTATGTATTTATGTGTTGATGCCTGTTTATTAAGTATTTTGGATGCATACCGCTTTCTGTAACTTATGTCTGCAAACCCGAGGACTGGTTGCTCACAGATGATCAAGTTTAATCTGAATGAATGAGGAACCAAAATGAATTTAAATGGGAAACTATTGAATCTTCTCTAGAAAAACATTATCAGACTTCAGCAATATCATATTACCTTCTGTGGCAATCATTTGAAGAACCGCTTTGATTTTTTTATGCTTGGCTGTTGACCTGGCTTTTGTTGTTTGGATGTAGTTTCTGATCATTAGATCATGTTAGTTTTTCCACTTTGAAGTGAATGAGACTGTTATTGTGCATTCTTTCATATTGCTAATTTAGTTGCCAGATAAAATAAGCCCTGGTACATTTATACCATCATATTCTGATCAAAGCTTAAAATCATACTTTCATATTTAAAGAGAGTTAAAGAAGTCAAAACCTTGAAAGGATCAGATAACATAGTTTCTGATAGATGGATTGGCCTTTTTTTTTCATTTAATAATTAAAACATTCCATTAAAACAAATCACCGAAAAAATAACAATGTTCAAGTTTCAAGAGTCAATGCCCAGGATGTTCAAGACTGAACTCCGATAGATGGATTGGCTTGAAATCCTTATAAATGTTTTAAAGCAGAATACTGTGAATCTATTATGTTTTACCATCAACTACTCCTACACTTGCAGGAAGATGTTAGTGGGACGGGAACTGTTGTTGTAAGATCGCCAAGAGGATCTCAGCCCTCCTCTCTGTTCAGCAACCAAAGTTCCATGGTATGAGTCCAACTGGTTGAGCTTTACAAAGGATACTCATGTTCCTGCTGTGCTAATGATATCAATGGTAACACCTTTGGTGTTGCAGTCTAGCAGCACACTTGCCTCTTTCGAAGATGGTTCCATTAGTGGCACTGTTGTTTATCGGGGCCAGCACGACGATTCAGATTCTCCAAGAACTCCAAAGTCTAGGCTTGGACTTCAAGAAAGAACTTCTAGTGCAGCTGTTGAAGACAGTGAATTGAACCTTGCCGAGGTTGTCATGCATTCTGATTAATATAAACCCTATCACGTTTTCAGTCTATCAAGTCAAAACTATATGAAAGCTGTAGCCCTGAAATGGTTTGTGTCTAACATTGACCATACTGTAGTAGAATCGTAGGGCATTCACCTTAAATTTCTTTAATAGTAGTTTGTGTCTTCCATGATCATTCTGTTGAAAATTATCTGCTATTTCATTTAGGCTAAGGCTGCAATTCAGGGAGGAAGAAAAGGAAACGTCAGGGAAAGGTCTGGATTGAGCAAGGTTAACAGAGATGTTCAAGAAAGCAGAAGAACGGAGCAACCAACAACAAGTTCTGATTCATCAAGGTAATAGCTATTCCTAGTAAGTTAAACATCTTGCATTTGGGGAGTGCCAGAATCTTACACATTCTTTTTTATTTTCAATTTTTCTGTTCCAATCCAGACATTCTCGTGATTATTTTGATGCTCAAAAGCATTTTCAAGTTCGCGCTATACAAGTGATGATGAGGACAATGCAAGGAGTTCTGCAGCAGCTCTGTCTGCCCCATTATCAGTCCTTCTAATCCCTTCTCTTAAAGATGTAAGCACTTAGACATTGTTGATAGTTTTAGAGCTTGTTGGATTTGCAGTCCTATTTAATCTCTTCCACGGGGAAGAGATTTGTGCATTAATATCTTGTCTCTGCAGATACAAGTTCAACATTGGTGCTGTATGTTGATCAAGTTGAAAATATACCTGAGAAAAGATATTGGCGAATTTAAGTATACAAGAGAAAGAGAAGATTGAGAATATAAAATGCAGTTATTAATAGGTTAGACTATTATAACTAGAACTTAACAGAGCCAAGTATTTGACAACAGTGAATCCATATCCTATCAGACCTATGATGCCAAATCTGGTGAATCTTTCTCCTTGAATAGATTGGACATCTAGAATTTTCTGGCTAAAGGACTTGGAATAAATAATGTATGATCGCCACATGTCAGCTTGACTGAGGCGAATTATAATTGATGACAGAGTTTTATGAGGGTCAGAGAATTACATAATAGTTGATAACTGTTAGAAAGTTTACAATATTGGGAAGCTGATTGATAAAATATATAGAAACATTGCATAGACTGAATTTGAGGAAGGATAGTAGGACGATGGATGATGCAATCTTGAGCATGCTGTTACATTTCTTCCACTAATTCTAGTTCAAATGTATTGAAATGTTATGGAATTTACATATTATATTCTTGAGATGGGTCATAGTTTGAGTTAGCCCCCTCTCCCCCTCTGTCCGTTTGATGTGTGTGTCTCTGCATTTTTCTTGAAGAGGACTGTCCCTCAGGACTCAATCTCTTAATATTTTGGTCTTGTAAAATGAAAATAGTTTATGTAGAAATTGCACCACATTCTGTTCTTGTCTGCATCTGTTGTTCCTGGTTTCTAAAGCTATAAACGGTTGTCCTATTTCTGTTTTTATTATGCACGAGTAGTGTTGATCTAACCCATCACTCTTCAAGTTAGTCATATGCGTCTGCGTGTTCCTTGAATCCAACAATTTTCTTGCTATTTTCAAAGAAAGGATTAGCAGCCATTGAAACTTAACTCTTTTGTTAGCCGATGTTGATTTGAGATTTTTGTGCCCATTACTCAGACAACTCAACTCCTATCTTTCTTTATGGTTAAAGATTATGAAAAGGTATATTTAAGTAAGATGTCCTGGTAGTTAATTGAGAGATAGAAGCGATCAAAATGCACTAAATAATTGATAGGAGAATTTGGGAATTGCTGCTATTCTCTTTGACATGATGTTTACAATGTAGGCAATTGCTGATGATTCAGAAGGATCAGTCTTTCGGACGGTGGCGAACTCTTTAATGGACATGGAACGTGTTAAGCCGGGGTCTTCTGAACTACTTGTCACCAAGTTGCTTCAGCGACTGGCGAGGTGCATTAGCATTTACAACTTCATTACTCTTTGAGCATGTAAGACTGGTAAAATGACCTACACAATAGTCTTTCTTTTTTAAGAAGGTAAATATTTTTTTGTAGTTCAAAGGAAGGGTCCCTCAAGGACCTGCAGGAGCTGGCAGCTAGGATTTTCAGAAAGGGCAAGGCGGAAATGCCAGCTACAAACACAGAAGCTGATAGCAAGAAAAAGCAGCAGAACAAGGATCACCATTCAAATGCCAATATGAGCCCACTTGCTAGGTTCTTGCTCTCAAGGTTCGTCGAAAAGGCTTCTGATTGATTTTTACCTTAACATGCGACCAGTTAGACTTAGACCCATAAATGCTATTCTGCTAAATGGAAGCATGAAACTTCTCAGAAAATATATTAATGAAGAAAAGAGAGAAAATAAACACATTAGCAAACTGAGACAAAGAAACCTCTATGTCCATACAAGACCCCTTTTGTTATTACAGCCTAGCACTAATGATGCTCAAATGGATAAAAGTCCTAGACTTTTTTCTCCTCTCAATTACAAGTTTTAGACAATGTAGCAGAGCAATACACCCAATTCTGAATCTTCTCAGCTGATGCCACTGTCTTCCTTGCTACTGCATCAAGTATGGTGTGTACTTACTTTTCTCTTCGTCTATAAATGCAGATGGCAAGGCCATGTCTCCCGGGATCTAAATTCTTGAAAAGTAAGGTCAGATAATATTTTTTGTTATATTTGTCTTCCTGTTGTTCGAGTTAAAATGAGTCAGTGTACATATATCATCCAAGGAAACTGTAATTTATAGCCTTGGTAATTTTTGTTATACAATTTTCATGTTATTTTCTTCCTTGCAGCTTAAAGGTCTCGGACAATTAGTCTGTAGTTTGCCTTGTAACGCAAGAGTGAAACAACAAACTGTATCTATCAAGGTTATTGTTCGTTGTATGAATTTTACTGATTCAAATTGTGGCCAAATTCTTTGCAATCTCTAGATTAGGATGAAGCACTTCATCTTTCTCCATATCTTTTCCAAGTTATTACAACCTGTTGAATGAGCAGGGAATAACATACACTTGGTCGCCTTCATTGGTTTATTCCTCCAGCAAAATGCCAATTGTTGAAAGACTAGTAATAGATTAATCAGAAATATTTTATAATCTTTTTCGCCATGGTCAATATATCAAGTATCTATGCCCTTTTGTTTTTAAGGTAAGTTGTCACAAGTAGTCTTAAAATTTAATATAATTACGAATATTTTTTCTCTTTAAAAAAAAAACGAATTTTTCTCCTCTTTTAGTTAGAACTTTTAGCCAAGATCACTATGAAAGAAGCTATTTAAACTCGTGCCAATTCTCGACATCCCTAAGGGCAGCCTCTTCTTGCAAAAGCACAGCCCTTCCATGTTGAAAGAGACCATTCCCTCACCCTTTCCACAGCTAGAGAGATGTCGGAAGATCATCGATACCCCATAATATTTTTTAAAATTATGTCTTTTTTGTCTGGAGATTTAAAATTACCAATTTTATCTGTCATGCTTTTTCAAATATTATGAAATGTAAAAAAAATGAACAAAGCTAATTCAAAATATTTAAAAAATTGTCCACTTATTAATTCATAAAAAGTTTCAGAAATCTTTTAAGAATAAATAAAATTATAATTTATAAAGTACAAAAACACTTTGGTCAGTTCACAATAAACATAAAATAAAAACCTAATGAAAACTAGCGGTTTGTTTTTCCTGAAAAAGAGTATATAATACCAATGTGTATGGCACATCCAAATGTTTGTGCAATTAATTTAAAATATAAATAATATAATTCTTATTTTATTAAAATATATATTTTAATTAAATAAATAAAAAAGATAAGAGGTTGTGGGTAGTTATTTAAAAAAAATTGGAAAGAAGAAGAAACATGAAGGTTGATGGAGAGATGATTGGAAGTTGAGAAAAGGGGGAAAAACTGCTGAATTTTTTTTTTAGAAAAATTGAAAAAAAAAATTGATAGACCATAAAAATTGGACACCAAAGAGGTGTTCTCCAATAACAATAAGATACAGATAATGATTTCATTCTCTCTTTCCAGATGGTGCACGTCTTTTTCACAAAACTTTCCTGTAAGCCTTCTCAGGAAATACACCATATTTACAATGGAACATGATGTATATATAATACAGCCACAAAAATTGATCAACATTTTCAGGAAAAACAGAAACGTTAACATTTGTATGAATAACCACTTTAACAATTGAATTATGGAAAAAGATAAAGATGAACCAACTCTAGATCAAACTGAGGGCTTTCTAAGACACAACTCATAATTATGTTATCTACAGGTCGATTTGATATACGAAAAACCATACCCTTAGCATAAAATGGAAAGAAGACTTTATTCAACAAAATTTGGCTTAGCCCTATCTTCTAGCAGTTCTCCTATATCCACCTCTTACAGCAGGTTGCTTTGCGGGAGTCAACTTCCTAAATGAGGCATGTAGAATCATGACTGCAGAATACAAATCAATAGAATCAACTTATAACAAGTACTAAAAAATGCATGAAAAACTCGCAAAAAGGTGAGAAAAACAAATGTGATGAAATCAAATTCACCTGCATAACTGACACCAAGAGCACAGAACACAGCCAACTGGACGTTGGAAATAAGCAGAATTACTGCAGTCACTGCAAAGTGAGGCTTTTTATCAATACCATGAAGGCATGACATATTACATGGAGTTTAGTTGTGATTAGGCTGAGTTACCTTGATGAATTTATCCATTAGTAAAAGCCAAGTTACTAGCATCTGGCCACTAACGTGGGCACAAGCATAGTAATGGAGAGCAACATTTGAGAGAGAGTCTAAACAAAGAAAGCTAGGCAGCAAATTACTACTACATTTGCCCAAGATAACAAACTGGTCCTACCAAGTAACTTAATGTATTCAAGAAGCACAAAAACTGTCACCAAGAAGGGAAACATCTTTGAAAACTTACACAGAATATGTGGAATAATGGGTTCTTAGAAATGAGTTATGCTGGTCACAAGGTTGCATGCTGCTATATTCTCAACCATGCATTCCTTATTCCCAAACGCAAGTACTGCTGCAGACATTTAGATATTAGCACCCCCCACCCTAACCCCCAGAAAGTTGTGTTTTCTCTTTCCTCCCCCAGGATGAGTAAAGTGACAACCGTGGTGATAGTCCTACAAGCATTTTCATGTGAACCAAAGTTCTCTCTCAACAACAGGAAAAAAATCAGGAAAATACAGAGAAAGATCCCATTTTCTTGTCTGTCTCCTATTACTATATTTTCAACAGCTAGCAGGACTGCTTGCTTATTATATACACAAGTCACAACCATGCTTGAAAGCCAATTTCAAAATAGCATATTCTTCAATAAGGGTATAAATTGTATTGCACAACAGAGGCAGGAGGCACAGATCAAGCCTAAGAGAAGCACTATCCTCAAGGATTTTGAAAACTACTGCAGGGATTGATGTTCTGGAGGATCTCCTTCCGCTCAAGCAAAAAAGATTCATATTCAGTATATCTTTTCTACATGCACTCTGCCTCATCATGATGCAAAAATATAGAAAGTAAAAAATTGCGCAATGAAATTCATAAGATGTGCAGAAACTTACCACATTGAGCAATACGAACCAAAGTTTGTCTTATTATAGGATATCTGTCCAAGCCCCACTGGTCACCGCCGAACTTAAATACATCCCAAAGAGCCAAGCAAGAAATAAGACCGGAAAGGGCTATTGGCAACTGATACCTGCCATCATAACGGGCAAATCTCAAACAATGACAATAAATGAGTGCAAGAGATAGATAAAGATAACATTAAGCAATCAATATCCCCAACTTAGAAACATGAATCCATCCAACAGTTTCTAGCTACAATGGAACATGAAAAATACAGTGATTGAAATACTCAGACTTAAGTGTTCGATATACGCCATACCTGCTGATTCATCAGACAACAAATAGTAGACGACGTATCATATGCATACTCAGACACATACTACTCACAGAAGCGGCAGATACATAGGTCTTTTAACCTAAAAATACATGGTTTGCGAAAATACAGTCACTTAAATGGATAAATTATATCTCCATAAAGTCAGCTAAATTGCATAATACGTTCTCCCGATAAACAAAACATTTTTTTAATCAGATTTCATTAAAACATACAATGCTATAAACAAAGTAGCACAGATTCCCAACTACAGGGTAAAGATTATAAAGCAGTTAACGAAAACAACAAAGACAGATATATTTACAGAAGCATGAAGATGAATAATTCCAGACAGACAAGCAAGAAGACGATGAGGGAGGCGTATCGCTGAGTAATTAGCAGATTTGAACGTATTCATCAGCGCGACAGGAGAACGAAGTCTGGAGGGAGAAATGGGGCAAGAGTAAAACGAAGCTTCGGAGGAGTCAAGAAGGCCAGAAGTCCAGGGGGTTCGCAGAGGAAGTCATCGTGAGCAAGAGCACTTATGACGAACAAGGGTGTTGCATGCCTGAGAAAGCGATACATAGGAGTCACAAGCGTGATACGAGGAAGAAGAATCGTACACTCTAAAAGACATGCCAAACCCTCATGATGTGGTAGGAATATCGAGGTTGGCCCCGGTGGTTGTTAGAAGGCGGGCTCGGCCGAAAATTTAGAGAAGATTGGGTCGTAGCGGTGGTGGAAGGATGCGGGTGTAAAGAGTACATATGTGCGCTGGTCAATGCGATTTCGTGACCGTAAGCCGAGTCGCGGAGCTACACAGGACCGTAATGCGTAATACGGTCTAAGCATTAAACTTACAAGATGAATTAAGGTAGAGACGGGTTGGGGGAGAATAACCTATGAGTTCTTCCTTTTTAACTATCCCGTACATACATGCGGCGAAAAACACCAGAAATTTCACTCTTTTGACACTGTTTTTTGTTGCTCCTCTCTCTATATAGACTATTAATATTAATACCGATGTTACGGCAAAACCAACTTGGAAAATTACAATCTTAACTATTTTTGATATTACCTTCAAAGAACAAACTCTCTAAATAATATTGTGACATAATTAAAACACTTACACGTCTACTTCTCATTGGCAACATTAACTTAATTTAAGGGACGGACTGAACCAATTCAGATATCAAATACTGTGCAGTAAGGTGTCCATAATTAGCATCTGGAATCAAGAAAATAGAGTCTATAAATATTTTGATGTATCAAATGACCAGCATACAATAACTATTTTAATTTTTTATGTATTTGATTCAACTTGACGAACCATTTAAATAAAATTTTAGAGATTTAGGATTACACTTATGGCTCCGCTTGAAGAATATTATGTAATTACACTAACCTTCCTGTAGCTTCTGATGAAATTACATTTATGTAACTAAAAAAACATAAAAGATGTTCAATGACTTCAACATATAACAAATTAAGATTCTTATATTATCAAATTAGATTCAAATTGTTGATAACTTAATAAACAAAGATTAAATATTTATTATCACTGTTGACTATAGTCTGAAAATTATAATTACACCCTTCTTTAATAAAAATATACAGTCACAGCTTAGCTTAACTTCAATAGACAAAAGCAGAATACATTACTAAATGTCTTCTAACCAATAAATTTCTCTAGTGAAAAAGTAGATATAAAACTTAACATAATATATACTTTCCATTAAAAACCAAATATCGCAACAATGCAGAAACAGAAACTGGCACGACTAATTCTACATCATCCAACTTGCGCTCGATGTCAGCCACGTGAACCTCTCTTCGCTCGCAGTCTTTGTTCAACACACATCGAACCTAGACGTGCAGTAGGTTTTCTGCCTACCTTAAATCCATACTTTCTATTACCTCACCTCGCCGAATCCGCATGCGCTTTCGCGCCTCCGAAAAAAGCTCTGTCGTTCCTCAGCAGAGACTCACAGCAACGAACTATCGGGCCATGTCACCGGCTGTCAAGTAGATTACTAATAAATAAAATAAAACCTACCCTCAACACATGGCCATCAGCATGATCAAGAAGCATGATGCCTTCATATCATACACATTCCGCTTTCAAGTTCCGCACATTTCTGTCTTGTCCCCTTGTGATAGAACCAACGGATAGAACTGTAAAGGACAGTGCATGTTCTTCTTTCATTTCATGTTTTTGCGTGTGCTCTAGGTAACCACCAGTGCTAGTAGACGTCGAGTGTGTTACTGCATCTTAAAAGTTAATTATATGAAATTATGGTACGTGCTCTTTCCCCGGAGTCTCCTTATGTGTTTGTCAGCGAATAGCTAAGTTCACTGTACGCATGATGAACTCCCAGCCGCCGCTACAGTCCGCGAAAGAGTTAGCCAGAGACGTGAAATTTTACTCATTAAAAATTACGTTTAATTAACGTATTTGAACAACAATCAAACCTACAAGATTCTATATTAACTGTTATGACTACCGTCGTATCGCACATCCGACTCTCTGGGATAATTAACTTTCTAATCCGTGAAATATAATTCTAGTATATCTTAGTTTCTATCATTATTATTGCTTTTTGATATACTGGGTTTTATGGTGCTAAGTGCTAAAACAAATTGCTCTAACACAGCTAGAGCTCTTCATGCTCACACTACGAAGAACATGCTCATTGACGTTGAGAGATTACTGATCAAGATGATATTCATCAAATTTTAGATCGCTTGCGTAATATGTCCGTACCGGATGGTTAGCATTAGTAATTATATCTATATGTGTAAGACCTTGTTTAATGGCCTACTAATACCAAACTTTGGTCAATATTTACGAGTAGTATCAGATAGTGCACAGTTCTAACGTTATGACCATATATGAAATATAATGAAATTTTTTCCGACCAGATGTGAAAGCATTTGTCGCATTCACAAGCGAGTGAACATGAGTGATCAGTTTGTACTGAAAGAGATACTAATTACGGCCCCGATCAGTCTGACACAGGACCACACTGATTGGTATAAAAAAACTAGGTAATGTAGCATTTTTGCTGTGGCGCTCTTGTGAAACCGAAAATCCTTATTAAAGACTTCCAGCCATGTCGCTATGAGGGATGTATAAGGAGCATTTCATCTTCTCTCACCCTGTCTTCGCATATCACTACCAAAGCAAAAATGAGGACAATAATGCTAGCTCCTAGCCTTAGTTGGCAGTTTCTTGGTCACATAAATGGGACACAAATTATTTAGGTGTTGAATATTAAAAATCTTTTAGTCTGGAACAAAAAACTAAAGATGAGTGTATGATACCAGCCAATCACTATTATCTGAGCAATCAAAGAGTTGTCACTATAACGAGCTAATTAGAAGGGATTTTATGCGCTAACCTAAGGTGCTGAATATGTGGACTTATATATTAATGCGTTTTTATGTATATGGTTCTTCATCTCAGGATCTTTTTCAATCCAAAAAATAACAATAGACCAACTGCGATTGTGCTGATGCGCACGATATAACCAGTAGCCACCCAAGTTTCTTGAAATTAATTAATATAAATGCCTACCATATATGGTTGCTATTCATCACTCGTGACAGTCCTATCTTATATGAAACACGTAAATTCCCATTTGGACAACCATGTGTACATGGCTGCACTATATCGACAACGCTACATTGTCACGGTTGAAAGGTTCTACAGGTAAGTCACGCATCTACAAACAATCACACTGAATCCTGCTACGCATATCCGGTACTGAGAAGCCCGCACGAGACTAAAGTTGTGTCTATTACTGAATGCCTACGATCAGTTAAACGGACGGAGAATATCTGTCTTCTTGAAGAGAAATAAAACCTATGGCTGGAAACTAATAGTAATAAGCAGGATACCTCAGGGTGTTTCTTGTCATCGCGAGGACAACTTAAACGCTTAGTAACTTGCAACAGACACTTTATGATTTGATAGAGTTCGTCTACACCATGGAGGTTCGTGTATGCATCTCCAGTTTATAGCCAACCTTATATATGAGTAACTGGCAGTGTTTTAATCTTTGACGATTACACCTGAATTAATACTCGTCTCTCCCTACACTTATTTAGCAATTACGTACGTTGAAAACTCTATGTATAATATAGATAATGCAAGGTAAATGGAATGAGCTACTGCCCAGCTGTACGCTAAATTCCATAAAACAGAAATTACTAGTTTACATAGGGGATATACAATTTAAATCTTGAATTTTCTCAAAGATAACTAGATTTTCACTAGTTCGATCAATGCATCGCCCAAACAGCCTAAGCCTTGACATATCAATATCATTACAAGGAATTGAGATACTTCATTGGTACACATCATTGCGCCCGCACACTCCTGTAATTGCACATGCTCATGGTACTTAGATCACACTCATTCCCTGAGATGATTTATCCTCACTTTACTCACCTTTTCACCGTAATAAGGGTTCCCTCCTATATATTTAGCGGTTAATTATCACACAATCTACAATACTTTCTTTTTTGAATTCTGTCATTGGGTTGATGAAAATTAGTTAGTTTGTGCGCGGTATCTATACGTTGAGATTAGAGAACATAGATATTAGCAAGATGCAATTCAATCAGCCGACATAATGCTAGTTCCTGCAACAACAATTAGAACCGCGAGAAATTCTGACTGCTAAGCGTTATCAGTGTCCCAAGCAAGAAACTCATATGTTCTCTTTAGACATTAATAGACCTGTTCGCAGAGGAGGACCAGAGCTCCAGAATTGTAATACACAGTTTCCAAGAAAATCTCATTCGTGTGAGAAATATAATCTGCCTTTAGATCTGAGAAAAGACGGAAATGTGGAATATGGCTAAAGTCGTTCAGTATACCTCCCCCTTGTCTAGATTGGCCGTAGAAATTGTATCTCATATTGACGGAACAATAGCTCGCGAGCGTGTGCGGTATGTTAGGGTGGGTCGTCTAGAAGAGTCAATTCTGACGCACGCTCATCACTTAACTAGTCAATCAACTCA
Organism: Sesamum angolense; assembly: GCA_034509725.1. Classification (NCBI taxonomy): domain Eukaryota; kingdom Viridiplantae; phylum Streptophyta; class Magnoliopsida; order Lamiales; family Pedaliaceae; genus Sesamum; species Sesamum angolense. The sequence goes on along the minus strand of JACGWL010000007.1, from coordinate 8,422,502 downwards.
ACCTTAAGTACGTTGAGGAAGGATATTGAGGGTTAAATCTTCTGCTGATTTTTGGAATTGCAGATTCGCTCACTATTGAATAAGGTTTACCTTTAAACGTCACATGACAATGATTAAATATAGAAATCTGCATTCTTGAGGTTGCATAGTATCAGTATGGTTCGCGAACACTCAGAAAAGAGAGAATTTATGATGCACGTATAGTTTATATCACTCCATACTCTACTTTCTTACAGGTCTAATAGACGTTGTAGATAAATAAAAGTGATAACCACATCCTGGAGGCCCTCCAGTGCTAACCGCATGAGAATCATTGCAGGCGTTTCTGCATAACTGGTTCGGAAATAGTAACAAAGAAGCGCAGGGCAATAGCTATCCTTAGACGATTCATCCGAATCTGAAAAATACTAAGACGAAATTTTAGTCCTTCCTAGAGGAATCTGCTGAACCAACAGGGCACATAAACCTGATTTGCATGTCATCAGATATGATACATAATCAATCATCACGGCATTCTCATACACACATGATGGGATTTTTGTACTACAGAATCATTGTGCATTGTAGAGAGTATTTATATCTGATTTTTTTTTGTTCATGCAACCGGTACATTGAAACTACGAATCTCCTTAAAAGATGATGCTGCTGCATGTTTTTCATTGGGACATCTAAAATAAGATAGTTTTTCGTTTTTAGTGTGCATTAGAACACCAAATAGCAATTGCTTATATGATTGAAACACCTAAAATTACGATCCTACCTTAAAACTTAAAACACTCAAAGACTCGTAGGAATGTACAAAGGTGTAAGTAAGGCAATTCTCTCCAAAATACGCCGAAGGAGAAGAAAGAAGACCTAAAACACTTAGCATAAGAACAGATAAGCCTTTGACAATTATTTTTTTGACAAACTGTAAGAGAGTAAACAAGCAGAATTAACAAAAAGACTAACTTGACAAACTCTTATACCATTCCCAACTGGTTCTTCAAGTCAAAAAAAATCTATCCTATTGAGTATTTGTATTGCACGAGGATGCAGTTGATGTATTACTTCATATGTATTTGTGAAAAAGATAAGACAGAAATTGAGCAACTACTCACCCAGCAAAAGTGCAAACGTTATTTCGAGAACCAACAATGTTTCTTGCAGTTATTTTAACTGAGAAAGAAATATGCAGTGAACATTGTACCAATAAAGATACCAAACATTTTCCGAAGTTTGTGAGTTCAATTACTGAAAGTTATTTGTCCAGATAATTCATCAATACACATCCTTGATTCATTTCCCTATCGAGCTAAAAAGCAAGTTGGGATCCAGAATCGTCTAAACAAATCCTACAAGCCCAAAATCCAATTATCACATTACCGTCTGAGTTGCCTCCTAGCCAGAGCAGGTGTCTTTTTTGGTATGTAAACCTTATAGCTCACCTGGTAAAGATTCAAATGATATTATATCAAAAGCAATAAAAAAGAAATATGTAACATCTCATGAACCATGCATAATTTTGACAAGAATCATGAACACTTCCAGAATCAAGCTACAGGTGAGCTCTTACCTGTACCATCTCACCTCCCCTCATCACTGACATCGTTTTCTGCTCAAATTGAGAACCATCCTTAGCTTCATCTTTTTTATCTTCTAAGCTACGCACTCCAGATATTTGCCCCTCAAAAGATGCTCGTTCTTCATTAGACGAACTGCAGGCATTAATAGTTCCCGCTCCTGGCCTAGTCTCACTTCTTGGTAAGGCTTTTGCCAAAACAGCATGCGAAGTGGTGCATTTTTCCTCTTCTGACCCTTCTAAAATTGCTATCTTATCAGCTGGATGTGCAATAGTCTGTTTGGTGATTCCAGGGTTCTCAATGTATTCCTCATCTGGCAGTTTCTTAACCTCCAAGAGAGGAAAATCTCTTTTCAATAAGGGCCCACTTGTCTGGTTAATTTCTTGAGGATTAGAGTCACCCTGCTTGATTGATTTGTTCGGAACATTATCAACCCTTACAGTGGATGACCCATTCACATCACTCTCATTATTTATTCTAAGACTAGGACTCCTCGGACCGGAGTTGGTCCCCCTCGGAATTTCCTCAAATTTTCCAGAGCTTTCTGCCTCAAAATTGACTCCAGATCACCCCCACCTAAAGCAGCAACAGGAGCAGACTCATCAATCTCTTTAGCCTTCAAATTCTTCATATGAGCTTCGTCCAACTGAAGATTACAAGCATTGTCTTTATCACCTTCATCAATTCCAGATATTCTCAGTTCAGTTACATTGTCATCAAGGTCATTTTCCACACAAATCCTCTTATTTGATGCACCATAAGACTGGCTATCTGACTCCATCTTACTTCCTCCTTCATTGCTGTCCAGACTTTTGGGAGACGGGTAATCATCATGGTCGTACACAATCTCTTCTTTATGGGGGTCCTTCTCCCACGTGTCTTCCCCTTCATCATGGGGTTGATCAGCAACGGTAATAACTGATCTCAGCCGTCTAGAATTACTCACAGGAGCCAATGCCACATCACTGTGACTGACAGGAGCCAATGCCCATCACTATGACTGACACTAAAACTGTGATCACTATTCCTACGATAAGAAGAACAACTTGGAGATCTTAATTTCCGCTTTTTCCGAGGCTTGTAAGATTCCCTGCCTCTCAGCCTCTCTGTTTCATCATTAAGAATTTCTTTCTTCCTTCTACGCTTATGATCAGCACTACTGGTGCTACTACTACTTTGGCATGTGGAGCAGCTCTGTGAATCAGAGCTTGAAGAGCTGCTCAAATGTCTTTTGGACTTCTTCTTTGAAGATTTCTTTCTTGGCTTAACAACACTATCTCTACCCAATGTTTTCCTTTTTCTGACAGTGTGTGCATCTGCGTCCACGTTGGGGCTAGCAGATCTCTTTCGAGCCCGTTTAGTTTTACTCTTTAAACCAACTCTTGATCGTCTAGGCCTCCTATGCTTATAACCACTGTCATAAGTAGACAAGGAATCAGAATCTGACCTCATAGACTGATCATCAGAATCAGATGACACTGAGTTGTCACGACGAAGTTTCTTATTTCTATTTCTTCTTCTCCTATGATTAGATTTTGAAGTGGAGGACGAAGTATGTTCTGCACTTAATGAATCATCATCAGAGTGCGACGAAACTGAATCATTCACGCGGCGACGCTTCTTGGATTCCTTTCTCCGATTCTTCTTTTTCTGCAAAAGCTAACCATAATATACAACACACCCAGAGACAGGGAGAATTACTTCATACCTAATGTCCTAGAAATCAGATTCAGGCAAATCCGTGCGAAGAAAAGTACAATGTACTACTTTTTTTCCCGAACAAAATGACATTACCTGGGTTTAACACAATTACTTGCTTAAATTCGATCTTTAAAATGGGTTTTTCACCAGTTTAATTGTTAAGCCAAGTAAAAAGGCACACCGAAGAGATAAGAACCAATCGCAAATATCCCACATCAAAACTCATAAATTTACAATTCAAAATCAACTCTTTAGAGCAGATACAAATTATACGATTACTGCAGACACCTACATACAGATTGGCATTAAATCAAAAAAGTAAAACCATACAGTAATGGAGGAAAAAAAAAGAACCTGAGAGGAAATCTTGTCGCGCTTCTTCTTCGACGATTTTCTCTTGGAAGAAGAACCAGTTCTTCCCATTGTCTTGGGTACTTTTCCTTTTATATCAATTCCTGCCCTTCCCTGTTTCTCCTTCTACCTGTAAAAAAATCAACGAAAAGAAAAGAAAACGAACAGAGAAATGAGTTTATACCAATAAATAAGAAGTAGGAATTGGAAATCATGGGACAAGAGAGCAAAGTTGGAACGACTGCGGGCGCCGTTTTTCTCAATCTGTTTCTGTACTCTCCAAATCCAAACAAAGTACTCTGAACTCTTAAATCGTTTGCAAGTAAATAAGTCGCGTTTCAAGTGCCACGTTTTCGTCCGTCTACCATACATGTAGACCTCTACTATATGTCTTTTAACTTCTAAACTACACCACTTATTCATTTTTAACCCCTAAATTGTTGCAGGTTACAATTTTGATCCTCCAATTCATAATTTTTTTTTTTATCATCTATCCATCAATTCTAATGAAAATGACTCGTGTGACACGTACATGAGGTTTAAATAAGGTAATTCATGTCAAGTTATTAAAATTTACAATTAATTTGTCTCTCCTTTGGAGTTAATGTCTTTATAATTGGATCAAAAATTTCTAATTTAGATAGCAAAATTGAGACCTCATGATGTTAGATGTCATGGGTTCGAACCCTACTTTATGCGTGTAATGTTGTTTCTATTGAGTAGTAGGTGATGTTTCTACTATAAGTCTGTAATAGTAGGCGTTAGATTTAATTTAGTGTATTTTTATATTATTGATCATAATATGACTGTTGTAATAATTTGATAGATATTGATATCCGACAGAAATAATTATAATTAATTTATTTCAATTAATGATAATTTATTGTTCTTCCTTAAAAAAAATCGAATCAAAAATCAAATTGATTAAACTATCGGATATTAAATCATGAAAAATTCTTATTCGAATTTAATTTAATCAAATCAATCTAAATATAGAATAAGTGTCATACACTTATTATATAATTTATTATTTTTCTTTAATTATATAATAATATATTATAATTAATTTAAATTTAACTGAATTAAAATCAGACTAGAATTTTCCATCCAATCCATCGGATTGGATTAAAAATATTAATTGACTACCATCAGAATTCGGAAAAAAAGCAAGCTGGAAGAACTTACCATGTTCAAATGAAAGTGTGAGAAAACCATTACAAAGTTGGAGGTAAGCATGCATCGCAGATTCCGACTACAATCCCTGCAAATCCATAGTTTATTGTCTTTGCATTCCTCAGATCACACACCATTGATTTCACGGAAATTTCTTGTATTTTCTGTCCCAATTCAGCACTATCATCAGATTAATCCAAGTAATTGCACTAACGATCACAAACCCACTAACCAATTACTGCAAAACGCGCCTGGAAATACCTCCACTGATTATGAAGCGCTTACAATTCAAACCCTCTTAAAGATTCATTGTCAGGAGCCTATTGAAGGAATTTGGCAGCGGCTCGAGGAATGCAATCTCTCGTTGTCAGAAGACTTGATTCTCAATGTGCTCAAACGGCACCGATCGGACTGGAAACCAGCTTACGCATTTTTCAGCTGGGTTTGCAGAACCAAGAATTCAATTGTTTTTTTGCCGGGTACTACCATCTACAATGAAATTCTTGATATTCTTGGGCGAATGAAAAGGTTTAAGGAATTCCTGCAAGTGCTCGACAAAATGTCGAGGAGAAAAAATTTGATAAACGAGCGCACTTATGGCATTGTGGTAAGCAGATTTGCGGCGGCGCATAAAGTTGATGAAGCAATTGAGTTTTTCAACAAGATGGAAGATTTGGGACTTGAACGCAACTTGGTTGCATTTCAAACGCTTTTGTTGGCGCTTTGCCGGTATAAGCACGTGGAGGAAGCCGAGTACTTGTTCCGCAATAAGAAAAGTGAGTTTAGGGATGATGTGAAGACGTGGAATATCATTCTTAACGGATGGTGTGTGTTGCGTAGTTTACCTGATGCCAAGAGGTTCTGGAAGGATATCATTGCATCAGAGTGCAAGCCGGATAAATTTACCTATGGGATTTTCATTAACTCGTTGAGCAAGTCTGGGAAAATCAGTACTGCAGTGAAGCTGCTGAGGACAATGTGGGTGAAAGGTTGCACGCCAGATGTGGCTATTTGCAATACCGTCATTGATGGATTGTGTTTCAAGAAGAGGATTCCTGAGGCTCTTCAAATTTTCAGTGAGATGAATAGGGGAGATTGTTCGCCAAATGTTGCTACTTATAATTCGCTTATTAAGCATTTGTGTAAGATTCGGAGGATGGATAAAGTTTATGAGCTCTTGCATGAGATGGAAGAGAAGGGAGAGAGTTGTGCCCCCAATCACTTAACCTATGGTTATTTGTTGAAGGCTGCTAAGAAGCCTGAAGAAGTTGAAGGGATCTTGGAGAGGATGGAGAAGAGTGGATGTAAGCTGCAAGCGGACACTTACAACTTGGTGTTGAGGTTATACATGGAATGGGGAGATGAAGGAAGGTTGAAATATACTTGGAATGAGATGGAGAGGAGTGGATTGGGACCTGATCAACGGTCTTACACTATCGTCATTCATGGCCTTTATGATCAAGGAAAGATAGAGTATGCATTGGAGTACTTTGCGGAGATGATGTTGAAGGGAATGGTGCCAGAGTCCAGGACCAAGTTATTGGTGGATGAAATGAACTTCAAGTTGAAGGATTCAGAACGGTTCAGAGCAATGGGATTGAAGAATTGGCAGCAAGCCAAGAAAAATAGATAGCTCATTTGCATCCATTTCATATTTTATTCTCAATTCATAAATCAACAGCAGCTGGCCCTCTTATTCCTTTGGGGAGAAAGAAAAAGAACAATATAGAGAAGATGATCCAATGATTATTTGCCAAGGAAACCAAGGGATTCCCGGTTCGCACTACACATGCAGAGGGCATGAGATGCTGCAATCCTTGAACTTGCATATACTCTTCGAAAGCTGCTAAGAAGTCTTGGCAAGTTGACGGAATCTTCAAGAACTGAGCAGAGCAAATTTGGAGGACTCATAACATGATTTGAGTTCATGGCACGAAGTTATCAGCCGAGGGAGTGAATTATTCTTCATAACCTTGCTGTACTTTGAAATTACCATTACAGTTTATACAGCAACCTTTCGGTTCAATTTTGTACTTAAAAAATTTGTAATTCAAGTACGATTTTTCTCTTTATCCTCACTATTTCACTTCTCTATGGACATGCTATTTTATACCATCAGATTCTGATAGTTGATTTAGAGTTGCAACTGGCAAGTAACTTTCTTCTTGCATTTTCAGTAGAGCTTCAGGTTTAGCTCTGCAATCAGGGCAGCTGAGACCATAATCTATGTAAACTTAAGAGGCCTAACTTATGACAAAAATTTATTCTATGGTTTAGACTGAAAAGATTCATGAGAGGAAAAACAAAAGGCTTAGATCTACGATTTTGGTCTTCTGTTGAAGTTACAGGGTTAGCAGTTGCTGTGTTGTTCGGCCAAACCCACCCCGTTGTTGTTCTTACAATTTTCTTGGACTCGAGAATTGCTAAAGATTGTATGTGTGTGTACACGACTCATTTTGAACTCATTTAACTGGGCCTGCTTCTGGTTCAACCGAAGTTTGGCCCGACCCACTCCTCCCATTTGCGAGTCATACACTTCATCAGCGATCAAGATTTTTTTTTATATACACCTAATACAAAAACATCACATATCAAGAATTAAGTTATATTAGCACCGACATGCACTTTATATTAATTTTACACGGTTCACACTCTTTAATATTTTCGGCACATAAATAAATATCACATTGTGAGAAATTATATTTTATTAAAACAACATGATTCATAACTTCAATATTTTCACACTCAATACATTAAAGAAAAAAGGGGGAAAAAATCCAAAAATCAATGCTTCAATCATGCATGTGCTCCTAAGTCAATTCTATAGGGTCATTCAGTTGTCCTTTCGCCGTGACAAGTCTTGGCAGGGCCACCACACACACAATAGCAATTGGCATGCCGATGGCGCCACACCTCTCGGATCACGACAAACACATACACATGATATACAAATATGTGTGTAGGTAGGTACGTAGGTGTATGAAGCTGAAATGAGGGGAAACAGATACAGACATACAGTAGTTGTTACTTGTCCGAAAGTCGTGAGTCCTCCATCCGTATGATGATATGAAGACAAGTTCCAAATCCAAGCTTTTGGTGCTCAACACTTTTGATATATGTACAAGAGGCGTATACAAAAATAAGCAAAAGGGGATGGGCGTCCCTTTTTGCGTATCTGCAAACACCTTTTTCATCATTATCAAATTCCAATATACTTGCACCATTTTGGAACTTGGCATGCCTCTTTATGTCCCTGCATTTCATACCCACCCTCCACCCCAACCTAAACTACTGTGTGTGAAAATATCTTTTTTAAGGGTAAATTACAATGACACGTAAGGAGAATTTGCATAATTACGAATATTCACTCGTTGTTTTGAAAAATTACTAATAACTCCTTTGATTTTAACGGTTGTCTAACACTTAGTCCAATCCGTGGTGAACTGACCAAAATGCCTTTGTTGATTAAAAATTATAATTTTATTTATTTTTTTAATTTTTTTGTGTACTAAGTGGAGCCCAAGTTTGACAATTTATTTTTACATTTGAAAAAGAGTTTTATGGTACTGGAATATATAAATGATATGAATTTTATTATATAATTAGCATATATACATTCACATTAAATTTAATGCGTTACATGTAATTACTTTAACAAGCGAGTCCACAATTATTTTTCGTGTATATATAAATATTTCCTTGTGAGTAACATTTGTAATAACATTCTACTCACAGCATAGGTTCTTATTTTCTTAATAACAATTTTTTTCAATGATTGAATAATAAAACCACACTACTAACTTCAAACAATTACTATTACATAAAGGATTTCCATTTAAGTTTTATTTTTTTCGGCCATCTTATTTATTTAATTTTGTCATAAACTACTTAAAATAAAAACTGAAGTCGTTTTTAACGAATATTTAAAATTTTACATTTAGTCATTTTTCTCATTATCAGGGAGCTAGTAGCTACTTGAAGCACTCAATCAATTACAAGTTGCAAAATTTCGATTCGGCATTTGTTGTTCCTACTTCAATGAATCTTGATCAGCAACATCAAATGCTCAAACCTGACAATTGAATGTCTGAACAGCCTATATATTGAATTTCTGTTATGGTATTAAAAAATTATGATGCAAAGTATGTTATTACTATGGCCCCATGCATATTAAATAAAAATGAGAGATTTCGTCTCTTATCCTTATCTCATCTATAAAATTATTACTTCGTTTAAAAAAAAAGGGACATCTGTGGAAAAATGTTGGATGTCTGTGGCGCCATGCACTGCATCCATCAATCATTACAATGTAATATCATGGACTTTGGTCTCTTGAGAGAAGAATGGTGAACATGTTTGTAAGATGGGGTCTGTCCAAACAATACAAGGACCATAATTAGGACATTAGGAGTACAGTGAGAGCATCTGTAGGCAGATTTTAAGCCACTTTATTGCCGGAATGTTGAACAAGAGAAAGAACGAATTATCCTACTACTTCTTCATGAGTGAACCATCTACATTTTGATGGTGGATTGATTTTTAAGTCACATTTTTAGTTATATTATGTATATATACGTGTCGTATTATTTATATACAGAAAAAAAACTGTACTCGTACTAATTCATATAAGTAACTAATTGTTTTCAAGTTATTATTTCAGCTCTTTAATCAAATGAAAAATTTTTCGATGCGGATAAATCTTTGCTGTGCAAAAAAATTAAACTTTTGTTAGATGGAAGCAAACATTAAAGATGATAAATGTAAATTTTTAAATTAAATGAAATTTACATATAATTATATTTAATTTAGAAGATGAGATTGTAATTTATTCTAAAAAAGAGTCTGAATTGTATTTTTATGTAGATTGGTTGAGCCGAGTGGATCCATACATTTGAATTGAATTACTTGACATGAGGCATGATGGAATGGCACCACATGTATCATAACTCTATTAATTAACTACTTTTATTGGAAGTATAATATAATATACTAATTTTAAAATATATACTATTATTCTTTCACATAAAAGAAAAAATCATCATAAATCTCAATACTTCAATTGTTAAATATAATAAATACTAGGGTAAATTACATCTACCTCCCCTGAGGTTTAACATAATTACAAATACCTCTCGTTGTTTGAAAAATTACAAATACCCCCCTAATGTTTGATAAAATTATGTAATCCTTGGATGGAGGCATAGAAATGTCAACTTTGCCCTTACAGTATTTTTTTATTTTTTTTTAAAAAATTAAAATCTTATAAAAATATTGAATGGGATGGATGAAAAAAATTTAAAAATTATAAAAAAAATTATCGCCTTAGTCGATAAAAAAAAATATTTTTTTAAAAAATAAATAAAATTATAAATTTTAATTCATAAGGGTATTTTGGTCAGTTCACTATAAAAAATGCATAGATTGGGGTAATTGTTAGACGGTCGTTAAATTTAGGGGGTATTTGTAATTTTTCAAACAACGAGGGGTATTTGTAATTATGCCAAACCTCAGGGGAGGTAGATGTAATTTACCCTAAATACTATGATATTTTGAAATTTGAAAAGAGGGGCATTTGCGGTTGTTTCGAGTAAGCGACACTCCTCCACTTAAAGTTGAAAATAATATTTTTTTTATTTATATCTCTTATTATTTAATTGTTTAAATCAAAATCAAAAGTTATAAGCAGTTTCGTACCGACTCCAATCCTTCTTCACTTTTCACTTAATTAACTTTTAAACACTCTCAAATTTCACTAAGCGCTGCTTACTTTCTTGGCAACTTACTTTTTATCATAAAAGCGAAAGCTATTGCAACACGAAAGGGAAGTAAGAAAAACCAACAAGAAGAAGAAGAAGAAGAACAACAACAAGAAGCCATGAAATGAAATGATGGTGTTGGGTTATGGAGGGGAAGGTAAGCGCACCAAAATTCCACCTGACATGGGGAGCTTTAGACGACTGGACCACAACCGACAGTGATGTAATATTAATGTTCCGGCGAAGAGGGGGGGGACCAACCTGTGATGGAGCTACTTGTAATTACGCACCCGAAAATATGTTGATGTTGGCTACGACACCAAAATTAAACACCAACAAATGTACAATGTTACAGGCCGGTCTTAATTCATTTGTCCGCTAGCTTCCCAAATTATCAACATCAGGCCGACGCCTCAGTTTCAACCAAATTTCCGATCAACCCATGTGACATTTTCACAATGTATTCTTGTTTGTCTGCCCGGAGAATCTATTTAATGCCCTCTTTCCTCCGGCCAAATTTCACCTCCCTTTCAACTATCCGATTTGTCTCATTCTCTTCTTCTTTACCTAGGAAAAACAATTACATATGATATATTCATCGTGTTATAATATAATACATTATTAAAAGAATCAGTAATTCAATGCATAAGCAAAGGAGAAACACACGAAACGTAATCGAATTGATTTATAAATTTATAACTCGATTATGAATAAACTATCGTATTAAAGGATCGGGTAGGAAAACCACCACCCTAGCAACCTGCGACGGTCGGTGCCTCCCAAGATCCGCTTCCAACCAGAGTGACGCGCAAGACAAGAAATCGGGGCAAAATGATACGAACATAATCAATCATGGATAGCTGCCCGAAAGACAGAGGACAACGACGCATAACCGGCGCTTGCAGATGTTTAATCAATTAAGCTGTACGGAAACAAGCCGCCATTAATGGGGATGGCAATACAAAACAAATGCACCACAGCCAAAAATGTGTACAAATGTTAAAACAGCACGTGTGTCTCAGATAAGTACATGGGCACATTAAAAGACACCAACAGCTATATTCCTACACTTACCAAAAAAGGTTTACCTAATTAAACTGAAAATTATGGTTGAGAATTACAACTGCCGGAACACATTTTCTTGATCGATATCTTGTCCTAATATGCTTTGTGCAAGAGCATTGTGATGGGCTAAGGTTACATTACACAACATTCTAACATGCCATCACCCTATTCAAGAATTGGGATTGCCCAATCAATTTTTTTTTAGTGACCAATTAATTATATCATACTATACAATTAAATAAATCAAAGATAATAAATAGTAAAATTGTTTATAAGTAATTGGACACATATGAATGTATTTGAATAAAAATACTTACTACACTAAAAATTTTATGGTTGTAATATTACAATTGAGGTAAGGCGTTGTTGGCTTTTCTCATTAATTGCTTCCGAGTAACCCTTGTGTTTTTACTACACCGCCATCTCCTCCTCAACCCACCGCCCCGACAACCCACGATGATAGTCGGAGAAATAAGTTGGTGATCGTGATGGACGTGTTTGTTAGTGAAAAAAATAGGGTTTTCTTTCTTGCTTGTATTGTTATTTAATTTTGTTTCCCTTATTTTAGTGATCCCTTGAAAAACAATTTTATCTTCTTCTACACGAAAGATTTGTTACTCCAACTGGCACAAACAATTTGATGGAATTGAGATATGATAAGGTGTTCGTTTAGATAGGAATATTATTACACTAAATTAAATATTATCAATTTTTTATCACCCTAAGTAGAGTATTATAGACATTTTGGGATGAATCTAATGAAATATATATTAAAGAAACTATTTAAGGATCGAGAATTATTGAGCGATTTTCAGTCTGAAAGTCGAAGTTGCTTCAGATAAATATGTCTATTTATTTTTATTTGCAATTTTTAAAATTTACGAGACTAAAATATTAAACACAAATACTATCACATCTAAACCCACGCTCCACACAGCCCTATTCAATTTTATCAAAGTGTTGGAGGAACAAACATACATAAAACATCATTTGTATGAAGTTAAATAATAACATGAAATAAATATATATTTAATTAGTGCTAGGTAAATAAATATAATAGATAATATTACACAAAAATATAAGTAGCATACACACATCTTATTGGCGTATCTTGTAGAAATTTTATTGTATTAACCATTGGTAAAAATATAAAAATATTGAAATAATATAGACTATATAAATGTTTTGTCCATGAAAATATTTAAACTCAATTGTCGCATTCATACATGTGATAATGCAATATGTAATTAATTTTAAATAAATTAATTCCTCAATTTTAGTTAAAAAAATATTAGATGATAAGACGAATTATTTTAAACAAAAAAAGAAATAAAAAGATGGGACTACCAATAGCAATTAATTAGCATAACATGGGGTTCACAACAAGAGATTAGGTCTAATAGTACGACTTCGATGCGTAAAAGTACAACATTCCAAAGCATAGCTAAATGATCAAACACGATCACACCTAAACTATCCGCAGACTAAAGCAAAATAATTAACAGAACTTTCTCCACTAGTAACCCCACATGCAATCGAGCTCGCTCGAGCCCATTTTCTGATTCTCCGGCACAGGCCAATGGCTAGCAGACCCGTAACCGGATTGATCAGCGCCGCCGTGCATGGCTGGAGGAGCCGCCGCAGAGAAAAAGAAAGGCAACTGGAGGTTCTCCTGGAGTGACCTCAGGCTCGGAAATGCCGAGACCCCAAAGCTGTGCCTCGGGAAACGGGGAGCAGAAGATGATGATGACGACGGATCATGGAGAACTGCATTCAGATACGGCGGCGGCGGCGGGAGCTCGAAGAGGGTGTTGTGGTTGAAACTTGGGGCTGCAGTCGTGGAGAAACAGGGCACGTGCTCCTTGGCGTTAGCGACGCCACCGTCGTAGGAGCAGCTCTCGCGGTCAGTGGAGGCGGTGGAAGGCTCCAGAAGTGCCGGCAAGGAAACAGATGACGGGGAACTGACCTCAGGATTGGTGTTGATGCCCCCGGGGGGCCTCTTCTTGCCACCGCCTGAGGCGGAGGAACTGCCAGCGCCACTCTTCTGAAACACACGGGAAATCACCCACTCGCCCTGGAGCATTCAAGACAGAAATATGTACAGAATTTGCGAATGTCAAGTTCGATCAGAGGTAACATCATGGGAATTACCTTGTACAGAACACCAAGTAATCAACTTCTTCAGAAGAAGTTCATGACCAAAAACATAAAGCAATGACAAGATGCGATTGACATGGCAACATCATCAGACTCGTCCCATCGAAGACTAGTAGATGGATTAGTTCCCGTCTTTAGTTCATGCTAGTTAAAGTTTTGAATCGTAGAGTCAATGATAATTGGACAACATTGATCATGTCAGATTAGCAAACGCATAAGGATCTTTGAGATAACCCATGCTCATAAAATGGATCTAAGAGATGTAAATTTCAAGAAATCTGGGAGAGAGAGTCTGGTTGTTGTCACTTCGTTTTCACAATGCAATATGTACTGGCATCAGGGTACCATGCAAATGAATGAGAATTGTACTGGCTTCCGGGCATGACATGTGCCGGAGCAGATTCTCAGCGTCTCTGCAAACGAAATGATGCCTAAAAACTTCCTCCAGAAGTTCAATTATGCACTATTACATCAACCAATGATTTACACACGACAGGCGAACAGGAGATGTGAGAAAGCATATGCCAACATATCAACTACGGACAACGTTTTCACCGTAAAAAGGAATCCATGATTACAACTTCGACAAGGAAATGAAAGAGGGTACCTTGGAATTTCTGGACAAGTAGTGATAAGCGAACTTCCCTTCAAGGCGATACTCGTGCATGACCCAGTTGCTCTTCTCTCCTTTCGGAGCCCTTCCCCGGTAGAAAACTAGGGTTTTCTTCATCCCCACCAATGCGCAAGTCTTTGAGCTGTAAATTTCCCGGTCTTTCCCCGTAGCCTTCCAGTATCCCGCTTCTGTAGCCCGGTTGGTTCTTAACCCGGTTGGGTATTTCCTGTCACGCAGGCTGAAAAAGTACCACTCTTTCTCCCCCATCTTTGCTTTGCCTGGACAGGAAAACGTTGGACAACTATATATATGCAAGAAAATTAAAGAAATTGCAACTAAACTACGATCATTTGAGTCACATCCAGAAACAGTTGCACGGATTTAGAGTCTGAGAAGTTACCTGGAAGATGCCAGGGCTCGCACTTGTTGAGATCAACCTCAGCAATTGCTCTACTGGTGAAGTTGCAGTCAAGAACCTTCTTCAGGAGGTAGTAAGTGATGAGTTCTTCATCAGTGGGGTGGAATCTGAACCCAGGAGGCAAAGCTTCATGCCTTTCGTTGTAGCACTGATAGTTCTCCATTCCAGCCAAATCAACAAATCAATCGCAGAAATCAAACTTCCCTGAAGGACTTCCAAGAAAATTAACAAAACCAAAACGACAACCCCGAAGGCAAACAAACACGGCTTCTACCTACAGAAGTGAGAGAGAAAAATTAACCATGCTGACGATTTATATAGTAACTATGATCAGGAAGAAAAATAAAAAAAAAGGGTAAATCGTGGGGGTGGAGTGTTGTAGAGGGGGCTGTGTTCATGGGGATTTGATGAATCGGAGTGGCAGGAGAAAAGGCTAAATAATATTAAGGTATGATACGGCTAAAAAAATAAAAAGAAAAAGATCTGCACTTCTGTGACCTCTGATCTCTCTGCATTCTGCTGCGCCCCTTATCATATCCATAAGGCTAGATAGTAGGGAGGGGGGGGATTAGGGGTGATGACAATGTATGTATATGCGTAGGTATATTGAAGAAGAGGGGAGAGGTATTGGTATTTGTTTGAGTATGCGTGCGTGCGTGAGGAAGTGTGCAGGTATTCCTATGTCAGTGAAGAAAATGAAAGGGAAGGAACAGAAAGTAGTTTAAAGAGAGAGGCCCTTTTGGGAGAAAAAGAGAGAGATATGATGAATTCACCATGGATCGATAAAGCTGATTCATATCTCATCTGTCAGCACAGTACAAGATTAAATAATAATCGTGTGGACAGAGACAAGGTAAATCCATGTCTTTATTTTTCCTCCACCCCCTCCCCTCTCCTCCCACCCCTCCGCCTTCTGTAGATTCACTTGTCATCACATGCTCTGTGTTTTTGTGTTTCTTTTTTATCTATCTTACATTATATCTATCATTGCTCATAACTTTTTGTTAGTATTCCTATAAAATTCATCCGCATAATTATCATTCCTTTTTCTGAAATTTAGTATAGTATATATTTTTTTTTTACTTTAAAAAATTATATATAATATTTTTTATATTGTGCTTTCGTTTAATATTAATTAAAATTTACTAACCAACAAAAATTATATTAAGAAATAACTAAACGGACACATTATACTTACTGTACAATTGATTTAATTTTATTAAATTTGATTTGGATAAACAAAACTTTGATATTTATTGGGTGTTTGCAGGTTACTGTATATTAGTAAAATAATTTCTAAATAAAATTATAAATTTCTTATAGTAAAAATTGAGAGAATTTAAAAATAAAAAAAAATGGAGTGCTTGAAAATAATTTAATCCCAGAAATTGCCAAGAAGTTAATTATTTGATTTAAGCAAATTTAAACATGAAATTTGTAAATAAAAAAAATGCTTTTTTCACTTTATTTTCAATAAAAGCACTGAAACATCCGATACATGTGGGGCTGTTTTTTCAAAACTTGCTAATTTTAGCGTAAGTCTTGTATAATTTGGATTTCTGCATACAGTCTCAATATTTAATTGGCCCTTCCTGTAAACTTATAGTACATTTTTATATCGTAATTTGTATGTATTATGTGTTTAAATTTTATCAAACTTATATATTTTTAAAATATATTTTATATATAGAAGTGTATATATGTAAATTAATACAGTATAAAATACAATGTCAATTTGTAACAAAATATTCGGAGTACAGAACGAGTGCGAAAAAATTCATATTATTAAAATTAATTGTTTGTAAAGAACACTACAATTATACGCCGATGTAAATTGTTTTCTTAATTAAATCTACTCAACACAAATAGACACAATCAACACATTAGAAATATGTATATATATATATAAACACTATTACCTACATTTTAAATTGCTATGATCAAAAGTCATGGTAAATAATTACTATTAACTAATATTTCAATAAAATCAGTGCAAAAATTTACCTTATTCGTCATGGCTCTTAGTCATGATAAACATTTTAGCCACTTTTACAAAAAATTACGATCACTAAACATTATGTGACAGTAATCAATAATTATTTAATATAATTAATTATTTAACCATAATAATTAATTCTATTGACGTAAATATGTGAAGTAAAATATTAAATTAAAACAAAAGACCTAAATCAAAGTTATGAAATCCACCAACATTTCCAAAATCCCGTGCATTGTTTTCTTTATATATAAAGGATTTATAATGAATTATATCTTCCACAGCTCCTAAAATACTTGTCATTCGAAAATAACAAGAATACACCTAAAGGTTATAATTGTCATTTACATCAACACTTAATCATGAAACAAAAAGTTACACAAACATTCTTTGAAGAAGACAAAAGAGTTGTTGTAATTTTAGTTTATGATGAAATGTAATAATTTAAGCAGGTATTGATGTAATTTAAAGTATAGATATTAGCAAAAACTGGAAAGGAGGATGATAGGCAAGAAATACCTCATCTCACAAACACTATGGTATTGTCCATCAACATGTTATATCAATGTTGACTTTTAAACTCAGTGCACACCTATATTAGCATTTCCTACTCCCAAAATAGGCTTCCACCTGACCACAAGATCAAAAGATTTCCTCTCTGATTCCATTGATTTCTCAATCACCATTCTCTTCTTCATCTCATACAATACACCTTTACACATTGTACATTCCCCACCCCATCCCAAACCAAATAAATAGAAAACTTGATATTATTATTAACAATAAATACATCTACTCTCTTTAAATTTTAAATTATGGTATCTTTATATAAATTAATTATAAATACATTCTTAAAAAATGTTAACGCACTACACAAATTATCATTACTTTTTTAACAATAAGGGATGATTATCTTTGTAATTATAAAAAAATAATAATTTAAATAAACAGATTGTAGATCATAGATTTAAATATAATTATTCATTATTGTAATGATGAGTTTAAAAGTAGGAGTGTAGGAGAAGAGTAAAAGTGGGGGGGGGGGGGGGGTGTTACTATTTTCACTGAGCAGACCTAACACTTCAGTGGCACTGTGAACTCCACAGTTTACACCAAAATAGTTAATAGAAAAGCTGGGAGTAGTTGTTAGAGTTGCTTTCCACAATTACAACACAACACCACACCCCCCTCTCTCTCTCTCTTTTTTTTTTTAATTTTTAATATCCAACTCTTAATTCCTATTCTATTATGTACATATTTCTGCAGCCCAAAATTGAGAAAATATAAATTAAAATTTGTACTTTCTCCTTGAGCCCATAACCATAATTATATATATATACCCCAACTGACCTATATATACTTGCTGCTTCTGATCCGAAGAAGTTGACAAGATTTTGTGACGACCATATTTCACACTGTTTTTCTTTGCCAAGTTATTTCAAAATTTAATTAATTATATCTAATGGTTTTAATTATTTGGTAGATCTAATGGTTTTAATACTATACTGCGAAAAATTCTTGTTCGGGTCTGGCTTGACCGAACCTGAACTGATTATATGACAAGCGAAATACACTTGTATGTGATTAGCGTGTAATTTAAAAAAAGTTTTTTGTGATTAAATTAGTTCGATCAAACCAAGTTAGGACAATAATTTTCTCTATTCTGATCATGTCAGCACAAATAATGTGGAGCAAATTGATCAATCAAGAATAGTATTTAAGCGGAGGTTTTTGAATATGGATATTTAATCATTTGCAGTTTCAAGAAAAATCTCTAATTTGTAAGTAAAATTATATATTTTAAGTATCTTTTTCTAAAATTATACAATAAATATGATTACATTAGATCAAACAATATTGCAATTTGTGTCAAACTAAACTGCAAGAATTCATCGTCTCTTCGTAAGTCTTATTATTATTATTATTATTATTATTATTATTATTATTGCAAATTCATTGTTTTTGTCTTACAAAAAAAAAAAAAATAAAAAAACTGATGGTGAAAGAGTAGGTGAAATGTGGATGAGAAGTCATTAAGTATGAAGAAAAGAGTATTATATAAAAGGGAGGGGAAATGAAATGAGATGAGATGTCATGCATGTATCTCATCACCCATCACCCATCCCATCCATCCGCCCATCGCCATCTCCATTCCATCCCCATTAGGACGCGTCATGCTCGCATTTTCACATTTGCAGCCTTTACATCAAATCATCATCTGCTCCCCATTCTTTTATCACTTATATATATATTAATATTAATACATGCATGTAGTATTTTTATCATCAATATTATATACATTTCCTCCAATTCTAATTTCCATGCATCCACATCCCTTCTCCCATCCCATCGCCCACTATCATCATTCATGCTTTGGTTTTGGAGATGATAATGGATCTGAATTTTGAATAAATATTTCTGATTTGATTTATTAAGTTAAAAATATTATTTAATTTGTTTCGAATATGAGATATAATAGTTTGAACATGTTAAAGTCCATTTCTCCCCCATAGTTCTCTCACTCAGTGCAGGCTATTCCTGTTGAGTAGTGTCTTAACTATCATTTCTTCCATCTACAGTGAAAGCCAGTCAAATCATTAGTATTTAATTCGAACCTGTTCTAAAAAAGTCGAGATATTTTGATTAACAAATAACAAAAATTACACTTTTTTGTAGGTTGTTTGTCAGAAAATTCTTATATAAATTAAGATTTAATTGAATTAAATCAATCACAAAGTAGGTGTATTATATTTATTATGTGATTGATTACTTTTTTTCAAACTATATAATTAATTATTTTTTTTTAAATTATAAATTAATTATATAATAAATATATTACACTTGCCACGTAATTAATTTAAGTCAAATGTAGCTAATCTGAACTAAAATTTCCCATTATTTGACATGTATGGCTATGATTTAACGCTTCTTGCCATATAAGGCCAAAGATCTCCACCTATCTGCCTATCCCTTTTGGTTTTGGCTGCTTTACCTTTGTTTTTTTCCTTTTACTCTTTTTCCCATTTTTACCACTGCCCTTTTTCTTTGTGATCTATCCACTCCCACTATTTGCCTAATGCCTACTCAGTATCTATCATGTTTAAGTTTTACATTTTCTTTGTAATATATAAATAATAACGTGTATATCAAAATTTGTTTTAAAATATTACAGTATTGATACCTTAGATACATATAATTAAATATATAAGATATAAATTTAAAAAACAATTTAAAATAAATGAACCAATTGCTTTGATAGTGAAACATTTTTTCGATGCATTAATGAGTTCATAAATGCTAAATGCGATCTCTATATCAGAATGGATCGTAATTAAGAATGAAAAGGAAAGACAACGAATAGCATTAGCAACTATCCTACTTCAGAGTTCAAAATAGCGGCCAGATTGAATTTTCTATTTTAACTCTTTTATGTTATATTTTAACACTTATGCACGATGCAGTTATATATATAAAAATTGCATTATTTATTTAACTAAGAATTGTTTTGATACACATTGTCAAAACAACATTCTCATACCACAAAAAAAAAAAAAAAACATAACTTATTTTTGTTCTCTTACCTATATTTATTATTTCTAAAATCAGAATTATATCCATTTAGCAAAGTAGGTCCAAATTATTGGTAGTTAACATGATATTAATATTGTAGCTAGTTAGTAATATCAAACAATTAAAACTGATTAATTTAATTAAATAATAATTTCTCTTTTTATTTTCATAGGGCTATGGAGCTCATACTAAATTTTGTCATGGTTTTCTGTTTATATATATATATATATATATATATTATATATATATATATATATATATATATATGATAGTCATCTCCTAGTTAGGTATGGCAAAAGTATAATTGTTTATTATGATTAATTATTATAATTAAATTAAAAAAATATGATGGATATTAATTAAATATGACTATTTAAGGATTATTAATCATTATTTTTACAAGTAATGCTAAAACATTTACCACAGACCGTGTTTCACAAGCCGCGTAGGGTAGGATAAAATGTGAAGTGTTTTTTGAGGTGGCTCTTATACTTTATTTGGAATAAAAATTTAGATGTCGTTCACTTGAATTTGTATTCGTATAAGTTATGAATTATTTGATTCACACATTATGATGATACCATGTATGATATAATCATTATTAAGTTCAACAGAACAAATAGGGTTTAAAATTCAAGCAAACTTATTTTAAACCTCATATATTGCCGCCTTTGCTCTTAACTTACTTTTTTATATATAGGGTTAATTACACTCAGACCTTCTTTAAAATGCAAATTATGTTTTTTTACTTATAAAATTATTACATAAAAATATTAAATTAGGGATAAAATTAAAATTTATGTAATTTATTTTTTGGGTAAAGGTAAATTTCGTTAAATAAAGAAAAGTACATTAGTACAATACAAGATCCGATCATGTCATGTTATGAGTCCATGAAATTTTTTATAATCTATACAAAACAAGTGTACTAATTGAAGGAGGTATTTCACTGCTGATGATGAGTTGTTTACATTCCTCAATTATGACGTGTCCAAGGATAGTTGTCATCCGTTCGATGCCCTAGCATCGTCGGTGGTTTCGTTCTTGCCACACGTAGTAAGTCAATGAAGACAATAGGCATCAATAACTAGCATTAACAATGTGTTTACCCCCCATCTCCTTGATGCCCAGTTAATGCGAACCATCCAATCCCGATAAGGCCAAGGGAATCTCACTTGCCGACGTATTTTCAATAAGCAAAGCTACGAGTATGTACAATCAAAGAATAAGTGCTCGTGCTTCTCTAGATGTGTGTGGCACAAGAGACATGTGGCGTCCATGTTGCTTAGCCATGCCTTGTCCATGATGCAAAGCCTCCCTAATATCATCAGCCAAAAGATGAATGTACTCCTCAAAATTTTAAGAAGCCCTAAAAGTAGTGAGAACCAGACTACTTTTGGGCCCGATGGATGGAAAAGATCATAAGCTTCTTTGTTTGAGAATTGCCCTCCATTACCCTCTAATCAATGCGATCAGCATCATTCTCAATATGATAGATAGTGTTTGGTTACAACTTGTCTCGTAATCGAAGGATTTTCCTCCATCCCCATGATCCCACAGTAATTTATTTTGCTAACGTCAATATTTTTCATTCTAATTCTAAAGAAAAGGAGTCATGTGTAATAGTAAGTGTAATTTTAAAATTTATTTAAGAGAAAGTACGATTTAATATTTTTATAAAAAATCTAAATATATTAACTCTTATATATATAATTTTAGGGTAAATTACATCTACCTCCCCTGAGGTTTGACATAATTACAAATACCTCCTCGTTGTTTGAAAAATTACAAATACCCCCTAATATTTGATAAAATTATGTAATCCTTGGATGGAGGCATAGAAATGTCAACTTTGCCCTTACAGTATTTTTTATTTTTTTAAAAAATTAAAATCCTATAAAATATTGAATGGGATGGATGAAAAAAATTTAAAATTATAAAAAAAATTACCGCCTTAGTCGATAAAAAAATTATTTTTTTAAAAAAATAAATAAAATTATAAATTTTAATTCATAAGGGTATTTTGGTCAGTTCACTATAAAAAATGCATAGATTGGGGTAATTGTTAGACGGTCGTTAAAATTAGGGGGGTATTTGTAATTTTTCAAACAATGAGGGGGTATTTGTAATTATGCCAAACCTCAGGGAAGGTAGATGTAATTTACCCATAATTTTAATAGGAGGACCATGTCTTATAATCATAAATCGGTCATAAATATATTTATAGTTAGTTGGTTTTTTGAGAAGGTATTTACAATTACCCACTAACATAAACTTGCACGTTGCCAAAAAATCGAACCCCACAATAATATAAATTTTAACATTATTAAAAATTAAAACCCACAATTATGTATTGTGAGTCAATTCTAATCCACTTCGAACTTGTTAGTTGTTTTCGGAGGAGCCGGAGCCGGAGCCGGTGCCGATGTCGTCCAAGTCGAAGCGAATCGTTAGTTGACTTTTGGGAGAGGAGAGGAGTAAGGAGCCATCATATTCATATTCACCTGTTATTGGCATTTTGCAAATGCGTTTGATGAGAAAAAACAAGAGCGGCATAATCGAGAATGTGGGTGCGATGACGACAAGCGGACGTAAGGCGCCGCCCCGCACAACTCCCCCAAAATTACACTAATTTCGGCGTGGCGTGAGCGTTTGGACTATCCACCTGCTCACTCAGATACCACTGTTTCAGCTACTTCTTCTTCGTGGTCCATGCCCTATGCCACCCCCTCCCATCCCCCATTGGATCATCTTCTGCTTTACCCATTTTCATCATGGGCGGGCTTCTGAATTTACTGGGTTCAGGCCCAACTACTATTTCCTCATTCTGTCTGCCCCACAAACTCTTTATCTTTCTTTTTTTTTTTTTCTCTCACTAATTTCAAATCCAATAACCATATTTTATAAATTAAATAATTAGTAGAAAAAGATTTATTTAATTAAAAAAAAAAACCCTTTTGATTTCTTATGAAACCTGTTCTGACAAAATTTAATAATTATATAGCAAGAAAATTTATATTTCCTATCATTAATTGCTCACCTGAATTTTCACCAATTAATTAAATAATAAACATAAATAAACTTGCATGAGCTTGTTTACGTTCAAATAATTATTCATTCACCGAATCAATGCAACTGGATTAATATACTATATGACTTTCTCTATCTTTTAAGAAAATTAGTACTAATTAAAAAACCTCCGTGTCAAGAATAAAAATAACTTTTTTTAAAATAAAAATTGAAATTAAATTATACCAAAATTATGTTTTAATAAAAGCTACAATTTGTAATTTTTTTTACATTCAAATTTCATTCAATTAAAAATTATCCTATTTTTGGGGATAACTTTTTTCCTAGTCACGTAAATAAAGGCATGAAATACATCTATAATTATTTTTCATTCAATTAACTAATTAGACCAATTGTTATTACTGGATGGAATTCTTGACATAAATTAGCTTAATTTTGAAATTTAAGTACAACACGTAGTTGTATATTCAATAATGAAATTGTGGCCCCAGACACTATAATCATTTTTTTTAGATCAACTATTTCTTAATCAATTATGCAATCACAATATCTGACTGGTCCAATATATAGAATATAACATTTAATATTTAAAAGAAACTAATCGACATAAAAACAAATATATAGTAATACTAACTAATCAGTGATCACAGTCACAGAACGATTGTTAGCGGTTTCCCTCAAAATATTTTCATTTAATTATAATTAATAATAATTATTTGCTATAATTTCAAATTCGAAATAAATTCTCTTCTCTCTATATATATAAAAAAAATCCTCTAGTTATTACAATACAAGTTTCAAACTGTAACACAAGGCCACAAGGATTTAAATTAAAGTTTCCAAACAAGTTGAGGGAAATTATTACTCGAACTTACTTCGATCGAATCTTAACCAATTATATGAATAGTGTACAATTTGAAAAAAATAACCAATCACATAACAAACACTTATTGTGTGATTAAATTTATTCGATCGAACCAGAATCGGATGAATTTGAATTACATGAACCACGTATGACCAAATTCAACAGGAAATGATGGAACAATGAGAATACAAGGAGGAGAAAGAAAGAAATAACAACCGATTTAAACTGGTAAAAAAGCACAAGAAATTAAACAGATCTAGCAACATCCCTTCCCCCACCCAGTTGAGGAGTACATTTACACTCTAAGTCTTGATGTAGGTCTTAAATGTGAGTCCAGATCCACTCAACTTTTCCTCCAGGAGTTTGTCAACCCGATCAGCCATGGATGGACTCAAATGGTTCTTCCAGTCTCCAACTTCACCTTTCCTGTAGAACGAACTATTCTCAATAATTCCATTCCAATTTCCCTTCTTATTGACCTTCAAACTTTTCAGATTCTTCATACTACAAAGCTCTGCGATTTCCTCAACCCCGCCCCGCTTCTCCTCTTCCGTCGAGAAAGGGACCCCAATAAATTCCGCCATTTTCTTCAAACTCGATACTATGTCTTCCTTCAATTCTTCATACTTCAAGAACAAAACGGTATCGGGTTTTTCCAGGCTCGCATTCCAGAACCCGAGCATGTGATCCCAGAAGGGCCCGAATGGATGAACCCCGTTGCAGTACATATCAAATGCTTCATCCAGGGGCAACGGCTCCTCCTCAGGCTGTAACCGGTTTTTAAGAAAGAAATGACGGTGGGAGATGAACTGATCCAAGGGGTTTCTGCAGATGTATATTATCTTGCTCCCAGATTCCTTAATAGAATCGGGCAGGACGTGGTACGGCACGTGGGTCGCCAAGATTCTTGGAGAAGGGATGGATTTGAGGTCCGGGTTTTCGTGGTTACGGTAAATGTCGAGCTCGAGGAATGGGACCAGGTCGTGGGAGGAGGAGGAGAGCAGAGGGCTGTCGTTGAGGGAATAATTGTATAGATGGCGATTGACAATACTGAAAGTGAGGGCCTTTAGCCAGGTGGTTCCGGCTTTGGGCATAGTTGCTAGGATGATGTCAGTTTCGTGGGCGTTGAAGTTGTTTTGGGTGGAGAAAACGCCACTGAAATCTCTGACGGGAAACCAGCTGCCTTGGTACTGGCACAACATGCGGCCGTCCCAGTTTTTCTGTTGGGGAAGGGTTTGGAGGAACTCTTCAAATTCGTTCTTTCCCGGGTTAGCCTCTGTATTGTTATAAAATAATATATGTAAGCAGAATCAATCTGTATGTTCATGTAAACCTCTTAGATCTACTATTAATTACAGTAATTGTAAATTAATCAAAAGAGTAATCAGCGAAACAATTCTCTTTAAAAAGGACGAACTGAATGAGCTTTTCTAATTTGAATCGCGACGAATTAAAATACAAGGATTGTAGGTCAATGTATAAGTTCATCAAACAGATCTGTGTTTATGATCAGTTGGATATACATCTAACCTATTAATGTTATGAGAAATTAAGCATGATGATGAACAAACTACGAGTATATATACAGTATGAATCACGTACGCTCTACTCTTACCATCTTTGTGATGAGCAAATAGAGATACGTTTTTGTGCAGGTTGGAGGATGCCATAGAAACAGCAAAACTGCTTTGTTTTCTATACGAATTTGGAGCAATCAAGCGAACAGGAGAAGATTGGCGGCGGCGGTTGAGCATTGCAGTAGTTGAAAGTGGATGATAGATTGGTGTAGTGGTAGCCATAATGCTATACGATGGATATGAAGAGGCGTTTGTTGAGTATGTGCGTCTGAATTCAGAGATCTCCATGCATATATTTATACTACTCGACTGCTCATAGGCTTTAGGCTTTAATAATACTAATATGGAAAATGCTCAATCATTTTATCCCGAGTTATATTATATGGGGTAAATTCACTTTGCCCCCTCTACCATTTAAGGTGTTATCAAGTACCCCCCATGTACGACAAATTCTAATTTAAATTAGGTTTAATTAAATTTGAATTAATTATATGATAAGTGCAGTATACTGGCTGTGTGATTGATATAATGTTTAGAGAGAATGAGCAGTTTATGTTTGGTTTCATTCAGCCAAACCAGATTTGGATAAAAAAAAATAATCTCTGTTTAGATGGTGTTACGAAATTAATTGCTAGCATCATTTTTTAAATGAAAATCATCATAAGTCATAATTTTAGGTTAAATTCCAAAAATGAAAGCCACCTATACATTTTTATCAACCTATATATATTAAGTGGGCCGGGGCCTTTATATAATAACCACTATTAGTTGAAAACATATGCACGGATTAAAATATCTTTATTTTCCCACCATTTTCTTAAAATTATTTAATTTTCTATCAATAATTTTTGTTTTCGTATATATTTTAGCTGATTAATTCATTTTACTTTTATTTTCTTTAATTTATAATAATAATTTATTATTTTCATATTTTTTTTTATTATCTCTTACAATTATTTTTATTCTATGCTTGTGGGAATCGCGTGTAACGAAAATTAGTAATAAAAAATAAAATTATGAACACTCAATTAGTATACTTTCATCACTCATTTTTATCACGCATTCGCCCTTTAGTGTTTGCCGGTAGAGAAAAGACGGGTTTTGACTTCGCCTTTACTCTCAGGTTCTCACTTCCCACCAAAAGCAGGTGAAACAGTATACAAATTTTAACTTTTTAGGGATAGTGTGAGGTTAAAAACAGGAAATAGAAACACAAATAAAGAAGCTGAGCTGTAATTTTTGGTTGTACCTTTTTTGTTGGTCAAATTTCTTAATTATTTGTTGAAATGTTGCTGTATTTTTTGGTGGATATTTTCTTGCATCCACGAAGGATGGGAATTTCGAAAAGCCCTCTCCAGAAAGGATTTTGTGTTAGATATTTTAATCACTTGCACTATAAAAAATTTAAATTTTCGCTACACTAGGTTTAAAATTCATAATAATTCAATATTCATCATAATTTTTAGCCCATAGTCAAAGCATTTATCATGATTTTAGTCATGAATAATGTTTTGATCACACTTACAGAAACAACGACTAATAGACATTGCGAAGCCATAATTGATTTGCATTTGCCACAATTTTTTTTTTTTTTTTGTTACAGTAATTAATTATAGCAAAAAATCATATATTTTCTAGTGTTGGATTAACGATAAACGTTTTTGAAATTATTAAGTTTAGAATGTTCTGTTGTAAAATATCATTGAATTGTAGTGTCTCATCGATTGATTGCAAAATTAGGGTTTTCTTTTTTCTTTTTTTCCCATTTCTTTGATTTATATACTTCAATAGCGTATTGCCCAATTTATATTCTTTTATCAAACATATCTAACTCAGTCCAAACGCATAAATTTGCATCCATTCAAATTCTGTCGTGAGAAAAATAAGTTTGTTAGTGTAATTATAAGTAATTATAAATAATTGCAGCAATCCACCAAATGAAAAATTATTTATATCAATTGTAGCAACTTAATAAGTATATAGATACAAAAATATGATTTTTTTTTAAGAATTGGTATTGAATCCCAACAAGAAGAAACCACTATATAAGAGTTATAGGGGCAATTACCGTTATGTCACTAAAATAATTACCAGTTTTTTCATTCCTCAACGGCTATTCTTATTCAATGGCTATATTTCGAGAATAATAATTATTATAATTATACCATTTTAATTATATATATATATATATTATATTTATCCCTTTATAAATATTTTATTAGGAGAATATTGAATGAGGGTAAAGTGAAAGCTTACGTAATTTTTTACTGATATCGGTATTTTCCGTCATAACCCTATTGAAAAGAAGGGATACTGTACATGAAAAATTCTCAAAGAGGGTGCAAATGTAATATTGAAAGAAAAAATTCAATATTTTTAGAAAGAGTTTAAGTGTAGTTAACCATACCAAATCCACACAAGTATCATCATATTAATACCATATGAAGGATTGTAATATTTATTTATATTTGGTCTATTAGTGTTTCTGAAAATTTTGCGAATCCTGTGTGCCAGGAAGATTATAATGTATGATGTCGTAATATTTAATTTTATAAAATATTAACGATCTACCCTGATGGTATCAGATTTAAGTGAAGGATATTTCAGAAATAATAAGGAACCTAATTGGAACGAGCTACTAATAAAAGATTTTTGGCGATTATTCAAAGTATACATATTCCTAAGAGATTATTAATTACCCAAAAATTTTTGGTTTATATTGATCTCCTTTATTTTGAAAAATTATACGTAGACCCTTGGTCATTAGTGTATAAATAAAAAAATTCATTCATTAAATAATTTTGGACGTAAAATGAGAATTTTATTTGTATAGGGGTGAAAAAGACATTTCGCAATTTTCAACTACTTCTATGATCGGCAAATACTTGTAAGAGATAAGCTTAAATATGATGTAAAGACCACAAAATGATAATTTGGAATTACATAAATGTCAGGTCCCAAACTTCTTAATAACATACAAAATGTTCAAATATATGTTCCATGCTCGAAAAATAGCAGCTAAATTTCCGCATCCCAAGTATAATTTTTTCTACCTCGACTATTTTTATCATTATATAATTCTTCTTTTAACGACCCTATTGATTTATTTATTGGAAAACAATAACGGGACCTTGGTATTGTTCTCGTCTAATATTCTTTCCTTATAAGGCATGCGACCGAATTTACCAACTTACCTAAACAATCTTAAAATTTTCGGATATATCCTTTTAAGTTCAGACAAGTAACCGTTATCCCTTTATTAACTTGTAATTATGGAATGAGGTTTGTCAAAGTTGTTTTCGAGCAAGTGGGTGAATTTTTCTAATGAACAGATCCAGATGTTGCATCTTGGCACCATGCTTGTTTGTCTTCAAATGAAGCTGGCCAGACACAGATTCTTGACTGCACATCTCGATACGTACGTATAAAACTCTGATGAGATCAGTATGGATCAAGATGGGTGCTTGGCTGAGTTTATTATAAGTAGGGATAGCAATATGGTAGATTTGAGCCGGGTTTCTTAAAATTCGGGATATGTTCCGTCAAAATATTTTGGATTGGGGATTCCTCGAGTTTTTTTTTTTTTTTTTTTTTGCAGTAAGTTTGGCAATTATTAATTGAACAGATTTTTTGATTGTTCGAGTTGCAGCCGACCACATCGATTATTGTGTTTTTAATGATGACTGCAACGATATATGTTATTAATTCTTTTTAATTTAATTAATCAGTATAATAAAAATTAAATTAATCGCATGCATCAAGTTTGCTTAATGTACTAGCTGGTATATATTAAACCTTTTCACACATTGATACAAACAACCACCACAACAAATATAATTTGTTTAGTAATGACTAACTATTATGTATTTTTTTAATTTATTTAAAAAATAATTGATTTTCCAGAAAATATAAAAAGTATAAATACAAAAACCATCGAAACCTAGTCATAGAAGGCTTCGCAGAAAAAAGAATGGAGTGGGATTTGGCTATCCCAATTGGCCAAAATTCTCGTTTTGCGATTCTATGGGACAATTTTTTTAGTATTAATTAATCATATTTTAGTTATAGTTATAACTATGGTAAATATTAATTATTTGTGATTAAAATTTATTTTATTTATGTTGATTTTATTTAATTGTAAAGGATAATATTAATTAGTCATAATTTATAAATCATAATAGTTTCAGAAATATATATTGTTTTCTTTTCGTGAACGATCTGCTTGTCGGGGTCCCAACAAAATGCGGCAGAGTGGAACAGCTATGAATTTTTGATTTCAATATGATGTCTTACTAGCCATACTTATGACGTCCTAAATCTCCACAACCTCTCTAATTAAAATAATTTTTATTTTTGTCTATAATTATCTATACTTTATTATTTAGTCAGAGCAATCCTTTATTAACTCACTTTTTATTGAACTGTTAATTTATATATCTATACCTTATTATTAAGTAAGAACACCACTTCAGTATTCCACTTTTATTGATTTGTTAATTTATATATTTTTTAATATTTAATTTATTTATTTATTAATTTTCCACCCTCCCACTCTTCTACATAAACCACTCTTCTAAAACCCCTCTTTTCAACTTCCACTGACTTTAATTTTTATAGGGAGAAATGCATTTGTAGTTTTCAAATTTAATTACTAATGTGATTTTAGTTCTAAAATAATTCAAGATTGCAATTTTGATTCTCAAACTTTAATTATTTTTTTTTGTACTTTAGTCTTTCCGTTAACTTTCATTAAACTTAACAGATATGTCATTTAAAGTGAAAAAATTGATATTTTCTTTTCATTTTGTGGTGTTTTTCAAGTTGTAATCCAATGCATCCATTTTTCTATTTTTCTTTTAAAATTCAGAAGAGAATAAACCAAAAAAATTAAATTTAAGCAACAAATTTTCTATAAAACGAACTATTCTTAATAATCGCCTTTAGACATGCTAAAGTCAAAAATAAATTTAAGGGACTAAAGCGATTTTAAACAAAAACTCAAGGGACCAAACATAGCATTTCCCCTGAAAAAATAATTACAATAGTATTAGAAGGTTTTTTTTTTTTTTTTTTTAGAGTAGTATTAGAAGTTATAAGCTGTAGTTTTCATATGATTCAATATAAAACTTTACAAACAATTTCCAGTGGAAACATGTTTTTGTCTGCTCATGCAAGATCAAACGGGCACTAAATCTTGATGTAGTTCTTAAATGTGAGTCCAGATCCACTCAACTTCTCCTCCAGGAGTTTGTCAATCCGATCAGCCATGGATGGACTCAAATGGTTCTTCCAATCTCCAACTTCACCTTTCCTGTAAAACGAACTATTCTTAATAATCCCCTTTCGATTTCCCTCCTTATTCACTCTCAAACTCTTGAGATTCTCTATACTACAAAGCCTCGCGATTTCCTCAACCCCACCCCGTTTCACCTCATCCGTCGAGAAGGGGACCCCCATAAACTCTGCCATTTTCTTCAAACTCAAACCTATGTCTTCCTTCAATTCTTCGTACTTCGCTTGCATTCCAGAACCCGAGCATGTGATCCCAGAAGGGCCCGAATGGATGAACCCCATTACAGTACATCTCAAAGGCTTCATCTACGGACAACGGCTCCTCTTCAGGTTCCAGCCTGTTTTGAAGTAAGAAATGACGGTGGGAGACGAACTGATCCAGGGGGTTTCGGCACATATAGATTATTTTGCACCCAGACTCTTTAATGGAATTGGGCAGGACCCTGAAAGGCACGTGGGTTGCCAAGATTCTTGGAAAAGGGATGGATTCCAGGTCCGGGTTTTCGTCGACCCGATAAATGTCGAGCTCGAGGAACGGAACTAGGTCGTCGGAGTTGGAGGAGAGCAGAGGGCTCTCACTGAGGGAAGAATTGTAGAGATGACGATTGACAATGCTGAAAATGAGGGCCTTTAGCCAGGTTGTTCCGGCTTTAGGCATGGTTGCCAGGATAATATCGGTTTCGTGGGCTTTGAAGTTGTTTTTAGCGGACAAAATGCCGCGCAAGTACTTGACAGGAAACCAGCTATGCTGGTGCTGGCACAACATGCGGCCGTCCCAGTTTTTCTGTCGGGGAAGGGTTTGGAGGAGCTCTTCGCGGTCGTTCTTTGGCCGGTCGGCCTCTGCATAAGTAGTATTGTGATTAGCAATCAGCATAGCAAATAAAACAATTTGGTATTCAACAATAACTACGCCACCCCTGTAATTTAAGCATATTATGAAAAATATACCTAAACTTTAAGAAAATTACACTACATTTTCTACGGTCACTTTTTTTTAAGGATAATTATACTCCCCTCCCATGAGTTTTAGTGTAATTACACGTAAAATTCCTGTAATTTAAAAAATTACATCTAGCACATTTGAGGTTTGCTTGCGTCTAATAAATTAGTTCATTAGTTAGTTAAAATTCTCCGAATTTGTTGATATTAACAAAGAAAAAATCTATACTTACCCTCGATTGACTTATTGCAAGTTAAGTAAATTTGTTTATGACTAAATTACCCTCATACATCTTCACGCGAATCTTCACGTATAATGGTGTATAGTCCGAAAAAAATTATATGACTTATAATAAATCAGTGATAAGTCAATCGATGGTAAATGTAAATTTTCATTCTATTTTTATGTTAATATCAACAATTCAATTTAATTTTGACTAATTGAGGGACTAAGTTGTTTGATTGAAGCAAACCTCAGGGGTTTTAGATGTAATTTTCCAAATCACATAGGATTTACATATAATTGCATCAAACCTAAAAGGGAGTGTAATTATCCCCTTCGTCTATTATAGAATGTTATATTACATCAAATATCAGATGAAGTGTAATTATACCCTTCTTTATTATAAATGTTATTATGATCGAGATAAACTTGTAATGTAAAATATTATTACAGAAGACCTCAGTACAATTTTGCAAAATCCCCATATTTGTTTATATTATGTGCAAATTAATTATCAGGTGTTACAAGTACGAATATCATCAACGCATGATCAACAATATAGTCATGAACTTCTATAATATTCCAATAATTTTCGCGTCTTTATCCAAAAAAACTGGAGAAAGTCTCCCCAAGTAAATTCATGACAGCCTCATGTGATCGAGGTACGTGTATTATAATTGTTATATGGTGAGGCGTTTTCTAGAGCATGAAAACTTAAATTATAACAATAATGAAAAGGAAATATGTAGAGACAGACAACTGTAAACTTACCAAATTTATGATCATCAACAAAAACTGATATGCTTTTCTGGTTGTTGGATGCCGCAGAAACAGCAAAAACGCTCAGTTTTCTATGGGTCGAGATCCTCTACTCCCATACTGTGTTTCATCTCCTATTCCATTAACGGATTGACGCCATGTGGAATTTTTATTATCTGTTGGCAAAAGAGATAAATATTGTTTTTTTCACATTTTTTCTCTCACACACACTCAAACTCTTCTCTCTCCACCTCCTCCCCAAGACGGAAAAGGAAAAAAGAAAAACAATATGACAATAATGTGGCAAAATCTTTCTATTTTTGCTAATTGAAAGATACAAAATTTAAATTGTCATCACCATATTTTAAAAATATATGTTTATGACCATTCTCATTTAATTACTTTTTAGAAAATAACTTTTATTTATTTATTTTATTAATATTATACAAATTATGTGCTATTTAGATAATTTGATGTATATGTGTTTTTTTTTACTAACTATGTTAGTATTAAACTAAAAATACATAAAATAAAGATATTATGAAGTCATATTTAACATTATATTAATATTGTAATATCTATTTTTAGTACATTTTAATTAATATAAAATATGATATATATATATATTTTAATAATATATTTTATTAAAAAATAAGAAACATGGGTGCGTTCAGACTCCAACTTGACTGGAATGGAAATTAGCATATGAGCTCATGCCTCTTCCATATAAGCTCGAGTTCGTCTTCTTCCATGAGCTGAAAATAAAATTTTTTGAGCTAGTACTCGATCCAGCAAAATTTGATTAAGCTCGGCTCAAGCTCGGCTTATTTACACCCCTAACTAAAAGTTGTAGCAAATGAATATTATTAATCATGATTAAGTAAAAAATCGATATAAAAAAACTCAATTTATCCATTATGGCATAGATTTTAGTCATGACAAATATTTTAGCCACATCCATAAAAATTATTGTGAACAAAAAAATAATTATGTTGTCGTGGTTAATATTTATTTACCATAATTATTTACTTTTAATTATATCTAACTATGACAAAATGTTATATTTTATTGTAGTGATTTGTGATATATAAATATACAATTAATTGTTATGATTTTTCCTTTTCCACCTTCGGGAGGAGGTGGAGAGAGAAGGAGTTTGAGTGTGTGTGAGAGAAAAAATGTGAAAAAACAATGTTTATCACTTTTGCCAATAAATAATAAAAATTCCACATGGCATCAATCCGTTAATGGAATAGGAGATGAAACACCGTATGGGAGTAGAGGATCTCGACCCGTTTTGTTTTCTATACGGATTTGGAGCGATCAAGTGAATGTAAGAAGCGTGAGAAGATTTGCGATTGGGTGTTAAAGTCGTTGAAGGGGGAACGCTTTTCTTCATCGGACCAGAAAGTGGATAGATTGGAATCAATATCGTAGTAGCCATTGGGTGGAAACAGGAAACGAAGAGCCCTTTGTGTGTGTGTGAATCGAAAACCATAACGCTCAATCATGTCCTAATCCCATGATTTTACACATAATTAAAAATGAGACCTGCATGCTCGCATTGCCTAATCTCACTAATTATTTAAAGAACTGCATGTTCACATGGATAATTAAGAAAACAATGAGACCATATGTCATGTCAGATGTATTTTTTGGAACTAACCCTCATGCTCTTCCTCTGTATATAATAAATAATTTTTATATTTTAAAATATATAATAAATAAAAATAAATATATAAATCAATATATTATATTTTAAAAATAATAATAAGAAGAAATAGAGAAATAAAATCAACGTAAGTATATTATCGACAAAAATAAAATAAAAATTAGTTAATAGTGTCATAAACTACTATTTGTGAACGGAAATTGCATTTTGTTTTTAGATTAGTATGTACATAGACTTTTGATAATGAGCTGTCGAAATATATAGTTGTCATCTCCGCGAGAAACAGAAATTGATTATATTTTTAAATGATTATATATTATTAATATAAATTTCTTCAAATTTGATCATATCATAGTTTTTTATTATTATTATTATTTTAAAAAATACATACATTCCCTCGTAAATAGTCCATGGTATCAAGGTATTATATTGACCGACCCTAATGTGGATCTGAGCGTTTAAAGGCCTCAATTGGATGTATTTTTAAAACGCAAGCTCAACCATGGACTAGTCCCATTGCCTTTTTAAAAAACAAAATAAAATCAAGGTATTCTTTTAAATAATCACTTAAATTTATGATTGTTTTATGAACGGGATAAATAATAAATTGAATCAAACAGAAATTATAATAAAATTATTAATTAGGAAAAAAAGTAGTTAAAACTAAGTAATCGTCAATTTAAATAATAAATTATTTGACAAGCTTACAATAATAAATTTAGATAATAACAAATTCATAAAATAAGTTTTGAAAAAAATAAACAAATAGTTGATAGTTAGGTAGTTTTATTTTAAAAGACAATTATCATTATGCATGGTAATTCAATATTAATGATAAAAAAAATAACTCTTACTCCAATATTTTGTTAATATCACATTATTTATACCAATATCATAGAATTAGTAGGATAAACAAGAATGAAGACTAGATTGTCCAAGTGACAACTGCATACCACAATGTCTTCAAATGGACACTATGTTTGGCTGTTAGACATTTGTGAGGAGAAGGTTAACAAAAATTTCCACATTTGAAATGATTCACTTTATTGAAATTAAAGTTCAAATATAGGATATGAGCAATAAGTGTTTCTTGTTTTTGTACAACACAATACTTTCTATTACTTTATTTGGGCTAAATACAATTTACTTTATGTATTAATGAAAAAGTATAAAAAAATTCTTGTAAAAAATAAAAAATAATTTACCTCACTGTGAAACTAAAAGTAATGCAATGTACCTCTCATTTTATTGCATGTTGTTTTCACAGGTTCTTTTTTTTTTTTTTCATAGGATTTTTTTTACGCTTTTCTATTAACACAAGAGGTAAATTGTATTTAACCCACTTTATTTTATTAAAATTTGCTGTTTATTTTGGTAAGCATTTCTATTTATGTAAAAATTATGAGGAAAATAATTATTTTTTCCAATCAACTGAAAATTTAATGCAGAATGAAGGTTGAAAGATGCCCTTGCAAAAATACTTTTAATTCTATCTCATCCCAATTTGATTTTTTTTTTTTTTTTTGGGTATATTGAGGAAATTCAATGCTATTCCAATAAATAATTAAAATTATATGATGATATTATATATATTTTTATAATTAATAATTTACGTGGATATAAATTCATATGAAGGATGAAATCTAACCCGGAACATTGATGATTGCATAATTTTTTGGTTGGGTAAGTGAGGGGTATAGGGAGAGACGTGTTGGCAAGAATGACTTTTGATCTCATCTCAAAGTTTCAGGATCAAACACATTTCTGACTCATCACTCTCATTATCCAACAACGTTGGCTTTTTTTTATCATTAAGAAAGAAAATTACACATACATATTGTTATCTCTCTTATCATTATTATGTACTATCCTCTTTCAATTTTATTAAATACTTGCACATTTATTCTATTTTATTCAAATTTATTATGATTTATTATTTCATACTATGTCATGATTGATAGTTTATGCAGGTACGAATTCATATAGACGGTATTATCAGATCAAAATATCTCTATTAAATACAAAGACAAAGTGTGCGGTACACGTTCACAATTTGATTTTTCTTTTATTTCATCTCCATGAAAGATGTGTTTATGCAATATCTTCTCTAAAGTTGGATTTAAAAGCAACAAAGTACAACGTTGGCGACAATATATATTAAAAGATAATTTCAAAATTATCACTGAAAATTATATCAAATTATAATAATTTTTTGTTCTGTTGTGTATTATTAATAATAAAAATTATGTATAAAATTATTACTATAGATAATCAAAGACATATATATATTAACAATAATTATTTGTTGCCAACAACCGTCACTATATGTCACTAACAATTTTCAATGACAACTTTATGCATAATTTTTTTATCTCTAATCTTTGCAAATAACGAGTTTTAAAAAAATACCAATAGTCACTATATTAAAGTTACGAAACTCATTATGATAAAATAAAAAATTTGTCAGTAAATAATATAATTAATGTATGTTTTGTTTCTTGTTTTGTATTGTCAAAGATATATATAAATAATCATATAATTTCCATTACTTTACACTATACAAACTCTTAAAGAATGCTAGTTATCATTATTTATTTTTTATTTTTGACATTATCTCAACAGCTTCTTCTCTTATTTAACTTCTATGTCAGCCCCACCGGTCACAAGTCCCTTCAACCGCAAAGCTGTGCCGTATGTTACTCTTTCACAAGAAAATTTTATTCGCATCAGACTTGGTTGAATCAAATTAATCACGTAATAAGTATATTATATTCATTTATATGATTAATTATTTTTTTTAAATTATACACTAATCACACAATAAGTATATCACATTTATCGTATAACTTGTTCGAATTTGACATAGTTGAGTTCGGCGCGCCGTATTTCATGTTACCCCTTTCTTCTTTAAAGTTTTAAAATTACAAATTTTATGTTCTTATACTAAGATCTCAATTTTCTAATTTTACTACATATAAATGTCACCAAATTTTCTCTTCACCTTGTTTTTATTTAATTAATTTCTATTTTTGTGTACTAACCGTTGTGGCACGTCGTTCTTGCGTGAAATATTTTTTTATATTTTAAAATATATTAAATAAGAGCAATATAAACAAATCAATTGATGAAATTAAAAATAAAATAAAATGAAACACTAATTTATTAGTTAATGAATAATTTGGAAAGTGGAATTAGTTGATTATCTTAGTAGTTGAATGGCAATTTTTACTTTACAAAAATTGGTGCGACGATGATACTAACTGCCGTTTATGAGTATGGAGCTCTTTTTCTTCTATATTAGTATAGATAGACAAGTAAAAAATTTTGAGTTCAAATTTTATTGGTATATACTATATACTTAATAATAAATTATTGTTCTTTCAATTAGTTTAAATTTTTATATGAGATATTAATTAATAAAAAAATTATATTTTAATCATATCATATGTACACATGGCCGAAGGCCTATTTATGACAGTTGTCTATTTGCATTTTGATACACATTTGTTTCCTATTCCGTGACGCACCCAGGCGCACACAACAATCAACTGCTCAAGTCTTGCTTGCAATTGCTTGAGGCGCGTGGACAACTCTCCACCACAAAGAGACTAGCCAAAACACCATCCTACATCGAATCCGGGTCCCTCACTTCCAAGATCCGACAAAAAACACCCGACGGAATGGGCTTGAATCTCCAACCCGACCCGCCCTCTCAAGTCAAGAAAACACTTTGATGTCCCATGCAGTACCAGAAAAATGTGCAGTCTGAGCTCCAGCTCTTAAGTAATTTTGTGGCCTTTAAATTCCAACCCTTCAAAAATCACAAGTTTCGCATAAAATCAGAATCCCTCTTACCCAGAACTCTCAGTT
Source organism: Sesamum angolense (assembly GCA_034509725.1). Taxonomy (NCBI): domain Eukaryota; kingdom Viridiplantae; phylum Streptophyta; class Magnoliopsida; order Lamiales; family Pedaliaceae; genus Sesamum; species Sesamum angolense. Next base: position 8,383,913 of record JACGWL010000007.1, on the reverse strand, counting down.
CTTGTGATTGAGTGGAGAAATGGAGGTTGAGAAGAATGGGGGCCAAGAAATTGAAGCGCCTAAGAATATTACGATAAAAGGGATTCTGGGACTGTTGATGGCGAACACGGATGGGAATGGTGATGCGAAAAAGGTGATTTCTTTGGGGATGGGGGACCCTACTGCATATTCTTGTTTTTACACGACTTCTGCTGCTCAAGAAGCTGTTGTGGATGCTCTCCGCTCTGCCAAATTCAATGGCTACTCTCCCACTGTGGGTCTTCCCCAAACTAGAAAGTAGTTCCTTTTTCTCTCTCAAATTTTTTAAGCAATTTTTTGTCATTGGCTGATGTTTTTGGTTGCTGGAAATTGCTTGTGCATGCAATGTTTCTGCTCTTGGATTGGCACCCATCTACGGTTTTTACTGTTTCTGAAATCTTTATTATGTGTGGATGAGGAAAATTCTTGGGATTTTGATTTCAGAACTGAGATTATTTGTTAGTTTGCTTAGCCAGAAATTGGTGTTTTGTTCTCCTCTAGGTGTAAATTTGTAGTTCTATCGGTCCAAATATGAAAATTCGGTGATAGTTAGGCTAGTTTATGCTTCCTTTTGAGATAGGTTCTCAGAAATGTCAGTTTTGACCAACATTTCTCGTTACAGTGCTCTTTTTCTCCCCTTCCTTTTACATGCATGGAACTCAATTTGAATACATTTTACTCGAATAGATATTTTTTTCATGATTTCTTAGTCAAGTGTGGTAAGAACTTGCTGTTAGTTTACTTTAAAAGTGTCTTTTGCATGCTCTGGAAGCATCGGATCGATGTAACAAAATCTTGTCAAACAAAGAGATTACAAACTATGGATGCTTAAAGTTGCTATTTATGTTATCTATGAGTAATTTCCTTGAATCAAGGGATGTATCACACATCTTCCTACCCTTCCTTGTACATTGTCTTTTGGTTTCGCATTTGAGTAGAATCTTGATTTAATACTTGTTCTTAGTTATTTATCTGATGAGATTTTGGGATTCTTTCAACGGGGAGAACAAAAATTTCGAGTAAAATTGAATTCACTTTGTGTGCAGTTCAAATTCTGATTCTAGATTGCTCTTCTAAACAGGGCTCTTGCAGGATATTTGTCCCGCAACCTCCCTATGAATTGGCACCTGATGATGTTTATGTCACAGCTGGTTGTACACAAGCTATTGAAATAGCACTGTCAATTATCAATCGGCCTGGTGCTAACATCTTGCTACCGAGGCCAGGTTTTCCAATTTATGGACTTTGTGCTGCGTTTAGACATCTGGAAGCTCGTTATTTTGATTCTCCCTGAGAAAGGATGGGAGGTTGATCTCAGTGCAGTGGAAAATCTGGCAGATCATAATACTGTCGCGATGGTTATCATAAATCCTGGAAATCCCTGCGGAAGTGTCTATACATATCAACATCTGAAGGAGGTTTGTACCGGCCTATAGCTGTATACTTCTATCATGTTTAAGGCTTGGTGTTTTCACAAATGGTTATGGTTTACTATAAACTTAACTTATTAACTAAATTCAGATTGCTGAAACTGCAAAGAGGCTTGGTACTCTTGTGATTGCTGATGAAGTTTATGGCCATCTTGCTTTTGGGGCTAATCCGTTTGTGCCCATGGGAGTTTTTGGATCTCTTACACCGGTGCTTACTCTCGGGTCAATGTCAAAGAGATGGTTAGTTCCTGGTTGGCGACTTGGTTGGTTGGTCACAAATGATCCTGATGGCAGTTTAAAGAGTCCGAAGGTCTGTTTTTCTCGTTCAAAGAGACAATGATTGCAGCACGTCTTTCATAAGCTCTTTTGATTATCTGGCCTTGGTTTGCCCTTATAAGAATGACTTATTTTATTTTTCTTGTTACCTTTGTTTAGGCACGTTATACTCTGAATCAGGTTTTTAACTGCACCGGTCTTCTTTGATTTAGGTTGACTTGTCGTGCATCACTTACATGTGCCTTTGCTATTGTCTTCTCAGTTTGTCGAGCGGCTTAAGAAGTATTGCGACATTTGTGGAGGTCCTGCAACCTTCATACAGGTTGGTACTCAAGATATATGCTTTACATTTTCTGATCAATAACTGCGATAAGCCATATATTTTATTAAGCATTCTGCATACTAACTTCCAGCCGAATTCCTACTTTGAGCCCCATCTCTTCTCTTTCCTTAGTTCCAAGCTTCTGTCTGAAAGTTTGATGTTTCAGGCAGCAGTCCCTGCTGTAATTGAAGGAACACAAGAGGTTTTCTTCAATAAAACCATCAACATACTGAAGCAGAACTCTGATACTTGTTTTCAAAAGATTAAAGAGATCCATTGCATTAGTTGTCCTCATAAAGCAGAAGGATCGATGGCTTTGATGGTAAGCACGCACATGCAATACGCGATAGAAACATTGACGTCTCCCAGAACTCCCTTTTAGATAAAAATGTTCTGACAGATACATTTCAAAATACAGGTGAAGCTAAATGTTTCCCTGCTGAAAGACATTAGTGATGATCTCGACTTCTGTTTCAAGCTGGCCAAAGAGGAGTCTGTTATAATTCTTCCAGGTACACAAGTTGGATATGTGCCACAAACAAAATTTTTTGTATAGAACAACCACCCAATATTTTTAAACATTTTTCGCACAGTTGGAGTGTACTATTAGGATGTATATATAGTATGTAGCATAAATGCTTGCAGAGGTTGAGACAAACACTTGTGACAGCATGACATCTTTTGCAGGAGTGGCTGTAGGCCTGAAGAATTGGCTCCGAATCACGTTTGCCGCTGATCCATGTGCGCTGGGAGAAGCACTGGAGAGGGTGAAATCTTTCTGCCAACGCCATTCCTGTTAGCCAAACATCAGAATAGAAAATCCTGTTGGGCTGCATTCACAGGTTAAAATCATACTACTAGTTTAGAGTAAATTAAAACACTCAAAGTTGTTCCATATCAATACAGATTGTATAGGGCCTTCCTTTTTTTTTGTTCTTTAAATATACAAATAATCCAGATTCACTTATTGTAAATGGACGATAATTATGATTTGACATAATAAAATTGCATAAATATCAGGATGGATATAACACCAGTTGAAGCAGAAAGTGAATAAACAAATTGCCATTCCTTACAGAATAATGTACATGTGCATTTTTCTGTCATTTTGTGGCGTGTATCCCTCTATATATCGTCGGGGTCCAGGCACTCCTGGAATGATGAGGTAATTGAGGGTGATTGTCAACAGACTTCAGCACCCGCATGCGGATTTGAGTGTGACTGGGAACATACTTTCTGTTATAAGTCGCATTGCTAGTTTCCAAGCAAATATGCCAATGACGTATTTTTATGAGCCGTGAATTGTTGAATCAACACATTAATCAAGTGCTAAATGCTGATCCAAAGCATCATAAAGGTACAAATCCATGTGAATATACAATTATTAGTCACCAGCTTTGTCTTGCTCTCTATATATGTACTATAATACCCGAAACTTAACCTGATTATACGGTATTACACAAACATGCTAATCAGTACTTGTCTTTAGACCTGGAAGACTTGTAGTTATTGAACTCGATTCCAACCCACGTACAAATAAAAGAATCGATAACATTAAAGGTTATGTTTGAGCGAATTGGTGGATTTGAAATAAACAAATTTTTCACACTTGTTTGGACAGCTTTCAGTTACTAATGAATTCAAATTTCAAATAACAATTTTTGGAGTTACATTTTTAATTATTGGAATAGATTTGAGTGCTGAGAATCAGCAGTACTGCATCCGCTTGTTTTATACCAACACACAACAATAACACTATTGATTACTGAAAAGAGTGAGCGTTTTGTTTCAAGTATTCCACCTTTTCCTTGTCGCTGAATCTTGGACTTTCTTTAATTTTCTCTTTTCCTTTGGCTATGCAATATCCAATTCTTCTCATAAAAAAATCACGTAATCTCTTTCCGTATTCCATTCGATATTTTTTATACCGACTGTCGGGAAATGAATGTGATGACAATCATCTAATCATGGCGTTTATATTACAACGTTTAAAGAACATTTTAATGAAGTCTGAATATAAAATAGGAATATCCTTACAACTTTGGAAGAAACTGGAGCTCATGACATGATTTATAATACAATGTTTTATTGATCTTAATTTAAAAAGAACATTTTTCTTGGCTCGTACTAAATTAGTTGCTGGCAATTGGCAAAGCTGCAAGAGAAGTGGGCGCCTTATCCTGCAATGTATATTCTGTGTAATATATTATGATGGAAGTATTGTTGATCCAGCAATGACGCAAGGCTATCCCAATAGACGGACGATCAAGGGCTACGTGTCTTCGACCAATAGTCATTTACTTTGTGATGATCTTGTTCATTTCATGCGTGTGTTCTTGCAATTAAAATCTTAGTTTTGTCTAAGCGCTTCATTTGGTTGTGTTTGTGGATTTGGGTATTATTTACACATTGACAGGCCTAGATACAGGTAAATGTGGAGAATTGACGATGGCGCTTTCGAATTTGCTTTGGGGAGGATATGTTTGACTCCTGAATCTGATGGAGGTTTCAGATATATTGGTGTTATTCTTGCAAACAAGTATACCAGTTGGGTTATATACAACTTATCTTATGTGTTAATCGAAAAGTGCAAAAAAATTCATGTAAAGAATAATATACAATTTAACACTAAATCACAAGAGGGTAAATTGAACTTCATCTTTTCACATGGATTTTTTTGCACTTTTTGATTACACAAGGGGGTAAATTGTTAACCCTGTACGAATTTAATTTATACTACATCTACGTGCTGTGTATTGAATATTTATTGACTATATAAATGATTATTTTATATTCTTATAGGTCTTTGTGGGAAAAAGTACCAAATAGCTTTTTTTATGCGCTCACTATTGTTCATATCAGTTACATGGTAGTCCTTCGATTAACAAATAGCCCATTGTCTAAGACACTATCCTAGTGATGTGTAATCGGAATTGGAATCCCTAAAAAAAAATTATAATTTTATAAAGAGAGAGAAGGAATCATCAATTTTACACTTATGATCACCTCACACGTGTCCTTATATTAGACAAAAAGAATTTAATTAAGTTGGACGATATTTAAACATGTAATAATAATGAAAAAAATGTTGATAGTTTGCATTAGAATTTAGAAGTTAAAGTAGATATCCACCAACGAGTTCCAACGTTTCAAGTCAAACGGAAGACAAGCAAAATAGCATGCGAAAATCGCCAACCAATTCAACGGTTAAAAATTGACAAGGGCCGCGCGCTCTCTTCTCTCCCTTCCGGGCCCTCTCTTTGTCGCTGCGATCCTTCTCTCTGACTCTCTCTCTCTCTCTCTCTCTCTCTCTCTCGCTGAATCTCAGAAGGTTACATACTTTTGCCCTAAGGATAAAGCGCTCTCCCTCTGCATATTCAGAGAAGGGGAGAGCGAAGAAGGGTAATGGCGTGCAGATGCAGGCCACTGGCATTCCTCATAGGTCTACCTTTCGGCCTCGTAGCCTTGGCCTTTGCTATCGTCGGCGCTGTCATTTGGTTTATCGCGTTAGTTGCTTTCTCCCCCCTCCTTTCTCATTTTCATCCTCAACTCTACTAATCCTCTAACCCTTTCTTTGTTTACAATTTTCAAGTATTTTTCTTTATTTTTCCGCGTCTTTAATACCCAAAAATAAAACAAATGTACGTATTTTTTAGAATCTTTTCAGTTTTCAATTGTAATTATGTAAGAAACAAACATGGTGTTCTTGGTTGTCCAGTTAAAAGCCAACTAAAACATTTCACGTGCGTACGCTTTGTTTGATTTTATTTTTATTTTTTTTTCGAACAAAGATAAAGTGCACTTGTTTTTAAGTATATTTAAGTTTATAGTAATATAACATGAACAAACATTAAAATAAATATACTCAGAATAAACTCAAATCATAATTCAAGAAATGAAAAAAAAAAAAAACAAAACAAAACAAAACAACTTTAGAAGACAATTACAAACACGACAAGCCCTCCGAGAAAATTGTCATTTTGAGCCCAATTGATGCCGTCGTGCCTAATAATAGCAGCAACAGTGCCAAACGATTAATGTAATGATTAATATATTTTAAAACATAAAAATTATTTATTATACGCATGCAAAAAAAACTATCGTGAGTAGTCGTGCCACGACAGCTCATCTAAAAAATAAACCAAAACCAACCATTGATTTTTTAAAGTCTTTTTTTTTTTTTTTTTTTTTTTGGTTTGTTAATTAATTCTGATATTGGTGATGAAATTAAATACAGAAAAGTATTCACGTGTTGTTGCCCTTGTTGTATATGCTGTGCGGGGATCGTGAATGGGGCTGTGTTCGTGGTGAAGCTGCCCGTCAGAGTCATCAGATGGTTCGTAGATAAGATACCTTGCTGATGCATATGGGCTTAGTGTACGTACGTAGTTCCTCAGCTTAAAGGCGTGTAATGTTATTACATACATATATGTCATTAGTTCCATTTTTGGTGTTCCTACAAAAATTACATCTTTTTTAACTAATGATGTAAATTTCTAACAAATGTCGTCAGGGTTTTTTTGGTGTAAATTTCTAACAGATATTGAGCTTTTTTCCAGTTTTATTAGAGGAATTATTTGGACCTTTTTTTCTTGTGTTGATTATGTCTTGACTTTTAACTTATAATTTTTTATTGACGAGAGAACGTTAGGTAATTATTTTAGTTATAATTTAGCCTTATTTAAATGTACACACCAAAAGGATGCAATTTATATGTAGATACTCGGAATTAAATCAAGATTTTTTTAAAAAGAGATCTTGAAGTTCAAATTATTAGTTGTCCCTTCCGAGACCCTAATCAATTCTTATTGAAGAGGTAATTTTCTTATTCGTATGAAAAATAAAACGAAAGAATAACAAGATGAAGAAATGAAAAATAAACAAGAGAATGAGAAAATAGTGGCCGCGCTCAACAACTATATATGGAGAGGTGTCAACACGTAACGCAGGCAGAGGAGGAGAGGAAATATGGGTAGGAGCTGGAAGCAACAATACATTGTTGATATTGCCCCACGTCTTGCATCAGTTGTAAAAGATGAGGTTGAGTGGTTTATATATTCTAATATTGTCTTCTTCTTCTAACAATGTATTTTTTGAAATAAAGATTATGAAACTCATACGAAATTAGAGTGGATAATTTTCTCGCGCAATGAGTTATCGATCGAGTTGCAAGCCGCATTATTTGATAGTTCTGTATGTGAAAATGATGCCAAGTTAAATTCAAGGCTTTCTCTCCCAAGCAAGATGCATTTTCAGATAAAATCAAATAACTAAGTCAATCCAATTTACTAAGTTAATTAATAATTTTCATAAATCAATTAATCCAATTGCGTATGAGAATAAATAAATAAATATCCACTCAAGTAGAACCCACGTAACTCTTAGAATCTATTTCTTATTCATACAAATTAAATATTAATTCCAGGTCAAAAATCCAAATCTGCTCTACCAAATTAAAAATTCATCATGCTAATTAACAACTAATAATACACGATAAAGTCGTGTTTTCTGCTAGACGCTAAGATAGAAGATAAAGTCTCTATAATCCTTTAATGTCTGAAAATTAAATGCCTTTTCTGGGTACATTGGATTTAGCCCATTTATTTATCTTTAATAAATTAAGTATAATTTCCACAAAAATTATAATTTAAATCAAATTTGATCAACCTAATTTAATCGTATTTCATTTGTGATTAATCCAGTCAATTTTTTTAAATTGCACGTATTTCATATATAAAATATATTATATTTATTGTATAATTAATTTAAATCGATCAAACTCGACTCGAGCTAAAATCCTCTCGACTTTCACGTCATTAAAGTTTTGCTCTTGACCCAATTAATGTTTCTTCAATCGAAAATTATTATAAGGCAGGGATGAAGGGCATAGAGTGACCTGATACGGTGTGGAAACCCCACGGGCCCTAAGATTAGGACAACCTGAACAGTGTTTGATCCAACAACAATGCCAAAATTGTGTTCAATTCTGACAATGTTGGGTGCTGTGCAGGTACATGAACTAAAACCTTTAGTTCCACCATCAAATTCATATTACCTAAATGTGGGGAATACTCTGCCGCTCCACCCACGTACATGCAATCAGCATTAATATATATATACACACTCCATCTCTATATGTTTATTTTTTCCAATTATAAATATTTATTACGGAATTATTATTATTATTATTATTTTTATTTTGAACTGTCTGATGCATTTATTGAGAATTTTATGATACATAAAAAGATAAGTTAGAATAAGATGAAATAATACAATTAAAAATTACAACATAAATAAATATGAAAGGAAAAGAGATCAAATATTTAGTATTGTTCCTTTCTTAAATTGAATGATTATGTGTCGTCGTATATTATATATCATAGTAATTTTGTAAAAATTTAATAACGGCTTAATTTAGTTGGCGAAATTGTGTATGCTCTTAATAGTTGTTGTTATTTAATAATATTTATTAATTAATATATTTTTGATATTATATAATTAATGATATATTAATATAATTATATAATTTAAATATCATAATTTAATATATATCTATATGTGAAGTACATAAGGCGTGGAAAAGCTGTAATTTTGATAAAGTAATATTTATGGCACACCGACGAAGACTAATTTTCAAAACTTGCATAGTTTCACAACTGTGGTGGTGGCGTCAAAGTTCAAACACATGCTTGACCGCACATTGCTATCTAATTTTGTAGTTTTTGTTTTCTTACTTTATTTTCCTCTCTTGTTTTCCCTCTTTCTTTTTTTAAATAATTTTGTTGATGTAGTTATGGTGACTGGATTCATTTGAGTAAACGCTAGGCGTCGTGGCATGCAGTTTTTGTGTGTACATAATAAATTATCTTTTATAGTTTAAAATATATATTATAAATAAAGTAAAATATATAACCAATAAATCACATTTTAAAAATAAAGAAAAAGAAAATCAACTTAATGTATCATTAACACAAAAGAAGAATTTGTGTAGTGGTGTTAAAGTGATTTCGAGACACTTTTGTTACACAAAAAATAAAGGAGTTACACTTAATTTTTAAAATGATCTAATTAGATGTATAATTGTAGTATTTAAAAATTGGCGCAACAGTGTTAATAACCACCATTTGTGAGTATAGAGGGCATTTTTATATATATATTATAGATTATAGATAAAATATCAAATGCCAATTTTAAAATTGTCATTTACGGAAGAAAAATTCTAACTGAATCAATGATATGCAATTATACACTTGCAATGTAATTGATGAATAGTTCAGAAAAAAGTGACAAATCACATGATAAGTGTATAACACATACTCTGTGATTTGTTTGATTCAGTCAAACTTGATTTGGATAAGAATTATTTTTTAGGATATATATTCACCGACAAATATTATGTATAAAGTTGCCGCTCAAACAATTAACTACATTTAGAGCATTAGATAGTAAGTATTGTTAGTAACAACTATATGCAAAATATTTTCTATCCTAATTCAAACTGGTGACAACTTTTTACAAAAATAATTGTCACTATAAAAAATGATGAAACTCATTATTGTCATAAAATAAAAGTTTTTATCAATGAAGACAAATAATTAACAATAATAATTAAAATTCTCTTCTATTCTTTTTTTGCATGGAAGTGAAATTAAGAAAGAAAAAGGCATGATGAAAGAAATTGAAATTCAAAGGTGTATATGTGATTATGCAGTATTGAATATATGCGAGTGTTGTTTTCTGCTTTAGGGCAGGATTCCAGATCACATTGGAAGAGGCAAGGTACCACATTGTTTTGTTTTCTTTTATGCTCTTTCAGTTTTTCTACTTTAAGACATCAACAACCACACATGCTACACTTAGATTATACATGAATCTATGTGTAGATTATGTTGTAGTTTACATGAATACATTATTAATTAATAAGCCAATTTTTACGGAAAAAATACCCATTATCAAGAGGTCATTGGTTTCAAATCCCATCAATATATGAATATTTATCTTGCTGGACGTCTATTAATTAGATAATTAAATTATAATCGATTCGCTCAAAAAAAATAAATTGAAGAAAAACGCCCGTTTACTCCTGCTTTAAACTCCTTAAACGTGAATAATTGCTTTCATACATACACCAACCAAAAACACTACAAAATACTATATAAACAAAAATGCCCATACCAAAAAGTTGAATCAAGAAACTCTTGTACTTAAATAATTACATAGCAATAAATAATAGTTGAAAGATTTAGGGTTGCCCATCCATCCATCTCCCAACCCCTCAAAAGTCTTTTTGCATCTTTCCTCAAAGTCCATTTCTTATCTAAACCAAACTAGGAAATGTTCAACATTGAAAACAACTATATTTGTTGTCAATCTTTCACTTACATCATCACACCCAAAAACAAACACTTTGTGATCACAAAACACATCATTAAAAATTCACATGATCATATAAATATATCTATGTTGTAATAATTATATATTTAATGTAGTAAGTGATTAGAACATGAGAGAGCATCTTGGAAAGCCTAATCCAATGTCATGTCCCCAACTTGGAACACTCTTATTTAAAACCAATTATTCAACTTAATCCATAAACAGATAAATTATTTTAATTGGAATAATGTTTTTCTTTTCTTTTTTATATATCCTAAAAAGGAAAGTATTATTTTATACTTAATTCCTTTTGTAGGACCAAAGCCCACGTGAACACACTTGCTCTTGCATGAGATGAGAGAAGTCAGCCACCACCACCACCACCTCTACCTATATCTATCTATGTATCTATATATCTATAATTATAAATATAAACTTATTTTAATTTAAAAAAAAATTCAAAGCCCCCATAAATAATCGTTAATTGGTAATTGAGTGAACCCCACAATCTTGAATTGTTGGCCCCTATATATACATACATATACGTACAGTCCAAATTCAACATTCATCGATCATCATTACTTCATGTCAAGAATTATATGATCCAAATATTGGCAAGAAAATGAGTCTCTCCCCAATCAGCTCAAAATCAAAACTCCAGAACCAAGCAGGCTTGGCAGAGGCGAGCTTTGACGCCGCCAAGAAGCTGGAGCCGGAGCGCAAGTTCCAGCTGGCGAGGGAGCTGGGTGTCCCGCCAAGACAGATCGCCATTTGGTACCAGAACAAGAGAGCCCGGTGGAAGAATCAGAATCTGGAACTTGACTACGGCGCGCTCCAGGTGCAGCTGGAAGCTGCGTTGGCAGACAAAAAACAGCTCGAGAAAGAAGTGGACAGTCTCCGGGGAGAGCTTAAGCGGGCTCATGATATGCTGTTTGGTTTAAGACAGGCTCAGGCTCAGGCTCAAGCGTGCGTGTCCGCGCCTCCTGGTTCGTGTCTGTCGAGCTGCTGCGATGAGGGGACTGGCTCCAGCCCGAATGAGGACGTGGGGTGCTCGGCGACCTGGCAAAACGGCGACGCTTTGCAGTTTGAAGAGCTTTATGCTTGTCTGATGCTGGGTGCTGGTAGGGGATCAAACTCATGTGGTCCGATTATTCCAGACGGTGTGAATGAAAGAGATTTTTGGGTATAAAAACGAAATTTGAAACAAAAAAAAAAATGTGGAGAAGTTAATTAGTTTGTAATTTGCATGGAATTATTATCCGGTTTGATAAATAAAGTGTGAAATTATAATATATATATTATATATATATATATATATATATATTAAAATTTAATTCTGATGAACTCTTATAGCATGAGTACTAATTCTTTTTATGTTTATTTTTAAAAATTTAATAATTTAAGTTGATTATTTGGAGTTGTATTTCATCTATCTCATCTCGTTCCAATAAAAAACAAATGAAACGGGATTGATTGATTGATATAAGATATATTAGTATTAATTTGATTGGTCATGAGATAAAAAATTCATAACAATAGTTGATCCGACATATAAATAATAAGTAAAAAATAAAATTTAATAATTATATATAGATGACGAATTGAATTACATTTTTTTTTTTTTTGTTGCGGTGAAGTGTATTTGAGATTTTTTTTCTCATAAATTAGTTGAGAATTGTGAGTAGTATTTCGTGAGAAATTCTAAATTGAATCTAGTTTATTTAGATCGAAATTAATTATATGACAAGTATAATATACTTGTTATTCGATTAATTTAATTCGATCAGTCTTGATTTATGTAAAAAATCAATATATTATATATGATTATAATATTTAGAGGTCGAATATTCATGAATGGAAGCTTGGTTATCCACTATATATCATTATATATATTCTATTCTGTGAGAGTGATATAAATACCGGAAGTTGAATTCTTTTGCTAACTGGAACAACTTCATTAATTGATACTTCAATTCTTTTTTTTTTTTTTTTGGCTTCTTTCCCGATTTATCTATTTTCAGAACATTTTGGGTTAAATGCGATGTACCCTTGTATTAATGAAAAAGTGTAAAATAAAATTTGTGAAACATAAAATATAATTTATCGTCTTGTAATTTAAAAAATGATACAATTTACCCCCTTGTGAAAATTTACAGAGTGAGGTAAATTGCATTATTTTTTAAATCACAAAGGGATAAATTGCAATTTGTTTCTTCATAAGGTTTTTTTTTTACATTTTCCATTAACACAGAGGGTTTTATTTCCTAGATTGGATTTAAATATTTATATATATATATTATATATATATATATATATATATATATATATATATTAACAGTGTGAATTATGTCATGAAATTGGACAAATATCATCGTTGATATATAACATGAGATACAATATTTAATTAATTCATATAATAAAAACTCATTCTATGAAATTAATGGAAAATATTAGCTTTCTTAGCTCTTAATATCCAGACATGTATCTTCTATCATGCATTGGTGTTATATTAATGAATCATTGATACGTATTTTTTGTTTAACTAAAAAATTAGATTATGAGATCACACACAATACATATGTGAATGTAACATCAATGTGCGTGTAGCTCCGAAACTAAAATAAAAATTCCTTCACACCTATTACAGTCTTCCTCAACCAATAAAATATATTCTTATTTATAATATATCTTAAACTGAAAAAAGTTATATATTATATGCACGCATGGATGACTAGTTTAATACACAAAGTTTACTTGCATCACTCTTACTAATTAGCTCGATGTTATTTTAGCATTAATTTTTTAATATTTATTGAGTTATATTTTTTAGTGGTCTTGCAAATGCAACATATGATTTAACTAATGAAATAATAAAACAAAAAATTGCAACCTAGGAGATGCCTATTGTTTAAGCTAAATCACTTATTATGGCCAACTTCAAATATCTTGTGTATGAATTTTATTACCACTCATTTATAAAAAAAAAAAAAAAAAAAAAAGGTTAATGTGCAAGATTTATGCATGAGAGATCATATCGAGGTATTGTGAATATTATAGTGGTACGCGTAGTTTCTTTTATATTTTTCTCTTTAATCAAAAACGGTATGTGAATAATTTTATTTTTTTTAACTAAAACAATCGAATATTACAAATGAGACTTTGCTTAAATGGTGAGATTGTGAGTGCAAATTTTATGAATATGGATAGATAGTCTATTTTCAATATTAATGTTTTATTTATTTTAATATATTAATTAATTTAAAAATATTAATATATTAAATTAATATTAGAATTTGTACGTATTAATACATAAACAAAAAAAAATAAAAAAAAAAATTGAATATTAGGAAATTAAGTGATTGAATGTCGTGTAACACGCAATGTTGATGATGACATGACAGCATCATACATCCCCATATTTCAGGAATTAACACAACATTTCACTTTCTTTTACTTTCCCCGCTTGGCATGCCAATTTGGAAAATTTCTGCCGCCGCCTACCAAGTCTCAATTTAGTTCAATTTTATTTTTTTTATTTTTGGTAATTTAAGTGCATTCATAACTATAATTTTTTTTATATACACAGACATCTATTTATTAAATTTCAACCTACCATTAAAATTTCAAATACATGAATATGAATTTACATATAGGTTCTAGTATTACAACACATTAATTTATTAAAAAAATATAAAAGACAACATTTAAAACATTTTGTCACTGCGTTACATACTCGTATTCATTTCAAATTTTGATCAATAAAGAGGGTCTATATTATTTTCCAAGTTTGATACGTAACAAGAATATGACGACTTTGCTCGAACTCTTGTGCAAGTTGATACTTTTAAAAAATAATAAAAATATCATCTCCATCACGGAATTGCGATTGCCTTAGCTAACATAATCTTTTTTCTTGTACTCCTTATTCCACGGTTCGTATAGAAAACTTTACTTAATGTGTAAGAAAATATAAGACAATATAAGTCATATTGCATCAATGTGTTTCACAAATTGTACATATATTCTATCATTTTAATTCAACTTAACGTTTGAGTAGGTTTTACCTTGAAACGAATCGACATACCCTTCACAATTTTCTCATTAAAAAATTAATACTTTTGTATAAGAAAAGAGAATCAAACCCCCAAATAATTGGTAGAAATTGAACAAAAATTCAATTTATTTCAATGGTGAACTAATTCAACAAAAATATACGCAAATAATTACTATAATAATCCATTCCTTAAAAAAATTACTATAATAATCCATGTACGTACACTATATGCTAACAACTAGCTAGGTGGCATTGAGGGGGGGGGGGTGGGTGGGGGTGGGGGGCAGCGTCCTACCTAGATATCATCTGAAATTGCACCTGTATTTGACTAAAAATGAAAGTGACACACATCTAATAAACTACTACAAATTGGCTTTGTTGACTTATTTTCATTAATTAGCAATCAATACTGGTTTTCCTTATTGACTTTTTGGTTTTGCAGTCCCACTTATCAAACATTAGCTACTTAATTTTTAATTTTTGGCTGTTTGTCCTTTAATAGCAATAGTGATTACATAATTATGTCAATATTTTGAGATGATGGTCCTTTTTTCCTTTTCCTTGCAGAAAATAGCTTAGGAGGTGGTAATGGCTTGATCAGTCCTTATGTGAGTTTGTAAACTTTTTAAAATATCAGTGTTTGAGATTTTATAAATGCTACAAATTGTATAGCAATTTTTTTAGAAGAAAGTTTAAAAGATTTAAAAATAAGATGTTATGAATTTATAAGTTTTTTTTTTAAAAAAAGTATAGAGTTGACAATTTATTCTGCAAATCTTAATAAATTCTTTAAATTAATTACAAACGTGTTATAACTAATATCTTATAAGATTTATAATATTTTTAATCAAATATTTTATTAACTTTTTTAAAATAAGTTAAGACATCCTATAATCTTTCAAAAAACATTTCAAAAGATGTGTGGCATTATAATTTTACAAAAAATAAAAAAATAAAAAAAATTGGCCAATCACCCTCTTAAGTTGGGTTTGGCCAATCACCCATATTACAAATTATTGGCCTATTTACCCGTTTAATTGTATTGTCAATTTACCCTCAATTTGCAAAATATTCTCCTCTTCTCTTGCTCATCGTTCTTCCTGTTGTCTGAGTTTTGAGCTTCCTTCCCAAATCTGAAGGGCGTGGGGATGCGCTATGAAGGCGGGGTGGAGAGATGGTGGGCTACGTAGGGCACCGGGAGGTGGAAGCGAGGAGGGATGGTGGGTGGCGGAAGCTGATGGCAGGCCAGGCCACGATTTTTGGTTTTTCTCTACATATTGAAATTAATATTAAATTAAATAGGAAATTTGAAATTTTTGCTAAATACTTTAAATAATCACATCAAGTGGACAATATATATTGTATTCAATACATTGAAGTGAATAACAAATTCAGCTGCACCATAAAAGTCGAAGTATTTTTATGAAAATTTTAAGATCGAGGGGAGAACACCATCTTTAACATGCGAAACAAAGATTTGTGTTCCAATGCTTAAATAATAATAATTTACTAAGATAAATAAAGAGAAAACTTGAGAGAATGTGAGATTAATGATGGAGTATGCTGATAAAATAATTAAATTCGTGTGCAGTGTAAAAAATGAATTAAAAGTAGTTAAAAATCGAGAAAGAGTTGAGTGTATGGGTAAGAGGTACTATGTTACCAAATGATCAAAAATGACTCTATTTATAAGTTCAAATAATAGGGAAGGTGAATTCGGTGATATTGGATAGTTGCATGTGTTAATCACATGATATGAACTTATTTTGAAGGAGTTATCCTATTTTAATCGAATTTTGTTGGGTCTGTTTATAAATATCACCACTTTTACTGTTTCTATTAAAAAATTCTAATTATATTTAAAATACTGTTTAAAGTTACAAACATGCCCTCAGGTGCTATGACTAAATCTTTCCCTCCAAATGATCGAGCCAAAATAGTTCATACTTCAAAGTTCAAAGACGGAAATCTGCAATGGCGTCCACTTCTGCTCCTCGCAACAGCGCCGCGTATGGAAGAATTGCGTCGGCGGCCTCCACACTTTGCTCCGACAATCAGACGCTCATCGCTGTAGGCTTTATCGCTCAATTTCTTAAACCCTAGAAAGTTCCATACTTAATTATGTGATGTTTCTCTGGATCCGGATTTACCCCAATTGTTTCAGGAAATTCGAAAGGCTACGACGATGATGAAAGAAATTGCAGTTGATCTGAGAGAGACAACAAATCCGAATTGGTATGTGTGCTTAAAACCGTAGCGTCTGTTCAAGTATTTGAGTGATTGTGCATTTTATATTAGATGAATGATAAATGTAAACTGGCTTCGGCATTTTAATGTTTCTTTATTGTAATTATTTTGTTCTATTTCGTAGGTTACATTTTTTTTTTTTTTCTTATTGATTACCTTGTTTGAGTATGTCGGATTGTGAATGCAAGTTTGTTTAAGACGTATTGGTCTGAATTCCAAGCACATCATTAAAGCAAAGAGAAAACATGTCATTGGACAGGTTTTGGCTAGTGAATAGCCTTATATTTTTTTGGCAATATACTAGTGAGTTTCAACATTACCATGGATGATCTGTTTTTCGGTCATGCATTAGAACTTTACCTTTGAATTCAGGTATATTTAACAGTTTTGATTTTATTTATAGGAGATAATTAGCCTCTAATCTATGTAGTCTCTTTTTTGATTGTGAGGGATGGAATTGGATTTCAAAATTTTTAGTGTACTGTAAAAGACATCATTTGGTCATGGCTGAAATGAGAGGTGGATCGTGGTTCTAATGGTTTATGATCATCTAGAACTCCTGAGCCTAGTTTGATATGAGAGCAGTTACAAGTTGATTGCAATGATGGATCTTTCCATCCGTCCTTATGATGATCACATGTTAACTCAAGAAATATAGTGATTGGCATACAAGAAGCTATTTTTCTTTCACATTATAGAGATTGTATTTAATGGTGTTGCAGGTGAAGGAGCTTGAAGATGGTGTTCTTGATTAGTGAAAGCCTCAGATGAGTGTACTCATCTTTCTAATGCTATCAAATGTATTGGAAATGAATACCAGCCTGGGCCCGAGGTAATAGTTCTGTGTGGAATTCTTCTTGAGGGGTTTGACCACATATCTCATGTTGTTACAGCTGATGATTTCATTATTTCCTATCATCTGTTGTTTGAGGATGCAGCTAACCAACTTCAGGAAGCTGTTTGCTGATAAAATTGAAAGACTAAAGGCTGATCCATCATCTGTCTCACAGAACCAGCTACTGTTACGGCAATTCCGTGAAGCTATCTGGGTATGTTCATAAGCAAGAACATGGACCAACACTTTCTTTCTTGAATTATATAGCAGGCAGTGAAAGTACCTACGTATCGTCTTCGTCAGATCGTGGTTTTTTGGACCTCAGCTATTCTCTGGAATGTTATCTGAAATTAGGCCCTAATGACAGCTGTTGTTTCAAGTGCTTTATGCTCACAGTAGTGAATTTCTGAAACATTCCCCTCGCTATCTTGCATAGCCTCATGGATATACGTGTTAACATGTATATATGAATTCTTAAGACTGCTAATGTTGTCCTCAAATTTTCTTATCTCTTCAGCAGTAATCCTCTTCTTGCCTCCGGGAGAAATGCACTCCAATTAACTAGTCCATACATTTTCAGGGTTAATTTTTAATAGCATTTCCATTAATGTGCTTTTCATCATTATCTGCAGAATGTACATCACGCAGGACAGCCTATGCCAGGTGAAGAGCAGGAAGACATAGTTATGACCAGCACAGAGTGCAATCTTTTGAACATTACTTGCCCATTGACCGGAAAGCCTGTGACTGAACTAGCAGATCCAGTTCGAAGGTACTCCTAACTTATTATGATTGCTTACGTTCCTCTATCCAGGAAATCTCTAATACACAAGAATCCAGCAGCATTTTACTCTTTAAAGTTTATATGCTGTTGCTTATCCTATGTTACCTGATATCTTTTGATAAACCTGATAAGGCAACGACGGCACAAACACTGACCATGTCATTAAATTTCTATTAAAATTGTTCTGTGACGTATTTTCAATTTTGGCAGTATGGACTGCAAGCATATATATGAGAAGAAGGCTATCATGCAACATATAAGATCCAAGGTTTTACAGGGCCGTTGTCCTGTGACAGGTATGTTGTCTGCTTTTGTTAATAAATTGTGCTGTTATTGTACAACAGTATTGCTGGATGCCTCTGAGCTTATAGGATAATTCCCTGTTTCAGGTTGCCCTAAGAAAGTACTGGCAGATAGAGTGGTGTGTGACCCATTATTGATGATAGAAAATAGATGAAATGCGTTCAATGAGTAAACAGCATACTGGAGCTGATGTAATAGAAGATTTTACTCAGCTTGATGAAGAAGATTAGTTAATGGAGATCATTACTATCTCCATTCAGGTCCAATTATCAACCATTTTCGGGGAAAGGTATCTCAATGGTCCTTTGTTGACGTAGTTGACTTAATTGCAAAAGTTTCCATGTAAATATTGACAGTCCTTTGCCGTGGCCTTGCTTGGAAGATTATGGAATCTGTGGTAAATCCTTTTTCTGATACCGTCTCAAAGTTATCCTCATGCAAGTCTGTTCGTTTGTCGTTGTGTATGTTACTATACTGATATGTGGCTCCTCATGTTATTCTGGTCTTTTAAACTATAGCTTCCGTTTTGGCACCTTAGCACTTGCATCATTGTTGGATGAATTCATTGCTTTACTTGAATCTTGCTTTAAACTGGCAGAAGACAGAATGGAAGAACAAATTTCCTAGACTTTTGACTTCATCAGAAATGTGTGGTTTGTTCAAGGACCAAGGTTATATTATGTTATTGTTCTATGAAAAGAACCACTTGGATTGCTAATCTAGGCTAACCAGTCTTTTACTTTGACACACTTGGGCCCGTGATAAAATGGGTGGGTCAGTACATTTGGTTGCAAAGCCCAGATTATTAAGGTGAGATTGGGCCATCCTTCATTTATTCATATTAGCGTGCCTTAGGTGAAATGACTTCAGAACCAACGATGTGTGGATGAGCAAGCACGATGTAAGTAGGCAATCAAAAAACGTTTTTCTTTTAACAGTTAAGTAATTTGGGTATTTGACAAATCACTTGAAATATCATCATTGGTTCAATCACTCTTTCTTATAGGTTTGTTATTATATTATAAAGTAAAAATCATACATATTACCTTTACCTGATCTTGGGGCTGGATTTGTCAAATGGGATCCAAATCCAACGTACATAGGAGTGGCGTAGGATGGATGGATGTCCAAACGCCAAAGAAGTCCAAGGCTTTGGTAACAAAATCTGGATGATCAATTAACATAAATCCCTATCATTCTGAATACTACCTTACGCATTTTATAACAAAATCCATACTCTGATTGAACGGATTCGTTCAATATTAATTTAAATTTTCAAATGTTCATAAACAGATACAAATTATACAATCTTAAATCCACCAGGATACAGTGAAAGCAAGACATTGAGAAATTATAAAGTTTTTTTTGCCCCCCTTTTGAGGGGTTATGTATTAATTTCAATCAATAAATTACTATAATTAAAAAATTAAAATAAAGTATAATAAATAAATATAAATTGAGAAAAAAAAGTTGAATTTTTTGAATTGTTTTTAATTAAAAAAATTAATTGTAATATTTTTTGTTGAATATCAATATTTAACATTTATCCTTATAATAATCATACTTCAATTAATAATATCAAATAAATTAAATTTAATCAACACATCTATTACACTACAAATTCATTCTTTGTTTTGATTTCTACTTAAACCCCCACAAGGTAGAAAACTCTTTGTTTAAGGCCTCCCTCCATCTTCCTCCCTCACTTTCCGCCATGGCAACTTGGAGGCTCCCTTTCCTCCGCCGCGCTCTTCTACTCTCTTCTCCTCCTCCACCCTTCTTCCACTTGTCCTCATTTTCTTCCCCGCTTCATCATTCCCATTTCAAACGTACGTTCCTTCAATGCTCTTCTCTTTCCGTGGAAGAATCCACATCCTCTACTACCATCCAACCCGAAATTCCAAAAGCCGGTAGAAACTCAACCTGGAAGCCCATGTGTTTGTATTACACTCAAGGTAAGTGCACTAAGGTAATGTCTTTAATCCCTTCAAAACATGTCAGTAATTCGTTAATTCAATCGATAGAATTTTGGGAAGTTTCTGATTTTGTCCATAGCTTCGTTTGGTCTAATTGGTATAGATGGATGACGTCCTGCACCTCGAGAAGTTCTGTCATAGTTGCTCGGTGGAGCTTGGGGAAAGTATTTCGGGGTTAAAGAATCTCCGGGAGCAGGAGTTTGATTATTTTCTTGTGCTGGATTTAGAGGGCAAGGTTGAGATTTTGGAGTTTCCAGTTCTGTTGTTTGATGTAAAAACTATGGACGTAGTGGATGCGTTTCACAGGTAAGGAATGAATAGAAGATAATGTATGCCTCTATGCGGTTGTTGTTTGTTTGTTCCTGAGATATGCATAAGCTCGTTAAGTTTATTTGAAAACCTTTTTATAACATACTAGTTTCTTTTAAGTGTGTCTTCTTTCCATCTAGTTTAGTTCGTATGATTTTGCATGGCTTTTGTTGGACTTTCTTTTTACTTATGTAGTAACTTTAAGTTAATGGCACCATTTGGTGTACTTAATCTTTTGCAATGTACAATGACAGTGAATATTCCTGGTATTTATATTATGAGTATACTTTGAAGCTTTCAGTTTCTCACCCAAATGTTTATGGGACATTTTCATTTCAACGAAGAACGTGTGATGTGTTATGAGAATTCCCTCCTACTGATAGTAATTCCCATGCTATTCGAGTTAGAATAGTGTATCCAGAGAAGTCCTCATAACTCTTATACTACTAGAAAGCTTCCAGGTACCGTAGCTTTACTTGACTTTCCATGATATAAATTTTATGACATGAAAATTTAAAAATGAAATTGCCTGAAATCATTATAGTTGATGTTCATGAACAGCTGGGGTTCTGTATTCTTCTTTGTCCTGCTGCCAAATTTTATGGCAAATGTGCTGAGTTATCTGCTATGCAAGATGGTTTCAACTGGCATGACTGTTTTGCTGTAATATATCTCTGTTCTTTTCTTCTTATTATTATTTGTCTTTGTGCAGGTTTGTAAGGCCTACAAAGATGAGTGAGAGAAGAATCTATGAGTACATTGAGGGGAAGTATGGAAGTTTTGGAGTCGACCGGTATGCTGCTGGATCTATTTAAATACTTGATAATAAATCTGCTGCCACTTATTCTCATTCCGTAATCCATCTCTAAGTTATTCCCACACGTCATAAAAATGCTTTGACACTCTTTTGAGAGATATATTAACAAGTTTCTGGTTCATACTTACAATTTCTTGGGTGGAAGCAACTTACTGCTCGAGAAATTTGAATATGACCTGTTTTAGTGGACGTTACATAGCATTGCCTTATGAACTATAAACAAGAAGCAACACACCTGCAAGACCTGCTTACTACAGATAGAAAGACTTCCAAAAAGAACAATCTTCAAGTATGTAAAGATGGGCAAGTTGGGTTCTATTCTCTTGTCAAGTCAACCACTAATTCGTTTCTGTCTTGTGAACTTAAAGAAGGAAATAAACTTATCTCTGAAAATTTCAAGAGATACAGCGCGTGTATTTTGAGTTCCTGATCATCCTACCTTTGCTCTTCTGCCAAATACGTAACCAGCAGCAAACAAATACAATTGTGATATAATGGTATTTAAAATTCTTTATCGAAGTCTAATTCAAGAATTTTACTATCTATAAAATCTGAATATCCTTCAATGTTTCTTGATAACCATTGCTCATTTTCTCATTGCACCATTTTTCTTTCTTAGTTCAATTTATTTAATTTTCTCTGTGGTGGTGGTGTTAAAATCTCGACTCCCTAAAACTTAGTTATTTTCTTTCCTTTTCTTCCTTCTTTCTAGCAAACAAGGATCTTGAAGGAGCTGATGTCTTTATAAAACTGTCTTTGTTTTCTTTAATGCCTACAATAAGAAAGAAGATTGCAAACCAGTTGTTTCTCCAATTTCGTTATTTTTTCCTTGTGATTAGATGCCAATAGTGTGAAATGTTCTCTCATGGCTGTTATCAGACTTTTCCTTAAGATATATGATAGAAAGTTAGTTGGTTGCCTTCATATGGGACCACATCGTCCTTTTAGCCAGACAATACATAAGATAGCTCCCATAAACCTTAGCAGTAAGAATTCTGATAATTTTACTCTGCTGAAATTTGAAGCATTCCAAGCTATCTGATAGTTATTTGCCCTGTGACAGTCTTTCTGTTCATTTAGCGGCCAAAAGGAGATTAAGTTTCAGTATTTGGGTAGACCACATTCATATCTCCTCTCCTTTCAGCTTCTTGATAACAGTTAAAATTATTAATGACTGGGTAGGATGAGTCTATTGGTAAAGAAATGGTGTTTGACCAGAATTGGAATTCCGTTTTCGGCATAGAATT
Organism: Sesamum angolense; assembly: GCA_034509725.1. NCBI lineage: Eukaryota > Viridiplantae > Streptophyta > Magnoliopsida > Lamiales > Pedaliaceae > Sesamum > Sesamum angolense. The sequence goes on along the minus strand of JACGWL010000007.1, from coordinate 8,360,922 downwards.
GTAAGGTCCTAAAATCATGGGTGATCTAGAATTTCTACAATACCCGACTCCATCGTAATACTGCAGAAGCTCTGTACATCATTTCTCAAAGAAGGATGTGCACACTTGTTAGCTATGCATATGATATAGAATTTACTCATTCTTGTGTACTGTGAAAACTGATTTAGCTTTCATTTGTACTCAGTGTTTGGCATGACACGGCTATAAAGTTTGAGGAGGTTATTGAACAATTTGAAATTTGGCTGAGAAAAGAGCGAGATGGACATATTAAGAAGTTATGGAGAGAAGAGGGAGATGGCCGTCTAAACAGAGCTGCATTTGTGACTTGGTATGCTGCTTTCTCAAGAACTTCAATTCCTGGTTGCTTAAAAAGATTCTGATACAAGCATATGTTATACTTCGAGGGTTACACATGAAGTTCAATTTCCTGTAGATAAGGTTAATCCCTTTTGCTTATTTTTATTCTGACTGATATGCAATTGCTCTATATCCACTAGCGGAAATTGGGATTTGAAAACCAAAGTTCCCCAGCAATGTGAAGTATCAGGGATCAAACTTCCGCCATATTTTATGGAATGGATCAATCTGAAGGATATCTACCTAAACTTCTACGAGAGAAGAGTGAGTGCACAAATGCTGCAACCTTAATCTCTGAAGCACAGATTTTGCATTGATCCTACTTCCCTCATGATGTATCCGTGGATTCTTGTTTGGATGCAGGCACCAGGAATGCTTTCAATGATGAGGGAGCTCCGCATTCCACCACTAGGAAGTCACCATCTTGGCATTGACGACTCAAAAAACATTGCAAGAGTGCTGCGGCATCTGCTCACTGATGGTGCGCTTTTGCAGATTACGGCAAGAAGAGCCGACGCTTCTCCTGAACGCGTTAGATTCCTCTTTCAGAATCGTATTAAATAGCTTCAGTCAGTGTTTAAATTATGATCTTTTTTAATGTTTGCCCAAGCTTCCGAATTTTCTTCTAAATATGGTGATATATTTTATATTATTCTTTTAATTGATCCACGTCAAACTTCAAATTTGGCAACTGATTGATTGAAGACATCTTAACGGGTTGACTCAAACATTAACACTACTAATAAGGAGCCAAGAATTTATTTCTCTTTTTCCTTTATGTGGGGGGGTGGGAGTGGGAGTGGGAGTGGTAGGTGGAGGCAGTCTATTAGAAGAGGAACCCCATTAAGGCGAATCGTTAGGAAGCACATTGATTCCACTATGTGGACATTAAAGAAAAAAACATGTTGGAACATAATCTTCAACTCCAAAAAAACAAAGTGGGTTGTGGGGTGGGGGGATATACGGAAAGTTTTTATTTCAATTAGATTTGATTGAGCTAAATTAATTGATAAGTATAATATATTTATTATATAAATTATTTTTTAAAATTATATATTAATTATGTAAAAAGATATATTATATTTGTTATATAACTAGTTCATATTCAATTAAAATTAGAATATTCCCGGAATATATGAAGTCAGCTGATTGAACTAATTGTTTATAAAGAAGGGTTAATTATATTTTATCATTCGAATTATGATTGTTTTTATACTTTAGCATTTTTTTTTTTTTCAACTTAGCATCTCAATTTTGCGAATTTTTATACTTTGTCAAAATAATTATGTGATGTGATATGTTTCACATCTACACAATATGTGATATTTTTCTGATAAAAAATCAGCAAAAGAATGATCAATAAAGTGTAAATTTCTCAAAATTGAAATGATAAATTAATAAAAAAAAATTTAATTGTCAAAATATAAAAATAAGTATAATTTAATGACAAAATATAATGTTGCTGTAAAGAGATGGTGTTGGCAACCCGAAACCCCATTTACCCACCTAACCCCGCCTCACCAACCAGACCACCCAAACTCCCCTCATATCTACTCCCCTCCTCTCCTCACTTTCTTCAGTTCACACACACACACACACACACACACATATATATATATATATCTGTAAATCTCCACACGTATTCTCACACAACACACAGCGTTTCAAGAATTGTAGTAGGAAGCTTAAGGATGCCTGAGTTTGAGAAGTCAAAGCTTCACATAGCCATGTTCCCATGGGTAGCCATTGGCCACATCACTCCCTTCATCCATCTGGCCAACGAGCTTGCCAGAAGAGGCCACTCCATCTCCATTTTGATCCCCAATAAACCTCTTCTTCAGCTCGGCCACCACAGTCTCTACCCAGATCTCATCAAATTTCATGTTGTTACTATTCCTCAAGTAGAGGGGCTGCCGCCCGGTGCTGAGACTGCTTCCGATATCGACATCACCGCCAAGAACCCACTGGCCATAGCCTTCGACGCTACGGCCGACCAAGTCGAGACCATCTTATCCGGGCTGAAACCTGATATCGTCTTTTACGATTTCGCCGATTGGATCCCCGAGATTGCTGCCCGGATTGGCTTTAAAACTGTTTGTTATAATGTCATCTGCGCTTCTTGTATGGCGATTGGTATTGTCCCCGCCAGGCATATTCCTAAAGACAGGCGACTGACGGAGGAGGAACTTGGGCAGCCGCCCAAAGGGTACCCTTCTTCCACGGTGGTGCTTCGCGGCCAAGAGGCGCTGACTCTATCTTTCATCGCCATGGATTACGGCGCCACCAAGTTTGACGTGCGTATTACCGCCGCGATGCAGGGTTGCGACGCTATTGGCATCCGGACTTGCCGCGAGCTGGAGGGCCCTATGTGCGATTACTTGTCGGAACAGTACAATAAACCCGTCTTCCTAACCGGGCCGGTATTGCCGGAGAATCCAAAAGGGCCGCTGGAGGAGAAGTGGGACAAGTGGCTGAGCAAATTCAAGCCCAAATCCGTTGTCTACTGCGCGTTCGGGAGCCAACTGATTCTGCAAAAGAAGCAGTTTCAAGAAATGGTGTTGGGTTTCGAGATGACGGGGCTGCCGTTCTTCGTAGCCGTGTCGAAACCCCACGGAGCGGACTCCATAGAAGAAGCTCTGCCGGAAGGGTTCTTGGAGAGGGTGGGAGATAGAGGAGTGGTTCATGGCGGGTGGGTCCAGCAGACCCAGATCCTGAACCACCCGTCAGTGGGTTGCTTCGTGAGCCACTGCGGGTTCGGATCCATGTGGGAGTCTCTGCTGAGCGACAGCCAGATAGTACTGGTGCCGCGGTTGGCGGATCAAATACTGAACACGCGGCTGCTGGCGGAGGAGCTGAAGGTGGCGGTGGAGGTAGAAAGGGGGGAGATGGGGTGGTTTTCCAAGGAGGATCTAAGCAAGGCGATCAAGAGTGTGATGGATGAGGAGAGTGAGGTGGGGAAATTGGTGAAGGAGAATCATGGTAAGTGGAGGGAGACTCTGATGAGCCCTGGATTTATGGATAATTACGTTGATAACTTCATCCAACAATTGTATCAACTGTTGTAGGTTTCATTTTGATGTCTTTTTTTAATGAGAATACTTGCAAGAATTTGATGTTGTAACTCATCTGGAGGTTTGTTCTCGAAATATTGTTTTTTTTTTCCGAGCATTTTTTGTGTTTTGGATACAGAAAGAGAAAAAATTCGTTCATGAAATTATAAAGGCAAATTATAAAACAGGATGTTTAGTTTTAAATGACTCTAAATTATGAGATTAGTTTTGCAATTTTGGCAAATTATGGAAACATAAATTGCTTAATTCCTAGCAACCTTTATCAGAATGTGTTGAACGTTCCAATTTTGAGATGGTGGACTGGTGACTAAATGACATTTTGAGTGATATTAAATGCGAAATTAATATCTCTGTGCCTGATATTAAATGCTAAATTAATACCAATCACTTACCAAAAAAATAAAAAAAAGAAGACAAATAGTGACATAATTCAACAACAATAATTTTTTGTCTAAAAGAAGTACAACGTTAAACAGTGATGGCAATGGAGCGGGTCTGGTACCAGTCCGTCCGGATTCAAGACCCGTCTCATTTAATTTTGCCAGCCTCATAATCTGCTCCCGTCCCGCCTGGACCCATACTAGACTTGTCCCATTTAATTTTTGCTAGCCCCATAACCCGTCCCCCGCCCGGCCCGCCCCGCCTCGTCATGGTAAAAATCCCTCCCCGTCCCGACCTAATTAATTTATACAAAGAATATATTATTAATACTTTTTTTAATAAATAATATCAATTTAGATTTAAATAGTTTAATATAATTTTCAATTTAAAATGAATTGCACAAGACAAAAAATACATTCATCTAAATTATTAAATTTCTTATCAACTATTTTTTTATTTTTGATATTTTTATATACAGTTGGGTATATGCAAAAAATATTTAGAATTCATATATATATATATAATAAGATAATTTTTTATTTATAATATATTATATATTATATATATACAATAAAAAAAGAGGCGGGTTGGGCCGGGCCAATGGACGGGTTCGAGACAGGACCCGTACCCCGCCCCGGACCCAGCTGGGCAGATTTTAGTTGCCCCAGACCTGTCCCAAACCCGAAAAATGGCATCCTAGACCCACCCTATACGGGGCGAGTCCGGGATGGATTTTCCGGGTTCAAGTTGAAATTGCCAACCTAACGTTAAATATACATTAATCAATAAACAATAATTTTTGTTTCTCAAATCTCAATATTAAACATCATTTTTTCTAAAAATATTTTTAAAAATTAATCTAAAATTTTCCAATGAATGAGCGGAAGTCTATACCAAACCCGATGTCTAAGCACATATACAGATTTAATTAAAAGAATAAAAATAAAAAGAAAACAAAAACTCTCAGACATGATCGATTGGTGGGCTTTTGTGTCCCATTTTAGGTCCTCACTTCAAACCAACTGCCTCTCTGGATTCTGTGCTAAACTGTTGGCCTAATGGGATATCCATCTCAACGTCACTCTCTTTTGGGCCTTCTTCGGCTTTTTGTTTTCCACATCTCTACTCTGCCCAGACACCACGTAAATAGCTCTAACAGATATTCATACAGAAATTGAGATGTTTTTTTTTTTAACATTAGATCACACCTTATGAACTATATAATACATCTATCATGTAATAAAATTTCAATCAACATAACTCACCCACTACATTGATCAAAGTTTCTGTTCCAAAAGAGTTGGGTGTTTCCATTTCTGATGTGCAAATAAATTGTAAATTAAATAATAGTAAATATTGAGAGTGACTAAAAATAAAAGTGAAAAAAAGTTGAAATTTAAATGTTTATAATTATACCAATAAATTACAAAAGTTGGTGGAAAACTGCTTATAGCTTTTTGTTTAAATCAATTTCATTTAAATAGTTCAAAAATAGAAATTTAAAAAAAAAGTCGTACCTTTTAACTTATTTTTCTACGATAAATTGATAAATATTTATTTTAAACGTTCCGTAAGTAAATCCAGGGGTCACTTCACTACTTTACAACTACTTCCACTAAACAAGAGCAAATAATTATTGGAAGATTATGAGTAGACACATGAACAATTTATGACAACAAAACTCTGACTCCAGAAAACATCAAAAACGATATTGTAATTATAATTATCTTGCAAACGACAATTCCTATTAGAATTTCAACTGTTTTTGCAGGAATGAGTTGATTTCGCCCATCCCAAACTATAATAACACATACATGTGGGGTTGGTACTTTGAATCTGCAGCCCTCGAATTCAGACAAATATTATAGGCATGATTGGAGAATTCAATGTCTGAATTGGTTCCTCAGAGTTCAGAGTATCTCCTCACTCCTCACTCCTCACCCATTTTCTGTCTCTTCTCAATTCTACCTGCTGCTGCGTTCAACATCATTATTGCATACTCCATTCCTTATCACCTCGTACAGTATTGATGCAACTTGTAATTTGATCGATACTATGTCGGATGAGATATTATTCATTCTAATTTTCACAATAATTTCTTCAAATCCCAAAAGCTTCCGTCTAAATGCAGTGTAAAGAAATTAGGTAGGTACATGATTGAAATATTAAAAGGTGTTTCCTCTATGATAATGTTGTACTATTTAATTTAATAGGAATAATTACAATGTCATCTCATAAAATTTTGTGTGATTACACGTAAACTCTGTTATTTAAAAATGACATTTAGTAACTTTGACGTTTGTTTTCATTTAACAAATAGATCCACCCGTTGGTTAAATTTGGATATTAGTAAAAAAAACCAAATAAAAATTTATATTTACCTCCAATTGAATTATTATTGACTTGATTAAGGCAGTTTGGTCAGAAAAAATTTATTTAAGTCAGTAATAAGTCAATAAGGGGTAAATATAGATTTTCGTTCAATTTTTTAACTAATATCAACAAATTTAGTGAATTTTGACTAATGGGGTATTTATTTGTTAGACGAAAAAAAATGTCAGAGGTACTAAATGTAAATTCTCAAGCTACTAGGGGTATATGTATAATTATATTAAAATGCAAGGGATGATGGTATAATTATTCCCATTTATGTATATGGCTCATATACATATATATATATATTATATAAATTATAAATACAACATTATTTTCTAATAAAATATTTGGACAGCACTTGAAATTTATAATTACTACAATAATGGAAGTGAGATATTAAAAGTTATTGAAATCCTCTATCTGAATTTGATGTTTCATCTCACATGGTGTACAATTTTATTAAAGAAGTAATTGGTATTTAATGCACCAAATAAGTGTAAATATATATAACAAATAAAATAAAAATTGGAATTGAAAATGTAATGAGATGGAAGAAATGGAGTGATGGGGGTATAGTAATTAATCTTTCTTGTGAAACTGGAAATAGGAAGCATGTGAGGGCCGATAACAACAACACGAACAAGGGTAGGAGTAGGGAAATAGGGGAAACAGGGCTGTATTTTTGTGCCTTCCATTCCCCCCAAATATCACTCACATGAAATGCCGTCTCCAACTTCGCACTCTCACAGCCACTCATTCACCTTCTTCCACTTAACCAAATATCTCCCTCCCCTTATCCTAACTTAATTAATTACACATGTTTTAAATAATTAACTCATTCATCATCGCCTAAGGACGTATTTTTGCTTGTAGAGAATGCTTATTCAACATTTATCGCGGCAATGTACTCCAAGCTTGTTCAGCTTTCTTCCATCTCCCTAATTGACTTAAATCTTTTTAAATCTTTTGTAAACTCTAACATGTCAATTTTTTCCATACATAATACTAGATGAAATTTAAATTTAAATTAAATAAATAAATAAACTTTTAGTGCATATCTGGTTCGATCAATTTCGAATTAAATACAAAATACTTGTCATGTGATTGATGTATAATTAAAGAAACATCACCAATTACAAAAGTTTAATTGGATAAAATCGGATCCAAGCTAGAATTTTTAAAAAATTGAGTGGAAAATTGTTAAGTAAGCCAAAAACTAAGGACAGAAGCACATGGGGTCGTGTGGTGGTGTGAAAGGGCAGCTTCTAAAAAATTTTGGTAATTAGCTGTTCCAATCATATGCACACACCTCCACCTCCATCTCTCCTCTTCTTGTTACCTATTTCAACACATTGTCTACTTATCTCCTTGAAGTCATTAATTTGGTAAACAAACACTTATGATTGATTGCCACTTGTTACAAATGTATCTGCCAATAATTCTAATATTTATTATGCTTAAGTCCTTAAATTTATTTGGTTATTACTCTTTTCCCACATCATTACATCATCTTACATATATACGTACATTTCTTTTGTTTTGTTTGTGTTATTGCGCCTTTCACTCCATATGTTCTTATTAAAATTGTTGTTAGTTTGTATTTCACATTTTATATGTACTCGTATACATATATTTTTGTCGGATTTGATTCGATCGAATTTGAACCAATTAAATGATAAGTGCAATATATTTATCATGTAATTGGTGTACAGTTCAAAAAAAGTGAGCAATACACTTGTCATGTGATTGCTATGTACACTTGGTGTACATAGCAAGTGTGATACACTTGCTTTGTGATTGATTTAATTTGGCCAAATCTGGGCAAGAATTTTTCTTGCAAGGAATGATTAAATGAAATATTTTTTGTCCGTAATTTATTATTTTGTATTTTCATTCTTTAATTTTTTTAGAGTAGTATTTAGTTATGCATCTTTTTAAATTTTTATTATTTTAGTTATTTTTTGTTTGGAGCTCACCTTTATTGATGGGGAGGGTGAACTTTGTTAAAAATAAAAATAAAAATGACTGAAATATCGAGAATTAAAAGGATGTATGACCAAAATACTACATTGAAAGTAAAAAGAACCAAAATCCTAGCAAAAGAGCTAGTAGAAATAGTACCCCAATTTTAAAAGGTTACGTGCAATACACGTGCACTTTTCGATGAGAAAGGTGAATTACAGGAAAAAAAGAACTGAAATTACGAAAATTTAAAATATACAAGACCAAAATACTGTCGTAAAAATTAAAGAACGAAAATACTAAATGATCTACGTTACGAGACAAAAGATATATCTAATCCTTGCAAGAAATATGAATAGTAATTAGCCACAATTTCACAAAGATTATTGGTGGTTGTTTTCGGTAGGTGATGAGCTAAACATTAGTTATAGCTAAAAATTATAAATTTCTTTTTACCATAGCTAAGAATTATAGTTAAAATCATGTCAAATATTGGTTAGTCGTGCTCAACAAATTAAATTTGTACTTTACCATTTTTAAATCCTTGTATGAAAGGAATAATTATTTTTTTTTCCAGCAATATAAAATTCATTGTATTTATTTACTTATGAGAATATTTTATATATAAAGATAAATATTTATATCTCGGGTCTCATATACAAGTTACATGCCAAAAAAATAAATAAAAAAATAAAAAAGAGAATATAAAATAGAGGTTGATAGTAATATTTTTGAAATAATTAAAAGACCTCGTATGGAGTCTTATATATGTCCTCCATGTAATGAAGGTGTAGCAATCAGAGCACATGACATCCCAATCCACATGGCTCCCAATCACCCAACTTGACAGCTTTTCAGGATAACCATAACTTTCTTTTGTCACTTCATATCAACACCACAACCAGTCCATATAAATTTTACCGAAACCTCAGAAAATTCAAGAACCCTACACACTGTTTTCTTGTGAACTAAAGTTAGAGTAATCAGGCTATGGATCACACTGTTCATGAGTCTTCAGAACCCTTTCCCCCAAAAGATGCCGATGGTGATAATAAGAAAGTAGAGCCTGGAGAGCTCCTGGAGAAGTGCTGGTTTTTCGGCAACTTGCTCGACAGAAAGCCCAGGATGTTGAGAAGTCTTTCTGATCCTTGTGCCTCGTCAAACCCCAAACACGAGATTTTGCCCGGGAAATCATATGAAGAAACCTATAAATCAATTAAGAAGCTGACGGGGCCTGACGGGTCAAGGAAGTCGAATTTGATCAGGGCGCCATCTCTGCCGCCCTGCCTGGAAAGGAAAGATCAGAATCCAGCTACGGGAGGGAGTTCTGATCCTGGAAGGAGACAATCAAACAGGAAAACGATGTTGTCGGATAATCTACTACGTGCGCCTTCTCTGCCAACTGCCCTGGCAGCTGAAGATTTTCATGATGAAGAGACTGAGTTTTCTATGGGAAAGTTGATCAGGCAGGCTTCTCTGAGCAGTTCAAAGACTATCCCTCCTAGAACGAGTCCTGCCAAGGTACTCATCAAAACTCCTGATAAAATTGTTAGAAATTCGCGTTTTAGTTCAAGAGTTGTCGAGTACTGAAGCTGTTTATTACTGCATTAATTGGATTGCTTGACAGGGTGTGGCGCCACGTTCCGGCTTATCAAGGCATTTATCGATAACGAAACAGGACGCAGACATGGTTAAGGCGGAGGTGGGCCTGGAGAAGGTAAGACCTCAGCGGCAAATGAGTCGACTTAAGCCACAGAAGAGCTTAAGTTACCTGGAGAGCAAAGAATTGCAAGGTTTCAGGGACTTGGGATTTGATTTCGACAAAAAAGACTTGAACCCCAGCGTAGTCAGCATAATTCCAGGCCTGCAAGAGAGGAAGAGAATGGAAGACGATGAAGAGAAAAACAGGACGAGGCCGTATCTCTCTGAGGCATGGAATTCTGCTCCGATGGCTCCCAAGTGGGGTGGGAAGCGATCAAAGGAAGACAATATCAAGGCACAGATCAAGTTCTGGGCCAGGGCTGTGGCATCAAACGTACGCTAGGAATGCTGATTCTGTCTACTGTAGCAGTAGTACTATATATGTTTCTATGTTAACAAAATAAGTGATTTGATTCTCATAATTAGGTAACTGCCTGTCTGATCCCCATTGATTTGGAGTAGTTTGTAGAGTACTTAGATTCTGTGTTGCTCGAAAATGATGATCATTGTTAAAACAAATACTGTAGCTTTCTGGGCAAGACAGACATTCTTTGGGAGATTTTGTACCATGTTTCCCTGTAACTAACTATGAATAAATGGCTCAACCTGCGGTCCCTGCTTGATTGCATGTATGGTTTTCTCATAGTGATTGTTCAATGAAGACAACTCGTACTTTGTCTCTCTTTTCTTGAAACAGACTGAGGCTTTAGTTGCTGTCAAAGAGACACAAAGCGCAAACTGGGAAAGGTAAACTCTGTAACGTTTTTAGGGACTTAGATCAAATGGATCAAAAAGTTTTTTATTGCTATTCTTTGTCCATTAGCTTTTGGGATCAGTGACGAAATTTAGATCTTTGGAACCAATAATTCAAGAGATGATGACAAAATGCGATTTTGGTTCTTTTAGTTGAATTCCTCTTTTTCGTGTTTTGGGTCATAGCTTCTTTAGTTTTTAAGCCTTTTTTTGGACAAGTTATGGTCTTTTCCCTACAACAACTGTTTGGTCACATTGATTTATCTAAGATGATTCATTTATATTTGTCTTCTTGGACCGAATATTTGCTGCTGTACCAAAGTTGAAACTGTTAGCAAGAGGTTCAAGCTCACATCTTTAAACTCTCTTGTTTAGTAGTTTGTGTTTCTGACTATAATCCCATTAAAAAGTATCAGATTATTATCATACTGTTCATATCAAAATTTCGATTAAATTATCAATTAAAAGTTGAAATAAATTGACTAGTCATTTGGATTCTAAATTTAAAATTTATTGTAAATTTGGACTATACATATGTTCATAATATATTTGCAATAAGTCTACACCAAATTTGCGCCCTATGTATTTTGGATTTGAATAAATTGGTTAAAATATATTTAAGTACCGCAGCGTCCATCACATATAACACAGACTACACATACAACTAATTAAAAGGACTCAACTACAAAGCAAGTTTGAAACTCTCAATCACAACGAAACTTTGCAACCATGAAGTTTTCATATCTTTCTTGGTATCAAATCCTTGAACCTTTGAGATCTTAATTATTTCAAAGTGACAGGTAGTTTACTTACTCCATAAAGCTGGAGTAGATCACACATTTGCATAAAAAAAAACAAGCTTCTAGCCTTCGAATCACAATTTGAAAAGAAGAATCATGGGATAACCTTCGTTCTTAGAGATTGCAACACTCACTTTGAATTTATAAGTTTCATTTGTTCATATATCTTCATAACAAATTCAGAATTTACATATATTTAGAATAATAGAATCCAATAAGTCTATATCAAATTTGTTATTATACATTTTGATCAATCAATCCAAATAAATATAATTTTTAACACATATAGCACAGACAACATAGGCCAACTTTGCAACTTCTTTAATTATTTGGTGATTAAGCCAAGTATGTCTGTACTTGCACGTTTTGACGTGAGGAAAACCCTACCTTTCCCACTTGTTGCAACAAACAATTGGATACACCTGAGCTGAGACAATCCACATGCAATGTTTTGACATCAACTTAACCATGAAGTTTCTGGCTGCCCTAATAAATTACGAACAATAGATAATTACCCAAAACAATTATAAATAATAGGCAGTCTACTCTCTATACCAATCCATCCACAAGCCCCACCACATGAATGGTGGTTAATTTAGAGCAAAATTTGTGGTAGTAGAAACGTAATTTTTGATACAGATCGAATTTTTTATTTAAATTTATTGCATCAATTTTTAATTATATACAAATGCTATGTGCACAATTTTTTTTTAAATGACGAAATCTTTGTATAAATAACGCATATATTAAATAAAATATATTATAAAATACATTAAGATCTAACACAAAAGTCCAATCTCCAGTTCGTACAAAGACAGGCATAAAATGTTAATTTCATTAGCTTGGATGGTGCTAATATACATCTAACTAGGATTAAATATTATTAGAAGAATAGGGCAAGTTTCAAGTGTTCAACCAATAGAAATTTGGTTAAAACGTAGACGAAATTAAACTCTAAATATGTATAGACAAGCTTTGTATTAATTGTGTTTTTGACTCTTACACATAAAGAAAACTTGTTGAAATGACAATCAGCCGAATTGTTTGATATAACATTTAATTATAATATATAGTAGTGTGAGTTCGTAGACAACTGAGTGATCTAATTACAATATCTGTTATTTCAAATGTATTTGATATTAAATTGAGAAAGATATGGGGCATAGTTGCGTTATTTCAGCAAATGATATCACTACCTTTTTTCAGAGTTACGTTACTTCTAATATATTTATTGTTTTCAAAACATATTTTCTTGTGTTATGCTATACGGGTCTTATATAGGATTGAATTTTTTATTTCTAATCGACAAATCTTATTATATTTTTTACCCCATCTAATATATATATTATTTATTTTATATAAAAAAATTATGCACATAGTGTATATATATATTAAATGAAATAGAAGATATGACACTATTTGAAATAAAAAATTTAAATTGATTTCAATAGTGAACTGACAGGGCAAATTTTAGCAATGTTAGACCTAACTGTGGAACTGGATTGTTTTGGGTTATACTCAAAATCATGATTCTTTAAATATACAAATATTGAGAAATGCTATCACTTATTTGCAATTATACATTCAAAATTATTATAAACATTATTGATAAAAAAAAAAAAAACAACAACAAACTTATCCAAACAAACAGGTCCAAATGGTTCAAAAGAAATAAAGAGATCCAAGAATAAAGGCCCAAGGTACTACCTAGAAGGCTCAGCTTGGGTAGAGCCTAGGACATTCCCTGAAAGTCCTATCAGATGTCAAAGGAAGCCCCAAAAATAAATTGGTCAAAAGAAGTCTAATCGACCCAAATTCAAGAAGGCCTTAAAGGCCCATAAGAAAGTTTAAGAAGCTGGAATCCCCGCGCCAAAACCAAAGGCCATCCAACATGGTGTCCACAGGTAGGCTGGCAACTCTACAAAATCATATAAGAACCACCTGCCTCCTCCTCAAGGACATGTGATGCCCCCAATTGAAAGTAACCTTTAAATCTTAAAGTTTGGACTCTAGCTGGGGGAAGGTGTCCCCTCAACTACCTCGTCAAAAATTGGAAAAGACATCATTGTTACTAGATGATACTTTCATCCATTGTAGACTACAACCACCCCTAAGAATTGTGGGTCTCCAACAGCCAGGAGATAATCCTCCATTGAATTTGATGGGGATCCTCCAACACTAGGAACCCTCCAACAATCCGTGGAGATCCTCCAACTACTGGGGACCTCTACTAAAATCGTAGAGATTCGACCTTATTCAACCACTTTGAGATTATATTCTACCAAATCAATCAGAATAGTAAAGAATTTGTGGGGGATTTGGTCACTACAATCGAATGATTGTTGCCCATAGATAGAAAGTTATCCTAGCGAAGAAGACATGTTTTTGACCTTGCACCTTCATTTTACATTTTTTACCTTCATACTACAACTTCACCTTCATGCTATAATTTTAATTGAATGCGAACACTTTAATTTCGTATTTAGTATTTTACTTCAATGTCAATATCTTCCTTATACAAAAAATATGGAACAACACTCTCGTTTCATTTATTTACATTTTTTTAATTTTCTAAAAATTTTATTTCACTACTTTCTATTCTAGGTGGACCCCCAAGTACTCTTTTGCTGCTCGTATCAATTACTATTTTTAAAACCCAATATAAACCCAACGTATATTTATCAAGTATGCTTTCATCACTAACTTGCATCAATTGGGTCCGACGGACTTTGAGACTAAATCCTGTGGGCCTATTTTATTCGGCCCATTTAATGTCGTCAAGGAAATTTTGCAAAATGAACTTCTATGGGCGGGCTTCACAGATCAAGCGCAGTTAACAGTGCACAGGGAAGATGGCCCAATAAACTGCCCAAATGTCCGAGATATCAGCCACACGGTGCCCATGAAGAAAGAATGTTTTCAGTTACGTTTGTACTTTATGCATGAAAGATTGTACCATTTGTTGATATTGTTTTCGCCCGAGCTTCCACAGTCGTAGTGTGCCACTGCGACTACCATAATTACCGGTGAAGAAATTCAAAAATATCTTAATAACTGATCAGTTGTCATAGCCCATAAACACCAATAGCCTCTGCTAAAACCTGCCAAATGTTGCTATCTCAATGGCAGCTCCGCCCCTTCTCCGCCGCCAACTGCCTCTTCCCCTCACTCTCTCCGTTCCCGTTTTCCAATTCTATCAATTTTGCGTCCAGACCCACCAATCAGTATTCGTTATGCTCTGCCCACAAAACGTTGATTGCCCAAATATCGGAAGAACCCACCACTACCGCCAGGACGGCGGCCGCAAGCTCTGCCGAGTCGCCGCCGGAGGAGGGACCTATTGAACTCCCTCCTTCAATCCCCCCCATTTTCGCTACCTCCGACGAGCCAACACCTCTCCAGACTGCCACTAGCGTTCTCCTAACTGGTGCATCACCGTATTTCTCTTCCGCTCCCTCCGCCGCCGCGCCAATCGCGCCAAAGAGACGGTATTTTGCTTTGCTTCATTACGTCTTTGTCTTTCTCCTCCTGCGATGTTCAGCTCTGTTGCCTTCATTCTGGTGATAATGGAATTGACATTAGTTTTATACGATGGGGATAAGTGGTGCCTATGAGTTTGATGAAGTCTCAGCAGAGTTCTTGCTAAAAAACTGTTTCTGTTATTCCATCACTTAAATTTCAGTTGGAGTGTATAGAATTTAGTGCGTGTGTAGAGTTCTAACTCTAAGTAGATGCTCTGATCGCTAGTAGTTCTGTTTGATCAGAAATTTAGGTCATCCGGGGAAAAGAAATCGCTGGCGGAAGAGGCTGCGGAGAGCTTGAAAGCAGTGTCTCTATCGCCGGTTACTGCCAAGTCTCCACCTTCACCTGTTCAGGCATTTCTCGGTGCATTAACAGCTGGGGCTATCGCACTAATTCTTTACAAATTCACAACAACTATCGAATCAGCTCTCAATCGCCAAACAATTTCAGATAACTACTCGGTCTGTTCTTCTATTCAATTTTCCTAAGTACGATATATAATTTTGCCCTTGTCCCGTGTTCCACTGACACTATTCATGGAAATTGTGTGTCAAAATTGTCTCGTAAATGGGTTTCATTACAGCATTACGGAGTTATTTGTGGTATACATTACCACAGTTACCTCAGGCTGAAACTTCTGATCTAATTCCTGTTCTAAAGGCGTGGAGATGTTGACGTTGCGAGGCTTTTGATATTTTACATTTCTAATGCTACACTTTGTATCATTTTGCAGGTTCGCCAGATAACCATAACAATAAGGTAATTTCGTAACTACTGGCAAATTCTGTTTCCGTTTTGATATCAAACTAATTAGCCTTCTTCAATTCCACACAGGACAATCATCAATGGGTTGTGCTACCTTGCTACATTTGTTTTTGGTGCCAATGCTCTAGGTTTGTTTCTTTACTCCACTCAGCTTGCCTTCAACTCCTTTATGGAAGGTTCTAGTAGTGAGAGTGAAGCACCAGTGAGCTCGGCAAAGTCAGAATTGGGTGAGATGGATAGCTCTGAAACCAGGGCCAGTGAGGATCAAAGTACAGATAATTCACAATAGTGGAGAATGAAAAGCAGACAGCAGTAGCAGGTGTTGTCCTGACCATTTTGTAGAACTTGAAAATTCTTCGGTTTGTGATGTCACAGTAATACTATGTTAGAAGAACGTGGTCTCCTCGACAAGGAATATGCATTTTGACATGGTGTAAATTGATATGTTCAATACTGACATACTAGTTTCTGTTTTCTGCTATTTATCTATGAAGAAGAACTAGAAAAATTAAAATAAAATAGTTATTTTTTCTATTACCTATTAACCTATGTTTTATTATTTACTTTCTGTCTTGAATGCTGGGCTTCTACCTGGACCATTCGATGTTACTTTTCTCTTGTGGTTGAAGAAAAGAGGTAGAGGGTACCAGAATTCTTGATTATCATCACAGTGCTTTACCTTGAGTTAGACATCTTTGGTTGCAATAGCTTTCCTCCGGTTCCCTGTGCGTCATTTTTCAGTTTTACCTACTGTTATCAATTAACTTGGTCTAGTGCAGATAAATGTGTGTGTGTGTGTGACAAAAGGAAACATTGTTGGGTGCATATTGTCTTGCGTTGTTGAATTAAGATCTGTTGATAAAACAAACTGTCTGAAACAAGAGTATTTAAAGAAGAAGAGAACCATGCCGTGTGGCTTATGGGAATTTTCTCTGCTGGCAATCGAAGGAAAGATTGGGCGGCATAACTGTATACATTCAGCGATAACTATGCACTCTTACATTAGATCTTCAAGGGGCAAAATCTTAGTGTCTTTTCATACACAAAGCAAATGGAACCAGTCATCATGTTCCATCTCGATGGTCCTGTGATTCCTCATGATGCTCAGTAGTCCCAGGGCTTGCCTTCATTTCCCTGTGAATCTTCTTGGAGTCATCATAACTCAGGGGTGGATTGTACGGAGGCAGAGGTGTTGAATTCTTATCCAGATAGTGTAACAACAGCACGGTTATCACAGAGCAAACAAACATTGGGATTGGACCAAATATCCACAACAGCAAATTGGTGGCAAAATAGAGTGATCTCAGACCAGCTACCCAGAAATTACTTCCACTTATGACTGCACTCTCAACATTTCTTACAGGCATCTCACAGTTTGGAGTACTTATGAGGAAATTGGCATGAACAAAACACCTTGCTGTCTGAACAAAACAAGCAAAGGCAACCATGAAGCAGGAAAGAAGAGCTATGTATTTGAAGTAAAGAATGGTCGCGCTCGTATTTCCATATATTCTGCTGGTTACATAATTATTGTGGTATGCACTTCCAATCCATGCTCCGATCAAAGAGCTCAGAGCAAGGGAGATTGAAGCAAGGGAAGTTGCTGCAGATAAGTTGCTGCCAATTACCGTAATTGCTTGGCTCCTCTCCTTTGCTTCGAGCTGCAAATTTTGCCATCCAAGTGAGTTCAGCAACGGAGGTAAAAAACATACCTCTTAAAGTAAAAGTAGAAATAAACAGCTTCTGACCTGCAAAATTCGTGCTACCCAAGCCCTCCTGTTATGATTTTCGTAGCCGATGACTGTGGTTACAGGACGATTAATGCATCTGTGTAGATGAAAGAGATGGTATCCAAGCATGATTAGTAGACCACTTGGGACTAAAACAAAATCCAAGTGTTCTTCCTTCCATGTGAGACCCATTTCTTGTGCTCCCATAGGGAGAAAACATTTGTTCCTTTAAAGGTGCAGTGGTTATGAATCAGAAACTTAGAAATATTTATGGTGGTGGTCCTTATCTACTTTATAACATTTAAAAGATTGAGTTAGGTTAACTAGAGGCGGCTTGACATTATACAATATTGCTTTGGTCGTCTGTTAGAAATGGTCCTTCTATTATTATTTTCTTATGTAGCAGTTAATGCATAGTTTGTACTTTATTACTATTTTGATGTTCATACTAAACCACAAGGAAGCCGGTCCATGCAGGAAGCAACTAATCCTTTGATTTTACTCTTTTTTGTTGATTATTAAGCTTAAATTATTTATGGGTGTCGGAAAACTTGTCCT
This sequence comes from Sesamum angolense, assembly GCA_034509725.1. Classification (NCBI taxonomy): domain Eukaryota; kingdom Viridiplantae; phylum Streptophyta; class Magnoliopsida; order Lamiales; family Pedaliaceae; genus Sesamum; species Sesamum angolense. The sequence goes on along the minus strand of JACGWL010000007.1, from coordinate 8,342,946 downwards.
TCTGAATTGACATTGTTTAATATCTGAATTTGACAAGTGTATATTCTTGCAAGACAATGTAAAAATTGATGTAGATTTCGATTTTCTTAAGAAAAGTTTGCAGAAGCAATTGGATTATTGTCAAACATCTTTGGATGTATGACGTTTTACCTGGTCCTAGCTGTTTATTGAGACATCGCATTCTGTATTATTTCATTGCAACAACTTTTTCGACCTCTATCCTCGTCCACTTAATAGTTTTGAGCAGGGATCAATAATGCAGTTTCATTCAGCCAGTCTTCATCTTCATTTATGTAATGTTAGAAGCTGATTAACGACTTTTCTATGAGCAGTCATCACTTGATTAATGCATCAAGAATGATAGAAGAAAAGTCACATAGAGAAAGAAAAAACCCACTCAATCAATTATCTTACTGGAGTCGATTTTTTGTGTTGCTGATGATCAAAGTGAGATCCTAAGATAAAACCTGTAATCATCTGCTCTAGATGCTGCTCAACTGCCCTAGCCAACTGCTTTCTTTCTGATCAATATTGGAAAATTCATTGCTTATACTGATGCAGCGGGGTTGTATTTCTGTCAAGATTCATCGACCCCCCAACCGTGATCACAGAGCAAAGAAACATGAGGATTGGACCAAATATCCGCGGCAGCAAATTTGTGGTGAAGAAAAGTGAACTCACTGGGATATCACTGTTTGGCATGCTGATGGGGAAGTTGGCGTAAAAAAAGTACCTCGCCGTTCTGTTATGCTGCTGAGGAAGTTGGTGTAAACAATGTACCTCGCCGTCTGAACAGAACGGGCAAAAGCCACCACAAAGCAAGAAAGTAGCTATATGCTTGATGTAAACCATGGACGGGCATCTGCTACCATATACATAGCTGCTTGTGAAAACATTCATACTCGAGCTTCCAATCCAAGCCCCTATTATGGAGTTCAGATTAAACAAATATGTCAATTTTCCACCATCATGGAGTGGACACGTACTAAGGATTTGATTAATCCTGTCTTCCCGCCTAATCACCCTCCACTATTTCCGGTCCATGTTTTAAATAAAAATTATCGTTCGACACCCTCATTTAACCCTTTTCTTTTTATACTTTGAGATTTGCATAATTGAAGAAATTAAACAAATTACAGAGACTTAATTGTTCAAATTTAAAGCATTCAGAAGACTCAAACCATTTTAATTTGAGTGTTGGGTCCATTGCGATAGAGCATAAGCCATATAATTTGCTTGCTTTCAATAAATTAAATTTTCCATGCAGGCCAACGACAGAGAGATAAAGGAACTCCTAAGTTTTGCTGCCCCTAACCGCGCGAAATGGTCGCCTATTACACGGCTCACTAACTCTGCCTAGGGTAGAGTAGCCTTAATTGGTTCTATGCATCTTTTTACTGTCCAATTTGCACTTTCATAAATGAAATGCAAAATTAACCTTTTGAAGTGTATGAAATTTAGCAAAATTTCCTTTGCTAGATCAAATGTAAAATCACATCACTCAATATAAAATAGGTACCACTACTAATACGTCAGCATAATATAGATTATCATATTAACACATCAGCACAAAATAAGTTTCATTGCTGGTATGATCCGACACAAAATAAATTTCATCACTGACATATCAACGAAAAATAAGATCAACTGCCGACGTGGCATAGTTCATAATATATGATGTTTTTTTACACTAATTCTCTCCTGAGACTGTCTCATGCACCATTCTCGGAAACTAAAATGAGAAGTATTGTACAGTTACTAGATCAAAAAAAAAGTATTGTATACTTGACAAATAATTCCAATTGAATGACCTAAAAACAACTATTATTAAAAAATTTAGACTCATTCACTACTCCTTTTCATCCCCACTACAATAAATATGGAAAATGGAATCAAGGGCCAAAAGCAAGCATAGACACATTTTCAGCATACATACCCACTACATCATTTTCTTACAACTTCAGCAAGAACAATATGATGGGCATTAACATGCAGAGGGCAGGCAAGTGGGTATTGATTTTTGGAAATGGCAGCCTTTTTGTTAGTTCTTCTCCACTCTGGCTCGCTCATTTGACTGCACTCGCTCTATCTTTATTTATTATTTCATTTAGCAAAGGTTTGCTGTGTTCCAAGGTTGAACTTCTTCATCCATCACATGCTCACTTTTGCTTCAATCGACAAATACATACATACATCCAACTCATGCGTACAAAACAAACACCCACCCTGTCTACTGTCTACTGTCTGCTGTCTGCTGTCTGCTGTCTGCACCTATATAACATTTACACATAATTCTGATATTTTCTTTTGCTAATGTCTGGACTCTGGAGAGTGCGTCTTCTTGAGATATTTTTAATTTTCATGTGCTTGCAATTCATGTAGCAATAGAATTCTGATCGTGTATATTATTAGGGAGGCACGTGGCTAGATTGCGTATACAGATTTAGGTGACATATTCGTCTGCTTGTCCAATAATACTAATCCAGGTCGGGGATCAAGGTCCGAAGGTACCTAGTATGAATTAAGTGTTTGCCAACTTGGGAAAGAAATAAATTGTAGGCGTGCTGAATAATCTCTGAAAGACTCTTCGATGTTTGAATAGTTCGTTAAAATTAAAAAAAGATAATAAATATTAGTGTGAATGATATGTAACATATAAAAAAATGAGACAATTGATTGAATTTATAAAGCCAAGTATTTGTACTTGTACGAATTCGTGTAGTGTGATTTTCAGCCATCTTACATGAAGTGATCTTCGGGCTTGATTTCGGGTCTTTGGATTAGGACTTTTTAAATATGACCCGGCTCGATTAAGAAATACAGAGAGGGGGTGGGGTATTTGATTTTTTTGTCATATTCTTTATATTTCCCCATCAAATATGTTATAAATTGTTGATTATATACTCACACATATACTGCCTCCATACTTGTACTCAAAAGAAGTTATTATTTAGTTGCATAAACCATAGAATTCATGCAAAATTAATGAAATTGTCTTCACTTTTTTCTTTCTTTTCTTTTTTTAAAAAAAAAGTTAAAATATTAAATAATGTGAATTATCCGACATGGAGCCCAACAAACCAAAAGTAGAAAGGATTTTTGTATTTCAAATCATATTACTTCTTCTAATTCTTATTAATATATATATATATATATATATATATATTTCTTTTAAATAAAATAGATAACTCGATTTTTATTCAAATTATTTATATATATTATGTAATTAGAATAAAGAATATTATAAAATTTGAAATAAAAATTCAAGAAGCTAATTCATGCCATATATACTAAAATAAATTATACTGAAATGAAACTTTGATTGAAGCATATGAAATAATTTTCACAGAATAAGTAACCAAAAAAATAAAATAAACAAAGGAAAGTAAAGGCAGGGTACAACCAAGTGATGCAGGCTAAGACAGAAATGACAGTGAGTGAGAGAGAGAGAGAGTCTAATACTAAAAATCTAAAAATAAAATAAAATAAAAAAAGTATTATCGAATCTAAATTTAACCACAAAAAAAATAAAAAAGAAAAAGAAAAAAGGGATTTACAGACAGGAAACATGCCTTAGAAGCAAAAGTACTGTGCACTACACTTCTCGCTCTAAACCCTAAAGATTCCCCCTTCATCATTATTTTTTTGCCAACTCGGCTCGGCTCGGCTCGGCTCGGCTCCGTTCAGAATCCCACTCCTGCCGCGCCGACTCCCAGCGTGGCTCTCCTGTGTGGCTCCAGCTTCCTAATGGCGTTCTTCCAGAAACACGACTCTGGCAAGAGCTTAGCCGCCGCCGTCCTCATCGGCTCCGACTTGCACCTGGTCAGCACGAACGGCTCGTATGCCACCGCATTTACCAGCTTCTGCTCAATCATGGTGGCCATGGACGCAGCCGCCGCCGGCAGAGAGCATGACGACCGCGGCGGCTGCTGATCAGCGGGCGGAGGGGGAGCAATGGGCTTAGGCTTGGAGTCGATGCTGAGCCTCCTCTTGACTGGTTCGTGATCGCAGCCGCTGGCTTTGGTGGCTTTGGTGGGCTTGCGGGGCCGTTCCGGCAGCCATCTGATGAAGTCTGTGCTGCAAACCCATGTTTCCTTGGAGACCTCCATGGAAAGCTTGGGCTCGCACATCATTAACAGCAAGCATTCTGGCAATACAGGGCTTTCTTTTTCTTTCTTGGGTTTTTCATTGCTAATTACTAATTCTTGATTTTCTGGGTTTTCCGTTTCCGATTCTTTGGGTGGTATAGCTGTTTGCTGCTCTTCTTCTTCTTCCTCTTCTTCTTCCTCTTCTTCTTCGTCTTCATCGTCTTCTTCTTCTTGATGGGTTGTTTCTGGCTCCGATTGTAGCTGGGCCGTCAACTGATTTTCTTCATCATTGTTTACAAAGGTTATACCTTTATCCGCAGCGAATGATTCTTCTGTCGCTTGTTTTTCTTCATCCGTGGCAACTTCTTGAAGGAGTGGTGGTACTTGGTTGCTTTCAGTATCTTCATCTGATTCTGTTGATGGAGATAAATGACAAACTGAGCTGTCTTCTACTTCTTCCTCATCTTCAATGGGCAATCTTCATAGTGCTCTGCATTTTCTTGGTCTAAAAGAGCTTCAAATGAGGACATATTGGACTCGACCTCTTCGTTTTCTTCTTCTTCAGATTCTACAAGTGCTTCTTCTTCTTCTTCATTGCCCAGAATTTCTTGCTGTGGCTCCTCCTCTTGTTCTTTTTCTTCAACCATATCGTCAGTGCTAATGACTACGAACTCCTCTTCCTGAGTTTGCTCGCCCTGCCCAAGTTCTCCTACTTCCATCTCCAAGTTGGCTTCTGCTGCTGGTGTCTCTTGTTCTTCATTAGCTTCTACTGAAATACCAACATCTTGCTGAAAGACTTCATCTTTACTAACTTCACATGGTTGTGCTTCGACGTCTTCTTCAGAAACCTCATTTTCTTCTTCATCAATATCCTCATTTTCATTTCTAGGGGCAGCATCAGCATCCCAGCTAAACCGATTGGCAAGAGTCGCCATTTTCATGGGATCAGATCTGCACCTCATTAGCAAAAGAGCGTTTTTGGGTGGTATGCAAATGCTCACTCTCGCTGCTTCCTCTTCTCCCCCCACACTCTGCCCCTTCACTTCAATCCTATCATCCTTAACCTCAATATCCTCGAAAACGTGCCTTCTCGAACTCCTCATCGACATTCTCTCCCCCCTCTCCTCCTCATCTCCGCCTCCAACCACCAGCTCAATCTCCCTCCTCTTTCCTCCTTCCCCGTCATTCACTGACACCAGCCACCGTGCAAACACCGCTCCGCATCCATTCTCATTTCCCGTCGATCCGTTCTGCTTCTCAGCCTTCTCCCCTTCACTAGTTGAAAAACAAGAACTTTTACACGGGAACAAGCAGCTAAATTCAGCCCCAAATGACCTCAAAGCCTCACAAATTGAGATTGGCAAATGAACCCATCTCTGGTTCCTGTGCGGCAAACATTCTTGCGGCTGTTGCTGCTGCTGATAATGTGAACTCGCGTTCGAATACCTCTGCTGCTGAGGGTAAACTTTATCCTCACTCTGGTGCCCTCCATCACCAGAAGCTTGCTCTATCTTCCTAAAACTCACCTCCCCGCTCCGCCTTTTGGAAAGACTCCGACTCTGCTTCACTTTTTTCTTGGTCTTAACTCTAACCTGCCCAATGCAAGTAACTTTAGGGGAAGAGGGCTCCGGGTTTTCGAAAGCGCAGCCTCTTTTCTTGCCAGTGGTGGTGAAAAAGGGAGATGCTCCCCCTTTGAGGCTGCCATTGGTGCGGAGGCGGCGGCTGAGGGAGGAAGAGAGAGAGACAGGGCCGGTGTCGCGGGCGGCGCGGCCAGGGCTGAGGATTGATTTAGAGTGTTTCATAGAAGAGGAGGAGGAGAGGCGAGAAGCGAAACAAATGAAAAGCTCACTTGTGGTGGCGGCAGCAGTTGTAGTGCTGCTGCTACCTGTGCTTGTAGTGCGGAAATGGGATCTATCCAAGTCCATTTCCTTTTCTTGATTTTGATGAGTGTTTTTTACTGCTCAGTTTTTTCTTGCCATGGACGAATGTTAGAAGGATTGATTCATTGTGCAGTAAAAGTCAAGAATGGTGGTGGTGGGGTGGGGTGGGGTTTGATAATAAAAAGGTGGGAGAGAGATCAGTGTGGGAAATGGGTGATAAAGCTGTGATTTGTATCGTGGGGTTGCAGCAGCAGTACTGATGGAGTGGTAAGGAGTGAGTCAGTGTGTGTTTGTGTGTGTTTTTGGAGTAAATGGGAAGATGGCAATATGCTGTTTGTCACCTTTCTCTTTATTTTCAATGTAACCATTATCACTGGGACTGGGCTGCCTCTTTATCTTCTTAACTATTATTTTTATCACATTAATCTTTGTCTTTATAATAATTATGTGTGTGGTTGAATCATGGACGGGGGTATCACGCTCGAATTTACAATGCTGCCCTTCACTTGTACTAAATTGCAATAAAGTCACTTTTTCTTTGCTTTTGTACGTGTTGAGTAAATGAATAGGGTTACGAGTAACAAGACCTAATCCCTAATCAGTTATATAGATGCAAACAAAGGAATTTTGAATAAATTATATTTCATATATCAAACTAAAATTAAATCGAATTATCATTAGGTTGGACTCAAATTCTTACACACTAGGCAAGATTTAAATAACTAAGCAAGATATAATAACCAACATAGTAACCCTTTTTAAACGTCATAAAGTGAGTCATCATCATTATTGATTTTTTGGAATTTGAGTTTTAACTACTATTTAAAGGGTGAATCTGTTTCATAACGACAGACTCACCAAATCAAGATAGAGTAGCAACACTTGTTATAAAGATTTAAAAAAAAAAATCAAGTCACGGGTCAACTTCACAAGCGACATGTACTTAAATTGATTTGATTTACAATCGTTCAACGATCAGACAAAATATGTTCTACTCGAACTACAATTTCAAATATGGACATATATTCATGATCAAATCATTCTAATGAATGATGAGGTAATTTTGACAAATGATTATGAGTAAAAAGAAGGGTAAATTAATTGATGAGAGAAAAGGAGGTGTAATGAAGTAGGCAACATGGAAAACACATACAAAAGAATATCAACTTTTGCAATGACCCACAATTGCCTTTATGTCATTATACCCTTTTATGGGTTGATAATATGAGAATCCTAGAACACCACTAGCTATGATGTGATCCAATCATCATGCATCAAATCCCCTTTCCCATGCATGCTCATGCCCAACTTCTTTTAATCACACAACACAACAATTACATGTACGTACATGCACATATATAAAAATAAGAATGATGATGGGGGTGGGTGCTAATGGAGGCATAAGGGCCATCATAATTTAGAGGGTTAATGTGATGTCGTTTTTGCTTGTTATGTTTGTTAATTGAACGTGGCCAGATCATGTTGGGACCAACATATACATACATGCATGCATCATCAGATATACAATGGATTTGACGTTTAGTACACATGTATAAATACTGGTATATACTACGTATACTCTACTGTCTTGGGAATTCCAATTGCCTGCATTTGCACCATTGCTGTTTGCCCCATACCCATATATACATATCTTTATATGGAATATAATAAGCGGATAAATAGGATATTTTTCAAATATGATTTTTGTTCCACACATGAAGTACGACAACAATATTGGACAATTCAATAATCAGCGACAATTCTAGAAATATTTACTTTGCATTATGAGGACTCGATATTTATCTTCAAGTCTGATATAAATTACTATTTTCCTTGAATAATTCAACCTACTTATTATATAAGAGCATGAATAAATTTTTATTTTTATAAAGTAAGAGTGAGCACTCCGTATTCTTAATGAAGTTTGAAATATTTGAGTAGAAAGTTAGAGGTCTAATCATCAGACCACATGCTGATGATAACTATTATTTTGGCTGCATTACATATCAATAATAAGAAAATTTATCAATATAGACAATAAAATCCACCTCCTCAATATATATAGTATCTCTCTCACACTTCCTCAATTATTTATCATATAAATAAAATATAAAAGTATAAAAAATAATAATAATAATAATCAAATTTTATTTAATATGAAAAAAATTAGATTATATTGATGTATTACAATCTATGATTCATGGATATGAATATGGCGATAAAAAAATTTTAAAAATTAGAACACGATAAGATACTGACACGATTATTTATAATATATATATTTTTTATTATATTATTTTAATTTCTCATAAAATTAAACTATGCAAAATGAAAATTATCAAGGTAGAACATAAAATAAGCATGCCTTATATCTAAATTCTTTACCAACATACTTGGCTTAAAAAATATAAATAATCAGTTTATTTTAGTATGCAACGAAAAAATAATATAACTATCTAAATTAGTTAAATCATCATGATTATATTTTGAATTTTTAGTAATTTCATCCCAAATTTTTAGTTTAAAAGAACTGAATTGATTGTTTTCTTGTTAAGCCCATAACTCTTTTTTCTTTTCGTTTTATAATAAACTATCCAAAAAATTTTAAAATTCATAATAGAACCCCTAGCGTGTTCAAAAAACACGACAAATTAATATTGTGTCCATTTTTTTAATTTAATTTATATTTGAACATGTATATATCATGTTCGACATATTTCAGAATCATATTTGTATTTGATACTGTGTTAAATAATTTTTTAGAATGTCCATTGTTATAAATTATAATCCACACTATTTTATATATATAAAAAAAAAAAAAAAAGGAAAGAGAGAAAGACAGAAATACGGCTTTCAATCAGATTGTGAAGTGAAGTGGTGAGAGAGTTAGCCGTTATATATGGTCAAAAAACAATGTCATCCACCCAAGATTAATCACATGGAGCAATCGATAGGGACGAGGTGTGAACCAGATGCCTCCAAGAATGCACGTGACTACTAGTCCACTGTACCACACACCAACATTTCCCTCCCTCACGCCCCTATTCCGAGTACACTTCACTCCCAACACCACTACACGCGCCGGGCCCCGAGAGTTGGTCTGAGGCTCCATAAACACCCAACGCCACCATAGAAAGCCGCGCGACGCCAGCGCGTGAACAAGTACAAAGCGGCTCATGATGGCTCGCTACAACACCCAGGCTTTCACCAGCTCACCTCCACTGAAAAGCCGACGCATAACCACACCCTCCCACGTGTCCGGTGCCTATTGGTTGTCCTAGCCTTTCAAATACTTGGGTCGTACCAGGGAATGAAACACGAAGCTTAAATTATGGTTTAAAGATAAAAGCAAGATTAGTGAGGAAAATGATGGTGTTATGATTATGATGAGAGAGAGATAACTTGGGGAGGAGGGCTTTGACCAAGAATTCAACCACTACATGACAAAAATTGCATATATGGTAATGGGAGTGTTGCGACAAAACCCCCAAAATTCCATCAAAGGAGATCAAAAGTGTTTTTTTCCCTATTTTTCGTCCTTTTCTTTCCATCACTTTGCTACTTTTCCTTCTTGATAGGTTGAGGGACGGATGACGAGACATCGCTTGATTGATAATGTTGATATTTTTGTAATGAAATTTAAATTTTATGAATATAAGTATATGATATTTTATAATATTTTTATTTATTTTATTTGATAATGTAATGAATGGCACGATGTTTGAATGAAGGTTTTGATTGATTAGGGGTTTCATGATTGAATTAGTTGGTTAGGTGGTGAGTGGTATTGTAGGCACATGCAGAAGGGATTAGGTGGTCCAGGCATCAACTGTTGGGTTTTGTTAACATTGATGCAACTGGCCCAAATTTTAGCCCATTATAGATATGGTTGTAATGAACGAAAGATATTGGAGTTTTCTATAGATTTTCCTTTTTTTCTTAAAAAACAAAAAAAAAACAACAATGTTAGATAAATGTTGTTGATGTATGAGTTATATTAACGATGTCTTAATCTAATAGTTAAGGTCTAAATTTTATGGGCATAGTTGATGTTATGAGTTTGAGTCTCATAAACTGCTTGACTCATGAGACCACATGAATGATTGTTTTCTTATGTGAATTTATCACTTGAAAGAGTAAAAAGAAAAAATTTTACTTGACTCATTTGAGAGGATGTCAGGAGAAAAGAATAGAGTATAATGCTGATTAGCTCATATTTGCAACTCATGCATGGCATGTTTGTGTAATTGTGTAATGGTGTGTGGTATTCTGTGTGTTGGGTTTAAGAAGACGAGAAGAGTGGTTAGGATTGTCTCTTGTTAAAGGGCAGAACGGGACGGGGAGGGGGAGATGAACGGTGATGTGGGGGCGGAGGGAAGGCGGGAGGCGGGGCGGGCGAGGGAGAGGTGTTTGGTGTTCAGTCGACACAGGGAAGGGAAGAAAAGAAGGATGATGGCGGGGTTAGTGAAGGGCAAGCGGGGCATGGTAGTGTAGAGGTGGAGAGTGATGGGTGAGGTTTGCGAGGTGATCAGGGAGCTGGGGGGAGATGGGCGAGCTGGTGACGAGGGAGAGGGGAGCGGGGGAGGAGTCTGGGAGCGATAAGCGGGGTGTCGGGGGGGGGGGGGTGGCAGAGGAGAGGAGGGGTTGGGGTGCGTGGCATTTCAGGGGTCTGGAGGAGCGGGCGGGGGATAGGTGTGGAAGGGGATGCGGTATGAGAGAGAGAGGGAGGGGGAAGGGGCGGTAGAAGAGGAGTGGGTTGGGAGAGAGGGCTAGTTGGAGGGGGAGGGGGAGGAGAGTGGGGGGGTGAGGGAGAAAGGGTCGGGGTCGGAGGTGCGGATAGACGAGGTGGTGAAAGAGGAGAGACGATGATGGGGAGGGAGGGGAGGGGTAGGTTGGCGGAGTAAGAGACGAATAGGGACAGTGTGGAGTTCTCGATGATGGGTGGAGTTCGGGATGAGCGGGGGGAAGGGTGGGTGAAAGGGGTGATGGGAGAGAGAGGGGGGCGAGGGCGTAATAATCACTAGAGTCTCCTCAATTTTCTTGTTTTTTGTTGTTGCGAATTTGTTGTTTGCGTTAGAGTGGGTGTGAGGGGGGATGGAATCGGCGTGTAGGTTGTTGTGTGAGTTACCGTGTTGCGGTGAGGGTGGGAGGGGAGGGGGGGGCTTAAAATTTGAGTTGGTTGTTTTATTGGAGTATTAAAAAGATTGCAATAAATTACACAGACGCTCTATTAAGGTCCAAATACACAGATATTTTTTGTCATTTAAAATTATAGGTAAAGTCCCTATTGTTGTGTACATTGTAGGATGTTTTGTGTAAATTTTTGCTACTAAAATATTGCAACTATAATTTAAAGGAGTGTAATTGTAATTTTGTAAAAGATATGAATTGTTGGTATATTTGGAGTTGACATCGAAGAAAGTCAATATAATTTACCAAAAAAAAAAAATATTACCACCATGTCTTTACTTTTCTTGGATGATCATAAATTATGTTAGATAATGATTTAACAAAAATGAATCTATCCTTGTTATCCAACAGCTTTGAAGTTGTTGTTGTCTCGAAATTTTCTAAATTTTACCTTAGAAATAATGAATTTAATAATGTGTCATGTCCTATTCTCGCATTTAAAGTTAAACAAACCCCTGGGTGGACATTGGCAGAAGCTTACTGGTTAGTGCGAAATTCTAGATAGGAAAACCCTATCCCTTTGGGAGATTAAACACACATTTAGGTTGATAAATTGTAATCATCCGACCAAACATAAGTCCAGGAAGATTGCAATTGTTCACTACCAGTCAACAATCCGTAGGAAATATGCCCAGAAAAACACAACACAGATGAATCAATTGGGTCCTGGTTTCTCTTTGCCATAGGCCCACAACCTCGTTGCAGAAAGTTTAAACTTTTGGGAACGAAGGGATGGATTAATGAGTCATGGCAACTAGAGATTGTATTGAAGTACAAAGACCTATCTCCATGGACAACAGAAATAAACAACTCTAGGACTACGTTTCAGACAGCGCGATAAACGTACTGTCTATCTAATTTTCTGTAAACAACCATCAATACTAGACTAGAGGGCTATCCTCATGGGTGTACCGACCGATGTTAGTCAGGATTTTGGTGTTTTCACTTCAATGACAGACCTTTTAATTAAGCAGAATAATACGACGACGAGAAAACCATCTTCTGCACCATAAGGAAAGCAGTTTTGGTTTTCCTTCAACCAGAAACTTCATCATAGTTCACAATTTAAACCTTTAAAATCCTGATGACTGTTCTAAATTGATAAAAACATCTTGCAGTTCTTTCTCGGATGCTTGAATAGGACAGCAATAATTGTAAATTAAATCTTCAGATTACTATATTCACTATAGTTAAGACAAAATTCATAGTATATATCAGATTACAATTTATCAGAAACGACATTTAGCAACGACTACCTAAGAAGCAAATTGCCTATGCTTGAAATTCGATGGAGCATTCGGCTACACTCAGTAGGAGCAGGCACTACAAAGAGAAATTCCATTGCAGCCATTATAACATTGTTACATACCCATATTAAGCCAAGCGTGTAAATCCTTGCCCCTCTGAAACACTAGTTCATAAATCTAAACCTAAACTGAGTTGTTTGCAAACATATATACACGATTATTCTACAATTTTATGAGTTTGTGGACCTTAAACATAAAAACCTCCAAATTGGAAGTCAGGCTTCAGATTACCAGGCCATTTTTAAAGGAGACTAGAGAATGGAATCCCTTTCTATGCATCGTCGTCTTCCGGGTTATTGACACGTTCACACTCGTCAATCCACTCGCTGTATCTGTAGGCGAAGAATTTCATGATTTAGATTGGACGAGGAGGAAACTAACAGTTCATGAAACGATATAAAAATGCTTCAGACTTCACTTACATGTCTATAGGCTCAGTCAAAGCTGCAGATAATAGAGGAGAGAAGGTTAGTTCACATTATCCAATTAGAGAAAAATGAAGGATGCATGTGGTTGCCATTTAAATCATAGGAAGTCTTTTTCTGGTATTTCCTGTAAATCCTAGATGCCAAGCGTGTCAAACTGTTGAGTTTTCTTGGGAGAAATAAACGGTACACACCTGTTACATTGGTGCTAAAGCTTTCTTGGCAAATCCTGCATGAAGCCTCGCCAATCAAGTTCTTCATATCACTGAAAAAGAGAACATTGTTGTTTTACTTTTACACCACACATGCACACACAAATGCTGTGCAGAACCCATAAAATAAGGGAAATTGGAACAGCTTTCTGTTAATAAGATGTGAAGAGCACTGAATACATATGCTGGTGAAAATTAACATAACTTTTTTTTTCTACTACATACTGGCCCCACTGCAGTTAGCAACTACAGGGTCCAGCACATAACGTTCTCCGGCCAGGTGCCAGATTCCATGCATCCAGTGTGTACATTTCACCCATATGTCCTTCCTCCAACAGATACACAAGGCAAAACATGTTTTTGAATTTGGCATACAGCAAATGTACAACCACCACTTCTCCTTTTGATAACTAAACATGACATATAATTGACTGCTTTGAACCTCATACCAATTATTATATGTCAAATAGAAGCACATCACTTCTTATATCAGCAAATAAAAATCGCTATTCAACAATTAGATTATTGAGACATCTTATTGCATAATCCCAATCAACTAGTGGTAGAGAACATATTGAGTTTGGAATCACTTACATGCGGCATTCCACACTGGTACCATGGTTGCAGAAGGACAGCTGAAGACAGTGTCAAGTTTGTCCATTCGTTTCTTTGGTGGTGGCTTCGCCCTCGACTTCCTCTTTCCCATCTTCTGATTGAATTACAATTTGTTAGGACAAGTGTCAAATAGAGCAAATGCCAACTTCACTTGTGCCAATATCATCATAAGATAAATGATTATCTAGAAACATCCCAACCAAATAAGTATATATATATAACACTTCCTGACAAAAGTTAAAAATATACCAGAGTGTCAAAAATATTTCTTCTAATGTTTTATGAATTATAAAGAGGCTAATGTTTTAAATACTATCATATGAAAGTAAAACAGAGAATTTTCTAGCATAAGATGGCATTTCAAATAGAACTTTATCAAAAACATCCTACGAAAGGATCAATTGTCAGACAGGTTCTGCATCATATTTTTAGGGCCTGGATTAGAATGCAGAAATGGTCTCTTAGCATAAGATTGCCCATGTAAAAAGCTTCCAACCAAAGCCACAAACTCAAGGATCAACTATGTATTTTACTCAGTAAATCATCAGATAAAGTAATCAACTAAACAACAATTCACATTCATTGTTTGTAATCGGTTTAACATCAACCTTCAATTCAAAACCAATAGCCACACCTCTATACTTGGAACGGAGCAAAAACTCCTATAGATATTTATAGAGGGAAAACCGGAACAGCTAAAAGTGGATGTCAAACTCAAGTTTTTTCTCCACTACGAATCATGTTCACGAACAAAAGAAGATTCAGTGAAGGTCATAATAAATTCAGATGCAACATATAAACAAAATCCTCCTTACTTGGCACAAAACTCTACTTGGCCAGAGGGGAAACCCTAATCCATAATCCAATCCACTCAGACTGCAATCAAGCTTGGACTTTCAAGAAGCTTAATGGGACATACTGATTAAATTACAAATTTCCAATCAAAGAAACCTTCGAAAGCAAATTAAGACGAACCCTAATCAATCACATGGATAAAGATAAACGCAACATAGTAATAATTAAAGCAGAAACAGAAGCTGTAAATACATTCACACAAAAAAAAACAAGGAAAAAGAAAGAGGAAATACGAAGCTTACCTTGGAATTTCTTTGTGCTTAGTTCCGCACAAGATTTCGCTCAATGACTGAAGACAGGGGCTAGGAAGCTGGCAAATATATACAGAGATGTCTACCGTGGGACAAACGCGAGTTGGAGCGCGTCGTTGGTTTTCTTCTTTTCCGGATTCTCCAGTCAGTTTGCCCCCTGTGCGTATTGCAAGAAGCATGAAAATTCTACTTCAGATCAGAGCCACCGTCCAATATTCACACTAATGTCGCAATGCGACTTTAAGATCAAAATTGAGAAAGTGTTATTTGGTTATGGTACTATCTTTTGTAATACAATTCATCTATAATAATAAAATAGAAAAAATGCAATTTACCCCATTGCGATACGAAAAAATAAGCATAAAACTTTTTGTGAAAAATTAAATAGCAAATTATCTCTTATATCTTGAAAAAAAAAATCAAATTACCCCTTATCTAAATCATTGATAGGGGGTAATTTGCTTCAATTTTTAAAATACAATAAGATAATTTGCTATTTTGGTCACATGAGGGTATTTGTTCTTTTCACATATCACATGGATAAATTGCATTTAACCCGTAAAAAAATATCCAATTTAGATATAAATATTTTTACTATATTAGTCATCATAGTAAATACTTATGCAATCAATTTTTATATATTTATATTACATAATTTTGACCAACGCCCTTTTAATGTCTTGATTTTTTTTTTAATCCACTAACTTTTACATTTTTTCCACTATCTACAAATGATAAAAATGCCATTTAAATTAGTTATTTATTTTTAAGTATTATTTTTCTCTTTCTCCTATTTCAAATATTTTCTTTCAGAATTATTTGTTTTATTATCTATATTTTTTCATTTAATCATTTTCTTAAAATTTATTTTCTCTCTATTTCATTTCAATATTGTATTTGTCTCCATTTATTTTCTCGTAGGCTCAAGATGCAGATCATGTAGTATATATCGGGTTGGACTGTTCCTCCACAGGAATGGATTGGGCCAATAAAAGGCGTATCCATTTAGCCCAAGCCCGGTAGTAGTTATTACTGAAATTATTGTTTAAGTTCAAAATGTAATTTTAACCCTTTTTTTTGTAGTTATAAATTTTTATTTAACTTAATTTATTATTTATGTTTTTCGTAATATAATTATAAATTTAAATATAAAAAAATTATCTTAATCTCATAAAAAAAAATATAGCAAGTCCAATTAACCTTAATTCAAGTTTCAATCAAGTTGGTCCATGGTTGGATTAAGATTTTCAAATGAAATAATTGCCGAGTCATTCACAAACTATATTACTTACGAGAATAACTCAATGTCTCTAATGTATTTCTCTAATGTAACTCAATACCACAATAAATTGTAAGAACTCGCATAAAAGTAAAATAAATACTCACACGTTCAGTGGAATTTAAATTCATGAATCTCGAACTTATTCATGTGATCTTAATTTTAGCCCCCACTACTAAATTAAAACATCGATACTAAAAGCCAATTTCAAAGACTAAAATTGCAAGAAAAAGTGAACTTTTTTGCTTGACTAGACATTTGTAAGGCATGGGCCACAGTACTTGAACATGTGAAAAAGGTAAGAGCTTCTTCTTCTTTGTAGGTGGTGCTAGAGGGAAATAATTTATTCTTCATGTCCATTCCATGAATGCTTTGTTATTAATATTCTGGTACAATATATATTAAGGATTTGGTCCTGGGGATAGGGATTATTTGGAAATAGTACTAAGAAAGAATGCTTAGGGTTTAGGATTTAGGGTTTGGGGATTGATGAGCAGACTATGAGTCTACTGCCTCATGTAAGTTAGATAGGATTATGCTACAAGGACATGATGATTTCTTATATAATTAACCAAATTAGTACATTTATATACACGTACGTTGCAGTTTTCGTTTAAAAATCATGAATTCAAACCTAATTGAAGATGGGCTCGTTAGAGGAGATGTTCTAAAGTCTTCCTAGCAGTTGATGGTTCAAGTCGAAATTTTATTATCAAATCTTGAAGCAAGTCGAGTCTGCTTCAAGCATGATTACAAGAACCCTAACGATTATTGACGTGGCCAGTAGTTAAAATTCTTTAATTACTAGTTAAAATAATTAGGGTTCAAGGAGTTTGTGAATAACCAAGAGTATTAAATAAGTAATAAATGCATACCTAACTTCCTAGTATTGGAGTATGTATGTAATGATGGATTCATATGTTAGATCTATCCACAGCCACATATTCTAGTCCTGAAGAGAGTAGCATTTGGGATCATTGAATAATATTTTAAATTCTAATATCAAAATTTAATTCGAAGCAAATATAATCCACATGTAAATAGAATACGGAACAATAGATTTAAGAATGGGGCCAAATTCGTAAACTGGGATCACTATACTTACTAGCCTTTTCGGTCTACAATTTGAAATCAAGGAGAAATGTGATGTCAGTTTAATCAATTAATTATCGGACAATGGAAAGGCCAAGTTGAGGAAATAATACAAGACAATAAATAGATTGTGGTCTGTCTTCAAAATGAATTGTCGTAATCAGAAGCCAATCCTTGCAAGTGGGAATCATTGTGAATTGTCACAAGGGAAAAGAATAAGTACTGATGTTCCATGGTTAAAACAAATGTTGAAAATTCCTCCTATATTGCAACCATTGTTGTGCCTTTCACAATAACATAAAAGTGACCAATTTTCCGTACATCAATAATTTTTTCGGAATAATTACATATATCAGTTAATTCTGAAGTTTAATGTAATTGCATGAAGTCTCTTAAAACTCATTATGTTTTATTTCGATTAATAAATAAATTATTCCGTTAATCATAATTTATAAAATCTGATGATATTAGCAAAAAATAAATAAATGAAAACTTATATTTTTTCCCTATAAACTTATTATTCATTGCAAGTCAAATAATTTTTTTTTTTTTTACCAAATTACTTTATAAAGGTGAAAATAGACTTCCTCCCATACATTAGCTTGTGAGATGTATAAGGGTTTTTTACCTTTACCTGACCTGACATAAGTCAATCGGGGCAAAAATAGTTTTTTATTTAATTTTTTGCTAATATCAGCTAATTCGGTGAATTTTGACTATTGGGAATCTATTTATTAGATGAAAACAAACGTTAGGAGTACTAGATGTAATTTTTAAACTACATATGATTTTACGTGTAATTTTTAAACTACAGAGGGTTTACGTGTAACTGCACTAAATTTCAAAGAAAAACAATGTAATTATCCCATAATTTTTAAAGCATATGTTAAAAGATAACAAATAAAACAACAAACAATATTTAATATAAAATTAGGCAAATACCGATACAGTGGGCCAACTCATATATATATATATATATATATATATTACTTTTTTTAAAAATGATCAAATTTAACTTTTCAACACACCCTTAAAGTTTGAGTTCATTATCTATCTTATACAAGAATAAAATATCACCATTGAGTCACTTGATCATCCACTCCAGAATGCTTTGTATATTCAATGGAGACTATTGAAAGTTCAACCTTAATAGATTAATCAGATTGGTATTATTTTTGAATTTGTTATATAGTATTAAAATTCTTTGTAATGCTACAGAGGGACGAAGTAGGTAGTCAAAAGTATATATCATTATGATGACAAGAACATATATTGATAAATAAATACTCAACTTTCGACTTCCCGTTGATCTTTTAGCAAAGCAAGTTCAACAGAAAAGTTTTTGTAATTATGAACATAGAGTAGAAGAATCAATTATTTACTTCTAGTGAATTGTATTGCTAAAAGTTAATTACTATAATTATCAAGAAATTATGAATCCGTTCACGTTGTTGACCAATTATTATGAAAATCTTTCCAAAGGAAACGATAAATACTTTAGTTAAGTTTGGTCAGCCTAATCGAGTAATCATTAGTGTGTGTCAAATATAAATTAATACATGAAACTTTAGCACTACAGCAAATATAATTGAAATTGCGTACAATTTTTGGATCGGAAGAGCATATAAAAATGTCAAGTGCAACCGTTAATTATAATTGTACGAGTAAGAGGGCCTTTTAGTGAGCTTATAAGATGATTGCAAGTTTATAAGATGATTATATAAGGAACAAAGCTTATAACTTAATAATCTTATTTTATCCAAACACTTGATAAATTTATTTTTAAAAGTAAGAACGGACATTTTGTAAGATCTAGAAACATCTATCTTATAAAATGTATGAGTTTATAAGATTTTTTAAATAAATTTAACCAAACATTATCTTATAATTCTCTAATCATTAAGGCATTGACATTTTCTCCAAAAGGCAAAAACAACTAATGAAGATCGTGATAATTGAGAGATGAAGAGAGTAATCTACACTCTATTTACATTTAAAAAAACATACTAGAAAACTTTCTTGGTTTGTCGCTTTTATGAAATCATGTTTATTGACATTATGACAACATCATCCAACTGATAGATAGTTCAGATGGTCTGATTCATTTTTTTTAAGAATGTCATAAGTTTAAATCATTTGCATTAATAATATATGAATCAATATGACTGGTAAGAAGATGTTCAGTGTAATAGGACCTTAATCACAAACTCATCTATTTTAGCTAACGAGTAAATGTCAATCATGCAACAATAATTTAATATTGTACTTTGTATTATATATATACATCGTATATATATAATTCATTTTAAATGTATTTTTAGAAGAAATTTATACAGACATAAATATAAATATGATATAAAATGGAATATTAATTAACAATAAAGAGCGGAACTGTTGATGAACTTAATACGCTAAGATAAGAGAGACGTGCCCTCACACAATAAAAGAAGGAATAAAGGAAAAGGTAAATGACAACTTCTTAAAAGTTGGCATTCGTCCCAATAGTAATTTTACTTTCTGAACTCTTGTACGTTTATGTGAGTTCATATCTATATAAGTGATAAATTATCATTTTTACGATTAATTCAATTATGCATGAGTCGTATAAATATACAATTCACATTAGCGGCATCCGGTTATCTCTAATACTATTTGTTCCTTTTTCTCCCCACCACAAAATCTCCTACAAACACATGAACTAGAAAGAAGTAAATAAAGAAAGCAATAGCATGATTAAACAAAAAAGAAAAAGATGAGGGAGAGAGGGAGGGAAGAATGGTCCGAAGAGGAGGAGGCATCTAATAAAGCGCGCCCGCCTGCCTGCCTGCACGCCTTTGTATGTCGAAAAATAACCATTAAATTACTACCCACTCTTCACCTTTCCAATTCAAACCCTCCCATCTCCCTTTTCATTTTTCCATTCATTCACACCACCCACCGCTCTAATTTCAAGACCTCAAAAGCTGTAAATCCCACACTTCCCCATCGCTTAATTTATATTCTTTTCGAGGCATGGCCTATCGCCCCTTTGCCTCTCTCCCCCTCCCTCTCAATCCAAATTTCCACGCATTCCTTTGCTTTTTCAATTTCAACTATTCATGGGCTATTTTTCTTGTAATGCTGAGTCTGCTATCGCCACTTGCGATTCTTACAACTGGGAATTGTTAACTAAAAAGCAGGGAAAGAGTGCTCACCTGACCAAGAGGCCCTCCCAGATTGTTGAATTTGATTTCTCCGATCTGCATTCCGCCACCAATGGCTTCTCCCCCGCCAATCTCCTCGGAAAAGGCAGCCATGGCTCCGTCTACAAAGCTCACCTCCACCAGACTAAACTCATTGCTGCCGTCAAAAAGACCAAGCAAACTCACCCCACCACCGCTAATCCCGCCGAGAACGAGGTCGAGATTCTCTCCAGAGTTTATCATCCCCGCCTCGTGAACTTGCTAGGCTTTGCTATTGATCCCAATCAACGTAAGTTGATCGTCGTAGAGTACATGCCGAATGGCTCCTTGTACGACTTGCTCCACGGCTCCTGTAAACCGCCGGGTTGGGTGAAGAGGACCCGGTTCGCTTTGCAAGTTGCGAGGGCGGTTCAGTTTTTGCATTCATCAAATCCCCCAATTATTCACCGCGACATAAAGTCGTCTAACGTTTTAATCGACTCCAAATTCAATTCTCGGATCAGCGACTTCGGCTTGGCTTTAAGAGGACACGTGGAGGACGTTAAGGTGAAGTCCACGCCGCCGGCGGGGACACTAGGGTACCTTGACCCTGGTTACCTTGCGCCGGGTGACCTAAGCACCAAATCCGACGTCTTCAGCTTCGGAATACTGATGCTGGAGATCATCAGCGGCCGGAATGCCATCGACGTGAATTACAGTCCGCCTTCCGTGGTCGAATGGGCGGTTCCTGAAATAAAATCCGGCAACATTACCGGAATTTGTGACCCAAGGATCGGGCCACCCGAAGACTCCGAAGCTCTCCGGCTTATGGCAGTGTTGGCGGCACGGTGTGTGAGATCCACGGCAACGAAGCGGCCGGGAATGGCGGAGGTATTGGAATCTCTAAAAGGTGTGTACAAACGAATGAAGACGCAGTCGCATATGTGTATCAGTCTGGGGCGGCACGTGGGGCGCGTGGTGCAGGATTCACGGATGGTTAAGTATGAGGCATTAGACGAGAGCGTGGAGCTGGTGAGGAATGCGAGGACGGGAAGCAGAAGGAACGGGAAAGTATCCAGTGCTGCCGGCGTAGATGTGAGGAGTGATGTGATAGGCGACCGTGTCGGGAGGTCAAAGTCAATTGGCACAGCGAGTGAGATTAAATACCTGCCGACGGATTTGAGTAACGATCATACGAACAGGAGAAGGGCGGGATTTAGTGTGAAGATGCCCACAGTAAGGCTGAGAAAGTCAAAGTCAATGGGGATTTTGCAGGGCATGAGATTGGTTAACAACAATGGGATTGGTGGGAGGCACGGCATTGGCAGCAGAAAATTAGAGTCGTCCAAATTATTGGTAGATTTAGGAGGAAATGTCAAAGGGCAAGAAAAAGAGTGTAGTTAAATTTAAGTGGCAAACTCAAATTCCACTGCAATATTTGTATTAATACCATATAAATTTTACAACATTTTTCAAGAAATATTTGATTTTAATCCCAAGAAGGAAAATGTAAATAAACTCCAGCACATGTTTCCATGAACACATTCCTTTGATTAGGAATGTCCGGTACATTCGATGCATCAGGTTTAATATATGAACAAATTAAATAATTTGTTATGTTTTTTCAACATAAACTTGTGTTATATGTATTTATTTAATTTTTTACAAATGAAGAAAAAATATTTTAATTAATGAGATATATAGTATTTGAAATAAGTAGCAGAGAGACCAAAAAAAGAAAAAAAAAACGCGGAGATTACACATCTGAATTGTTTATGGAGTGTTCTGTATTGAAGAACCCATTGTCCCAAAAGAATCACCGCAATTGAAGCTACAGCGACCATTCTGCTTAATCCTTCTCCACCTTTCGATTCTTTTTTGGCTTCCGTTTTTTCTGCTTTTCCTTGAGCCTAGTGAAATCCTTAATGCTCCTTTCCCATTGTTTTCTGTTTCTCTGATAAAGCAACATTGCAGCCCGGGCGTCTTCTATCTGAAAACAAATGACAAATGCAGAATGACCAAGTCAATGTCTACTTCCAGTACCACATACAACTACGGCTGAACATGATGTGAAGAGGAAAGAAAAGGGTGAAGGAATAACACCAAGAAACAGGTAAAGTCCAGAGGAAAGAACTAACCGGGCAGTGCTCGCCGTTTTGAATGTCAACAGTGAGAAACTGGGATGCAAGGTTCTTCAAGGAGCGACGCCGTCCTTCCCTGATTCAACAAGCATGCATTCACAGTACTGAGTTTATATGATTCTTTGAACACTTGCTAAGTAAGATATTGTGGTGAGCATGAAACACAGTACTGTAAAAACGGTGCGTATTCTGATGTATCTCGTATGTCCTTCTTTGGATGACTCAACAGCAGTGCCTGCAAAAGAATTGGCTCATGCTTTCATGGAATTTCATCAGATAAATGCTCTACACTAAAGTTTATAGATGTAGAAAGCGCACTTTAAGATCATTGCGCAATGCATGACCAACAAGTATCCTGTCCTTGATCAGCTCTGCTACTTTCTTCTGAACAACAGTGAAATTCTTAGCTGCATGTGACAACAGAAGGGAGAGTAACCATATAGGTATAAAAAGAAATCGGATCAAAGCAAAATACTTTAGTACTTGTTTC
This sequence comes from Sesamum angolense, assembly GCA_034509725.1. Classification (NCBI taxonomy): domain Eukaryota; kingdom Viridiplantae; phylum Streptophyta; class Magnoliopsida; order Lamiales; family Pedaliaceae; genus Sesamum; species Sesamum angolense. Next base: position 8,319,960 of record JACGWL010000007.1, on the reverse strand, counting down.
ATGCAGTTATAGGCTTCACATATTATCAAAATAGAAAGAACAACAAAGAAATGAGATTAAGGAAATGCCGAAAGCAGTGCAGAAATATGCCACGTGTTCAAAAGAATAAATATTTCATGTTTTCACCCAGTACATATACTTTTGTCCAGTCATGCAATGCATGTAGTGCCATACAAGTTTTACAAACTCCACAACTACTGGAACTATTCACCAGCATATGAAGATTAGTTTTATATGTCTTGCAAAGAGTAAATAAAAGTCAAAGATTGCTGCCAAGGATAGCAGCAATTCAGTCACAATAGGTCCTAAATAGGTAACTTAATTGCTAACCCTTTAGAAACAGAAAGTTGAAACATGAAACATCCATGGCAAGCATTAGTCAACTAAACAAAAAGGTCACACAAGGATTATACCAAAGTAGGAAGCACATCCACCTCAGAGTGGCACAGATATTGATTAAACTAAGCACTGTCTGTCTGCCTCTGTGAGTCATGAGAGTCCCCAACCAACAATAGAACATTTAAAAATCTAACTAGGATCTGTAAGCATATATGAATCGCTCTTGTTAACTTGGATTTGTATTTCTATCTTTCTTCAGTTGTTTTTCTGTTCTTCATTTACTTATCTATTTGTTTATATATTTCTAGGGTTTTGGAGATGGAAGGCTCTACTGATTGCAAAATTAAAAAATAGCACCAACCTTTCCTCAAGTCACTTGGTCGGATTCCACTTATTTCTGTACGAAAGTCAACGACATACTCCACTGGCCGGACAAACTCATCATATATAACATTTCCCCATTTGTTGACCTGCCAAGCACTGAAGCTGATTTAATAAGCAAACAAGTAAATTGCATCATTTGTTGATGGCTCCATCCCGTCAAGATACACAAACCAGGTGGGAAACTGAACGTAACCCACAAGCTAGCATGCAACGGGTTTGCAACATTGTTGGTCACATTTAACCAAAACCGCAAGGAGCATTTTTGTTGTGTTTGGATATACCGCGTCCGTGTTTACAGAAAGCAACAGGTTCTGAGTTAATTGCTACTTGGATTCCACCAACTTTAGTGCATGCTACTTGATATCAATGTTCAATACATTCAAAAATTGATAGTTGTTAAATGACACGAGGAGAATGTGAAAGTGGAAATATACCAGCGTAACTCTTCCAAGGGCACTCTTGTTCCCCTGCGAGCTAACACCAACCATTTCACAATCCATAGCCACCACATCAGTGAGACTGTGAGTCAAATGTAAGAACGAAACATTACAGGAAATACACGATGTTGAAAACCAGAAGAGAAAAAAGAGAAGACGGTTCTGAGGAGTGGGCTATCTTTGAAAGCATTTTGCAAGAATCCTGGTAATTTTCATGCTTACCAATATCCTTACTTGAAGCAGAAACACTAATAACAACTAGATTTCTAGCTTCAAAGCATTAACAACTCCAGCCCACCAAACTGGATTAGTTGCATTTCCTGATCTCAAAAGAAGTACCAACACCATGTTGCATGTAATTCTTGTTCACATATGAATTCCTGATCTGACAACCTTCCTTCTAGTCCCCCCCCCCCCAAACGAAAAAAAATAAAAGGTTCCACCAATAGATGGAATAAGGCTAACCCCTTTGTGAAAGAATCAAAAAGAGGAAATATTCTGCCAAAAAAAGAAACACAGATGATTTGAGGAAGGATTAAAATTCCTAACGTAAAGAGTGCTAATGCCGGTCAGACAAAAGAAAGATTTCAACTTCTGGCGATTGCTAAGACAACAAAGTGCATGTTATAACAAGAATCTCATGACTTTCAGTAGCTATCAACATAGCTTTTTGGTTACTTCCATTGACAACTAAACAACAAGTCAAACCAATATAAAGGGGTGATGACAGCACACTGCCCTATTCCCCATAGGACTCTGAGTTTCAGCACCCCAACCAGCAAGAAATTCATACCGTCAATTCTGACTTAACTCGACCCACTCAACCTTACACTAAAAGAAACAAACTTTATCTAGAAACAAACTCACCTACAGTCAGACGAAGTAGGAATCAATGGATTGGGTTTTGAAGCTTGCGAATCCTCATCCGACCTCTCTTTACGCTTCCCTACAAATTCCCAAGGACAGGATCAAGGAAACAAATAAGGGGGCATAAATAAGCTCAAATTCTGCATAAATGCCAAGCCATAGTACATAAACACATATTAAAAAAAACGAGGAAACTGCTTATACCTAATACGCTTCTCTCGGTTTCTGTATCTGGTCTGCGTGAATGTTTGGAGATATGATTTTTTGAGCCATTGCTTTTCAGCTTCTGCAGAACAATAAATACAGAAGAAAAAAAAAAAAAAAAGGAAAATGAAATCGAAGTAAATGATGCATACATACAATTCAAGAACCGATTGAAAGGAAGAAGGTATTCAAGTAAGTACCTCGAGGAGTTGAGCCCAATTGGGGTTGAGATTCTTGCTAGGGTTTTTGAGTTTGCTAGCCATCCTTGAATTTCTCCTCTGCTTCGGCGCTTCTTTTTGAAGGAAGTAGTGAGACACGTCTGACCTAAAGTCGTGCTTTGGCGTTTTTCTGAAGCGCGAAACACATCCCTCCACCGGGTTCTTATTACATGTATTTTTCATCATTTATAGGATAAATTACAACATCTTTTCAGATTCGCATAATCAAAAATATTTTTTATTTATTAAAAAAATTATAAACATCCCTTAATTTTAATATTTATAAAGCATCAAACTCATTTCGTTAGGTTTTCATCTATTTTTTGGGTGAACTATTCAAAATACCATTTCAATTATGAAGTATAATTTATATATTTTTTAGAATTTTATTAAATACTTTTATGAACTAATATTTTCAATAGATTATTTATTTTACATCCTAAATTTCTTTTATATTTTCAAATATTTTGTTTTATTTTTTAAAAATATGTAAGGATAAAATAGTAATTTTACCTCATCATCTAAGAACTAGCATAATTATTTTTTATTTAATAATATAAAATATTATAATTATACCAAATACCATAAAAAGGCAATTGTAATCTTGATCGTATTGAATAACATATGCCAACTATTCCCTTTGTAGAACCAAATAAAGATCAATAGTTAACTGTGTGTTATATCCATCCTAAGTTTGTTATTTCAATGGTATGGTCACTTAACAAATTCTCCAACATGAAAGAGTTGATCATAATTTTCTCAACAAATTTCTTTTTATAAATTGCTCAATCAAACATTGATGTCTATGCCTAATTTAAAAAAGTGTTTAGTTATTAAATCTATGTTGGAAAAACTCAAAAATGCTTTGATAAGTATTGAAGTCAGATTTTATAATCTGTAATAAAAAAGAATACGTTATAATAATACTTGTAAGGCCCTGATTATAACCTTATCATTATCGAAAATGTGTTCAAAAGAAATGTATAGATTGATGTCAAGAATGTTCCAAACATGCGCTGGACCATGTTTATATAAAAAGATATTATGAGTTATACATCTTATAATAAGATACTTTTAAAACATATAAGTTGTCGAATCTTTTGGTAATAAAGTGAGATGATGGAGCTTATAAGATGCTAGTAAATGAAAATTTTATAATTAAAAAAAAATTAAAATTTAAAAATTAATTAGAAACTCCTTACTTATTCTAAAATAGCTTATAATTAATTCCTAACATTTATTTTTTGAATTTAAGCTCTAAAAATTTAGTAAAAACTTTGTAGTGTCGTATTTGCATTCAAATATGTTTTATATTTTCTACAGCAACATCGGATATGTTTTAAGGAGTTTATAAGCTTACTTAAACACACTTTTATTTTGGATGCTAAACTATATTGATTAGGCACCAAGTTTCGCCCTATAAACTAGATTGTCCAAGCTTGAAAACTGCACACCAATGAATTTTAACTAGTGCACTTTAAATTCGTGTCTTCTATTTCATTTGACATAGATATGTTATGCGTATAAATATTACATTCATTATTTTTAAGGTAAGAGTTTTGTATATAATATATTTCTTATTTTAAAGGGATAATTACGTTGATCTCTCCCGAGGTTTGGTGTGATTATATGTAAACCCCCTGTAATTTGCAAAATTACATCTAGTATCCTTAAGGTTGTTTTTGTCTAACAAATAAGTTCATCCGTTTGTCAAAATTCATTAAATTCGATGATATTAACAAAATAGATTAAAATCCATTTATTCCCGATTGACTTAGTATATATTTATTGCAGGATAAATAAGTATTTTTATAACCAAATTACCCCAATACATCATTATATATTAATGCACGTAATGAGGTATATTTTCACCGTTAAAAGTAGTTAGTAGAAAAAAATTATTTGATCTGCAATAAGTCAATTCAGGGTAAATATCGATTTTCATTCAATTTTTTTTGTCAATATCAATACGAATTTTCACAAACAAGATATCTATTTAATAAATAGAAGTAAACTTCAGAGGTATCAAATGTAATTTTCAAGATCATATAAAATTTATATATAACTACACCAAATTTTAAAGTAGAAAATATAATACCTTTTTTTTTTTTTCTAAAAAAAGCATATATAACAAAAGGTGGAATAATCCGCTCGAAATTATAAGTTTGTTTAGCTTGCGAGTGAGATACCAACAATATAATCCAAATGAAAGAAGGAATAAAAGGTTCAAAAGCTCCAAGATCAAGCAACATGAAAAATTATTCTCCAAACTAAGTCCGAACAATTTAAATCAATTATATAATAAGTATATTCATATATTTGATCACTCTTACTAAATTATACATCAATTGTATGGCACAAATAATACACTTTTCAAATAATTCTAAGTATGAGCAAAGAATTTTTTTTATCAGAATTAAATTTGATCGAATCACATCAATTACATATCAAAATATATTATATTTGTCATATAATTTATTATTTTTATTTAACTATTCATAAATTTACAATAAGATATTCAATCAAACTCAATCTGAATAAAAAATTCGTGAATTAAAATTTGTACAAGAAGCATATGCGCCACCAAATTTGATGTGTCGTAGCCCTGCAATTCGGTGATCTATGAAGTTTTCCCACTTTTAGCACCAAAAATGACGTATGCTGCCCCACAAACCCCCCAAGATTGCTGACCTAACATTTTCCCTTCATTTTCTTACACATCTATTACCATTCTTGAAACTCCATGCAAATAAGTCAATCACACCGATCACCTCCACCGCCACCATAGCTCGTTACGTGGCATATCACCCTTTCCACGTGGCATTTCACACTGATTTTCAGGCCCCAAAATTTTATTTAAAAAAAAAACCCTTTTCGTATATAACTCGGACTAATGCAATAAACACTAAAAATAATTAACCCATTTCGTCAAAAATAAAAAAAAAATTCATGATCATGATCATCCTGTCCCTCCCACGCCTCCTCCTACTCCTTTTCTTCATTTCAATTTCCGATTACTATTCAGCAAAGTCGCAGGATGCAGACACCAATCATGGGGATGGCGGCACAGTAGTACCCCCTTCTCCCTGCACCAACTGCACCATCTGTCAGTTCCCCTGCCACCTCCAGCCACCTCCTCCGCCGTCGGGTTACGAGTCCTACGCCGCCCCCCCGCCCCCGCCTTCTGTCGGCCAAGCGAATTGCCCCCCCGCCGCCCCTGTTATATGCTGCGTCGGCGGCGGTGGAGGCCAGTATTATGTGCCGCCGCCGCCCAGCCCTTTTTACTATCCTTACAATAACTACTCGGGTGCGGCGGCTCTGGAGCTACCAGCTCTGATCAAGACCAGTTCTCGTGCTTCCACGTGGCTTCTGCTATTTTCTTGTTCTATTATTATATTTTGTATTTAATTTGTTTTCTGATTTTGGAAAGAAAGTGGTGCACGGGTCCATGCACCTATATTGTGTACGAGTATATGTAGAAGGTGGAAACCTTATGTAAGATTATCGTAGTCGTATTATTCAAAAATTAACTACTAATTATAGGTAATCATTTTATTCTTTTTCCTATCAAATATATAAATAATTCTGAAAGAAATTAATTTCTCTTTTCTTATGCCTTGTATTAATTAGTCGAATATTAAATATTAATATTTTTTAAAAAACTTAAATTTTTAAATGGTTGTCGTTTAATATTATAAAATCAGGCTAAATAAGAAGTATCGATGGAATTTTATCATCATTTATTTATGAAAATATATTTCACGGATGTATTAAAAATATTAAATATTAAATAATTTTTATTCCAAACAACTTCATATAGTAAATTGTATTAAATTTCTATATTGTAAGTGGCATTCTTATTTAAGAAAAAAACAATGTTAATTAAGAAATGTAAATGTAATGTGCTGGATTAAATTAAATTTGATCGGTTTTAAAATTTAAATTAGTATGTTTTATATCTAATTATATAGAGAATGTTGGGTGGCAGTAGATTGAAGTTAGGATTATCTCAGAAATTAATAAAGATTTTTCCGGCGAAAAGTGTATTTGGCCGACTCCGAATTAAACAACTATACATACCTCCTTTCTTGTAATCGTGGAAATGAAGACACAGCAGGGGAGAATTCAGACAAATGAACCAATCTTGATCCACTCTTATAGATTATCTTAAAATATTAGAAATTAAATATGTATATTTATGATGAGGTACCCTTAATAAATTTGAGGTTATAACTTTGATCAATCAAACGTGTGAATTTATAATAAAAGCTCGATAGCACTCTTCATACTATTATTAATTATGATTGTGAATATCACCTCAAAGGTAGATTTGATTCAACCGCACTTTTATTATATTGGAGTACACAAATTTACCTTCTATTAAATAATCATATCACACAATTTATATAGTATTGGTAAAAATATAAATATTAAATTATTTTTTCCAAGTATTTTAATTTTAAATTTTTATTTTCAAATGCTCCCAATTTTGATTGATGCTTAACTTACAATTTTCTATTAATTTATTTTAAAAAAAATAAAAGTTATTACAAACACCTCCTCACCAGCCATGAATAAAATTGATTGTCCACAACCAATTTTTAGTAGTAAAGACAATGAACATGGGAACTTATGCTTATCTCCAAACCCTCCCAATTTTGAGTACTTGTAATGGCACATCTATACTAAAATAGAACAAATACACTCTCACTCATACATAACAATTTGTGATTTATTATACTAATTTTTTTCTTATGTCTTTAAATTGATTATTTTCCCTCTCTTTCTTTTTGTTTTGGAATGTGACATGTTAATTTATATATTTTATTTTTATTTATAAATATATTTTAAAACAAACTTTTGTTTATTATATATATGCAAAAACAACGTGCTATATTATCTAATTAAAATAATAATAATAATTAGTTGTCCGGGTACACTCATACATATGTATATTTTTATTCTACCTATTTAATTACAAAAAGAAAAAAGTTAAACTGATTATAAAATAATAATAACTTGTATACATAAAAACTAATAAGCTCTATCTAATTTTTTTTTTTTAAATGTAAATCAATAGCAAAATCCATATCCATAACAATGCTACAGTCATTAATCAATCATTTAAAATATTTTGTTTTTATTTATAAAATTGATTAATTATAACATTTATTAGTTTAAATATCAATAAATTAGTTACAATAATAAAAAACTACTATTAATATAAAATAAACACGTCCACACCAGAATTTCAAATCCATAATAACAAAGTTTCAGCAAAAAGCAAAGGCTAGTTGCTAAAATTTTCCAAATAATATACTTTGATTGCTTTGGGTGATTTGCTAATGACACATTTATTTATATATTATGATTATGATGTGTTTTTTGTTTGAGGAAGCAAAGCTTATTATATAGATTTATGCTGACACCTCCAATTATATTTATTACTTTCCCATTAGGTTCAATGTGAAAGTAATTGACACATGTAATTAACAATACTTAATAATGTTTTTAATCTATAAATTAATTGAGTTTACTAATATTATTAGTGTGATTATCTTAATTAGTATTGAAGTACACTCGATATGGGTGTACAATTTAAATTCTTATTATAGCTATTAATTAAATAAAAATTAATGAATGAATAAATAATTGATTAAATGAATTAATTTTAAATATGTATGACCAGGGAATCTATATTAATATAAAAAGAAAATGAACTCCATACTCACAAACGATTGTTAGTGACTCCACCGCACTAATTTTTTATACAATAAAAAATGCCCTTAAACTAATAAGATAACTAACTCATTTTACTTAAGTTTTCAAATTATACATTAACTAATAAATAAAATTTTTTAATATCATGTATTGATTTGTATATTTTAATCTTATTTATAATATATTTTAAATATAAAAAATTATTTATTATGTGTATGCAAGAACGGCGTGCCATAACAAATAGTTATTAATAAAATCAAGGGTAAAATTAGGTCAACATAAATAAATATTATTATATTTTGTAAAATTACCGCTACACCATTTAATGTTATAGCTGTAATTGTAATTATATTGCCTAACTTGCAGCAAAACTTACATAAAAATCCATTTACAAGCATTAAGCTGACATCCCTTGGGAGGTGTAACTGTAATTTTATAAAAGACAGACGGCGTCTATTTATTTTGATCTAAACTCATGTAGTTTTAGCGTAATTTATCTTAAAACTAATCACTAAAAAAAGATTGCTATTTGTCGACGAATTGTGTATATCTTTTGCGTAGTTTAGGTAATCTTCGTTTCGTATAGTTATTTTAGAAATATTCCTTTAATAAACAGTATAGATATAAATACAAATTTTAAATTTAAATAATAAATACCGGAATTCTTACGACATTATTATTAATTATATTGTGAACTAAAGCAAGATTAAAAATATTACTTTCTTTTTATCAATTAATCAATTTTAATTCAAAATTTATTTTAGAGTATGATTTAATCAGAATTATGTTATTTCCTTTTTTAAACTTTTTGATCCTGACGTTCTACACGAGGCAAAAGGATGATAAGACGGTAATACCCTTGACAGGTCTGCGAAATCAGGGGGTATGAATGAAAATTCGACGAGTGATGGGGGATATAAAAGGTACTGAAAATAGCCACGTAGCAGTTAACGGTAAATATATAAATACACAAAATACAATACAACACAGGAATAAGGCGACCATTAACAGGTGATTTTCCATTAAAACTCTCTTCTCTCTCTCTCTCTCTCTCTCTCTAAATTTGCAGAAAATCTTCTCTCTTCTTTTTCAATCAGATCGCTTGATTTTTCTCCTTCATTTTCCTGCTTCAATTTGGTTAGGTTTTCGGATAATTCTGATCAAGTGTTCTTTTAAAGAATTATAATTTTCTTTCTTTTATTTTTTCTTGGAAATTTTTTTATTATTTTCGGGCTTTGTTTTGGAAGCACATATTCTTACATGCAATACATACATTGCTCTTTTAAGGACATAATCTTGGTGGGTTTTTGTTTTATTGTAGTTTTGATGATCACTGATCACTTTCATGTCTGAAATTAGGGTTTTTACCCCTCTTTTTCTTGATTTTGTTTGGCAGGAGTCAGAAGTAATTTAATTGAATTTGCTGCTGGTGAGTTCAAAGGTTGGAACTTGCAAAAGCTTGGAGCTTTTTCATGATAAATAGGTTGGGTTCCCCCCCCGTTCAGCTTTCCTCTTTTCAGTGTTCTTGAATTGGATGATTGCTCTGGGTTCTTCATTTTATGTTGCACGTATCTCTACACTTCAATGCAACCAATTTGTTGTTTGGGTATGTGGGTTTTATTTATATCTTGCTTTGTTGCTGGGAGAAAAGAAGAAGATAAGCTTGAACTGATGTAAATGAAGAAATCTTTGGCGTAAATGAGTACCAAGTTCAGAAACATGAAACTTGGTGTGTTGTTGATGAAAATCTGAATTATTTCTTCTGTTTCTTACCCAGCATTATTTGATGAAATAGATGCATTTGGTGCATATGGCAGTTAATCCTGCTTTATTTGGCTGAGTCGTGTCAGAATCTTGTAGTTTGTTCTTGACTGGTTGCAATGTTGAAATTTTTGGACTTATCGAAATGGTATTGTATTAGTTCCTTTTATTGATAATGGATATATGTGATTAACGTTTTCCTTAATTGCGGGCATCATTGGGTCCCACAAGTCCCATCTTTTTCTACGTCTGGATCTTATGAATGCGGTACTGTGCAAGGTAATCAAAATTCACCTCGGATGATTCTTATTAATTCTAAATAAGGAAGCATATGTTCAATAGTTCACTTTTTTGTTTTGGGAAGTTATCTGTACTTGTTGAGCTGTTCCTTTGACTTGTAAAAACTTTTTCTCTCCCAATAGCTGGATTTTGTGTTTCTGTTCTCAAAATGGCTTGCTCAATTTCTCATAGTATTACAAAAATTTAATCTTTGCCTACACTAGTTATCGTCTAAATCTTCACTTCGTTGTTGATGTCTTTGCGTTCTAACTTTCCATGTTGGTTGAAGACTTTATTTTGGTGTTTTATAGATATACCTTTAGAATTAACTCCGTCACACTGTTTATATGGTGAATTAATATTGCATTCTCTAATTTCCGGTTATTCTTCAACGTCTTCAGGGGGATGAGATCAGTAAAATTTTACAAGTTAGGCCTAGAATGTTTCTGTATTAACAGGCATGTCTTTGCTTTTATATTCTAATCATGAACTGAAAAACAAAACAAACTGTAGGAAGAAAAACGATATTGTATTTGTAAGACAATGTTGTTAACTTATCACTTAGCTCTATTGCATGCAGTCTTTTGAATCACCCTGATGGATTTATTTTAAAATTCTTAAGTGCCGTCTTTGAATCAATTCCATATGAAATTTTGACTGCTTCTCTGTGTCTGGTGTCACCAAAGAACCTGATGCACACACAAGTTTTTCTTATTTTCTATTCAGTTCAAATTTAATGAAACTTGAACCATCCAAATCTATGCCCAACTCTTGCAAAAATGAATTGCTTTTGTAATTAAGCACACGCTAATTCATGCATTTTATGAACTAAAAAATTTGTTTATATACCTTCAAGCTCAAAAGTAAAATTCAAATTTAGCTTGGACTATGCTAGGGCTAGCTTGAACATACTATAAGCATGTTGAAATTGAGCCTGTATTTATTTTCTTGAGCCTATTTATGGGTGAAGGTAGATATCATTCATTTAGTAATCTGTTTAACAGAGTTTGTGATGAATGTTAACTGGAGCATTACTAATTTGGGAATTTCATCAAAAGTATATTCAGGGGAAAAATTGATGCTTTTCACTTTTTTTCTTCCCATCATTTCCTTTGACAAATAACACAAGCCTTATTGACTCTATAATTAAACTGTTGCTCAGTTGTCCATGTTTTCAACTAATAGCTCTTATTACCTTGCCAAATAAGATGTAAAAAATTGAATCAGTTACCAGAAATTATAACATGATCTTTTCCAAGTGAAAATGCTGGAACAGGGAGGACATGGTTGAAGACTGTAACTCACTCTTTGAAGAGAAGGAGTTATGACTTGTCCTAGGCATGTTTTTCCATCTTGTTGGATTTGTAGTCTTTATTCATCGGCTTAGCCATAGTTGTTGAAGCCGTATGGCATGTCATGCCACTTGCTCCTGAGCCCGAGCATTTTGCTGTTTTTGGAGAGCATGTGGAGATAGATTAGATTAAAGCCAATGCCTATTATAATATTGAACCAAGAGAGTTATCTTACCATCCAGATACCGAGTTGTTGATTATTCATTCTTGCATACAACAAGATTAATATGGCTTCAATTGATCTTTTATTGATGTTTTGTATGTGCATCTGATATAGGCATCTTATTCGTCATGGGTCACCGCAACATTCAGTTCACTGGTCATATGATTGATATGGAAACAGATCAGCAGGGTCATAGTCTTCTACATCCTGATCCATGCATCTTTTATGGGAATGTGGCAAACTTCCCTCAGCCTAATGTCCACTCGGTGGTCCCTGCACCAGGAAACCAATGTAATTTTAACTTTCATCCTATGCCAGATCGTCATGATGGTGCCTTATTTTATGGTATGCCACCATACAATGCCGTCCAGCCTCAACATCAAGCAGCAAATCTTGATCTAGCTGTTGCTGCACCATCTGGGCATTTTAATCCATATCTGGCACCCCCATCTGGTATTAGAGATTTCCCTGTTCAAGTAAATCATGGGGGACATGATTGGTTGTCACTTTCAACCACTCAGGCAATCATTGGTATTCCTACTGATGGTGTCTGCAGAAACATACCCTATATAGATGGTGTCAGAGGATCATTTAAGAGAAAGAACGCAGAGGGGCCTCGTTCGAGTTTCCAGTTTCAAAATGCTTCAGCTGGCACTAGTTCTTCTGTTGGCCCTATTACTGCTCGGCCAGCTGAACTGGACAGTACACAGAATGCTGCTTCTTTTCTGCCACCTGAATATGGTCAGAATGAGTCAGCTGTAATTGTCGAAAGCGGATCTCTCAGAAGTACTGGTATGATCGGATCTGAGTCTGTCCTTGCACATAATGCTAGTCATTTGATCCAAGGAAATTTTGTTGCTCCACCTGTTCCGTTGCCCGGGAACCCTTGGTTGGATATGCATTTTAGTGCAAACAATGGTGATATTGGCACTTTTGCATGGGTACCAGCTCCTAATTTACCCCATGTACATGGTATTTATCTAGCTCCAGATTTATATCCTTTTATCTTTCTATAGGTCGAATGTTTGTTCTCTACTTCGATTTCGCTTTTCCTTCCTAATTTCTTTGCCTTTCTTGGCATCTCAGCTGGTTTTCTTCACACATCCATTGCTCAAGGCCATCCCGGTCCTCATCACCCAACTCCACCTGTCCAAGGGATGAGAGGATACAATGTCAACTATCCATCAGAATTGGCGACATCCTCACACAGAATCCCAATGATTATATCTTCAAATACTGGCATCAGGCCTTTCCAGGATGTTGGAGATGCAGGCCCTACATTTCAGGCTCCTATACCACCAACCAATGTTCGGTTGTACAGGCCTCATCGACGGGAAATCATACTCAACACAAATGCAAGGCACCGCAACTTTTCTCACTTGAGAATTTTGCCAGAAGATGTAATATACTTCTGTCCTCCTCCCCCTACCCCTGCTTTCACTTTGTCAATACCCCAGTCTCTTTTCTCATAATTGACTGCATTGCTTGGGACTATGAGTATCATGTCTGAGAAGACCCAGTAACTATTTTGAATGTTTGCTATGGGTTGCCATTTTCAGGAAGTTGCTATACTTGAGATTCCCCGCTATCACGAAGCAGGAGATTCCATCGATCAGCATAGAGATATGCGTTTGGATATAGATCACATGTCTTATGAGGTAAGTAGGGGGGCTTTTTTACGTTGCTCTAGTTATGGCCTATTAGATATGTTGCAGCTATTCGTGTAGGGCGTCTGAATTATTAATATGTGCTCTAATCCAAAGTTTCGTTGTTGACGTCATGTCACAGGAACTTCTTGCATTGGAAGAACAGATAGGCAGTGTCGGTACTGGATTGTCCGAGGAATTCATCCAAAATAATCTGAAAACAAGAACTTTTACCTCGTCCCCAGCTTCCGTGAATCTTGAAGACCCAACTTGCCATGATCAGCAGAAAATCAATTTCTGTGTCGTGTGCCAGGTACTTTACGTTATCATCTCATTTAAGTGTGAAGATGTTAGACTGATCTTTGTTGCTTTCAAGGTTCTGCATTTTAATCTCTGTTGTTTTATTTCATACTGATACTAAGATCACAGTTATACAATATGCATAACCAAGAAAATAAATCGGACTTTTATGTAGACTGATTACAAGTGTGAAGAAAACATCGGAACTCTTGATTGCGGACATGAATATCACAGAGAATGCATAAAGAAGTGGCTCCTTGTGAAGAATACTTGTCCCGTATGCAAATCCACAGCCTTGAGCAGCAAGGGGAAGGATTTGTGAGTAGAGGGCAATAGCTGTTGTAAGAAAAATTAAAACCCCTCTTACCCTTCGGTTCTCTGACTAATTATTATTAAGTAATCAACGAGAGAACTTTCTCTTCGTGTATTATAATTATGTATATACATGCAGACATGTGTATGGCTGCTGAAACATTTCTTGGCCTTGCATCTGCCTCTCAATTTGTATAGACTCGTTCTGTTATGGATGAATGCAGTAACTGGATTCTCCGGTTTAATGTGCTCTGTTGTAGCTTTGGCAGTTACTGCTCATTTGTAGATCAGTGGGGATGATTGTATATTTTTTATGTTATCTCCTAATAAATTGCATTGCTGTAATGCTTTTACATAAGTGCAACTTCACATGTGTTTAACATCCCACAGATGGACATGACAATTCTCTTTCATGATGTACAAAATGGAGTTGTACTCGTTATATATTTGAATTTGATATGGTACTTCTGGATATATTTTGGAAATGTATTTCATATTTTAATGTGTCTAAAATTTAAACCAAAGAAGATTTGATTAGAATCTGTATATTTTGATACATTTATCAAATGATAGAATATAACGTATATTTAACTTCACAAAAATTATATTCTGATTGTGTTTCATTGATTGTCATTTTAAGATAAATTGACAAGGCCAAATTGAATTTGCACGCATGGAAAGATAACACTATTTCATGATAAATTAGCAAATTATTAGACCAAATTGAATCTGAGTCTTTTATTTTAGATAAAAGTGATCAATTATTATTAATTAAAATAAATTAATTACAAGTACAATTATTCTTGTCGATATTAATATTTAAGAAAGATTATATAATAATTATATCTTGCTCAACAACACTTACTATTACAGTAAACAACATCTATTATGCAGTAGATCAATTCTTGCTAGCGGAAACCCATAACTTTTAGGAGCATGGGGCCTTAATTTCGCTAATTAAGCTAAACCTCATTGACAATATGAATGTATTGCTACGAATTCCAATTGATGATATCGCTAACCGCTCAAACATATAAACAAGCTCAATGAACAAGTTAAAAAGTTTGAATAGCATCATGAGTTTGTTTACCTAACGTTCCATAAATATATTTAAATCAATTTGCATTCAGAGGATTAAACAATTTATATTTATTATGTGATTAATTGGATCGGAACAAGTTTGATACGATAAGAATGCTCCTTGAGGGGATATCAAAATTTCAACCCTTCAACCATTAGACAAGATGGTAATTAAATATGTAGAATCAAATGTCATCTACTTTCACAGTACTCACTGCACATTATGGTAGTCATGCTACTGTAAGATGCATGTGCGAGGTCTAACCAAACTGCATCATAAATAGCAATAAAGCAGAAGTTGTCAATTGACACCAATAAATGCAACATAATACAACAGAGGATTGTAGATTCAGCAACTGAGAAAAAATCAAATGTAGAAAAGCTATGTAAAATCTGAAGGACTGAGATTCATGAGATAATTTGCAAGCAGCATTCCTAACTCCAAAACTGATGGCAAACTAGCTCAACATAGGTCGCTAAAAGGAGAGACCAGAAAAGAGCCATTGACATTGTAATGTGTTCCTGGATTTTAAGGTCGTTCCAATCCCCAGTTGACATGGAATCTAGAGATCATACAGAGCAGCAACTAACCTTTTTCAGTGCCGAAACATCATCCTTGCTCCCAACATTTATGGTTTGTCCTTTCGGCAAAGCTGCAGGATCATCCCCAATATCAAGCGCTTTACGACTAACAATATGGTATATTTGAGTTAGCACTTCTGTGAAAGCATTCTCAACATTCATGGACTCAAGGGCAGATGTCTCCATAAAATATGTTTTTTCCCTCTCAGCAAAAGCTTGGCCGTCCTCAGTGGAAACAGCACGAAGATGACGCAAATCTGCCTTGTTGCCCACAAGCATGATCACAATATTCTGGTCCGTGTGATCTCGGAGCTCTTTCAGCCATCTTTCAACATTCTCGAACGTGACATGTCGTGTAACATCATAAACAAGCAATGCTCCAACAGCCCCTCTATAGTAGGCACTTGTAATTGCACGGTATCTTGAGGCATACAAAATATTAGAGAAGTTAAAATCTTATACATGCTTGTAACAAATAAACAACAAAAGAGGAGGGGGGTAAGTTAGATAATAAGTTCCACCCAACCTCCCACTACCTTTTCATTTGTGTTCCTGTTGTTGAGGGAGAATGATGGTGGTTACTCAAAGAGATGGTAAATAATCTTTATGGGTGTGGATTGGCACCTCAAATTTTAGCACAGAAAAGGCAAAGAAAAAGCAAGATGTCTAAAACATATAGCACAAATTACATTAAAACTAAGGAAATAATTTTCTTTATTGTTTTCAACACTGAAAATCATGATCCAATAGTCCGTAGATCCAATATCTTAACAAAAACATTTATGGTGGTTGATGATACAGTCTGGATCACATATGGGTATACCCAGTATCTTCAATTGTTGGCTATATACGAGCCAACATCAAAGATCCTTCTCACAAGCCAAGTACACCAGGAACAGAAAGCCAAATCATATCAAGAACTCAAATTCAGCCTCTTCAGCAACTACTGCAATAATTCGCGTATTTCACAAGTTAAAATATTTCTGCATTGTTAAACTCCAAAGACATAGCCTACCTCACAAGACGTCATAATCATTTCACTGAAATATCACTTGCTGAAAAGGTCTACACACATCACCAATTCCCAGTTACCACTTGTCCCAAATATTACTCTAGGTAAAGAAAACCCATGTTCTTGGTTAACCTATCAGATATCCATCTACAGCCTTCGTTCCACTCGATCTCAATTGCATATTCAACTGCAATGGAACTTGCATTTCCTAATCCAGTCCCGCTCCCCCAAAACACAAGCACATTTTGCTCAACGGATCTGGTGCTGTTCTACACTTGTACTTGTAGGTATTAACAGCCTAGTCCTGATCTACATAATCATTAAGAGATTATACTAAAATCAGCATCATTCTCTTTATTCCTCACTAAACCCCATCACCACAACCCTAAATCCCTCCTTTCAGTTCAAATTTCAAAAATAAATGAAAAAAAGCGGCAAAACTCCAATTGGTTGCTACCAATAGCTACAGAAGAAGAAATCCTAGTCTTCTAAGCAACATTTATTCAAAAAGAAAAATGTAATACCGCTCTTGGCCAGCGGTATCCCAAATCTGAGCCTTGACGATCTTATCATCGACCCGAATACTCCGCGTGGCGAATTCCACGCCTATAGTAGACTTTGACTCTAAGCTGAACTCATTCCGAGCAAATCTCGAAAGCAGATTAGATTTTCCAACACCCGAGTCCCCGATCAGCACCAACTTGAAGAGGTAATCGTAGTCATCCTCCGCCCTGTATCCCCCCGCCATTTCTACTAGATGCTATACAGTATACGAATACGCAGCTATACACGTAATCGTGGTGACTGAGAATTTCTCAAATTCTTGTTCTTTTTTCAAAAGAATTTTGAATTACAATATCACAGCAACAAGAAATAGAGTAGACAAGTCCCCGAGAAGTTAATGGTGGGCGTAAATGTAATGATGAACGCTGGGAAAGAGTAATTAATACAGAAGCCCAAAACAAGTGCAAATTTAGCTGACCCAAGCCAACTATTACCAGCTGGTTCTTTAACTAAATTTACGGGTAAATTACGTTCACACCCCAAACTTATATCTAATTACATAAATATTTTTTTTCTGAAATATAATTACAAGTACATTTCGTATTCAATATCAAAATTTTATATCAATACTCTCTGAATATATTGTGCTAACATCCCGAAACAAATATATTTATAATTTCATAAAAAACAACAAAGCATGTGTATAAGGGTAAATTACAACGACATTCCCTGAGATTAGACGTAATTATTAATACCTTCTTATTGTTTGAAAATTTATTTATACCTAATGATTTTAACAGCCGTCTAACAATTAGTTCAATTCGTTAGGTTTTTATTCGTTTTTATGATGAATTGACCAACATGCCTTTGTGGATTAAAAATTATATTTTTATTCATTTTTTAATTATTTTTTTATGGATTAAGTGGATAAATTTTTTTATAATTAAAAAAATCGTCCACCCTGTTCGACAGTAAGGGCAAAATTGACAATATCATGTATCCATCCAAGAATTATATACTTTCATCAAACATCATGGAGTATTTATAATTTTTCAAATAGCAAATGTGGCATTTATAATTATGTCAAATCTCAGAAGATCCTTGTAATATACCCTTTGTATAATTATGCATAATTTCAGGATTGTGGATGTAATTTACTCTAATTTTAACCAATTATTGTTTGTCTTGTTCAATCTAATTTCAATTTTGTCACCTTTGTCTTGGTCAATCTTCATTCCACTAAGGTTGCATTGCTTTTGTAACATTGGATTTGAATTTGGTCCAGGATTCCAAATAAAAGGATTTAAAATTCTTTTAGGACCCATTTATTTTATATGAAATTCATATTATTTTAGGTCTCAATTAAGATCATGGTCATAAAAATAGTGCCAATCAACCCGGTGCGGACCGGTAAAACCCGATCAAAATAGGTTCGTTAGAAATTCGGTCCAACCAATTTTGCTATTTTCTTTAAAAGTTAATGATATTATAAGATATATATTTACTAACAAATATAGTGAAATATGCAAAATGAGAAGCATAAGTGCCAAATAAAGGCGGGCAAGTGCTTCATTGATAATTATTAAAATAGACTATCACATATTTATACAATAAATAGTTTAAGCTTGCTTTATGTTTATTCAACGTGAGATAATGAAAAAGTACCTAAATTTGGTCGAGACTTTTTTAATGCGGGACAACGAGTACTTCTAAAAGTCACTAGAGTTTTCTTTTTTTCACAATCTATTTATTTATCTTTTTTCTCCATGTTCTTCAATCTTTTTTGGATTAAAAAAAAAAGAAAATGAAGCGAACGATTTCTAAAATTGTGTTATAAAATTGTATTTATTTAATCAATCTATATATATAATGTATTTGGGAACTTTTCAATTTTAAGTTTTTGTTAGTTTGAATTTTAATTTAATTTGTTTCTTCCAAGAGGTTTGTAGTTTTTTTTTTTTGTTAAATTATTATAAATTGTATTTATTTTATTAATTTTACAAGTTTATAAAATATTGTTATAATTTTTTTGTGCAATCTATTGATGTATAATATATTATATAAAAATTGTATTATATATATTATATGTTATATATATATACAAGTATATTTAAAGATCCGCAATGGGCTTGCTAAGCTATATTTTTTTATAATAATAATATATGACATATAAAATTTATTTTATTCTCTTAATTTTAAAACTCTAAAAATTATTATCATTATTGTTTTATTTATAAATTTTTAATACTTTAATTCATTAATATATCTTTTTTCAAAGTTTATAATAATTTTTTTTGCATTTATTATCATATAAGTTCATTATATAATCTTAACTATTTTTTTTTCAAGTTATAATTTTTTGGTGATTTAATTTATTATTTATTTTATTTCATAATACTACCATAAATTTATGTAATTGTTCAAAGAAAAACATCTATTTCATAAAAAATAAAAGTAAAATTAGTACATTCGATCTTGATCTGGCCTTGCCCTGGCCTGGTTCACGGGCTTGAGTTTATAAACGGATCCAATTGAAACCCATTTAAAGGTCCAGAACCATCTTAGGTTCGATTATGAATTGTAGTTTGATGGGGAAAAAAAGGATAAAACTTGAAATCTAAGCACGCGAAATACTTGCACGAGATAGAAATCAATCTATTTCTCTTTTATTATCTCTTGTTGCCAAAAGTCCCATTTACAATGAAATATGGGGGATATTTATTCTGCTTGAGAAATAAATATTAGGGGGTGTAAAATCAATTCTACCCCTCTACCTACCACCAATATGTGGTTATAATTCAATTCTAAGGCTGATATGGTAACAACGAAAATAATTTAAATTATGTGTCCTTCATTTTTTGTGGTTAATTAAGGAAAAGACTTAACTTCATTTTTCATTGCAAACTTGATCCATTTCTTTATCACCATTAGTAGTGGACTGATATTAAATTAAAAGTTTTTTTTAATCGATTCGTATTAATTATGAATTGACTTGAGTCACTGTACATCTTGAAATATATTATAATATCCGAATCAATTGATATTTTAATCGTGTTCGACTGAATAACCTATTAGCTTGACTTATTGTAGCCCATATCCGTTTCAGAAAACAAACATTGCTCCCAAGTGTCCGAACTGGTCAATTGCACGTCCCCACCGAGTCGTTTGAAGTCCCGTTTGTCGGATTTATCCAATTAGGCTGTGCACCGTCACAGATTCCTCTTTCCGTTACGTCTCTTCTCTCTTCTCTTCTTCTTACCAGGAATCACTAATCAAGCTCTAATTCCATCCTCTGATAGCCACTCCCAGCCTTCTCATTCAGCTAATTTAGTAGTTTGTTAACGATGGAGAGCAAGAGCGCGGCGGCGCGGCCGGCGTTTCCGGCGGAATTGGAGTACCAGTCGGGCTTCGGCAACCACTTCTCGTCGGAGGCGATAGCCGGAGCTCTTCCCCGTGGCCAGAATAGCCCCCTTGCTTGCCCTTACGGTCTCTACGCTGAGCAGATCTCCGGAACCTCCTTCACCTCTCCTCGCAAGTTCAACCAGCGCAGGTTATATAAAAATATATTAGTTCATTATTTGAGAGTTCAGTTTTTTTCTGTTCTGTCGATCACTTAGTGGAAGGATATTTGTGTGAGCAGCTGGTTGTATCGCGTTAAACCATCGGTGACGCATGAGCCGTTCAAGCCCAGAGTCCCCAGTCACGGGAAGCTGGTGAGCGAGTTTAATGAGTCAAATAGCTCCGCAACCCCGACTCAGCTGCGGTGGAGGCCTGTGGAAGTTCCGGAATCGCCAACTGATTTCATCGACGGATTGTATACCGTATGTGGCGCGGGCAGTTCGTATCTTCGGCATGGTTTTGCAATTCACATGTAATTGGTATTTCATGATTTGTCTTCTGTTTTCGGTTTATCTTATCTGTCTCAGTTTATACTTGAATTTCATCAATTCTACGACTATTAACCCGTCATCTCTAATATAATCAAATCGCTATCTGCACAGACGGTTTTCAGGATATGATTGTTTATATATTTAGATTGATTTGGTAGGGTCAAGGCCGAAATTGATCAACCATGGCCAGGGTCATTTTGCTTCCTATTTCCTGCTAGATGCATTTGGCAATGGAAGTTATGGAACTAAGGTCATAGGAAAGGACGGTGATGGTCTAACTGATGCAAGCCTGGTCAGATAAAGGTGCACTGTTCAAGATGCCGTTACATGTCAAAATATTGAATGATTTGGGGATTCTATAAAGTCAAGTAGGGATGTTAACCTGGGCTACTTAGCTGTAATGCCAAATGAATCACATAGGATTTTATTGACTCAGCTGTGTCTGTGTGAGTAGTTGAAGGTCAAGGATTCTTTCAGATTTATCATGGAGTCATGTACATATCTCTAGGGTGAACCTCCAAGATGGAGATTCTCAGGAAGTTCTATTTTATCTTAGCCTACTTGGACTATGTAATTATTTCTATTTTATAATAATTAATCCTTTTCGGTGGGGGTAGAGAGGCATATATAGCCCATATCAAAGAAATAAGGGTTTCGAAAGATGTCATTGGAACTTCACATATATTTGTCTAATAGCAATTTTCATCTATACATAGAGCATATGCATATAGAGGTATATGTTTATATCTTGGTAGGTCTTATCTTGTACTCATCTTCTCTTGTTGTCACCTGCAAGCGTCCTCCAACCCCTGCTTTTGGCTTTTGGTTGGGGAAGTTTCTGTGGGAGGCTGTTGTATGAAGATCATTGTATTGATTCATCTGCTCTTTGAGAAACTCAAGTGCCAGTTTAAATGTAGGTATACTGCCAACAAATCGATGGATGATTGTGCATTTTGTAGTGCTGATGGTGATTTCTTGATTGTTCCTCAAGAAGGAAGTAAGTGATGCATAACCATTACTAATTTCATCATTATTGCAGTAACTGTAAGTCTTCACTTGAGGCTGGTGATGCAGTAGTAATATGGTAACCCTGACGTGCTTACATGCATCAACTATTTTAGTTGAAATAACAACTATTGAAGTTGTGGTTCTTGATTTTCCTTTATTTGTTACAAGTTCTCAGTTTCCCATCTTCAATCCAGCTAAAATGTTATAGATCTTTTCACTCCACTTTTGTACTGTTTTTTCCATCTATTCTCCCCCTTTCTTTGATATTTCTGAAAGTTGGGAATGTAGTTCGAGACTTGTTCTCCTTTTTGAGCATTTTGGCTAGCCTGGCGCACTTCCTGCCATTGCTTGTGGTCTTTAAGGTAGTTTTGCATACTAATACAAAGACCATCGCATGCTGCTCTTGTAGGGCTGTGGATCACTACTGAATGTGGAAGATTGCAAGTATCTCCTGGTGAAATAGTAGTTATACCTCAGGGGTTCCGCTTTGTTGTTGATCTGCCAGATGGACCATCAAGGGGCTATGTAGCTGAAATATTTGGAACTCATTTTCATCTTCCTGACCTTGGACCAATAGGTGCGTCCAAACATTCTGAAATTATTGTGTCTCTGGTAAATATTACATCAGACAAGCCAACAGATGCTCTAATAATTCTTGCAATGTACTTTGGTATTCAGGTGCTAATGGCCTTGCTGCTTCAAGGGATTTTTTAGTTCCTGTGGCCTGGTTTGAGCATCTCCCTCGTCCAGGTTATACCATTGTGCAGAAGTTTGGTGGTGAGCTCTTTACTGCAAAACAAGATTTCTCTCCTTTCAATGTGGTTGCTTGGCATGGAAATTATGTTCCCTATAAGGTGGGCATCTTTCTGAATCCTATTTTTTTTATTTATCGTTTAAGGATGGAACCAGGCAGGCTGACTTTATTCACCCTTTATACTATATAGATGATGATTTATAACATAATCTCTCTCTTGGCTTGATGGAGTACTTTATGTTTTCAGTATGATCTAAGCAAATTCTGCCCATATAATACCGTTTTGGTCGATCATGGTGATCCATCCATAAATACAGGTAAATTGCCATCATTACCTTAACTATTTATTGTCTGATTCCTCTTGCCTGTATGTGCCCTTATTCCTCACGATTATGATCTTTTTTCAGCAAGGCCATCGATTTATAGTATCAGTGCTAATTTTCTGAAATTGAATGCAGTTCTGACAGCACCTACTGAGCGACCTGGTGTAGCGCTGCTCGATTTTGTCATTTTTCCACCCAGATGGTTGGTTGCTGAACACACATTCCGTCCTCCATATTATCATCGCAACTGTATGAGTGAATTCATGGGTCTCATTCACGGTGGTTACGAGGTACAATTTATGGATTTTGTTAGAGTTGGTGATATGCACCATCCTTATCCTCTTTGCATGTGTTTGATACAGCTTAGTGACCAAAACCACTAGGTGCTACATAAATAGAGAAATCAAACAAAGTATCTGTTCGTATTTCTCCTTGTCTTCAGGCAAAAGCCGATGGATTTCTTCCAGGCGGTGCAAGCCTGCATAGCTGCATGACTCCTCATGGTCCTGATACAAAAACATTTGAGGTAATACACTCTGTTCTGGTTCAAATGGAGAGAATAGCTTTTTTTGTTTCAATTTTCATTTGTTTGAAAATGCAAAACATGTTTGTTTTATGTTGTTTGAGCGATAATATTTTTATATTCTTTCTACTCAATAATTACTTTTAAGACCTGTTAGTCCATGTATGCATGGTTTAATCAGCTTGTACAATGTGATTCGGGTTCGTACCCGTAAATGTTTCTCGTCAATCCTCTGCTGCTTGATTGATGCCATTATGAAATTCCATCAGGCAACAATAGCCCTTGGAAATGAAGCAGGACCAAGAAGAATTTCAAACACCATGGCTTTCATGTTCGAGTCGTGTTTAATGCCTAGGGTCTGCCCATGGGCGCTTGAATCTCCCTACATGGATCATAATTATTACCAGTGCTGGATTGGTCTGAAGTCCCACTTTACATATGAATCCGTCAACGAAGATGGCCAGGATGTAGGGAATGGGCACGGCGACAATAAGTGAAAAGGGATTTCACTTGGTTATAAGTGAAAAGAGTGAGAACAGGATGATAGACTTCTGCAATGCAAGAGGCTTGCCTTTCTTGTACATGATCAAATGTATGACTTTGTGGTGTAAATCAATGTGTCGTATACTAGACAGAACATTATGGAAACTGCATGTAAAGAATGCAATAATGTAAATATAATTCCATAACCATATTAGGTCACAAAAACTTCAAGTGAATGCTGGACATTAAGTATACGATGAGTATACTAGTTATATTAACAAAGATATTTTTACTTTAATTACTATTTAAAAAGTTAAAAACTGAAAATAAAAACACAAACGACATAAATACACATCCAGTTTGGGGGGGTGGGGGGTCTACCAACTCATCTATCATCATCGCAATATCATGTTGGGCCTTACAAATTATCATGGACTGTTAATTTTAAGGTAAACAAATTGTTTGATCCAACTCTAAAAAAAAAATAAAAAAATTGTTTGATCTATTTGTACAGCCTAATAAGATATGGGGTGGAAGGAGGGAGTTAGTGGTGAGTGGTGGAGCCTGCCTGAATTAATAAAGAAGGTGGAGCCTGGCTGAGATTGTGCCTAAAGCTGAGCCCAATGCCCATCTCTTTTCTTGATGTCGTTTAAACTATTCTCTATGATTCCAAGAATCATTTAACATTTGATTTAAAATTGACTGAGCTCTCCTGAATAATGTGGACTACCACTAGGCCTGCCCCACATTGGGCTGAGGCACCTTGTCTCCTTAGCACTCCCTTGAGCTTTAGCCATGTTCTCCTTTATGTGGGTCGTTTAGGCCTTTTTGGGCCGCTCTATTTTTTATATATATCAAATTATATTCATAAAGAACATGCAATTAAACTTGACCAAATCATCTTCAAATGAATCAATTTGTTTACTCTCTACTTCTATTTTATTTACATTGTTATTTTTTATTTGACAGTTAAATTTTTTTTGAAAGAAAATCAAATATGAAATTTTATTCTTAAATTATCGAATTCATTTCTTTTTTAAAGAAAAAGAAGAATGGGTATTACATAAAGTAATTCAAAATAATGAAATGGGGGAAAGAAGATATGAATTTGTGAAAAGCATGTGCATAGGGCATACATAGCCTTCTTGGGAGATTGATGCTACCATATTAGTGAGCCAATAACAAATCACAATATTATTATAAATTAGGGAAAAAGGAAGAACAAGTAGTAGTAGGGTTGGGTAGAGGGTGGTGGGGGGTGGGATAGCTGCTCCCTCCCACGTGCAATAATGTCTCTCTTTTGAGTCCTACGCTGTCCCAACCCCATGTACGGATACACTGTTGAGAATTTCTTGGGATCATAATTAAGATTTTATTAAATAAATAGGACAGTGATAATTATATTAGCCTGATTTATAATTAGGTAAGAATCTTTGCTTTTGTTAATATATTTACTTAGCTGATTTTTGGGGTTATCTTCAATCTGAATTTGTCTTCCCTTGCACATGCCTCTCCTACTTTCCCACCACTCCTTTTTCTAATCCATCCCTTCTACTCATAATATTATTTTGTCTATAATTTATGTATAATTGAAAAAAAAAATTATGTGTAGCAAGAAATTACTCCTTAATTAAGCAAATATTTTAATTAGAGAGAGATGGAGTTTTGATACGTTAAATAGTGAATTTCCTAAATGCCCATTAGATATATATGTGGTTGAGATCATCTCATAAAGGCGGAAGAAGGTCAAAAATGTAATATGACACAACGTATCACGTATGAATATATATGATAAGTATTAATTATTTTATATATGCTGATCCACTATAGAGTTACGTTGTTTGAAACTATATACGCTAGCTATTATGTAAAGTCATATCCCTTGAATTGAATCCAACTTGAGTATTGAAGCATTATTTGAAAAAGTTACTTTATGACTCTAATGTGTATTCATGTTGTAGATTGACCGTATATTTAATTATTTCTGTCACATTTTAAATATAAAATTCATTTCTCTTTTAATTGGCGAAAATACATTTAAGGAGAATCAAATGTGGATTGATCAACTTCTATTTGAAATAATTTGAAGTCATAATAATGAAAAAAATTAGGTGTAAAAATGGGAGTAGGAGAGAATGAATAGAGGAATGGATGAAAATTGAGGGAGGCCCATATATAGTCTAAGAATCATGATCTAAAGACATGTAATAATTAAACTAGATATATTATAAAATGAAGAATAATAAATGGGCATTATGGCTCTCAAAAAATAAAATAAATGGGCACTATGATTATTAATTTTGAAACATGTTAAGGTAGGTTTCGGAAAAAAAATATGATAATTATGAGAGGAGAGAGAGAAAGAGCGTATTAGTGTGAGAGAAGGTACTTAGACAGGACTTCGAACTTTTCGCTAATGATTATTAGTGTCTCCCTAACTATTTTCATTTTTTGTTAAAAAATAAAGCAAGAATAAATGCCTATAGTGGAAGCTACCAAGAACAAGCCTAGAGAGAGAGAGTGTGTGTGTGTGTGTGTGTGTGCATGTGAGTGTGATTTGGGGACAAAGCAAAGAGTGCACATGGGGGGTTGGACATATCATTCTAACATGCCCCTTTTCTTTCCCAGCTCATCACTCTCTCTCTCTCACCACTATCCTCTCTTTCACCTCCTACGCCTACATATAATTTTTGTCATTAATTTTATTACTAATGATTATAATTATAATTATAATATTGTGTGTTATATATATTGTATTTTTTGCGCATAAAAATGAATTGATCAAAAAAAGTCTAAGAGGTTTAAAAGAAAAAAAAAAATACACAAACCATAGAGGAGTGCAAGGTTTAATGTGCCTTCCAGTAGAACTAATTTGGGTAGGGCCCAAGTTATTCCAAAAAGTTGGTTTGGAAAGAGTTCCTAGGGAGTTTGATAGGAAACAATCCTATAAAACAAATTAGTCAAAATAAGTTTAATTAGGCCAAACTCGAGAGAGCCTAGATTCAAGAAGGTCTCCCAGACCCATAAGGAAGTTTAAGAACTTGAAATCACCTAATTAAATTCAAAGCTCATATTACGTGACATAGCCTAGATCTCATCCACGCAATATTTCTGGAGACTTACTTTATAGAATCAAATAAAGACCAACAACCCTTTCGGAGATACGTGGTGCATCCAGCAAGAAGTAACCTATAAATCCTAAAAGGTGGGACTCTAGCTGGCGAGAAGATGTATCTTCAACCACATCCTCGAAAGTACGAGAAAACATCTTTATCTCTAAAAGATATCATCATCTATAGTTGACTCCAACTGCCCTTGAGAACGCGGGTGTCCAACCGCCAAGAAATAACTCTCTACAGAATTCGGGGGATCCTCATGTGAATTTGTGGGGGATTTGACTAGTGATGGTAACGGGGCGGGTCTGGGCCGGGTTTGCCCAAACTCGAGACCTGCCCCACTTCCTTGAAAACCCGCCCCCGCCCCACTCTAGGGGTGCAAACGAGCCGAGCTCGAGCCGAGCTCGGCTCAAAATTTGAGCTCGAGCCGAGCTCGGCTCAAAATTTGAGCTCGAGCTCCCTTAACTGAGCTCGAGCTCGAGCTCGAGCTCGGCGAGCCCAACAAAGAGGGGCTCGAGCTCGAGCTCGAGCAGTAGACAGCGAGCTCGAGCTCAATTGATACGAGTCGAGCTCGAGCTCAATTAATTTTTTTTTAAATATTCGAATTTAAAAAAATATAGACTATTGTACCATATGGAACATATTATTAAAAATTTAAACATGAAGCATGAAGAGAATATTCATAGAAGACTAAAAAGAAATACGATAATTTTTATATGCATTATATTAAATATTAATTTACAAAAAATTATGAAAGTGTACTAAATTGTTGATTAAGATTCTTTTTGATAATATAAACTATAATACCATATTTTAATATCATCTAAAACTAAAATATGAGATATGGACTAATAGCTTTAATATATAGTGAATAAGTACATTTTGTTGTAATGGAATGAAATTGCAACAATAAAATATATTATATTAAATATTTATCTTAACGTATTAAATTATTGACTAAGCTTTTTTTAAATAATATAAAACAAAATCATATTTTAGTATCATCTAAAACTAAAATATGATACACTGACTATAAATTCTAATTATCTAATATATGATGAATTTTTAAAAGAAATATATTTTTTGTAGTGGAAATTAAAATTATAACAATAATTCAATATACATTATATTAAATATTTATTTACAGAAAATTATTAAAATGTACTAAATTGTTTGATTAAGCTTCTTTTAGATAATATAAACTATAATACCATATTTGAATACCATCTAAAACTAAAATATGAGATATGGACTAATAATTCATATATAGTGAATAACTGAATTTGTTATAAGAGATTGAGAATGATAAAATTTAATATACATTATATTAATTTATTTAAAAATATTCAAAACGTACTAAATTTTCTAATAAGTTTGTTTTTAGATAATATAAACTACAATAATATATTTTAATATCATCTAAAACTAAAATATGAGATATTAACTAATAATTCTAATTGATAATGAATTTTAAATATTTATTTATAAAAAAAGTATCAAAACTTACTAAATTATTGCTTAAACCTTATTTATAAATAATATAAATAAAAATACCATATTTTATTATCATATAAAATCTAAATAAGAGATATATTGACTATAAATTCTAATATATGATGAAATTTGAATATAAACTTGATACAATATTAAATATGCACTTTAATAATATATATATATATAATAAAAAATAAATAAAAAAAGGGGGTGAGCTCGCGAGCCGGCTCGCGAGCTCACCTAAAAAGGCTCGAGCTCGAGCTCGAGCGAAGAAGCTCGAGCAGCGAGCTCGAGACGCGACTTTATTACAAGCGGCCCTCTCGCGAAGCTCGCGAGCCCGGCTCGGCTCATCTTGCACCCCTACCCCACTCCGTCACCCCATCCAGGATTGCCCCACCCCGCCCAAGTTTAAACTTTTTATTTTTAAAGTAAGTATATAAATTAGAATTTAGTAATTTAACAATAAATTTTTATAAATACAATAACTCAAAAATAACTCAATATTTTGTAACAAAGTAATTAACTAAATTATCAATGTAAATATTAGAATAGATTTAACATAGTTTTTTTTTGTATAAAATACAAATAATACAAATCAACTATTTCTATTTTTTGTATTCATATATAGAGTTGGAAATATGTAAAAATATTTAAAAAATTATACCTATATAAATTATAGTTTTTTTTGTAATAATGCATTATACATAAATAAATAAATAAAATAAATAGATCAGGAACGGGTTTGGTGTAAAAATCCGTAACCCGCCCCGGACCCGACCGTCCATATATTTAGGACCCGGACCACACCATGGACACTGATGATATGAGTAACAAATCCGCCCCATCCAGGGCGGCCCCAAACATTGAGTTTGATTATCCAACCATTGAGATAATTTTTCACTAATCCATGACATCCAAAACAAACGAATGTGGCCCCAATAATAATACCTCCAGCTGAAAGAGACAACTATTTACTTAGATTTCAATTTGAGCCTACATACTACAATTATCAGTGAAACACAATATTGTATTCTCGTGCTTGGAGCTCTGTTTCAATCTTTCCTTGCACATGAAAATTAGGAATAACACTCTCAGTTTACTCATTACGCTCTTTTATAACCTAGCATTTTCTTTCACTACTTTCACTTTGAGTAGACTTGAGTACTATTTTTGCTCGCATCAATGATATAATAGAGGATCCTCCACTTTTAATTATTGTTTAAAAAAAAAAAAATCAGAACATCGTTCTTTTTTATTGCCCCCCAACTTGAATGGATATGTATTAATCTCCAGTACGAGACATGCAAAACACAATTGTTAAATCAAGTCGAGGGAGCCTCTATGATGATTTTTTCGATACTTAAGTAAGTCACAGTTGGAGAAGATAATGAAAGTATTTAAAAAAATATGGTGGTGTAGCCAAACTCATACATGATGCATTGAGGGCCAATGTTTAAAAAAGAGACATAATTGTACGATTTCATGTGTGCCGTAAATATTAAAATGATCTAACAATATATAGGTCTATACATATCAGGGTTAAAACTATAGACAGCTTGAAGAATAGATTATAGAGATATGAGTTTTGGGCTAAACCTTCAAACCTTAGTCAATAATCCAGAAACCGCCGGGAAAGTCTGTAAAGACCTTGGTAGGATAATTCAATTTTCCATAACAGGAAAAAGTTAAATCATCAATATTAACAAGAAGAATTAATTATACTATTTTGAAAATGAAATTAGAAAATTATATTTTAATTTCATAATACATAAATTCTTGTAAGTTTAGTGTTATACTAACGAAATGTATTGCGCAATTAAACTCTATTGATATGATACTCATTTGATCATAAACCGAAAAAATATAATACCAAACATACAGAAGAATGCAAATCCTCGAATGAAATCTAGGACGGGATAGAGAGATGAAAAGAGAGAAGAAGGATGAAAGTCAAATCGGACTGGAATGATTCCCCGCTTAATTAAACTTTACT
Organism: Sesamum angolense; assembly: GCA_034509725.1. Lineage (NCBI taxonomy): Eukaryota > Viridiplantae > Streptophyta > Magnoliopsida > Lamiales > Pedaliaceae > Sesamum > Sesamum angolense. Next base: position 8,289,215 of record JACGWL010000007.1, on the reverse strand, counting down.
ACTTTCCAGTGAAACCGTGTTATTGGATCCCTTCTTCTCAAACCAGCTGTTGCTAGCTGTCCTATTCCCCACCCCCAACCCCCATGTGACCCTGCACCCCCCCAACCCCAATAGCCTCTGTTCACCAAACTTGACAGAAACAAAAGTAACTATAACCTTATCATGCCATCTTCTTTCTTTCAATGTTGCTGCCTAACATACATATATATACAAACTTATCTCATTCCTTAAATCTGTCAACTCTTTGTCCCTTAAAACCATCAACCAAGATTTTGTCCAAAGTCGTTACTTACTCTTGTGATTAGTCGCACCCACCCAAGCTATCTAGGTTGTCGCGCTTTCTTGCTCAGTGCATGGAGCAGCTACCGCCCAAACCCCCCATCACTATGTCTATGTCTATGTCCCATAATTGGCCTTCATTCCCATTCCAAATCATGCCTACTCCCTCCACCGCCGCACCTCCCGGTTCTTGGATGGATGACTTCCTCGACTTCTCCGCGTCGCGCCGGAGCGCCCACCGCCGCACTGTCAGCGACCCCATTGCCTTCGTGGAGCGCCCACGTCGTTCATGGAAGAGCCGCATGACAACAAAACAACAACGGGTTCGAGAGGCTGGACGATGAGCAGCTCAGGTACATGTTCTCCGACGATGTCCCCGCCACCCGGTCCTCCTCCAACCCCTCCACGCCCTCGGATCAGAACAGTACTGAAATTCATGAGAAGAAATCCTCACCCGAGCACCACCGCCTGCAGCCCAAGGCTGAGCCTGGAGAGGTGGATAGTTCATGCAAACCGGCGGCCGAGGCGTCCACGCCTCCTGAGGCTAAATCTTCTGACAATACTCCCGCCGGCGATACCATTGTTGACCCGAAACGGATCAAGAGGTACAATTAATTAATGAAATTATTCGAATACTAATGATCATTAACAAATTAATCCAGTAAAATTCCCTGTAAATCTAGCTACACATTTGCAATTCAATATTTGCAGATTAGATTAGATGATCAATTAATAATGTAATTAGAGTAGTGTTAATTGTTACATAATTTATCTAGTTCATTAATTAATACTGCATTAACATAATTCAGAATCTTGCGAACCGGCAATCAGCTCAGAGGTCACGAGTGAGGAAGTTGCAGTACATTTCTGAGCTAGAAAGAAGTGTAACCACATTACAGGTACGTATATACAATCGTATACATATACGTATTTTTTTTAATCAATTATACTTTAATCTCCTTTTTTACTAATTAATTAACTGATGACGATGTTGTAATGAAGACTGAGGTATCAGCATTGTCACCCAAGAGTCGCATTTTTGACCATCAGAGGCTTCTGCTCAATGTGGACAATAGCGCTCTTAAGCAGCGCATAGCCGCATTGGCTCAAGACAAGATATTCAAAGATGGTAAGACCTCCCAAAAACGGGTTTTATATTTCACGTTTTCTTTATGTGTTCAATTATAATTATATCGCACAATCACTCACCTAATTTCTTGTTGCTCTGACAAATAATTAAAAGATTCTTGAATTAAAAAATAAATACATTTGAATTTCATTTATGACGCAATTATATATTAATTAATTCTCAATTATTAAATTAACAAGAATGATGTAATTCCTAATTTTTTTTTTAAAATTATGATGTCATATATATTGTTGATTCGATGATTCACAGCTCATCAAGAAAGCGCTGAAGGAAGGAAATTGAGAGACTACGAAAAATCTACCACGAACAGAACATGAAGAAGTTGGACAACAAAACCACCGGCGAGGCACCCGCGCCACCGCAGCCGCCGCCAGCTGCAGCCTTCAGCAAGAGAGGCTGTACGGAGGAGGAACAATAAAGAATGAGCGGCTATGATGCAATTCTAGGAAAAGTACGTACCTGATTAATTGGCATGCGATCCATGGGTGTGTCTGTTTCTAATCTAATGCTGTCGTGGTGGGGCCATTGTTGTTGGACACGTGGACAGTTGGAAATCCTGATCATGACTTGAGATGATTTTTGTAGTACTCTTAATTGTGATTATTCTTAGTTAGGTTTCTGATTTTCTAAGAACAATTTCTCCTTGTCATTTTGATTGTTTTTTATTTTTTTAAATTATGATTAGACTTCTTTGTTTGTGTTTTTCCGATTTTTTCTATTTATTTCTTTATTTTATTTTTGAATCTGTAATGTAAGTCGTTGAGATATAACTTACTAATTTTTGGGTTGGAGATTTATAATTAATTATATTATAGCTAGAGTTTTATTTTTGGTCCAATGAATATATATGTTGTATGATTTATTATTTTATTTGAAGAAATACATAAATCTATTGTTTTATCTTATACAAATGACATTGTATGTATGTTGATTGGACCTGTTGAAAGAGACTTCTCCTCCTTGAATATCTCCACATTGAAGTCAATATGCATTGGCATTAATATGATAAGTTAAAATTCATGCGGTGGATGTGTGAAGTTAACCAATTAATTAGTAGGAGTTGAGAAATGAGATGGAAAAAGGCTGTATAACACAGTCTGTACATGTTTGTCAAGGTTCTTGCATACTACTCTAATGCTGCCTGAACAGTAAGACTAGCTAGCTACGATCAAGAAAATCTTGATTCAGAAATATTGTGTATTCAGAGTCATGTCCATAAGGTAGTGAAGAAGATGTTGGTGAATCTCCCCCACTTTCCAAATCACGATTTTAGTTCTGGCTCTCCATTTCTTGAGGACCATGATCAATATCCATTTGCTCCCAAATAGTAGATTGCTAGCTAGTGCGGTTGCAAATAGCATCTTGGGGCTTAGACTCGTTGTCCACCTGGATGTCCGCATTTCTCTGATGCTATCAAGCTGTTTTCCAAGCCCTTCCTAAGGGCCTCAGCAGGTGTTGTGAAATCCTTTATGTTGTTTGGGCTTCCACCAAATATCCCCTCACGACAAACCTCTTAAGAGTATCCTCCAAATGCATTTTCGCTCTTTAACGTCTCTATATTTTCAATCTTTGGTTCCATCCGTTGCACGGTGAGCATGCTGGCTGTATAGCTCTGAGTAATAATCAGAGTAACGAATAGCCATACCACGGTTGCCATGCTTGACGAGTTGCTGTATAATCTCTCCCCTGTCATGACCAGCAGAAAAAACGAGTTTTCATATTAGTACATCGATTGGAAGCAAGTGTTGTGTCTTAAATTCTAGGACTAGGTTACTACCCGATCGAGAACAACGTGGCGTAAGCCAACCAGAGAAGAGTTCCGGTCTGATTGAGAAGCGGTCCTCTTAGTTCAGAAATCAGAACAGTAGTTCCGCTGGATGCTCCATATGACATAACCATTGTAGAGATTTATGAATGCCGTCAGCAACCAAACATTGCCGTTGTGAAGGGCTTCATGAACAGCCAAGTCCTGTTCGAATGTGACTACCGTGACAACTCCCGACTCGGTGTGAGGATGTGTGAATTCCACATACTCATATCGATATGATATTATTGCAATGTCACCCGCGCGCTCAACCAAATCCAGGTTTTCTTGATTAGTTCTCATGATGTAAAAAGGTCTTGTGATTTCAAACTTGAAAGTTCACGAGAATATCTCACCTTCAGTCGGACTGGCTTCACCTTCACCAAATCAGTGTAGTTTCCCGACCTCGGCAAGTACTGCTGATGATTCCACCCAAGAATTCGGTCTCAGAATCGGGTTCTGCGTCTGATTTGAGAATTTTAATTAACTTGAATAAGGGCAAAAGAGTTTAGTATTTATCAAAATGCACCCAAAAATTTTAACAAATAAACCAAAATCCGCATTTTTTTTAGGAATAATTACACTCCCCTCCTCTATGGTTTGATGTAATTATATTTAGATCCTATGTAATTTGAAAAATTATATCTAGCACTCCTAAAGTTTGTTTCCATCTAACAAATAAGTTCATTCGTTAGTCAAATATCACCGAATTTGTTGGTATTAACAAAAAAATTTAAAAAAAAACTATCCTTATTCTCGATGACTTATATAATATTGAATTATTGCAGGTCAAATAATTTTCTTTATGATCAAACTACCATTACACGTGTTTACACGTTAATGCATGTGAGGAGATATATTTTCATCATTATAAGGATAGTTTAGTTCGAAAAAGAATCATTTGACCTGCAATAAGTCAATCGAGGATAAAGATTAATTCTCATTCAATTTTTTTGTTAATATCAATAAATTCAATGAATTTTGACCAATGACAAAACTTATTTATTAGACGAAAACAAACCTCAAAATCGCTAAATACAATTTCTCAAACCAAAGGTTTACAGATAATTATACAAAATCTAAAAAAATAAAAGTATAATTATCTCTTGTTTTTTAATGTGGGTCTTGACTTGACTCCGGTTAGGATATGATAAGCATTTGATAAAAGTAAGATATATATTTGACATAGTAACTCCTAAATATATATCTGCACATGAAAAGAGCCAACCATATGTATCATGACGTCGTTATCAAAGACATACGTCTTTTAAAGTATTTAATCTCAGTTTAGGTTTATGGTCAATACATTGATCAGAAGAATTTTGGGGGAAATAAGGTGGCTAAGAAGTTTTGAATATTCCGACATACTTTTTAATCAAGTTGCCCCTAATTGGCCTTATAATATCGATGAACTTGTTTTTCTCTTCTTTAATTTTGGGTATTCTTTGGATTTATACTTTTATTTTGAATTAAAAAAATTAAGGTGGATGTTTTATGATATAATTAGGGGGCAAATTCAACCTCTCAAATATACATGATTTGATCTTCTAGTTTTCTTTTGTTATGTCGGGTAAATTACAACGACCTTCGCTAAAGTTTTCATAATTATGAATATTTTCTCGTTGTTTGAAAAATTACAAATACTCCCTTGACATTTGAAGAAATTATGTAATCATTTGATGGAGGTAAAATTGTCAATTTTGCTCTAATTGTATTTTTATTTTATTTTAAAAAAATAAAACTTATAAAAAAATCGAATAGGTTGGATGATTTTTTTTTTTTAAATTATAAAGAAATTATTCACTTAGTCCATAAAAAACATAAAAAATTTTAAAAAGTAAATAATTATAATTTTTAATCAACAATGGCATTTTAGTCAATTCACCACAAAAAATAGATGAAAACCTAACGGAGTGGGCTAATTATTAGACGACAGTTAAAATTAGGGGGTGTTTGTAATTTTTCAAACAACAAGGGAATATTCGTAATTATGTGAAACCTAAGGGGAGGTCGTTGTAATTTACCCTTGTTATGTCTTAAGTTAAAATTACATTTTTCATATTATAACTTAGGTCTGTATATTTTTAATCCAAATTCTTACTGAATTTATAAAATTAATCTAATAACTTTATAAAAAATTCTCAATGTTTGTCCTTCTACTAACTTTAAAAAACAAAAGTTCAATAACATATGTAGGTCGCGTAGCCGTTTTTCTCCAATAAAAAAAAATGATATCCACATGATTTGCATGTAGCTATTTCCATTAACTTACTAATGGAAATTTACAAAAGTATTAAAAATGAGATTTTTTACGAATTGCTTTTTTAGAATTTCGCAAGCAATGGGTGAAAATTACTTTTGAAAAAAAAAAAAAAAAAAGTAGATCAATTAATTAAATAGGGTTTGTTTCAATAAAAGTAGTAGAAAATTCGCATTTTCTAGCAGCTAGGTATCACATTAATTCTTTGGAGATTTGAAAGTTTAGCAAATATATATGATTTAACTCGGACTCAATTTAGCTGGCAAAAATCTTGTGTAGATTAAAAAGCTGAATACAGATGAAAAGTTAAATTAATATTTAATTTCAGAAAATTAAGTATTTATATAAGAGTACTAGTTGATGTTCAAAATATTATGTTAACAGTATAACAAGTGATATCGCTTTCCAATTTTGACATATAAATCAATTCTGTCGACTAGAGACCACTTCCAATAAATGTGTTGACAAAGATTCTTTATATCTTTTGGATTCAAATTATTAGCATTTTTTTATGAAAGCAATAATATTGTAATATTGCAAATGAGCAAATTACTACTCTATGAAAGAAAAAAAATAGTAATTTACCTCCTTATATTTTAAAAGACACAGAGGGGTAAATTGCTACTTTATTTTCATAAGGGGATAATTTGCTCATTTGCAAGATCATAGTAAGATAAATTGCTATACACCCAATTTAAATTTGTCAATGACCCCATACTGGAGGCTCATGACAGGTACAAACATAGGTTCTCTGGGTATAACCCAATGATTTGGGCTCAAAATTTTGAGAGATTTTATTTAAACTTGGGTACGTGCGTGAATTTGACGCATGCTTTAGGGAAAAAAAGAAAGAGTGAGCAAGAAGCCACAACAGAAAATTTTAATTACTTCTGTTTCCCAAAAATCATTTTCGTTTTCCATCTCCCTTTAAAGGAAAAATACTTTCCGTCAGTTGATCTGGGTTAATCAAAAGAACAGGTGAAAAGGGCATTCAATCATTGATCTCAACTTGATCTGAAGAAGGAGAAAGGCGTGAATTTTACACATGAATTTTATGATGTAATAATAATAATAATAATAATAATAATATATTATTAATAAATTCCATAACGTTGAAAGTTACTTGCAAGAAACCCTTTCTTACACAAAATCCCAACACACAACTTGTTCAACATACGATTGATGCCAAAAGTCGCCAAGAAAACTCGGTCAATCAACACAAGATAGTACCGATGAACCTTCCATGGCTGCTAACCCGAAATTCATTAATTAATTACTCAACAACTGCATATTTAAATCATGACCTAACCCTATATATATGTCTCGATGATCACAACATCTCTACAATCCTGATTATCATTCATTAGAGCTACGTACCTACGTATATATGATCAACTTCACCATGAAAACATCTCTTGTTCTAGTTCTATTAGTCCTGTTTCTGGCCGACGGAGCGCTTTGTCGGCCATTGACAAACAGTTCTCCGGGGCTGGTTTCAGATGGAGTGGAGGAGGAAAACAGGTTTTCTTCGTATAATACGATAGGGTTTAAAGGAATCACGAATTCAGGCAGCAGCGGGGAGGAAACCTGCGAGCAAATGTATGGGTTTTTGCCGTGTTCGAATACAGTTCCAGGACATCTGTTCTTGATTCTGGTGTACGAGTACTTACTTTTCCATGCTGAATCCTATGTTGCCTCCGGAGGGGAGAGGATTTTCAAGATTCTTGGACCTGGTGTGTTTGGTGCCAGTGCTTTCCAGGTCATCGGCTCCCTCCCAGAAGCCCTCATTCTTCTTGGTAAACTCATGAATAAACCTTTTTACGCAAAGACTCGGAACTATATTTTTTTGTTGATGAAAAACAGTGAACTTTGATTGATAGTCATGCTTGAGAATTAGTAATTTGTCGAAATATATATAACTTTTTAATTATGATATAATTATTATCCACGCACAAACTTTAAATTACCATTCACATATATTAGATTCATTTACTTTTAATTATGAGTTTCAATAGGAAAAATTAAAATTTGAGTGCTGTAAGCATGTGGAGTGGTAATTTTAGTCATTTACGAATTCATTTTGGTGAATTTATCTTGTCATTTTAAAAATTTTGCATAATAATTACAAAAATAGCAAAAGAAAAATGCACGTGACCAGCTTAATTATGTGCACTTTTCTAGTCATTTTAGCAAGTTTCAGCTATTTCTATCTTTAACATGTGAAAATTTTAAAACTACAAGATAAAACCAAAATTGATTCGTATAAGACTAATATTGACACTCCTTATGCTTAGACGGGACTAAAATTACAATTTTCTTATTTTTAAATTTTATATATATATATATATATATGTTAAAGTTTATTTGATCATTTGATCAGAAGCAATCTTGAGGCCCTCATCCAATAGTGTTACGGTTTATGTCATTGCATAATGGAATGGGTATTATCAAGCGACAACTTGTGAGAAGAGTCTTATAATAATTACTCCGAAGCTATCACGTCCTGCATGCTTGTGAGATTAGGTTTGAGGGCCTACAGACGAAATTCCATTACCTAATCTCCCTAAAATATGTGTCGTACCAAGTTGAATTTCAAACCTTTGAAATTCATTAGTTACTTAATTTCTTTCATTATTTATTGATCGTAGACATTATGAAATGTTTAAAATTTGCATCACAGCCTCCATGACTGCTCCCCGACCCACTATTGTACGTATGCAGATGTCGCAGTGCGTCACGTTTGAATACTGTTAGTGAACTAGTTTTATAACATCAAATGTTTGCAGATGAGAATATGTCGCGTCAGTTGATGCAATTGTTTGGACCACATCCATCGACGAACAAATTTATCTGGATTTTCTAACACTGTTTCTTGGCCTGGATTTTCTTTGCAGCATCTGGGCTTTCGAGCAGCGACGAGATTGCTCAAGAATGTGTGTTGACGGGAGTCGGGTTGCTCGCTGGATCCTCAATCTTGCTACTCACGATAATCTGGGGAACCTGCATTATACTCGGAAGCCAATCATTTTCCAGTCATTTGCACTCTAATCTTTCAGACAACAAAAAATACAACCCCCTTGAAAGATTGTTGTTTTCCCTGTGGCCTGGTTGGTCTACTCAACTACTCTTACATAATAACTGAGGTTGTTTATGAAGCTCAATAATCATTCCTGTTTTGGTAAAATTGATGGTCCCTCTTGCTTCTTACAGGCCACGGTGTAGTGACAGATTTGGGCACAAGTTACACTTCCAGGATCATGCTTCTGTCCGTGATACCATTAGTGATGATCCAAATTCCAAGAATTTTCCATTTATCTTATGCTCCTGGAGAAGGAATTTTTGTACTCATCACACTTGTTGTTTCAATCATGTTCCTGCTTTGCTACTTCTTCTATCAGGTACTACTCCATTGCCTATCATACGTTACCTTAATCCACGCTAATTTGCGTGAAAGCATGTTCTTAAACAGTTGTTAATGTGTGGAGTTTAACCTCACATTACAGTTTCGCTTCCAAACATTAATTAATTAGTCCTATCAGGGCATTTTGGTAATTTCACCACATATGACTGAGGCTCTGGCCTGCTTTAAGTAAACTAGTTTCCTGTCCTAGTAATTAATTTTGAGCGACTATAAATGTAGATGAGTCCGATACGTAGTTGAATTATTAGCTGGTGGTTGTCTCCTACAATTATACTATTTCTTGATCTTAGTAACAAGCGCACATTTTATGACTTGTGTTCGTGAGCTTCTAACTGTTGTAATCTTTGGATTGAAACAATGGTGCAGTTCTTTCAGCCTTGGATTCAGAGGAGGCGATTGCTGTACATAAAACACGAGCATTTAGTCGTAGACATCCTAAAACATTTGCAGAACGAGACGATGGGGAAACTCTTGACCGACAATGGATCTCCAAATGTATCAACCATAAGAAGGTACCCTTTCTGCAGACAACATATTTAATACTTTATTATTACATGATAGTCCTCCTGATACATATATGGGATTATATTCCATGCAGGCTGTTTGAAGAGAAGGATCATGATGGAGATAAGGTTATCTCTTTCTATGAGCTCAAAGAATTTCTGCAAGAAATCAAATTCAGGAACCTCCAGTCGAACGACGATAACACCACTGCTGAGATCATGAAGGAATTTGATATTGACAACGATGAGAAGATAACGATGGATGAATTTGTGAATGGAATGACGAAGTGGCTTGATGATACGAAGGATGCAATGAATAAGAGATATCACTCGGTTAAATCACTCAAGGACATGTACCAGGTAAATGGATAAGCTAAACAACTCTGTCTGACATTTCCCCAAAAATAATGATGTTTTCGACTATAATTGAATACTATGATCCTAATCTTGTCCACTGGCCTGAAATTTTTCATGTTGTACGATGACAGGTTCTTAAGCCTTGGATTCAGAAGAAGAGGGAAGAACGTGAAATGATGAAACATCTGATTCCAGATATTTTAGAACATCTTCAAGACTCAGTTTATGGGAGTCTTTTGGCAGACGACGGGACTCCAGATGTCCCTGCTATAAAAAGGTACTTTCTTTTCCGCCAATTATACCATCCTCAATTAGTATTATGCTTATTACATGCATAGGTTGCAGCAGAGGTCTTGCTTAAAGTACAACTTGTGGTCTCATTCTTGCATAGTTTTTGTTTCAACTATGAATTCGTTTTCTGTGCTTGTCTGAATAAGGTCATTGATCGTGCTGCAGGTTGTTCAAAGACATCGATCTTGACAAAGATGACTGCATATCATACTTTGAATTGAAGGAGCTGATGACGAACATCAAGTTTGGCATAATCCCATACGATGCAGATGTAGCAGCAACCAAGATAATGGAAGATCTCGACAAAAGTGGAGATCAGTTGATTGACGAAGAGGAGTTTGTTACCGGATTGTCCAGATGGCTAAGTACAGCTCAGAATCAAAGTCCTGACTCAGACGAGAGTGAAGACAATGATTATCAAGTACGTACTAACAAAAGAGAAGAAGAAACTCCCTTTTTCTCGAGACTGTAATAACCTGATTGATATGAAACCGTGCAGAAAACATGGGAACAAACAGACAAGCTCGTGGAAGACAAGTTCATCGACAAGTCACCGTTAGCTTGGACAAAAGCTATAACTCTTTTAGTACTAGGAATCATCACGCTCGGGGTCCTAGCCGAACCTCTCATCCAAAGCGTTCACGATTTCTCTAAAGCTGCAAGAATCCCATCATTCTACGTTGCATTTATATTCGTCCCGTTGGCCACCACAGCTCGATTATCAGTGTCTGCCATCAACGAAGCCCGGAGGAAGAAACTACACACGACTTCTCTGACATTGTCCGAGGTTCATTTCTTTGCCTAGGTGTATATATATACATAGACATCATTTCTTGACACTAACTAACATGATCTAAACAATGCAGATATACGGTACTGTGTTCATGAACAACATTCTGGGATTAGCCGTTCTTCTTTCGCTGATCTATTTTCGCGGTCTGTCGTGGAATTTCACAGCTGAGGTTCTGATGGTTCTACTGGTATCAGCCATCATCGGCTTCCTCGCAAGTTTCAACACTGTCTTCCCTGTTTGGACATCCATCTTGGCATATATGTTGTATCCGTTATCATTGGTCTTGGTCTACATCCTTGGAGATTCTGATTGGTTGTCGTAAAACCTGGACCAGGTCCCTGAAGATCAACACAATTTGTAAACTGTGCATAGAATTTTGTACAGTCCATCAATTTATTCTTTTATTCCTTTGTCCCTTTTGTATGAAATTGAGCAGTTAATAGTAATTTTATTGTCCAAAAATTTTCGTGGAAACGAGAAACGGAAAAAGAATTACTACTGAAAGGAATTTGACAGACTGTAACTGGAAGGAAACCGACACTGAACTTGCAAGGCCGAAAAAATTCATGAGATTTGATTAGGTTTGAATCAATTGTACGATAAATATAATATATTTGTTCTGTATAATTTTTTTAAGTTCCAGGGAAGACAGCTATAATTTAATGTAATTAAAAGATACATGCAAATAAAATATTAATGTAGTGCTCATGTAAAATAAAAAATGGTAAGTTCGACATAATTATAAATAACTAACACCTCCTAATTTTATCAAATATTAAGCGCATTTATAATTTTTTAAATAATAATTGAGTAATTCGTAATTATAATAAATTTCATTGGGGTATGTTGTAATTTACCCCAATAAAAAAACCAAAATACACTATCACAAACATAGTCTTTTTTTTTAATACAAAAACCAACATGATCATGTCTTGGCACGGAGCTTTCATGCTGTAGAATGCAGCATTACCACTCAAAACTAGTCAACTCATGTCTGCAAGAATTCAGTTCCCATTGTCATCCACCATGAAACCTCTGTGCCTTCCGCATACTCTTCTCCTCAGCCTCATCATCCTACTCGTCTCACCCACCCCAGTCATTTCTCGCCCACTAATCTCTGATGGAAATGAATTTCCCTCCAATTCCTCCGTCGACACGATACGGCTCAAAGGAATTGTCGACTCTGCAGGGACTGGGGGGAAATTCGAATCCGAATCCTGCGAGCAAATGTACGGGTTCCTGCCGTGCTCGGAGAGCGTATGGGGACACGTATTCTTGATTGTGGTTTATGAGTACCTTCTGTTTCATGGAGAGTCGTACGTCGCTTCGGGAGGCGAAAGGATCTTCAAAATCCTGGGTCCTGGCGTGTTTGGCGCCTGTGCCTTTCAGCTCATCGGCTCTCTTCCTGAATCCCTCATTCTTCTTGGTACGTAACACTTCTTTCCCTTTGCTTCTCTTTCCACATAATTTTTTTATTTAAATTGAATTTAATCGAATCAAATTAATTATATATCAATGTGATTATTATTATTTTTTTGTATTGTATACCAATAAAATAAGTAGTTCTGATATTACCAAACCCGATATCAAATTAAAATTTCCTCAATCAACACCATCAATCGCCAGCCAGCACAGCGGTTTGGTGGTTGATTTATTCAACTATTCTTTTTCTAATGCAACAAGTTTAAATTTTATTAGAATAGTAAACTTTATTTTTATGTGAATATATTACAAATGGACTAAATATTCTACCTATAATGTTTGATTTTGTGAAAATCGAGGCTTAATAGTTTAATGTGTCGATGGAAGAACAGGGACTATATTGAGCAACGCTATTTTTTTCTTTTTTCAGAATAAATCGATTAGAAGTACAATCAATTTTTACTATGCAGTAAACAAACTCTTACTACACAACAGACAATATCCCGTGCACTTGGCAGAGTTCGAACCCATGACCTCTAATATCATAGGGTCTCAACTTCGCTAATTGAACTAAGTCTCATTGGCTGAGCTAACGCTTTGTTAATAAACTTGAGAATATTCCCTAACATTTAATTTAATTTAATTAATATATAATGACTCAATTAAAGCAACAAAGGCTAATGTTTTCAGCCGCCATAGTAGTTTAATGCTTTTCATAGTCATTGCAATTGTAATCATGGTATTGAATGGTAGGTTTTGGCTACATAGATCTGTTAACTTTTGGGAAGAATTAGGTGATAACATCAAATTTAACGTGCGCACCTATTGATTGGATTTTTTATTTCAAACTTTATCGTATATTTAATTTTATTTATAAATATTTTTTAAACGTCCGCAGCTATAGCATGTATGACTATGATGTTTGTACATATGTAGATTGAATTTTTTATTTTTCAAATTTTATTGTATATTTTATTTTATTGCATGTGTTTAATTTTTTTAAATAAATAAATAACGTAAGTTTTATGTACACGACAAGTATGTATTAATTGAAATAAAAGATAGCAATATAATTTAAAATAAAATTTTAGATGGACAGGTCATGGTATGATCTGTAAGAAGTGGATTGACTTATTTGATGGGAATCCATATGCAAAGGAAATAATTCCATATATAAGGTGCCATCATTTTCTTGAATGATTCAAAATATTGGATTACCTAACCATTTATTTATATATTTCTAGTGTCATAGTCATGTTACCCTTTGATTTATATAAACCATTGTGAAGGATATTTTATTCTAAAGTTCATTGATTCAGTTAAATTATGGTACTTAATCGCAAGTAATTTTAATCGAGATCCTAGCACGATCGATCAATAATATTAATCTAATGTTAGAGCTGAGATTTCATAACAAATATAAGATCATAAATTCGAGAGTTGCCAAATCAGATGTAGGATTTATGACTTTATGTCATTTATGAATTTGGTGTAGTTTATTATTTTTGCTAATGTTAAAATTTGATGGTTGTTGAATGAAATATTGGATTATTAATTAATATTTTGAATTAATAATGCAATTATTGTTTTTATAAAAACTATATTATTTGGACCTAGCCTAATTTGAATCAGGATTAAATTCAGGCTGCCAAAGGCCCATATGTTTATTGGACCTTCAAACTTGAATAAAAAACGACGATAAATGAGGAGGGATGACAATTGGACTCAGAAAACTGAAGCCCAGTGTTAGACAGATTTGGGATGAAAATTCTTGGGTGTGGGGCGGGTCCCGACCTCACCTTGAACTCGCCAGCCTCGGACCCGCCCGATAATTAATTTTGTATTTTTTAATTATATATTATTAATATATAATACATTATTAATAAAAAAGTTATAGTATTATATATAAATTCTAAACAACTTTTTGCATGTACCCAACTCTATATAAGAAATACAAACAATAAAATTTAATTGATAAGAAAATTAATAATTTCGGTGAATGTGTTCTTTGTTTTATATAATTCATTTTAAATTGAAAACTACATGAAAGTATTTAAATCTAAACTGATATTATTTATTAAAAAATAAAATATTAGTTGAATATATTCTTTCTATAATATAATTCATTATAAATCGTAAAATGATATTACTTTATAAGAAAATTAATAATTTTTATGAACATATTATTTGTCTTATATAATTTATTTTAGATTGAAAATTTTATTAGTATTTATTTGATGAAAACTATATTATTTAATTTATTTATTAAATAATATTACTTGATAAAAAATTATTAAGATATTTAAATATTTAACTATAATTAATAGTTATTATTTATTAACTAAAACAACAACACAACTAATAGTTAAATATTTAAAACTAAACAAAATTTAAAATTTTAGTAAAACACTTAAAATTTTAATGTAAAACTAAAAAAAATGGTGGGGCGAGGTAAGATCGAAATGGGCTGGCGGGGCCGGATTTTGAAGGGACTAGTCTCAAATCCGAATGGACCTATAGTAGACCCGCCCCATTGCCATCTCTATAAATGAGATTTAATTTAATTGACAAAATTTTATAAGTCTCATCAATATATATATATATATATATATATTTGATATCAATATTTAACACGTATTAGTTTACGATGATATTAAAATTAATTCATATATATATATATATATATATAAAAGAGTGATATCTCTTCATCTAATCCAAACAAACAAGCTCTTATATAAATTTTACAATTATTTATTTATTTATTAAAACTATAAAATTAATAATTCATGATAAGCAATTTTTCAGTATTAATACTCGGTGTCATAGTGAAAAATGTCGTGACATTGTAACATTTACCTAATAAAAAAAATTATTACCAATATTTCTGGTAATTAACTTTAGACCCGTTTGTAATTAATAACTAATTAATATACTAATCGTTTTTCCTCATAAATTAAAAGTAAAAATAAAAGTAAATCAACGTTACTTAACTCTGACAAACACTCCAACGTTTTCCGTTTGCCCCATAATCTTGGCAGCATCGGGGCTGTTGAACAGCAAGGAAGTGGCTCAAGAATGCGTGTTAACCGGAGTCGGGTTGCTGGCGGGATCCTCAATCTTGCTTCTCACTCTACTGTGGGGAACCTGTGTTATCCTCGGGACTCAAGATTTCTCCGATTACTTGCAGTCTGATGCTGCATCTTCTTCAGATTGTCCGAAGCAAAAAAACCATCTTGAAAGACTGTTCTTATCACTATGGCCTGGTATAAATTCGTCTCCTTTCAAGCATAACCCTTATGTTTATGATGTTGTTTGTGGATTTCTTTGAAAGCTGGCTGCTTTCCGCTGCTTCAGGTTATGGGCTGGTGACAGATTCATGGACAGGCTACACTGCCAGAATTATGCTTGTTTCAGTGATCCCATTTACCATCATCCAACTTCCAAGACTCTTCCGTTTATCGTTGTCCTGGGAGCGAGTTTTCGTAGTGATCGCTCTTCTTGTTTCTGTCATATTCTTGCTTTCTTACTTCTTCTATCAGGTAGTGCACTTATCACTATGTTTCGCTCAAGCTTGAAATGTTTGTTATCTCTTTGAAATTTGGAAAGTTTGTACATTCTGTAACATCTTACCATCTGGTTGCTGCCTCAGTATGGAGTAAACGTGGTTCTTCTTTGGCAATAAAATATAAAATGTTAACTGAAGCCCCTAAGCAGTTAGAAGTCTTTAGCACTAAACGGCTTGTTGCGGACTCTGCTTTTATGCACTAAAGTGAAAGGCAAAAATTAGAGTATGCATAAGAGTGACATTTTAAATGGTAGGGATAATGAGATAGGCAGATATGAGGTTTGGATATATTACAAATAGATAAACCATCAATGTATCGTTTTTTTATATTAATAGTTCCTGTTTCGCTGTTTGGTTCCGTGGGGAATTTGTAATGTAAAACATGAGTTTTGGGAACCGTGTGCAGCTTTCCAAGATCAGTGGATTCTTGGTAATATGCCTAAATTTCGAGATGTGTTAGTGTAATTGTCTCTCGGTTTTTCTCAAATGGGAACTTTGTGAAGGACAAGACTGACGAGCGTCAACAAGATGTATGATATGCCTGTCTCATTGTTAATCTAAAAGCATAATTGTTTAAAAGTCGAAACGCTGTTTATAGTTATAATTCAGTTCATCCCTTATTACGCTGCTAATATATCTAGCTTTGTTGGTGTGAGTACATTATGTTTGAAGCCAAACTAATTTTCGGTTGTGAAATCATGTTTTTTAGAAATTACTGCTGCATGCCAACTTGATCTTGTCAGTAATTTAGATGAATGTTAAATTTACACTTGTAAAGGGTCCTCACTTGTTCAACCGAATCTTTATTGATGAAATATTGGTTCCGTACATTGAGCAGTTGTTTCAGCCTTGGATTCAGAAGAGGCAGCTTTTATATCTAAAGCATGGGCATTTAGTGGTAGACATACTTAAACATGTGCAGTATCAGACTATGGGGAGTCTCTTTACCGCTGACGGTGGACCAAATTTATCAGTAATAAAGAGGCATGATTGTATAAGTTCTGAAGTCTTTCATACCTAGATGGGCATTGATGGGTCGTCTAACTTCCACAATAATTTCCTGCAGGATATTTGAAGAAACAGATCAAGATGGTGATAAGTATCTTACAGCGGCAGAACTCAAAGACTTTCTCCGGGAAATTAAATTTAGAAAATTATACTCCGACAAGGATAAAGTGACTGCAGATATGATGAAGGAGTTTGATGCCAACAAAGACAAGAAGATAACTGTTGATGAATTGTTAAGGGTATGGAGAAATGGATTGAGGAGACGAAAAAGGATTCCGGCAAAACTTATCACTTAAATGAGGTACTCTGCTTTCCATATGTTTGTTCTACATATTATAATATGAAATTTTGTATTATGACTTACTGAAACTTTTATGTGTTGTTCTTTTATCAGCTGATGCTATTTGATATTCTGATGTAAATTGATGACTTTTACATTGTTCATGATTTCAATTCTATGTATCTTGCTTAGGTTCTCCAACCTTGGATTGAAAAGAAGAGGGAAGAACGTGAAATGATGAAAAATCTAATTCCCGACATTTTAGAGCATCTTAAGGCCTCCGTACATGGGAGCCTTTTGACAGAAAACGGAACTCCAGATTTACCTGCTATAAAAAGGTGAAATATTTTCAAAATCATATCCTCTGTATTCGTATACTAGAAAAAATTAGGTTCCTCATGATCCATGAAAATAAAAACAAAAGATTTAGTTAAGGTTTAGAAATTGCAACTTTACTCTGTTGTATTTAATGAATACAAGAATATCATGCAAAAAGCTTCCGTAGCAAATCCTACAAACGGTAATTGATTAACCAGTAAATTGCAGGTTGTTTAAAGACATTGATCACGATAAAGATGATTTCATTTCACATTCTGAACTCAAAGACCTTATGATGGATATCAAGTTCGGGATCATACCAAACGATATAGATGCTGCAGCATCCAAAATGATGGAAGAACTGGATGTAAGTGGAGATCAGTTGATAAATGAGGAAGAATTTGTGACTGGATTGTCCAAATGGCTGAAATCATCTTATGTTAATCAAACTACGACACCTGAGATAAACAAGGATTCTGGTTATCAAGTAAGTCGAATTCTTACAAGGCTGTTCGTATTTGAGACTGCTTGTAGTGTGGATTTCATGAATATGTGATCGTTTTGCGATAAACCATGCAGGAAAAATGGGAACAGACAGACGAGTTGGTGGAAGATAAATTGATCGATAAATCTGTACTTGCATGGACAAAAGCTATAGCCCTTGTGGTGCTTGGGATTGTTATGCTAGGTCTTCTAGCCGAACCCCTTATCCACAGCGTTCAGAATCTTTCAGAAGCTGCAAACATACCATCATTCTTCATTGCTTTCATCTTCGTCCCGTTGGCTACAAATGCAAGAATAGCAATATCGGCTATCAGTGAAGTGCGCAGGAAGAAACTAAACATCAATTTTGACATTTTCAGAGGTTTGCTTCTCTTATTTGCTGTTGAAACATAAAAAAAACATTACTCATTGGAGCTAACATGTCATTTCAAACAATGCAGATATACGGTACAGTGTTGATGAACAACCTTCTGGGCTTTTCCGTTCTTCTTTCCCTGATTTATTTCCGCGGATTGTCTTGGGACTTTTCGGTCGAGGTTCTTATGGTCCTCATTGTTTCTGCTGTTATGGGATTCCTTGCAAGTTTCAGCACTATTTTCCCATTTTGGACATCATTCTTGGCCTATCTGCTGTATCCAATGTCTTTGGTCCTAGTTAATGTTCTTGGTGATTTCAAGTGGTCATCCTAGACTATATGACAGGTAACAATTGCGGAAGCGGCCAAATTTTGACACAGGCCATCTTACCTTGTATTCTCTCTTGTTGATTAAGGCTTGTTGTTTGTTCATGAACCCTAATTCAATTTTTTTTTGGAAAAAAATGAATAGGAATTTTTCAAATGGTAATTGTTATATTAGCATTTACTTTATTTAATCTAGGATTAATTCCACTTAGATTCCCTAAAAATGTGAAATTATACTTTTTCTAAAAAAAAAAATTGAAATTATAATTACACCACTTCCGAAATTCTCCATTTACATGTGACCTCTTTATGTTATGATTTAACGAAAAATGATGGTGCTAGAAAAGAAAATTACATAAATTTTCACTTTTGCTCCTTATTTACTTATTTCATGTATATTTTTACTTATAAGGGGATATATATATTTGGAGTGAGGTTAACATTATTATGTTTTTCTTCTTATAACTATAAAATTGTTATATGAAAATGATAAATGAGAAGCAAAATTAAAAATTTATGTAACTTTTTTTTGCTAACTTCAGCACTTTTCATTCAAACACAAACAAAATTGAATAAAGTGTAAATATTAAAAAAAGAGTGTAAGCAAAACTTATAACTTCTATTCCGGAGAGTGTAACTAACCCTTTGATGTAATCATATGAGACCAATTTTATGAAAGGATAAATAACATATGTAGGCACTTGGGTCTGAATTGTAATTATAGGCAAATCAGCCAACCAAACGGGCATGCATTCAATCTTGATATTCTCTCCAAAAATAATTGCCTTTTTTTTTTTAAGAATAAAAAGGTAATTAATTATATTCTTTCACTGTCATATTCAATTGATTTTTTAATATATATATATGTCATATTATTCAATATTATATTTCAAATGTTGATTAACTCATTTATAAGCATAGTAAAGAATTAATGAAATTAAGTAATAAATTGGGGTAATGAAACATAGGAAGTTGTAGCATTTTCCTACAAGTTCCTCTTCATATTGAAAGATTAATTTTTAAAAAAAAAATTATATGTGCATGTTTTAGACTTTAAAGTAATAATTTTTTTTAAAGATATATGCTATTTATATATATATATTATATATATATATATATATATATATATTAAAGTATCTATAATTTATATATCTTATTATTTTAATTTATAAAAGTATCGTGTTCATGTATTATATGTAAGTATAAATGACGGGTTAAATACAATTTACTCTCCTGTGTCAATGAAAAATTACAAAAAAATCCGTGTAAAAAAACAAAG
This sequence comes from Sesamum angolense, assembly GCA_034509725.1. Lineage (NCBI taxonomy): Eukaryota > Viridiplantae > Streptophyta > Magnoliopsida > Lamiales > Pedaliaceae > Sesamum > Sesamum angolense. Next base: position 8,269,299 of record JACGWL010000007.1, on the reverse strand, counting down.
AGTAATTTATCATCGTGTAAAACTAAAAATGATGCAATTTACCCCCTCCGAAAGAGGTAAATTGCATTTAACCATTTTCATGCATGTTGGAAGATATATTAAAAATTGAAAGCACTGAATTTGGGCTGGATCATTCTAAGAATCGAGACCCGCTCCAATCCCAATTAAGGTTTTAAAACCCACGTGAAACGGAAATGGTCCGAATCTAACCCGAATACAAGTATGAAGTTGGTTTGAGCCTTGGGTAGGAAATAGCCGAAATGATTTCTCCATCTCTTTGCTTTTTGCTCCACATAAATGTTGGCCCAATTGAGAGAGGGTAGGGAGGGGAGGGTAGGGTGGCTGCTGGTGTGGACTCTTCTTGGTCTTTTGTGATCCTGCCCACCAGTACCATCGTATATTTATACATTATTATAATTAAAATTTATTTTTTTTATGTATACGTCTACGGTAATAATAAATACGTGGGATGTTGATATAATTATTATAATAATTTTTATTAGATATTAATATCAATAAAAATAATTATACTTAAAATCAATTTATTTTAAATTAATAATAATTTATCGCTCTTAGCTAAAAAAAAAACTGGCCTGCTATTTTTTATTTTCGGCAGTTTTTATTTCTTTTCCTCAACTTTCAATTCTTTCTTTGTCCCTCAACTTTCACAGTTCTTTTTCTACCCCCACTTTTATCTTGATAACTATTCACAAACTTTATTTTTTTATTTTTTTTATAGAATTAAAATATATATTTTTAAAAAGGGAAAAAGAAAATTTTAGTCCATTAACTTGATTCTCGTTCAATTTTGGTCCACTAAATATGATAATTATCACATTTTCTACACTAACTTTGAAAAATGGGTCAATCAGGTACTTCGATGGTATTTTGGCCGGAAATTGCTGACGTGTCAATTTTTTTTCGGTGAAATAAGCCATGTCATCGTCTGACATGTCTGATGACGTGGACTTATTTTTTAACAGGTGTAATTTTAGTCCACTAATTTTATCCTGGTGTAATTTTAATCAACTAACTTTGTCCTAGTGCAATTTTTGTCCTTGAAATTATTATACTATATAAAAAAGAAAATCTCATTTTTCACTCACAAATGGCCGGTTACTTACACCACGACACCATTTTTTTAAATTATCAAAAATATTCTTGTGTATTTTCAACCACCCCTACTCAAATTCTTCTTTTAATCAATATGATTTATATTATTTATATATACTAATATGAAAATTTCACTCACACCAAATTCTTTTGTGTTGGTAATATTTCTAAATTAGTTTTATTTTATTTATTTATTTAATTATTTTTTGAATATGATGTGTTGATTTATATATCTTATAATTCTTATTTATAATATAGTTTAAAATATAAATAATTATTTATTATATGCACGCAGGGACGTCGTGCCATAACAACTAGTTTTATATAACATAATTTAAATAAAAAATTAACCCACCCACCCATCCCACCCTTCCTTCCCTTCATTCTTTGAGAATCAGAAATGTCATTTTCAAGTTTGAATTTGTTCATTTGGAATTTGGGTTCTTCTACTTTATGTTTATTTAATATGAATTTCTTTCTTCCTCATTTTTTTTTTTTTTTGTATCATTTCCTAAGTCCTATAGGTTTGATTGTAGAATTTGCAGCCCAAAGAGAAAAAAAAGCTTAGTACAATTGGGCGACCACCATCGCCAAGTTGTGTGTTGGGGCGAGGGCGGGCGGTTGGGTGTTTGAGGGGGGTTGGTGGGTTATTTTTTTATTTAAAATATTATATAAAATAATAAATTTAAATAATGGACAAAAATTGCACTAGGACAAATTTAGTGGACTAAAATTACACCAGGATAAAGTTAGTGGACTAAAATTACACCTGCTAAAAAATAAGTCCACGTCATCATACATGTCAGACGATGACATGGCTTATTTCACCAAAAAAATATTGACACATCAGCAATTTCCGGCCAAAATACCATCGGAGTACCTGATTGACCCATTTTTCAAAGTTAGTGTAGAAAATGTGATAATTATCATAGTTAGTGGACTAAAATTGAACGAGAACCAAGTTAATGGACTAATTTTTTTTTTTCCTTTTAAAAAAATACTAATTATATTATTTATATTTTAAATTAATTGCACGATATTTGAATGCGTCACACCGGAAGTATGCATAATGTGGCCGCGTATGGAAGGAAAGAGAAACATGATTGATCAGTTTTCATCTTTAGAGAGAGAGATTAAGATATCACACGACATTGATGATCATGATTGCTGAAAAAGCTATGATGGGCTGAAAAAAGGGAGAAAAAAAAAGAGAAAAAAATAGGGAAAATTTGTTTTTAGCGAGTTACATTAATATTAACCATTTTAATTTATTTTCTTTCAATAATTAGGATAAAAAGATATATTTACATTTCATCCCGCCTATACATATTTGGTAGAATTAAATATCCTATTGATTCAAGATAATTATTTCTCATTTATTCAACCTTATTATCGGAACGGCCTGGTTAATATCAAGCCAGTTATGCAAGTAAAATAAGACTATAAGTTCAAATATTTTATAATATTCGATCTAATCATTTAAAGTACATATACAGGCCCTATAAATATGCTCGAAGGTCAAAATCATCAAACATATTTAAATATAATTTAAATTTTTGCTCTATGATTGTATTATTTTTCTATTAAGAGAGGGAGAGAGACGTATAATAAAGATGATTGATGCCAAAAAAAAAATGGTGTGGTAGTTTCCTTCTCCAATCTTCAGCAAACGTACTTTGTTCACACCCCACAAAATGAGATTTTGTTCTTTCTCTTTCAATCATCAAAGGTACGTGGACATGCCCTAAAACGGACCTGCTTCGTTACGGCATGTCGGCCCTTTTGCTTTTTAAATTCTCCATTCATCTAAAAGTGTCATTCTGTCTTTTGATTTATTCAAAACCCCACGCGTTTACATCCAACTACCAAATCAAAATACACTAACTAATTCATTTCTTTAGAAAACAAATATACATATATATATATTAATAAAATATTTTATTCTATTTTTTCTTCTTCTTTTTAGTTTTAGACCACCCTGTATTTAGAATAAATCGAATATAATCTGAATCACGACATGGAGTCTCATAACATGAGTTTCGAGGTTCAAATGAGTACAGCGAAGTTGTTCTTTCACTTTATTGTCGAAATGTGAGATCTGATCTAATTTCATGTTGAATTGACTGATCTACTCAAAGGTGGGAGTTTGAGGATAATTTTTTTTTTTACATATATTTTTATATTATGAGTAAAATTATAATTTCACAATATTATACCGACATTCTATATAGCTGATACTATGTTATTATAGAAGAGGGCCTTTTGGTGTTCTTACAGTTTTGTTTGTCATTTTAATTTTAATTTTTGGTATTATTTCACCATATTTTCTAAACTTATCTCTCATTTTCTTAATTTTCGAGTTGCTCACTCTTCTCAATTTACATGCAACGTTAGCTTATCATAACTTTTTTTTTAAAAAAATATTTAAAATTTATTCCATTAAAAGACATTTTATAAAATAATATTTATTTCTTAAAAAATATTTAATTATGTATACTAATTTGAGTGCGGCACCACACCCGCAGTAACACAAATAATTAAATAGATGATCTTGTATTATAAATTTATAATAATAACGAAAATTCATCCTAATAAAATTGATCTTAAACAACTTTACATATAGGAAAATTCTCCACACCAAGTAAAATTAAATATTTATATTTAACTTTTTAAAATTTATTTTCCACATTTCACAATCTATTAATCAAGTTATCAAAACCAACCAACTCATACTGCTTTTTTCTTTCCAAATTAAAACAAGGAAATATATATATGACAAAACAATATATTAAAAATAAAATAATTTTAATAAATATTACAATTTCATCAAATAAGAAACATGTGGTTGCTCCTTAAACCTAAACCTTATTACTTAAAGAATACAAAGGTTGTTAAGAGCAATAAATTAAATTAAATTAAAGTTCCCAAGTCCGCAACCCATCACCTCCCACGTGCTACAGTTGTCCCAAACTGTTGATCCAATCTCAAACCCCATTCCTCTAACTTAAACTATTTCCAAATAATATCAGAATAAATAATAATGACCAAAATGTTTCTTGAATTTTCTATCAATATATAAATATTAATTTGATCTGTCTTCATTGTATATATATATATTATTTAAATAAGTTAACGGACGTGATGGGTGATCCATCGTTTCTTAGTTGTTCGCACACATGTACAACTAATGAGGAAAAAAATATTAAATGATATTTAAATATTATTTTTTAAATTATAAGGAATTTATATATAATTATTTAAAATTTAAAAAGAAATTAGTGCAATTATGTGGAAACGTTATTGTTGTATATGATGATGATGAGGCAGGCTCATGACGTGGCGCAGACAAGAGAAGATTTGTTACTGTTTTTGTCTTAGTTTTATCAGATGAAATTGAGCTTAAAATCAGGTGGGCCGGCCAAACACGGTGCTCACGCAGCTAAGCTTTTAAGTCAATAATGCAATAAAGGGTTGATTATACTATAGTACCAACTACCAACTCCTAGAGCAAGCAGTGGTAGGGCACCAAAATTCAGACTACTAATAATTCATCTTCAATGAATACCCCTAAAATCCTCATCCTCTGCTCGCCAGTCGCCACATATATCTTATCAATACACATCCCCAACCATCCCTCTCTAATATGCATATCAATATGTCACTTTCTTCGACGGATCACTTCTATTTATTTGTTCTGACTTCAGCTTTATATGAATGAGTTGTATGTTTTGTTCTATCAAAAAGGATATGAGGCCTTAGGGCTTTTAAAGCATTGAACGTTCATTGAATGCAATCAAGTTCATTTAATTTTTTTTATTGATATCAACAAATTTCATAAATTTTAAGAAATGGATCTATTTGTTAAACAGAAAAAGCATCAAAAGGTATTAAATAATAATCTTTTTTTTATTTATAACAAAATCAAATATTAATAGAGAAGGACATAATTATGCTATTAAATAATAATGGAGATTTGAATTTCTAAAATTGAAAAGTAGAAGAGGGGGCAAGATTCTGAATTTGCACCAACATTTAATTCACAAGATCTTGCTACTATGTGCTTCTTTACATCTTAAGCAACCTCTGAAACTTTTATCTAATCAATCATAACTTAAACATTTTCCTATAAAAGTAAGATCCACAGCCATATGATTCCCTCTTTTTTAACTTTTTTTTTTTTTTTTTTTACTTTTATAAACGACTTTATTGTCACCTTTATCCATATAATATCGATTTAAATCACACTCGCTCTATTTCTCTACCATTTTTTTTTAAATAAAACCATAATTCCTATAAAATTTAACTTATATAGAATTATTATTTTTGTCACGTGTATTAACTTAAAATATAATTTTTAAATAAAATGAGTTAATTTTTTTGAAATTATGTAGATATATTTTTCTTATTTGGAATGATTGAGTTATAATATAATATAAATGAAATAATTGAGTAAATTTACTAAATTCTTGAAAATTATTAAGTTTAAAAACTTAGTAGTTAGAGCAATAGTTATGTGTTGGTTTGATTGGTATGATGGAATTTGGGGCAGATCTGGAATAATAGATTTTTATGGGGCAAAGAATAAAATATTTGATTATTCTAATTGCATAGTATTCTCCTCTCTCTCTCTCTCTCTCTCTCTCATACTAATAAAAGCCAAAATTCAAATAGCGCCCCTCCGTTTATCTCACTCTCCATACACGTCTTCCACACTCCGTTAACACACTCATTTCCACGCACAAATACATACCTTTATATATATAGGTAGATAGATATAGATATTTTCACTGACACACACTCACACAGAGAGCTGAGTTCCACCATCACCATGCGTCGCCAGCCGAAGCACAGGCCTCTCCTCACGGTTGTCGTCTTCCTGGTCCTTTGCGGCCTCACCTATGGTCGCTTCATGGCCGACCAATCAGATATCGTCTCTGATGGGGTCCACTCCTCCAAGGTCTCCAACTTCCTCCGTCTCTACGCGCCGGAGGAGACCTGTGAGCAGACCTACGGTTTCATGCCATGTACCTCCACTGCACTTGGGAACCTCTTCTTAATTCTCGTCTACGGTTATCTCATGTTCCTTGCCGCAACCTATCTCTCCACCGGGAGTGAGCTTGCTTGAGATCCTCGGCCCTGGAATTGTCGGCGGCCTTTTCCTTCCGATTCTCGGAGCACTTCCTGATGCTATGCTTATTCTTGGTAATCCTCCTTTTCTTAGATCAATTTTGAAATTATTTTTGAAAATAATCTGAATGTTACTTTTTCTTCACTTCAAAAGATAGATTTATAATCTTTATTTGCATCTTATTCCATTGAAAAAATATAGTCAGATATTTGATTTTTTTTTAAAAAATATATGAGCTTAAATTTTGTATCTAATTGAGGAGATATAATTGTAAATTGTTTTGTGGTAAAAGGGATATCTTTATCTTAAAAAGGGTATTATCGATAATTACACAAATTGTTTTGTAGTTTGTGATAGGTGTAGTTTGACGGTATATATTTTGCCGTTGGTGGTCATTGACCCCTTTCCTAATCATGTCCGTCCGTCCGCGGTAGGTCTGGTTGGCACTTGGCAGTATCTGCTTTTCCGCTGGTTATTTTAATCGTGTTCGCTGTAGGTCAAGTTGACAGTATATTTTTCCGTTGGTCGTTTCGGTTTTACTTTTTGGACATTAGTTTGTAGTTCGTTGGATGATACTTCTTCTCTAATGCCCTCCATCTACAATTGGAAACTTTATTGTTGCGGTTCACCATCAATTTTGATTATTTTCCTTAGTACAGTAAGAGACAATTTTGATAATCTTTTCGAGTGTGTTTGAATTATTTTGAACAACACGACAAATATTTTTTACAGTTAAGAAGTTGCAAAACACTGAAGTGGTTAAAGAATTGAAGTGATAAGGTAGCACCCCAAAAATTAGATCATTTGACTGTATGTTGTCGAAGGAGCATTCGAGGAATCAGTTAGATATGGATGAGAGTATCTTTAAGGTGATTGCTACATGGATAGAGTGGAAATCTGAAGGGCATATCTCATTTACTAATCTACTTATGTAAATTTGAACAATATTTTTAGATGAAGCAGTTGATACTATGAAAAGGAAACAAGAAAAAGGGAAAGGGACGAGAACGGATATGAACAATCCTGGTTCTTGTCCTCAAGTGATATTTCATTTCAATTTCATGCTTAATCAGGCGGTGATGGATATAATATAAATTGAATAGACAAAAATTGTGTAAAATCGTGATGTGTCATGTTATAACTATTTGATGGTATGATCATTTTCATTAAATAGGGTTGAATAAATCATAGAGGCAGAATATTATTTATTTATTATTTCCGACAATATAGATTGGGATATTGAAATTTATACTTTGCAATATTCTTATAAAGTATATCATTATGATAGCAAAAGATCAACTCCTCTTATTGGTGCTATATATCTTCAACCTGGTTGCTCCGGGGACCACCTTTTCTTCATATCACCTGTAGAGCTTTCGTTGTAATCAGTAACATGCATATACAGCGCATTTTTTATTTATCTGTAACTTGGCTCTAGCCCTTTGCAGTTCGCAACCGATAGGCAGTCATCAATGCAATTAGTATTCCTGCATTTGCCTATTGCTCATTTATTCTTTGTATTTCCAGTCTCTGGGCTGTCTGGAAGTGTAGAAACTGCTCAAAGCCAGGTATCAGTTGGAATGGGACTTCTAGCTGGGTCAACAGTCATGCTTCTTACTGTGATTTGGGGTACCTGTATTGTTGTCGGAAAGTGTGATATAGAAAACCATATTGCCATAGACTCCCAAGACACGAAAGGCTTCAGTTTAACTGGTATGTCTCTATCTCTTCCCCAAGGCCCCCATTCCTTCTCAAAGTAGTGTAAACTGCCCAGTGCCATGAAATGCTGTCCGGTCACTTTACTTGTCATATATGCATGTTGCATGCATAACAATGTTTAGGCATGCTTTGAATTATTTCATTCATTCTGAAGTTTGATCTAGCTGCTTAACTGCTAAATTTGATCAAGCTTTTGATCAATTTTAAAATAAACAAACTTGGTTTTAACAACTCGGATTATCCAAGATGCGAGTAACTAGTCTTTTTAGAGGTTGCATGATATTCTCCAATTTTACAATAAACATACTTGGTTTTAGGACTATGTCAAGACTTTTATGGTATTACATCGATATTTTAATATGTTAAAACAACTATGTTTAAGAGAAACCTCATTACGCAGAGATTAAACAAATTGAGTGTGGTTTGAAGTGGGGTGATAAAACTAGTAACCGACCTGCATGTCTGAAGAAAAATTGCTTATTCGTTTGCTTCTGCAGTAATACTTAATCGGTTTGCAAATAAACTGTGATCTTCTTTCTGACCCAAATTCTTCTCCTGCTAGTTTCACTCTTTCTTCTTTTTTTATGCTTTTCACCCAGTTCTGCTCCAAATAAGAACTCTAGTAGATAGATTAATCTTATTGTATAATTGGATGGCATGATATTTATCAGCTGTGTGTTGACATCTCTATGTGTATCCTTGTACGAAGTTCTTCTCTGATATCTTACTGGTTACTGTTCCATGCAGGCTCTGGCATTAGTACTGATATCTGGACAAGCTATGCAGGCATTATTATGGCTATTTCTGTAGTTCCCTTCATAATAGTCCAATTACCACAAATTTTGCATTTAAATTCAGGAAGGCACTTGTCTGTATTGATTGGTCTCATTGTTTCTGCTTCACTTCTGGTGTCCTATTGCCTTTACCAGGTAATTAAATATTGTGAAACTTAGAAGTTGACATCTTCTCTTCATTGAATATCTGGATTTTTATATTCTAAAAACCCTCAGTTCATAGGAAGAAGCATATTTAGAGTCAAGGGGCCAGGCACCTGTCTTTGAATTTTCTTGCGCAAGTCATTTTTCTTGATCATGATTATGCTAGAACAGATTTCCCCAATTCTCTTAACATTGTACTTTTTTACATCTTTTAGTTGACAATATTTTTTTAAGACCAATTCCATGTGATACCCCAAAAATCACGTCTGGTGTGTGGTGTCTCAGGTTGCATTTATTATGGAAAGCTCCTTTGCAGTATTCTCCACCCGCCACCCCCAAAATGTGGTGTCAGTTAGCTAGCCACTAGAATCCACCAGATCAATGTTTTATGAATTATTTGCAGTTTGAAAGAGGGGAAGAAAAGACTACCAAATTATAAGAAATGTAATGCATGCACTAGTAACGCAATAAGGCATGCATGAAAGGATACAGTGTGGTCGGGGAGGGTGTGCCATCGTTTCATCTTAAAGTCTTTCTAGTGTTGTTATATCATATATTAGGCATTCTTTTGGTGCCCCATTGTTATTTTCTGCAGTTGTAAAGTACAGACGCAATAGTAACTGACTGAGAGAAACAAGATCATTTTAGGTGTTGTTATGAAGTTCATGCTCCTTGTTGGATTATTTTACTAGAATGCTGTGCTAACATGTCTATCTGTTGTTCTTAATTTTTTCCTAAGAATCTCTCAGCATTCCTTTGAACTTATTGCAGGTATTCCAGCCATGGGTTCAAAGGAGGCGACTTGCTTATGCAAAGCATAAGCATGTAATATCAGGAATCTTGAAGCATTTGAAAATGCGTGCCCTAGGGAGGCTTTCCACTGAGGAGGGGAAACCTAATGAAGAAGTACTGGAGAAGTAAGTTCACCAGCTGTTTCTATGTACTGGCACTCAGTCTATCTTTATGCTGCTGCATTTATAATTAATATTTATCATCACCCCGGATATGGCAGGCTGTTTAAAGCAATTGATGAAAATGAGGATGGATACCTTTCACACTCAGAATTAAGAGCTCTAATTCTTGGAATCCAGTTCAATGAGAATTAATTTGGATCAGGATGATGCCGTGGAGAAAGTGATGAAGGACTTTGACATCACTCTTGACTCCAGAGTTGATATAAGAGAGTTCATTGATGGAGTTGGGCGGTGGCTTCAAGAGGCCAAGAGTGCAGCTTCTAATCATGCCGGTTCAATGAAGTATATAGATGAATTTCACATGGTATGTTGCTTCCTAATGAGCTTTTCTAGAATGTTTACAACTATCTGGATTGTTATTTCATTGATTCTGTTTCTTTTCTTTTTGGGGCAGCGAACAAAGAGAGACCATGATCTTCTGGGTGAACAAAGTGACGAGATCGTCGAGGGCGTTGATAATCCTCGATGGAATTCAATTAAAGCTGTACTTTTGCTGATCCTTGGAACTGCGATTGCAGCCGCATTTGCAGATCCTCTGGTTGATGCTGTTGATAATTTCTCCAATGCCACAAAGATTCCTACTTTTTTCATATCATTTATTGCATTGCCATTGGCTACGAACTCCAGTGAGGCTGTGTCTGCCATCATATTTGCCAGCAGGAAAAAGTTGAGATCCGCCTCTTTGACATTTTCAGAGGTAAGCTGCTTTGTTATTCTCTTTATTTTCTTCTGGTTCATAAATTTAGTAGCCACAGTCCACATTCCCAGAAGACGAAAATTCAAATATCTGAAAGAGAAGAAATTTAACCCAAATCGATCACCTTAACTAAAGAACAGAAGCAGAAAGGAGGAACGTATAATTGAATTATGTTTTTCCACAGCTAATGTGTATGATATAGAGGAAAATAATCACCAATCAATTATCCTGACCCTTATTTTGCTGTGTCAGCTGTACGGAGCTGTTACGATGAACAATGCCTGTGTCTATCTGTCTTCTTGGCACTTGTTTATGTTCGAGGGGTCTGGCTTCTCATCCGAAGTGCTGGTTATTCTGATTGTGTGCATTGTCATGGGGGTGTTTGCCAGCATCCGCACGACTTTCCCACTTTGGACTGCTTTGTTAGCTTTCATACTGTATCCATTTTCTCTGGCGCTTGTGTATGTTCTTGATTATGTATTCGGCTGGTCATAGATCCTGTTTTGGGTTTTGGCCTTGAGCAATTTGTTTCTTTTCTGGTGTAAATTTCTGGTAACAAGTCTCTATGAGATCTCGAGCGTTACTGTAAAACTCGAAAGGTTCTAATTTGTGGGAAAGTTGTGTTTGAGAATCTTATTGACTATTACCTTTTTGAGAACCTATTTACAACTTTGTTGAAAGTAATGGTAGCTATGGTTGTTGATATGATCTTGGTATGACGCATGGGAACTGCCCCTGCAAAGTAATGATTATTATCGGTCACTTTGAGCCTTTGTTGCAGTCCATAAATTGTGGATTTAGCTTTGGGGGCTGAGATAAGTACATCAGTAGTACTTTGCATATGGAGCTTCGTGTAGTAAAAGCTGCACTGTCTGCTAAAAGTGTTCCTATCAGAATTTTCTCAAATCCAAATTAACCCTATCATATTAGGAGAAAAGATAACCAGCGATCAAGACCATGAGAAGATCATTCCTTCCCTCAGATATTGACTCAGATGGGTGCAGTACAAGTTAGCAATAAGTAATAGCAAAATGTAGGACAGTTATAACCAAACATCATTTACAAGAAGTTTGATGCAAGAATGAGAATCACATTAGAAAGGTTACATAGAATGATAACGTAAGAATGGATTCATCAAGTACGAAAGAAGCATGACTAGACAAGATTGAGGTAGGAGTATGCTGACTTCTTTGCCGAAATTATACCAGAATTTGCTCATTCGATATGAAAACATACAATCTAGCTCTGTATTAGCATGGATAACGAACCAGGAACTGGGCAAGAATACTAAACACTAATCATACAGTATATTGAAACAGGCAAGGGAAGGTCTCTAAAACTTCCTTTTCCTGATCTTGAAACTGGATGATCGGATAACATCATCATCCGCTAGTAGTGTCTCGTTGAGAATTGTCATTGACTCGGGTTTGGTGAAATAGGTGAAAAGAAGGTAGATACCATCCAAGTAAGTGTTGCTCTCACCAGCTTTGTTTTTCTTTCTGATGCTGTAGGCAAGTGGAATTACGCCCTGTTGAACACCTCCACATACATACCACCACCAGCGACGAGCAACTGTAGAAACAAATTTCAACACAGCATTAAAACTACATTTTGTGGGTGAAAGAAAAATCGTGCTTTATTATTTATTTGAAAGCACAATGAGTTTCAGTATGCATTCATAGAAAATTCTAATGAGGCCAACTCAAAAGAGGAGATGGAACTCTTCTGCCCTGAAAGAAATTTCCCCGTCTACTTTGATTTACCAAGCTGGTAACTTTCACCACTTAACGTTCAATATTAGCTTAAAAAAGGCCGATTTTGAGTATTGCCTACCACCAAGACACTAAATTAAAATGTCAAAGCCTTCAATTCCATGTATTCTGAAGAAAAGCAACAGATCTTCCCCAAAAAGCAACAATTCCATATATCATTTCCATCACTCTCACCATGACCACAGGCGTAATTCTAAGGTCTGATCTACATCACAACTTATCTTCCCAAACACATATACTCCACCCTCCAGATTATATAATGCCATACTCCACAATTTCATAATCCATCTATGACAAAGTTCAAATCCTTTCTCACCAAGCATATTTCCTTATTAAATCTTATCTAATTAGCAGCGACCTGAATTCAACAGTGGGTTCAAAGGTTTTAAAATATAAGAACTCTAAATAGTATTCAGCATTCATCATTTCCAGACCACCATCAATTAACAATCTTCACACCCGTAACTTCCCACTTCCAACAACTAGAACCTAAAGAAGAAAAGAAGGTAGAAAAGAATGCACATTCATCAAATTCGCAAGAGCACCAAATCTTAGTTCTTTGAAGCATTAATTCAATATCTAGAAATCATGATCAACCAAAAAAGTAAGCCCACTAAAAAAATCCCAAAGAAAACAATACTAATTTACCTCTTCATACTTCTGGGTGAAGGCAAGGCGCTCATCCTCAGACATATCGGGCCTTAAGACAACCATTGTCTCGTACTTCCGGAGTCCCGGAGGACACTGCGGCTCCTCCTTATCATCCACGTCCGGAAATCCCGCCCCCGGTATCGTTGGCGTCGGCGGGGCGTCGCTTCCTGCTAAATCTCTCTCGAAGAATGCTATATCGAATTCTGATTTGACAGCTGACGCGGTTCTCTGGGAACTTACACTTCTCCTCAGCAGCGGAACTCTAATGGGGTTGTTCCATGGGCACAGAAGAGCGGGGGAAGAAGAATGGGGATGGATGAGGGGTGGTTTAGAAACCATGAGAGCAGAGGAGGAGAGAGAAGCTGACGCCATTGATGGTTGGGGTCTACGAGCAGCTGTGCGTTCTTATGGAAGTAGATAAGGGGAGAAACCAACACTGGAAGATGCCCGCTTTCTCCAGTATCTGCGATTCTGTTATTGGAACGTAAGACGCGCTGTTTCTCTCAATGCGACTTTTTCAGCAACGAAATGAATTTACGAGACTCGGCATTTTTCAAGTGCAAATCCAATTAAATTCAAGTTCCGCAAGTGGGTACAACTTAAAATTCCAAATAAAATGTTCGGAATTTCACTATTTAAAAACTGATTTTAAAATATGGTATTGAGATCGAAATATGCGATTTTCTCAAGAGGATTCGAGCTCGCTATATATTTGTTCTAGATATCAAAACTGGGTCTTGAGGAGGAAACAAACACGTTAGTCTAGTCGGGTTTGTCCCCAACTAAAATTCTTCGATACTCAAGTTAGTTCGAGTTAAAATAGAAAATATGCGATTTGGAGATATAAATGAAATATAAGGTAATAAATTGTGTTACCATAAATACTGCAAACTTGAATTATTTATAGACCCACATATACAGTGTGACCTGAACCACGTGGCACCATCCTAGTATTCCTTGTCCATAATCGTGTGGTGAGAAAAGGGCGGGTCATATAAGTGCAGGGAATTCTGGGCAGGTCGGACCCTGAAACCCAACCCTGATGTGCGCATGCGGATCCTATCATTTTTTAGGGTATTTTTACTCCAAGTAAAGGGTTTTTTCGTCCTTTCTTGAGAAATACCGGGATACCCCCATCAGGTACAAAAAGAAAATTAATGAAATATTCCTACGAATTTTAGTTTTAAGAGAGAAACGGGCAATTCTATAAACTAAAAAAAAAATTGATAATTACAATACACATTCTTTAGATTTGGTATAAAATCCATAAAATGTGCTGACATCAGCAAAAAAAATGAATAAAATATATATTACAATTAATTTATTATAAATTTATTGGAGGTCAAATAAATATTTTTTAACTATACTATCCGTATGCATCTTCACCCTTATGTTTGCTATTATGATAACAAGAATAGATTTCAAAATTCATGGAACTTACATTGATTGTGAAATTTGAAATGTCATAAAAATTTGAGATAGATTTTGTATGAATTTTTCATAATAACAACAATTTAATTATCGAGATTACCATGTGTATATTCATCAACTCAATATCTTCTAATACACAAATTCCACAATCAAGCATCTCCATTTTGTCATATATAATTGATAAAAAAAATGTGCAATTTAGATTTGCAAAGGAATCATTATTAAATTGTAACTCATTAAAAACCCAAAAGAAAAGGGATGTTACACTACCCTCACTCAAAGTTTGATGTAATTACACGTAAACTCTCTATAATTTGATAAATTTAGTGTTTCTTATGTTATTTCCATCTTAAATAATTTTTAATCAAAATTCACCAAATTCAGCTAATACCTCCTCACGTCCAATTTTTTTTTTCTATTATGTGTAATTAAACATAGATGAAAATATATGGATGACCCCAGGTATTACCAAAAAAAAGGGTTAAATGCAAATTACTCCCCTATGTTATACGAAATGAGCAAATTACTCTCATGTGGAAAAAATTAGTAAATTACCCCTGTGAAAAGAAAAATAGAGCAATTACACCCCTCACGCGAGTTCGTGTATTGCACGCGCTTTTTCTTTAATTTTTTTATTTTTTTTAATTTTTTAATTATTATATTTATAGCCTTATTTAATAACTATTGGATGCTATTTGAATTTAAGGTCCAATTTGAACTAGTAAACTTACGGCTCAAATTTTGAATTATTTCAATCTACGGTTAATAGTTAAACAAATATATAAATTTAAACAAATATATATAAAATATATATTATATATATAATTAATAGTTATATATATATATATATATAGAGAGAGAGAGAGAGAGAACATGGTAGAAGAGGGGGAGAGCGGTGGCCGGTGGGGACGGGGGAGGGGGAGGGGAGAGGGGAAGGAGACGACGACGCGAAGAAGGGGGACGCGGACGACGAGGAGGGGGGGGGGAAGCGGAGTGAGAAGTTGAGGGGGAGGCGACGGAGACGGGGAGGGGGAAAGGGAGAGGAAGGCGGCGGCGCTGGCGAGGAAGGGGATGGGTGGTGGCGGCGAGGGGGGAAGGGGATGGGTGGCTGGTTTGGGGTGGGGGGTGGCGCAAGTGGGTTTGCCAGTGGGGGTGGGTGGTGGCTGGTTTGGGGGTGGGTGGTAGGTTGGTTTTTATGATTTTTTTTTTAACAAAAGGTATATATTATTAAAAATATTATATATTATATATAAAATAGTATATTTATTTTTTAATATATATTTGTATATATTATAAATTAAATATATAATATATTGTATAAAAATCATTTATTTTGGAGAAAAACTCGCTCACACTCTTAAGAGAGGAGAGTGCACTACACACATACCCTTAAGGGGATAAATTACTCTAATTTTAAAAACACAGGGAAGTAATTTGATATTATTTTTTTCACAGGGGGTATTTTGCACATTACTCATATCACAGGGGGGTAGCATATATTTTTCCCCCAAAAAAATGGTGTTTTTGACTAATAAAAAAAATTATCTATTAGACGAAAATAAATGTCGAGATACTAAATATAATTTTTAAAATAATAAAAAATTTATGTATAATTACATCAAATTTAATGGACAATCAGTGTAATTATTCCAAAAGAAAAAGAGAAGATTAAGAAAAGGAAAGAAAGCTAAAGTGGAGTATCCGAAAACTATTATAATTCTGTTTTTTAACCCCAAATTACTCACATCACATGTTGGACTGGTATTTTGATAAATTATTCCAAATGGGTTCAAACAACAAATTTCAATAAAATAAAGGGCAAAGGAGTCCATTTTACTAATTTTCTACTTTTCACTATCTTTTTTTGCAATCGCTCACAACTGTTTAACTTCCAACCAAGTGAACTTTTTTCTATAAAATCTATAAAATTGTCCAGAAAAGACAACTTTTTTGAACAACACTAAACAAAATGTGTTTACCTCAATTGTTTGAGAAGAACCAAGAACACAGACATATGTTCAACAAGACAAGGGGGTAAGCAACCTGATTCTCAAACAAGTTTGTTTATAGAGTAAAACTTCACAGCAAACCAGAATTATATTTGT
Source organism: Sesamum angolense (assembly GCA_034509725.1). NCBI lineage: Eukaryota > Viridiplantae > Streptophyta > Magnoliopsida > Lamiales > Pedaliaceae > Sesamum > Sesamum angolense. The sequence continues at coordinate 8,252,771 of JACGWL010000007.1, read as the reverse complement.
GATTTCATGTAAAACCATGGAATTTTTAAGCTACTTTTAGCTACAAGTAAACATAGATTCAAACATTCAAGATAAGGTATTTCAGTACTTAAAACTTTACAGCATCACGAGGCAAAACTATCAGATCTTATCTTCACACAGAGTCGAAAAGTCCGTTGGAACAAAAATAGCAAACTATGACTAGATTTTCCTCAAACCAAACACTCTGCAGTGAAGAATATGTGAGCAAGAAAAAGAGCATCAATTAGTCTACATCTTTGCAAAATTCTCCCAACACAAGTCATGATGATAGTGAAGGGGCGTACTAATTACTAGGAAAGATTTTAGTGCAGAGCTGACTAGACAAACACATGCATTTGTTCGACATGGAAAATTTTCAAGATGACACGCTTGTTATCGTATTTGGCAATCAAATTAATATTAACAAAAAGGCTAATTTATGTAATATTAATGTATAGGGTCAAGGTCCCATGAGAAGCATGGCAAGACAAAATTATAGTCAGGATCCCAACGATCTCACATGCCAAAGATTATTGCTAGTAATGGTATCGGGCGTGGGCGTACCCCACATCCAAGCACATGAAAGCCTAAAGCACCTAAAAAGTTGGTGGCTTCAACAACCAAGGTTTGCCTTTGGCTAAAGGACAGTGCAAGAAAGAAATCAAACAGATTTTCTCCTCTCTTTCGTCATCCTCACCTGTTCACATTAGATTTGGCCTTATAAGGCACCAACTAACTCAAGCATATCCATATTTGTCTAATTTTCATAACACATTCATCGAAGTTGAAACGATTAGCGTTTCAGGAGTATGAGAGGTCACAAAGAGGCAAAATGAACATTAAGATTAACATGCTGTTTCATGACTAGAAAAACAGAACAGAAAACGTTACACATAACTAAGTCGAATCCATTACATGAGCAAGCTTCTATAGCTTCAGATTGAGATCAATTGTTCTCCCTTTTCACCATTGCCATTGTTTACATGGTTTTGTGACTTAACTGGGAAGAAGCTGAAGGGTTGTTCTGTTGATCCGCCTGGTTCCAGATGATGGATTTGGCTTCTGAGATTTTCCTATCAATAAAACAGAGGTAAATTTGAGTTAAGATGGTCATATTGAACAACTGAACAGAAAAGACAAGAAAATGAAATAAATGGAAGGGAGAAAACAAATTTAACAATTTTCCCACGCACCTGACTGGCCAAGGACTTAAAATCTGATAGTTCTGCCCCTTGGTGACCAGAGTAGCCGGAAGGATGTTTGTACTTTGAGTTTAAAGGTGGAGAAGCAGCCACCGGAGGAGCCAATGTCAAAAAATCTCCATTTAGTCTCTGGTTGTCCCTGATGATGTCGCTCGGATTTTGCTCATGCAGGGCACTTGAGTTGGAAGGACCATCTCTGTAACAGTTGTGGAAGAAATGCTGTCAGCATAATCAAGAATTAGGAGTCACAATTTTCTAGAAATCAAGATACAGCAAGTATTAGTAAATGGACCTCATGTATTTGTTTCTTGGTTCCGTTGGACTGTGTACTCACTGCTACATGAAGGTAATTCATCTGATCTTGATCGAAGCAGCAATTGCAGGATGAAAATTGCCGGGGAAGGAAGTGGCCGGTGGACTTTCCAGAGAGAAGGGGTAGGACCTCTTCATGCCAACCATCTACAATGAATCAGAACAATGTGAGGTATACCCTATAATGAATGGAATATTAGTTAAAAAAAATCTTCCATTTTTACAAGAGATGTTTACATAACATACTATGGTTAATCGATGATCGTGACATAAGAAGGGCAAAACAATTGAATGAAAACTTTAGACCAACATTATCAGAGAGAATGTTTACTAACAAATGAACTTATAGTTACTCCTGTTATTGTGACAGTTTTATCCTCTGATGTTTACAACATGAAAAAACTTATTATTCAGTCAGTAAAAGAAAGCAATCTTGAAATGCGTAAAGACGAAGAAATAAGATACCTTATCTTCCTCTGGCCTCGACGATGTATAGCTGTTTCCACGAAGACTTTGGTTTGAAGGGGCTCCATCTGGGAACTTAATACTGATGATGGTGAAATCCCTGAAGAGACATTCACCTGTAATTGTCAAAAGTGGCCGTAGTTAATCAATAGAAAGATAAAATCAATAACTAACTACACAAGAACTTGCTATCATCTGTTTACAATTTACATGGTATCATCCAATAGGACTTGACTAACCACTGAAGAAGACGAAGATGGTCGCTGAAGTTGGTATGATCTCTGAGGCACACTGGGAAGAGGTAGAACCGCAGCATTCGATTCAAAGGGTAAATTCACTTGCGGTGGCCGAAATGAAAAGCCAAGATGTTCTACCCTTTGGTTCTCTCCTTCATGACTGTACTCTCCATTCCACAATCTTGGCCAATTGCCATTTCCAGGACCAGAAATCGACTGCAAACCTAATTCACCTTCTAATTGCTTTGTAATCTGAACTGGGACTGGTGGGGCTGATCTATACAATGCATTTGGTGAAGGGAAATTAGTTGGTGACTGTGGCAGAGGAACTGAATTTGGAGAAGGAGAAAGACTTGAGCCAAAATTGGGGCATTGAACAGAAGCAGTATCACTAGGTGAACCAATAGCATTATTGGCTAAAACATTAGCTGCTTGTAAAGCTTCTTTTTTCCTCTGTTCTTCCAATCTAATCTTCTCAAGCTGTGCAACACCTAACCCTCTCTGTGGCACCTTTTTTTGCTTAACGTTTTTAGATCTATTACTACTGACACCACCACTACAACAGTTACCTCCACCACCACCTCCGCCGCTGCCACCACCCCCGCCTCCGCCGCCGCTACCACTATAACTGCTCCTTAGAATTTGTTCTTCTTGAGCCATCCTCCCTCTGAGCCATGAAAAATTAACAAGAAATCTTGGGATTTAAAGGATAACCGAAAGGGATTATCATAAATGGTAAGTCATCCACCATATCCCCACCATATTTTCTGGATGCCCAAAATCTGAAAAACACAAAATCTGAGGGGTTTGAAAAAGAACCCAACTGGGAAATGTTGAAGAATTTAAAGAACCCAAATCTCCACCTTATAGATTACAAAAAATCTCGAAGGTCATGGAGTCAAAGATTTCCTGTTTATAAGGAAAGAAGAACAAAACCCCCGCAATTCAGCAACTTTATTTTGCTGGCAACGACAACAGATACGCACGCAGATATACATACACAGACAGACAGAGAGAGAAAGGCAGAGAGAGAGAGAGGAGAGTATCTGTGAGGTTTCGGATTTTTCTCAGACCCAGTTGTTTGAGCTTTGTCTGAGAAACATATCAGATCAGCTTGTATATCGAAACAACGGAGAGGAGAAACAATATTCCAAAATTTTCAAAATTCAAACTTTATAACGCAAATCTAAAGCATCCTATTTGAATGCTTTGCCCCTCTCTCTCAATCTAATTTCTCGCCCAAATCCTCGCTCCACTCCTCATTTCCATCCTTAGACCGACTCTCTCTCTCTTCTGTTTTTTCCCTTTTCTTTATTCCTCTTACTCAGGCCTTCGATTCCATTAACATAGTAAAAAATTGAGATATTCTCAAAGCAGAAAATGTCTGTGGATTGAGGCAAGCCCTGATTTTCTACGTTTGGGGCAATTTAGGATATCTTTCTTCTTGTCTTTTGCCTGCCTTTGGAACCATTGCATGGGGTCCCCCCTCCTTTTGTCCTCCATGCTCATGCATATATTTTTCATCTTTCTTTAATTACACTTTCACCCTTCCATTTTTCTCATATACCTTGTTCACCCCCTAAACTCATTTCAGTCTGTAGACTAAACATTAAACGCATTTTTTAATCATTTCTTTATATGAGTATAAAAGAGTTCTGTAATTTTTTTAATTATCGTAATTTTGATTATTCTTCATTGAAATTTCTTTAAAGTTGTCAAAAAATGGCATATGTATCTAACATAGTATTTTTTAAATTGAAAAAAATAATTTTATTGATTAATTATACATGACGTAGCTGATTGATATGCTTCGATTTGATTTGAATAAGAATGTATTAATTTTGGGGAAAAAATGTTTACGACTCAACAGCATGTAGGATGTAACCGTACATAATTATGAAGTACTGTAAAACAAATGATGTCCTTTGGAAGTTATTTTATAAAAAGGTTAATTACATTTAAATTTCATTAAAAATACAAAATTATATATATTTTTTTAAACAAAATTAAAATTATATTTACATTTCCTTAAAAAAAAATCCATTTACACATCCATTAGGGTTTTCAATAAAAAATACTGACTTTAACCAAAACAAAAAAAAGAATTTATAAATGTTCTTTGCCTCTCATTTAACATTCTCAAGTATATATTTGTACTTATAAATAAATAAATATAATATATAAATATAAAGTGAGGTTAACATTATTATATTTTTCTCCTTATAAATACAAAATTATTGTATTAGAATGTTAAATGAAAAATAAAATTAAAAATTATATAATCTTTTTATTAATAAAAATATTTTTTGCCCAAACTCTAACAGAATAGTATTTGGTGTAAATAGTAAATTTTTGGAGATTGTGTAAGTATAATTTTAATACTTATTTTTAAAAAAATATATTTTTTGCATTTTTTAATGGGGTTTAAGTGTATTTAACTCTTTAAAAATATAAAACTATTTATATCGTAGTTTTTTTTACTTCAATCGATATACTAAAATAATTAATTAGTCGTACACCTATACTCTTTTATAATTTTATTGCTTCAAAATTCATTATACAAAAGGCTAAGCAAGTCGTATTTTATCATTAAGTATAAATTTTTGGCCAAACGCTTGAATAATTGGTTATAGAAAAGTTCATTTTCCTCCGACTATTATTAGAGTGTATGTGAAAATTTATTCTTTTAAGAAAAGTGATTTTTTGTATAAAAAGTTAAAAATTAGTAGTAAAATTAAAAGAGAGTAGTATGTTGCAAAAAATAAATAAATAAATAACAGATAAAAGCTAAATTGAATAGTATTTAGAAAAAAAAATACTTCTAAAAGAAACTTAATTGATTGAAAATCGTTTTGTCCCTATATGTTTAAAATATTTTTTTCTTAATATTTGCACTTATATTTAATTAATAATATTTTTTATCTCAATAGTAATAAATATTTTTTCAATTAAATATATCATATTTATTTTTTCTTATAAATAATTTTCACTTATATTACTAAAATAATGAATACTATTAAAAGAACTAAATGTTTAATTCAATAATGTTCAAACTAAGTAATATAATATGTTCATTCATACACAATAAATAAACTTGCATTATTGTCAAAAAAATATTTTCTATTAATTAATCATCATAATTTAATTTATATTTTTCTGTGGTGTATGAGTAATATCATATAATGTAGCAAATAAAATATAAAAAATTAAATATTAAATAAGTGAAAGCATAATTTTTAGTAGTGTTAAGTATTCATATTATATGAAAATTTTTAAAAAATATCAACTTTAGATGTGCGATTTTAAAAATAAATTAAAAAGATAAAAGTAAAATAAGATTATTATAGTAATAGTAAAGTAGTCCAAAAGAAAATTGAATTTACTTATGAAGAGCCAAAGCAGTGGGAGAGTGCTTCTAACTTTGGGTTTAAAACTGATGCTTGTAACTTTTGAGTTAAAAGTATTTTTTTTTTAGCAATTTCAGAAATAGAATTTGGCATTCCAAATAACTAAGTAGTGTTTTTTTTGGAGTTAGGAACTGTAAAGCTCTTTTTAAAACTTCGTGCAAACATCCCTTTTGTTTGAGGTTGTTTGTATATTATTGATTTTATAAAACGTGGTTAGCTAAAAGGCGACTTATATATGTATTAGTAATTTGGGATAATTACATTCTCCTCTCCTGAGGTTTGGTGTAATTATACGTAGGTTCTTTGTAGTTTGAGAAATTACATCTAACACCCTGAAGTTTGTTTTCATCTAACAAATAAGTCTATCTGTTAGTCAAAATTCACCAAATCAACTGATATTAAAAAAAAAAAAAAAAAATCTATATTAACCCTTAATTGGATTATTACTAATTTATTGCAGGTCAAATAAATTTTCTTATGATCAAATTACTATCATACGTCTTCACACGTTAATGTATCTGAGGACGTATATCTTTACCGTTATAAGGGTAATTTAGTTCAAAAAAAATTATTTAACATGCAATTCAGATGGGCTTATTTGTTAGATATAGGCAAATCTCAAGGGTGCTAGGTATAATTTTCCAAACCATAGGGGTCTACGTATAATTAAACCAAACCTCAAGAAAGAGGAGTGTAATTATCCTTAGTAATTTTTTAAGGGTAAAAATGTATTTTTTACATATAAGGCACATATAAACGCACATACCCTATTATATTTTAAAATTTATATATTATTTTTTAAACTAATTTTACTATTCATGATTTAACAACTCAATACTCTTGCTCCCTCTCAGAAAATTCTCCCACTACAGATATTTGACTTGTGATGCCGTATGTATGAAGGGCAATTTTCGCATTAAATTTATCTTTTAATCTACAATTTGCTGATGTGGTGAGATTTGTTTTGACACCATTACAATATTAATATTACTTGAAGAACGAAAATTATGTCACTTGCAATAATCACGAAGCGTGATCGTCAACATCAATATTAATTAAAAAAAAAAAAGAAAACCGTCAATCAAAAGGAATATTGATGGGATAACTACGGAGGTATAATTAGTCTAACGCTCTCCGATGAGGTACCAAATATAGCCGTGACCAGTGCAAATGCGATCTGGGGCGAGAGGATGAGTGATGAATGATCGATGATCGTAGACCAAGGAAGACCATCACATGGGGAGGAAGTAGGGGACCAGCCCCTACCACTACAAATACTGATAATTCAAAATCTTAAATTCTCGAGAAAAATGAAAATGGTGTAAGATATTCTAGAAATAAATAAATAATATTTTTTTTTTCTAAAATTCTTGACAAATTAATTCTTAGAATTTGATGAAGTTGGTTTGGGTTAGGGTGCAAATTGTTATGAGAAGCTGTCGTTGGATGCATATTGAATGCCTCAAGGGGCAATTTTGTTGGTTTTAACGATTGCATTATAGTCGTATCGAAATTTCGCTTTCAAGGTAGTGGTTTTTTCACTATATAATTTTATTGATTCCAGTTTTTCTAACAGTGGAAGAAAATTTATTATCAAATATGGACTAAAATCATGGTAAATTATTATTATTAGTAATTATGTTCGAATAAAAATTGATTCAAAAAATTTATATTATCCACTATGGAAACTATTCTGCTATGGTATATTATCTACTATGGAAATTATCTTTAACTTTTTTTTTTTTTTTTGCCTTCGGTGATTGGATCAAATCATGCATTTAAATTTTATGAATATTCGGATTAATGTTATACTCAATGACCAGTGGGATGATTAAAGATCGAATCTTTCAGATGTTATGCCAATGGATTTTAGCTTTCAAGATGGGGTCCATCTTGGCCTCAACAAACATCCATCCTCAAATTTTGTCACGAAGAGGCGACACGGTCACAGCACCGTCAAGGACGGTGGAGCGCCACCAGCATTTTTCTTTAGATAGAGAAAGATACATATATATATATATATATGCCCACATCTATTGACAAGATTCTGTTTGCGGAATCCATCTCTTTAATTAGTGTAGGAAATTTTTTAATTTAAATTGGTTTTGATCAAACTTAAATCAATCATATGACAAGTATAATATGCTTATCGGGTGATCGATATATATTTTAGAAATAATAATCGATTTTATAATAAATATATTATACTTACTTTATAATTAATCTAATTCAATCAAACTTAATCCAAGTAAGAATTTTCGATGGTGTAGTTATTCTCTAAGTTTTCTTGATAAATCAGCAAGTTGTAGATATGGTATCTACAAGTGGTTGAGTTGTTCCATTAGCATCCCCCTCTTTTAAGCTTTGTCCGCATTTCACTTTTTGCCTTATGCTTCTTCCATTTCCTATTATGCCTTCTTGGCAAGATAGCTCTTGGGTTTTTTTCTTAAATTATAATAATTAGAACTTTATTATTACAAAAATTCTGAGTCACTTCGATTTTAGTAGTCATCACGGTTTGGAACATACTTCCAAAATCGTAGATCGCGTACAGATATACTTATAAATTATTCATCAATGCATCTCCCCCAACAAATGAAATTGAACCTACAACTATCTAATTGAAAGTAGTACGTTCCTATCAATTGAGTCGACAGGTATTAATATGAAAATTAGCGATATTATACAGTCTTTTAGCAAAAATTACTTTATTTTTTATTTGTTGTAAGTGTAGGCCATGAACGTAGCCATGGTTATTGAAGCAATAGAAAATGTTGCATAGATAGTGAATGCCATGGATTCGTGTAAATTGAGACCCTGCTTTGAACCCCTTTAAATGGGTGGGTTTGGTCCGTTTGGATGTAAGATCTGGCGGCCGACAGTGCTTGAATTATTTTTAAAATCAAACCCCATCTTTTTATACATTATTAAAATATATATATATATATATGTTGTAAATTTTGAAATAATTATTAATTGTTTGTATTTCTAAATTAGTTGTTCATTTATTTATTTAATAAACTTTTTATTCAATTTTCAAAATAATTAGACAAGCTTAGATATATTATAAAAGTATAAAAATGGATTATGAAATTTATTATTATAGAAATGCATGTTTTAATTTTCAATACATGCAAACTTGTAGATTTCAACTCACCTCTCATTGTTGCAGTAATAATCGTAGGAATTAGTTGTATCTATAGAAATGATATGTTGCATTTAATTTGCAATGATTACTGTAGTTATTTAAAACTCACCGCAAAAAATAAATAAATATTAGTAATAAAATATCAAATGATAATTTTTAAGTTGTTATTAAAAAAATATATTAAGTGATGATAATTAATTAATTAAAATATTGGTAGGGCTAAACTAATTTTTTGGCTTCGTCATTGGTTCAGACATATATAATTATAATTAATAATTAATATATTTTTTAAAATTTGAAATTTTGATTTACCCGCCTTACTTATTGGGAAAACTTTGACTTGAAATTTACAAGCATGAAAAATATTTGTATTTGATTCAAAAAAAATAATTATAAAAAACTATATAAATATATCCTTTGAAAGTATTAAAACTACTAACTATTTGATGGTTACTCTCAAAAAGAAAAAAAAAAAAAAACTTTGATGGTTCATATGAATTAATTTGATCTAAGAAGATATTTATTAAACTAGGATATGAAAAAAAACAATTATAAAATTAATCACGTCAGGATAGGACATTCAGGGTTATGTGTTCTAAGGAGAGTCTAGAATAATTTTTACTTAGGACGAATCTAAATCTAAATTTTCTCAAAATGAAATGAAATAAGTTTTGGATTAACCTTAATCCGTCTTGTGCCAACCCTAATCGTGATAGGTCATGATAGATCAAACCATTGGTGTACAACTTGGTTATGGCGTAGCAAACTCTATATATATATATATATATATTTTTTTTTTTTTTAATGAAAAAATGTAGTAAATTTTTGAATAATTTGTTAAATTATCCAAGTTATATTTTTACGAATTTTCATACAAAAATGAGATAGACTTGATTAGATACTTCAATTTAATATATAGATACATTATGTTTATAAGCATAGATGTCAATACGGTCCCGTAGCTCAGTTGGTTAGAGCGTTGGTCTTATGAGCCGAAGGTCGCGGGTTCGAGCCCCGCCGGGACCATTTTTTCCGAATGTAGGTTTTCCTGATTTTTAAAGTCGTTAGTTGGGCTTCAGCTATTTGGTTTTCGTGGTCTTAAAGTCGTTAGTCCAGCTTCAGCTATTTGGTAAGTTGCCTGTCCCTTTACAAACACGTCTATAGAGGGGAAAAAAAAAAACCGCCCATCACCATTGTCGTTTCCAGATGCAAAGTGAACTCACTCAGCATATACGGATAAAGTTCATTTTCATTCTTGACTTTTCAAATTCATCCCTACTTTTTCAATTAACTTCAAATTAGCCCCTTCTAACAATTTTTCTGGATTAATGTTTGGTCGAATTATATAATTTTTCTGAACTGCCCTTCGTCAGTTTTGCCTTATTGATATAATACTCCTCATATTTAATTTTTAGTGCAATTTACTCCCTTGCACATAGATTTGTATAGAAACAAACTTAATATTTTGTCAAAATAATTATGCATAAAAGAATTTTATGTTTTGCAAGGAAAAATATATTTTATCAAAAAATAATATTTTTGTCAAAATACTTTTACATTTAAGAAATTATGTTCGTCAAGATATATTTTTGTATGGAGAAAAGACTAATAGTTTTGTCAAAATATATATTTAATTTTTATGACATATTCATTTATGGAATAATTTATTCTTGTAACATGTTTATATGTTTTTTTTTATAACACATTTTCTAAAATTATCTTTTAACTGAATAAAAAATAAATTATTTTTAATCATAGTTCAAAAAGATATGTTGTAATGTATTTTTTTTTAAATTAACTCTTAACAAAATATGATAGATGCACAAATTACATTTTCGTAGATGAGAAATCCTATATTCTATATATAAAAATAGTTAATAATTTAAATAATTTATTTAATTTATTAACTAAGAACTAAATAAATACATATTTCTTACTGATTTTTTTGGTGAATGAGAGCTCTTATATATGGAACGGTATATAGACCTACTTAAATAAATTAAATTCAACTTAAACTTAAATAAGCATAAAACAAATTATCAATATTTTATTCATGCATAAAATATATTTTTTTGAACTTGAAGACTTGTTATAGTGAAATGTATACATGCCTAACAATTTAAATAATTTATTAACTTAAAATCAAAGAATCACAGATATTTACTAACATTTGACAAAAATATTATTTTTTACATGCAAATTGGTGTGCAATATATTATAAATGAAATGAAAATGTGAAGGACCTAAATGATTAAAGGCAGAAATTTTAAAAGGATAATTCAAGAAAACCAAATATAATTTGGCCATAAATTAATGCCTGAAAATTAAGAAATGGACAAATTTGAAATTAATTGAAATGTTGGGGATGATTCTGAGTTTAATTTAAAAACTTGAGTATGAAAACGAATTTTACCAAAGCATATACACAGACTTAGGGAGTGATTGTGCGCGCTTCTTAAAAGCGTTTTTCAGCTTCTGGCTATAGAAAAACACTTTTAAAGTGTTTGCAATACTAACTTCTGCTTCTGAAACGGCTAAAAAAAGCGCTTTTAGGCCAAAAGCTAGAAGCACATTAGGGGGTGTTTTTAGTCGCTTTGGCTTCTTTATAAATAAATTCAACTTTAATTTTTACTAATTTACCCTTATTATAGTAACTTTAATTCAACCTTACCTTTTAAATTTATTTTTAAAATTATAGTTTTAAAGTTGATATCGAAGTTTTTAAATAATTTAAATTTTAATAATAAACTTTTAAATACTTAATATTTTAAATTTTTATATTTTATGTGCTATCATCTAATTATATTATTTCTTTCACATATTATTATTTAATTAATTAATAAAATAATTATTTTTTACAATCATGCAAGTTTAATTTTTGTGTATGAATTAATAATTATATTACTTAATGGGATCATTATTAAATTAAATATATCTTTAAATACTTTAAAAAATATAAATATAAAATATTAATCAAAATAAAATTTATATTTTTTTATGAAAAAAATAAATATAATGACAAACAACAAGTGAAATAATATACAAAGATAGTATGTTTTTTACATATAGGGACAAAACAGTCTTTCATCAATTAAATTTATTTTGGAAGTGATTTTTCTTCAAACACTATCCAATTTAGTTTTTATATGCTTTTTACTTTTTTTACAAATACTACCCACTTTTGATTCTGGTACAACTTTCAACTTTCTCTACAAATATCACTTTTTTAAAAGTAGAAATTTTTGCAAACACTCCCTTAAACTATCTAGATAGAAACTTCTATCAGATATTATTTCATGTGATGGGCTTTTGGTTTCTAGCCCAGAACTGAATGGCCATCGATCATCATTTTCGCGCCTGTTTGGCAGAAACTAATATTCTCCACCTGCTTTTTGAAACACGGCCACGGTGAAAAACTATTTCACTTTCACCTGAAACTCTCTCTGTGTGTCTGCTGGGGGACAATTGGAATCATATCACTGAACTCCACTGCACGAATATGGGTACACCTCTTTTACCCCACACGACGACCTTCAACCCACTCAATGATGGTAAATCATTAATGTGTTCACCATAAAAGCATACTGCCAAACAGGCCTGCTGTTTTTGTACTCCAACTGGCCATAATTCTTGATGGACTTACCCATTTGTTGATGCCTAACTTCTCAACATTCATTAATTGGGAGTGTTTGGAAGAAGTTTAAGCTTTTGGCGAAGTGAATAAAATTGTAAATTTGATTGTACAAGTCCAAAGTGTTTTGAGGAATTGAAAAAAATTAAAGTCGGAGTGTTTTAAAATAAAATAATGTCCCAAACACTCTACATTAGCTCAAATTACACCACCTAAGGGTAATCCTATTTTCACCTGGATATCAAGTTCCCTACACATATATCATTTGTGGAGACACTCACAGAACTTTACAATCTTAAATTTACACTTTTCCCCAACATAGTCGTTCAGTTAGTAACAACGGGTCACTTCCTTTTAAAAAATTTAAATTTACACTTTTCCCCAACACAGTCGTTCAGTTAGTAACAACGGGTCACTTCCTTTTAAAAAATTATGTATTCAACTCTAACTATCGACCTGAACACTACATTGGTGGAGAATCGATAAATACCCTATAAGCAACCTATACAAAGTTATACAGCCATACATCCTGCTGGCCTCGTTGTGGTGAACGAAGCCGGAGCCGGAGCCAGAGCCACCCAATTTTTTTGTAACCAAAAAACGCCAAAAACAGAGAAAAAAGTTTAGCAATTTTGGATTTGTAGTGGCTGAATTTATGTGATTTCTCTAGAGTAAATTTATCTCCAGCCATATCACAGAATCCTAAAAACCCTGTTAATCATTCTGCATTCTTGAGCAGTACTTATCAGCAATAAAGAAGTACCAACAACCTTCCAGCAATTGTCAACATCTCAATACAAGCCAAACTTTTTATTTTGCGTTTATTTAATGTAAGGTGAGAAATACATTTTCCAGCTAGACTTGGGGATTTTTAAGAGGGTCAGAGATTTGCAGGGTAGGGGACCAAGAATTGATGGCTAAGTACCATTTTCCTGGTATTTCCAAAGGAATTTCCTCTTTTTCTTTTTTTCTTTTTTTTTGGTGGGGGGTGGGGGAGATAATTGAATTGATACCAATTTTCATTCTCTTAAGAAAGTAATGAGTTCTCAAATTGTTCATCACAATACGGTCCTACTAATAATCAAACACCTGATGCTAATCTATAAATATTATCACCTTATGTAACATGTTTGTTTGCATTTCCATACCTTATTTTTCACAGCTTTGCTCATCAACTGTGTATTGAAGCCTTAACCATCACAATACGAACATGACAACATTCGCCTAAAAAAACTAATTCCGATTCAGACAACACAAGTGTGTGTTAGTCGTGCGTGTAAACGAGTGGTTTATATATTTCACCTCATTATGTGCTTATGTGCCATAAACCATCAAGTGGTAAACATGTGAAAATGAATCTATGTCTAGTAAGTTTTTCTTTAAATGTATTCTGAATCAATATAAATGCAATCGGTGCTCTCTCCTGATGCTGTCGAGCAAATCCAAGAAGGCCAACTGCCTATAAAGAGTAGTAAATGACACATGAACTAATGCAGGTATCCTAATTAAAGATAGAGCATACTACTTGAAGCAAAATTTAATCTTGCAAGAAATGCTAGCTACTAGCCTAATATGTCTAACAATATTAAATCACCTCCCATCTCATCCAATTGTTGGAGGAAAACGACCCCTATCCCAAATGCTCCCCAAAACTCAAACAACGATGGAGATGTAAGAGGACGGGTCGTTTTAACAATTCCTTTTGCGGGACTAAGGAAGTTGATGAATTGGAAGGCAGTAAAGCTAGCAATGAATAAATGACGAACAAAGTATCTTTTTCATGCCACATAATAATTGACAATTTCTGTACAGAGGAAACAACCTAATTGTTCCGCCACTCTTATTCGAAATTAAAAGGAGCAATAAACAGCTCAAACCGGTATCACAACAGCTATGGGTTGCATAGAATATACAAGATCATCTGGCCCTCATCCAGGTTTGATTGCATTATTCTCACAGAAAAGGTCAGACTTTTGACATCCAGATTAGCATATCAAGGGCCAAGAACTGAAAACTAATTTCAGTAAAACATTTCACCCTAATTCATGAGGTGGGAATTGATTACATAGTAGCAAAACAGTAATAGCAACAGGATGAGTCTAACAACACAAAACAGAAAGCAATTCAAATGACTTGAAACAAGTTGCAGTTTACTTGCCCATTCAGGCATGGAATATGAAACTAAAGCTGGAAATGATTAACAACTGATGTAGAGTAGCAAACCGGAGTTGAAAAACCTGAAACTAAAATCAGGATCTTCGTCTTGTGGTATCTGCCATAGAGTAAAACTCAGTCAAACTTCTTCCTCAGCTTTCCCCATATCATCTTACAGAAGAAACATGGAAGACTTCCACCGGTTCTTGGTTTCTCCTGCTGAGTAGTTGTAAGCCCTGCAAAATGGGATCAATATACAAATAACCTAACATAAGCCAATTAGAAACTAGAATGGGGAAAGAAAAACTGAACATAACTTGTGAATCATCAAAGGTGATTGTGAACATCACCTGTTAATGGGAGAAGAGAGAGGAAATTTGTTTTTGTGAGCCGGACTCAGTGGCGAGAGTCAGAGGAAGCAGAGGATGGTTTGTCTGAATAGCCATCGTGCTCCTCTTCATCACCCTGAATTCGTGCAGGTACGTGAAACCCAGAGAATCCACCAACCCCGGAGGTAAAACCAATCCCGGGCATTGATGATGGATAGATAGGCACAACTGTTGGATGGTGGTGGTGCTGTTGCTGTTGCTGTTGGCTGTGATCAGCCGTGGTAATTGCTATCGAAGATGGGTCCATCCACGCACGAATCGAAGGTGTGTTACTGGACTGAAGGGGTCCCCTCTGTGAAAAAAACTGGTTATGGCCTAACAGCTGCTGCAGCAGCGGCTGTGATGCTGGTGGCGAATTGAACAAGTATCCTGCAGCTGCTCCGCCACTCCCACTGGCAGTGTCTCCACCAGAATTCCAAGGTGCAAGCCTCTGGAAGCGGCTGAGTTCTGCTGCCTGCTGGTGGTGCTCCGACCAGCCTGCTGCTCCATCAAACCCCAGCGGAGTGCCACTCAATAGAACTTGTGCTTGTGAATGTGATTGTTCAGTGTGTTGAGTGGGATTTTGGTGCTGCTGAGGCTGGTGGTGGAGCAAAATTGGATCTTGAAATGACTGCAAAGAAAGCCTCAAGTCTTGGCTATTACCACTGTTTCTTGATAGCAAGTCGGGAGTTGGGAAGTTCTGGAACTGCATAGCTGAGGAACTGACCTCAGCCGAAGCACCCATTGGAAAGAAAGACTTGATGGTATCAGCAATGGCATCAGAGTCTAAAGATGGAGGCAAAAAGCTTGAACTCTGTGCATTAGGAATGTTCACATTGCCGCTCTGGTGCAGACGTTGCTGCTCATGTTCGCCTCCCAGCATCGTCATTGCCCGTTTACTTGAAGGCCCGGAAATATTACTAATCACCAAATCAGCGTGGTGTATGCCAAGCTGCTGCTGCTGCTGCTGCTGCTCTTCTTCCACTTTCTTCTGCATTTCCTCATGTTCGAAACTAGCATTTGGCGCAGAACAGCTAGTAGGATGCCAAGGCGGGAGCTGCGCAAGCTCATCTATGGCAGCTTTAGCCTTCTTTATGAGCCAATCAACCGCCTTGCTGGGGCGGTCGTAGCCAAGGCGGTCTTGGACGTCGTAAAATTGGATGGCGGTGTGGGCTGCTAGACGGACGCGGCGGTCTCTGGGACCTTTAGCTGTGCAGACTTTGCTATGCCGGTCTTTTCTGCCGGTGGACCTGACAATGTGGCCGCCTTGTACCTCCACTATCTCTCCACCAATACTGTTTCTTAGGCCTAAACGTGATGATGATGCTGAGTGATGATGACTGCTCTCTCCCATCTTTTCCCGCAATCTTGCATGTTCAGCAGTGGGCTCCAGTGACGATGAAGAAGGGAAGTAAGAGCGTTTCTTGGGAGGTGGCTGCGGCGGTGGTTGGTGGTGGTGAGATCCTACTATTCTTCCGTAAAGTAGCTGACTTTGCTGGAACAGTTCTTGAGACGGTGGTTCTTGGTGGTGCTTTCCTGAGTGGTCTGGTTCCTCTTCTTCTTCTGCCTCTCCTACATGTCTTGAAGTCGATGTCACCTGGTTTTGTTTCTGATAAAGATGATGATGGTGGTGGTTAGAATTCCTCTGAGGATCCAGACTCAGGCCCTTGTTGCTGCTGCTGTTATGCTTTTCCTGGTCCAGCTTTTGATTCACAACACTCTTTCCTTATCAGTTGCTCTCTCTATCCTCTTCTTTCTGCTGCCAAATCTGAAACTTCTGCCTCTCCCTCTCCCAAAAGTCTCTGCCATTCAACCTTCCTATTTCCATCACCATAAAGCTAAAACAAGTCCCTTCTTTCAGTTTCAGCCTAACCCATCTTCCTGATTCTCTCAACTTTTACACAGCTTTTGATGGATGGAATTTTAATAACTCTACTCCACACACCGTACTCTGTACTAACAACTGATAATTTCTGCCAGCACCCAGCAACGTTAATCAAGAACCCTCAACACCACTTCCCTTGAAAATCTTTCATATTCCTCATCCAAAAACACACCACACTCTGGGACGGAAAAACCGGAATACAGAAGAAAGAAAAAGAGACGAATTTGGGTTGACAGCTCTCAACTCCCTCTGTCGCTCTCTATCCTATAAGAGAGCCTGGATGCCAGTGGTGTGGGTGGCAGTGTGCCTGGGTCAGAATGGAGATTAAAGATCTATGCGTGATATCACCACTGCCCCTCTGTTTTTATACAGCCTGCCTGCCTGCCTGCCTGCACAAACACAAATACAAAACCACTCCCCTAAAAAAAACAATCTTTTCTTTCATTCAAAACTTCACTTGGCTGCAGCCTGCTTCTTCCATCTTCCACTCACCCCTCGTGTTTTTCTTCAATTTTTTTCACTTCTTACTCAGAATCCCATTATGGGTTATAAACAAGAGCGAGTGTGTGTGTGTGTGTGTGTGTGTGTGTGTGATAAGAATTAGAATGGATGGAGGGATAGATCCTCCAAAGTGCCACCACCACCCCTTGTTGAAAATGACCTCTTACAGCTTTAGTGGTTTCTCTGCCACCCTTTTTGCATTTCTCTCTCTTTCTTTATTGCTTCACTCAAAAAAAACAACATCTCTCCTTCCTCTCCCTCAGATTTCCCTCTCCCAACTCACCTTTTTTCTGCTCTCTTGTGTTGGATTTCTGTATATGGCATCTCTCTTATGTTTGTCTTGTTTTATGGATAAAAATCCCTCTAATTTTTACTCTCTTCTTTTCTTTTCTCTTTAAACAACTTAACACATTCATGCCATAAATTGCTCTTTTCTTAAAAGAAATTGAAAAAATACAAAAGAACTGGAATAAATTTGCCATGTGATTCGTTATTTTTATGAATTGTATATTAACCACGTAATGAGTATATTACACTTATAATATAATTATTTTAGATGCGACCAAATATGATTTAAGGTAGATATTTTCAAATATGAGTCTAGTGAAATGAAAAAATAGCTTAGGACATGTATTTTGAATAATGTAATGGGGGAGGAGTGACAGTTTTTCAATATTTGTTGGCTGTATTTGTACTCGTGGACTTGAATTTGAGGAAAAAAATTAAGAAAATTATTTTAAATGACTTCGTATGAAAATAATTTAAAATACATTAATAATTCAAAATGATAATAGAAAATTTAAAATTATTCAAATAAATTTAAAATTTTATTATTATGAATTTTAAATCCATAATTTCAAAAGTAACAATGCAAATGCAACCTTAAAAATCTTATGATTTAGGCATCGTTTGATTGCAGTATTGAGGTCACACATTGTGGGATTGTGTACATGCCTACTGAAAATTTGATTTTCTATTTCAAATTTTATTATATTTTTTTATTTTATTTTATAAATACTTTTCATGTGTTATAGAATCTTTTATTAAATAAAATAAATCTGATCTTTTTACACGTAATATGTATATATTATTTTTTCGTTTTGTAATATGCATATATTAAACGTCATAAAAAATAAAAAAATCAAAGCTAGAAAAAAGTGTGAATAGCTCACTACAAGGAATTTGATTGTTTGTTTAATATATAAAAAAAATCCCTTCAATACTTTATGAAATCACCAAAAGACCAATTTTGCATAAAATTGGGATCGCCACCACCATTGCCGTCAGATCAGCCCACATACAACAATTTGGTAGCAAGAATGATCTTTTATCCATGAACATAATCATAAGTAGTACTATGCAGAATGTATTGATAATTTGTGGATCCGTAAATTAGTTCGAGGTTATGAGTTAGAGTTTTATTAAAGATATAGATGTTGATCTTCTTTTTTTATGTAGATTAATTATAATTCTTTATTTGATAATTTTTAATTTTATTGATGAATTTATTGAAACAATATATTACCCGATTGTTTAATTTATTGAAATATATTATAATAATGTAATTATTGCTTTTATCTAAAAAAAAATGGTAATACGCATGAGCCACATATCTACAATACAAAACAGGCCAAATATCTTATAAGATGATTGAACGTTTATAAAATTTTAAAATATCTATGATAACTTTTTCAAAACAATGGTGAATATAAAATTAATGCCCTTTTTTCCTTCTTTTTTTTTTTTTTCTGGTTGAGCTTTATATGTTGGTTAAAAAAGTTGGTCACTCATTGCAACTTTGATGAAGGGCTTGAACTGCATGTGTAATTGTTGTATTGTCTTCTTGAATTTGAATTGATATTTGGGTTCTACTTATTGGAGTCAATTGCACTAGTAACCGTTGCATTGTCTCTTTAAACATGAATTGATTTTTAGGTTCTATCAGTAAGCCAAGTATACAGCTTGAAAATATAATATAATAATTCTTTTTAAAATAAGAGCGATAAACTATTATTAATTGAAATATAATTACTGTACACAATCCTTACTGTTTAGTAGTAGAAAACTTCTGCTACAATACACAACATCACAAGCACCTGGAGGGATTCAAACTCATAATCTCTAAAACCATTTGGTCTCAACTTCGCCAATTGAGTCATGCCTCATTGACTAATATAACAAATAGTTATTAAATTTGTCATGTTATTTGTTCTCGCGTCAATTCCAGATAGAATTAATAGCACAATCAAATAAGCATCCCATAAAAGCATCAACAACTTACCAGCTTTCTCTGATTAGTAATATAAGCTCTATCAGAACAAAAAAGATCATCAATATTATATTAACCATTGTTATGTAATTGATCTGATTATAAACGTTGGGACTAACCCATTTCAAATTGTTTTGATATCTTATTTCTAATCTCTAATTCTTTAATGCACCATCAAGTCCTATTTCTTGTATCTAGACATTAGTTTAGAAATTAAAAGGAAAGAAAAATGATCACAGCCGTTCATTTTCCAGATACATGGGAATTTATCATCAACTTCTTGGAGAATATTATTTGGGGATACCAAACAAATATGAACACTTTGAAGTATCTGTAATTCCAAGATATTTTCCAGAAAACAAAAAAGTAGCCAATCCATCCAATTGCACTCTTTTTTTCTTATCTAAAGAGATAAGTCATCAAACTGTGATGCTCTCTTGACTTTTTCTTTTTCTTTTTTATATTGCTTTCATTTAATAGATAAATTTATTCGTTAATCAAAATTATTATCTTTGACCTATTAAAAGTGGGAAAAAAAATCCTTTATTAAGCAGTATATTATAAAAAAAATTATTTGATTTTTTTTTAAAATATATATATGTATATAACTGTGCATAGCACGAGTTTTATAATAGTATATCATATAGGATGATCTTCTTGATTTAAAAAAAAAATATATATATATATATATATCATATAGGATGATCAATTACAATTGACTCATCTAAAGCGTATCATAATTACAAGGTATAATTACACTCTCGTCCTCTAAATTTTAGTGCAATTATACGTAAATCTTCTATAATTAAGAAAATTGCATATAATATTTCTAAAGTTTATTTTCGTGTAATAAATAAGTCCATCCGTCAATAAAAATTTTAAAAAACCAACGAATGATATCTTCACTATAACTGGAAGTAAAAATTTAAAATTTTGTCCAAAAAGAATTGTGATAAAAGAACCCATTATTATAACATAGATTACATATATAAAATGAATTTGGAGAAGGTGAAGAGAATGCAGACATAGAAATTGCCAAATCTATATTGGTAAAAGTGAGGAATTGCAAGAAAATAGTAGAAAGAAAGATAGTATCCATAAACATTTGATTTCCCAACAAGCACATGTCCACCGTCCAAATAGCAAATTAGGGTTTTCTAAAATTTCTGAATTGGTAGACACTTATCCTCCATATCTTACATTTGTATGAGTAGATTTACAATTTTGCTTGGCATTGAGGGCAGTGCAGATATACATTGTCCCCCTCCTCTTCAACCTTTGGGAACCTCATAACCCGCCCTCGTTTCTTTGTTTTTTATTTTTTTATTTTTTTTAAATTACTAATTCAAATAAAAATATGTTTTGTTTATACGTATTTTTAATTAGAGGTGTATTAGATTATTCCATTGTTTAATGCAATTAAAATATAATTTTATTAACTAATTCAAATACATTCTCATTTTATATGAAAAATTATACAAAATTTAAAATACATATTTATTTTCTATGTTTTAAGATATGGACAAAAGGAAAAAAAAAAAGAGCCTACAAACATTCTTTTCAACGTTTGACCCTCGAACGAGTTTAAAATGTAATATAATTATAAAATGTTGTTTCACATTAAGATGAAATATATTATTGATTTGTTCTCTCTTATATTTTGGGGTTAATTGCACTTAAATTCCTATAAATATGAGAAATGTTACTTTCCTCTATTTTTTTTTTTAAATTACACTTTCATCCATTTCTGGAGTTTCTTATTTATGATTGTATCCCTTCTGGCAGGATTCGGATGAAAAACAATGATATCGATAAAAATATTACATAAACTTATAAAATATACGTCTTATTAAGCATTCTGTATATTTTATCGAATGATATGGTAGTTTTTCATTTATTAAAAACTACTTTTTTATCAACGACAGTAATTCACAAAATAATTTTTATTATTACACCATTTGATTTTTTATATAATATTGTGTTCACCCCATTCCACTCAATAACACGTACTAATACAGCATACAACATCTCACGCACCTGACGGGGTTTGAACCTATGACCTTTAAGATCATGTGGCCTCAATTTCGTCAACTGAGTTAAGTCTCATTGACCCTTTCTTTAAAGTAATTAACATGCGAGTATTTGATACATAACATTTAATTGTGATTCACATAAAATTATTTTAGTAAATCAATCTTGATCAACAATTGTAAATGAGAGAATATCGTACGGTCACTTTCCTTTTTCTATATTTTCTGTATATGTTAACAATTTGTGGATAACGATTGGCCACAGACTCACAGTTCACCTCCTCTGCCACTAGTTACTTAATGTATATTTAAGTACGAAATTTTGATATATTTAATTAATTTATGCTGCTGCATGAATCAGAAGTTGTACGATGAGGTAGAAATTGAAAACGTCAATGGGCTGAATTTTAATTCTCTCATTTCTTGTCAGTGTCACAAGCAAATACCAACAAGCATTGATGACAGACAACAAGACCATAATATATATTTTCTCAAGACTTGTAATAGTGGTAACAACGTATCATTTTACTTGAGAAAATCCTAACAAAAGAGTCGTTGAAAACGACATTCTTGTATTAATCATAAGCTGTTTATTTTAATGTTCCAACCCCTTCGACAGGTGAAAAGGAACCAATCAAATAGGTTTGTATGATTGCAATCATTAAGCAAGTTGATTAGCAAATTGTAATTGTGATAAGAATAAATTAATTCATTTGTATTGGCTATTTTGCGGCTTCTTTCGCTGTCGTCGGAGTAAAAGGGTGTGAGTGGTTAACGTCGACAGTTTTGTAGTCATGATGTGTGTTTGAGTTTTTACCAATGTATTTGTTGAAACTAAACGTGCGTCCTAACCTGTGTGTTAACTACCGCGTGATCATATTTTAATTCACGGTGATAGACAGTTAGTTTAGAGACATTGGCAGATACACATGATACAGCCTTTATTTTCTATCATTTTCATCTTTGTAACCGAAAAATAAAAATACCAATCATATTTTAATTTTCTGTGCAAATAATAAAGCGGAATCATTGAGGCTATCCACATGAATGCTACATATGCGCAGATGCGGATAGCCACAACGAGTTCCATTATGCCAAATGAAATTTAACAAGTTTTTAGATAAAACAGAAAAAAATATTAGTACTCATCCAAAAATAATGCAATATTATTCGTTTATCTATGTTTTTGAAGTATATAAGTATGTTGAGGCACAAATTTGATCCCTAAAAAATATAAATTTATCATATTTTATATTTTATCCAAACGAGCCTTATCGATGCACATAAAAATACACCGTCCATTATAATATTACAGGTATTGGTAGTTTATGGACTGATACTAAAATTACAGATTACATAACCTATTTATAATTAAATGGGTACAAGTTATGAAGATATTGAATGAAGAGGGATTTTTATTTTATTTTATTTTTATTAAATTTGGTGAATGCAGGATGTTCATGTGCTGTAGGGCCCAACTCCACAATTTGTACTAAGTTTGTGTGTCATTCATTCATGCAATAGACCAAACACCTTTATGCATTATCTTCTTCTATTTGTTAGATACGGAATCAGCAGGGCAGAGGCACCACCTCACGTCCTCATCTAATCATTCAAGAATTACAACCTCCCAATTTTATTATTATTATTAATAAAAAGGAACAATATGGATAAAATTAAAATTTTAAAAATATTACGGTTTTGGTCCAATCATCTAAATTTGAGTCGAAGTTGATGAAACGAAAATACGGTACTGCTGCTCAAGTTCTTGAAATGGGCAAATCAAGAATGATAAATGTATAATCTTGTAAATTAGGCACATATATCAATGTCGACACATTTCCACATTTATTACAGACGAAAAGTTTAATTAACTATAATTATGCACCTCTGTTTCCTAACAAATTAATATTTTTGAGGTTACAATATCATAAAAGCACTTCAAGAGCATCATCCTTAACCTTCTTGATATTAATTTAGGTTCTGAAGGTGATGATTGGATATGGCGTAAAAATCAAACAAGATTTGTGGGAGGATGTTTTGCTATCAACTTTTTATGGATTTTTGTTGTTTGGCTTGTATCAACCAGACAACCCCACATGTCACTACAAATATATCAACGACGTCTAAAGATTGTTTTGCTTGTAATAAATCAGTAATAAATTAATTGGGATAAATATAAATTTTTATTCTAATTTTGTACTAATATCAACATATTTTGTGAATTTGAACTAATAATAACATCAATTCTGTTATACAAAAACAAATTGTTGGAAAATAGTGAATGATAAATTAAATAATAAATTTATTTAATAAATTTATTGTAAATCGTGACAAATGATTGGTTACGATATGAGACGCATAACAAGCTCGTGACACGTGGATGCTGGTTGATGGCGCCCAATCATCATCCAACCGTATTTAATTCAACCGAACAGTTATGACGTTTGGTTGAAATGATGTGTCTGTTGGGTGAAACCCTTTGAATGAAACGATGCGTCCATTTGTGTGAAGTGGTATGTCTCTTGGATGAAATGGTGTGTCTATTCAGATGAAAGGTTATAACCTTTCAAAGGCATCTTTTCTGATCGGACATGACCATTCATTGATACCTTTCCAACTTCTATAAATAGATCCCCCCATTTCATTTCATTAATTCAATTTTTTCATAAGCATTCTTAAGCAACAAAGCATCTTGCAAGAATAGTGTTATAAGAGAGTTTCAAAATATTGTTTAGTTCGCCGTTTCTCAAAGTTTGTAGTACTACTACTTTGAGATTTTAAGTCGTTGTATCTTGGGAGACAAATTGCCATTTTCCGTGAGTACCAGCGCGGGGCAATAATTGTCTTAAAGATAAAGAGTTCAACTCTTGCATCGACTTCATAATACACAAAATCCCGCATACCTCAAAATCTCCCAA
Organism: Sesamum angolense; assembly: GCA_034509725.1. Classification (NCBI taxonomy): domain Eukaryota; kingdom Viridiplantae; phylum Streptophyta; class Magnoliopsida; order Lamiales; family Pedaliaceae; genus Sesamum; species Sesamum angolense. Next base: position 8,228,242 of record JACGWL010000007.1, on the reverse strand, counting down.
CAAGTTTAAGACAATTAGTTAGCTTTGTGTATTATGGCTACCGAGTCTGCTAATCCGGTTACTATGGTTGTTCAACCACATGTGGAACAACCTATTGCTGCCCAAGGGGAAAGGCCGGAGAAATTCTCTGGAACGACTTTAAGATGTGGCATCAAAAGATGTTGTTCTACCTCACTACGTTGAATCTAGCTAGGTTCTTAAGTGAGGAAGTTTCCGTTGTGTCTGAAGGGGAAACTGATACCCAAAAGAGGGCTGCTATGGATGCATGGGGACATGGAGATTTCCTATGCAAAACTACATCCTCAATGGTTTGAGTGATACATTGTACAATGTGTATAGCTCAGCCACGACTGCAAAAGCCCTTTGGGAGTCATTGGAAAAGAAATACAAAACAGAGGATGCCGGCTTGAAGAGGTTCATAGTCGGAAAGTTTTTGGATTTCAAAATGGTGGATTCCAAAACGGTAATGAACCAAGTTCAAGAGTTTCAAATGATTCTGCATGATCTGCATGCAGAAGGGATGAAGCTCAGTGAATCCTTCCAAGTAGCTGCTATGATTGAAAAGCTCCCACCACTATGGAAGGATTTCAAAAATTACCTGAAGCATAAGCGAAAGGAAATGGGGCTTGAGGATTTGATTGTCAGATTAAGGATTAAAGAAGACAATCGCTTGTCTGAGATGAAATCCGGAAAGCTGCAAATTGAGGCTAAGGCAAATTTGATGGAGCAAAATGAAAACACTAGTATCAAAAGAAAGCGTGTTGACTATAAGGCGAAAAAGGGAAGGGCTAAAATGATCAAAGGGAATTGCTACAATTGTGGCAAACCTAATCATATGGCCAAGGATTGCCGACTTCCTAAGAAAAATCAAGCGCATGTTTCAGAGGGTTAGGTCTGTACCTATAGATTTGGGAGAACTCAATCTCTCTGCTGTGGTGTTTGAAGCCAATTTGGTAGACAACCCAAGAGAGTGGTGGATTGATACTGGCGCTACCCACCATATCTGTCCGACAAAGAGATGTTCTCAACTTATACACCAATCAATGGAGGAAGTTGTTCATGGGAAATTCAGCAACTTCTAACATTGTTGGAATCGGCAATGTAGTACTAAAGATGACTCGGGAAAGGAACTCACTTTGATCGATGTGTTGCACGTTCCAGACATTCGAAAAAATTTGGTGTCTGGATCACTATTAGTTAAAAGTGGGTTTAGACTAGTATTTGAGTCTAAACAATTTGTACTTACAAAGAACAGCCACTTTATAGGGAAAGGATATGTTGAGAAAGGGCTGTTCAAGATGAATGTAATGACTGTAATGCGTAATTTTGAAAGCAATAAATTACTGCTTCTACTTACTTGACTGAGTGTTTTAATTTATGGCATGTTAGATTGGGACATGTTAATTTTAACACTCTACGAAGACTAGTAAATTTGAATTTACTACCTAAATTTGAAATTGAGGCTAAACATAAATGTGAAATTTGCGTTGAAGCTAAAATGGCCAAGGTGCCATTTTATTCTGTTGAAAGAAAAACATCACCTCTAGAATTAATTCACAGTGATATATGTGATTTAAAGTTTGTGCAAACTAGAGGTGGGAAAAAGTATTTTATTACTTTTATTGATGATTGCACAAGATACTGTTATGTTTACTTGTTGAGAAGTAAAGATGAGGCACTGGAAGCCTTTAAGCTTTATAAAATGAGGTTGAAAATCAACTTAGCAAAACTATAAAAGCTATACGTAGTGATAGAGTGGCGAATATGGAGCTCCATTTGAGGAATTTTGTTCAGAATTTGGCATAATTCATCAAACAACTGCTCCTTATTCACCTCAATCAAATGGCATTGGTGAAAGAAATAATCGTACTCTTAAAGAGATGATGAATGCTATGTTGATAAATTCTGGCTTACCCCAAAATTTGTGGGGAGAAGCAATTCTTTCAGCAAACCACATTCTTAATAAAATACCACAAAAAGATAAAAATGAGACTCCTTATGAACTTTGGAAAGGTCATAAACCGTCTTACAAATATCTTAAAGTGTGGGTGCTTGGCTAAAGTAGAAGTACCGAACCCAAACAAATAAAAATTGGGCCAAAGACCGTTGATTGCATATTAATTGGATATGCAAATAATAGCAGTGCATATCGTTTCTTAGTACACAAATCAACAATCCTTGACATACATGAAAATACGATCATCGAATCAAGGAATGTTATTTTCTTCGAAAATATCTTTCCTTGCAAGGACAGAAAAGAAGAAGAAAGTTCTAGAAAAAGAACTCGTGAAGTTGCAAATGGTGATCTTCAAAGAGATGAAGAACCTAGACGCAGCAAGAGGGCTAAAAGAGCTAAAACTTTTGGCCCGGATTTTTTAACTTATTTGTTAGAAAATGAACCAAGGACAATCAATGAAGCATTGTCAAGTCCAGAAGCTCCATTCTGGAAAGAGGCTATCAACAATGAAATTGAATCTATTATGCAAAACCATACTTGGGAGTTGGTGGATCTCCTTTCTGGTAGCAAACCGTTAGGTTGTAAATGGATTCTGAAAAGAAAGTACAAGGCTGATGGATCTATTGATAAATCTAAAGCAAGGTTGGTAGCTAAAGGATTCAAACAAAAAGAAGGCCTTGACTTCTTTGATACATATTCACCAGTTACTAGAATAACGTCAATTCGAGTGCTTATAGCTATTGCTGCACTATATGATTTGGAAATACACCAAATGGACGTTAAGACTGTATTTTTAAATGGGGAATTAGATGAAGAAATCTATATGGAACAACCTGAAGGGTTTGTCGTTCCTGGCCAAGAAAAGAAGGTCTGTAGACTTGTCAAATCTTTGTATGGGCTTAAACAAGCTCCTAAACAATGGCATGAAAAGTTTGACCGGACAATGTTGTCAAATGGCTTTAAAATCAACGAGTGTGATAAATGTGTATATGTTAAAAGCACTCAACACTCCTTTATCATAGTCTGTCTATATGTAGATGACATGTTGATAATGGGAAGCAATCGTGATATTATTTTGACTACCAAGAAAATGTTGACAAAACATTTTGATATGAAAGACATGGGTTTAGCTGACGTAATCTTGGGGATTAAAATCTCTAAAACGTCTGATGGAGTTGCCTTGTCACAGTCTCATTACGTTGAGACTATACTTAAAAAGTTCAAGGCTTATGAGAGTCCACCTGCTAAGACACCTGTAGATTTAAATCTGCACTTAGCAAAGAACAAAGATGAACCCGAATGTCAAATTGAATACTCAAGAATAATTGGTAGTTTAATATATATCATGAACTGCACTCGTCCTGATATTGCATACGCAGTCAACAAACTGAGTAGATTTACAAGTAATCCAAGCAAAGATCATTGGAAGGGGTTGATTAGGGTCCTTAGATACCTAAAATACACTTCCAAATATGGATTACACTATACGAGATATCCAGCTGTATTAGAAGGATACAGTGATGCTAATTGGATATCTGACAGTAAAGATACAAAATCTACAAGTGGATATGTATTCACCATTGGGGGTGGAGCAGTATCTTGGAAGTCCTCAAAACAAACTTGTATAGCTCGTTCTACAATGGAATCAGAGTTTATAGCTCTAGATAAAGCTGGAGAAGAAGCTGAATGGCTGCGTAATTTCTTGGAGGACATTCCTTGTTGGACGAAACCAGTGCCCGCAATTATGGTACACTGTGATAGTCAGTCGGCTATAGGAAGGGCACAAAGCAGTATGTATAATGGTAAGTCAAAACATATACGTCGAAGACATAATACCATAAGACAGTTGATCTCAAGTGGAATCATATCCATTGACTATATAAAGTCAAAGGACAATTTAGCTGATCCATTAACAAAAAGCCTTTCTAGAGATCAAGTATACTGTTTGTCGAGAGGAATGGGATTAAAACCCAATAATTAAATCTTTATAGCGGTAACCCAACCTTGTTGACTGGAGATCCCAAGATCTTGGTTCAATGGGACAACTAAGTTATAAAGATTGTGAAAAACACTTGGAGTTTTACTCCTTCCTATTCCTATGACGCTTAGTGCTGATAGCTAAAGGGTAGAGGGTAAGCCATAAGCTTTTAATGATTCCTATACTAAGTCACGGACAGTATAGGATATCACCTATATAAGTGTGAAGACGGGCCGCTTCAAATGGAAAACACTTATGAATCCAAGATGGAGTCCAGGGCCAAAATGGACTCAATCGTGAGAATCAAAGATATTAGAGAAAGCATTGTGGGGGTACTATTGTCTTGGTTTACACCAAAGGCTGAACAGTTCAAGACATCATGTTCACTGATTAGCCAAGTAAATCCGATGGTATTCCTCTAAGGAAGGTTCAAAGCAACAAACTACCTATCCTGATGCAATGTCTTCTCGTTTGAAACTCTCTTAAGCGTCTGCATGTTTTTATGCATAAATTTCCATTCATGTGGGGGATTGTTGGAAAATAGTGAATGATAAATTAAATAATAAATTTATTTAATAAATTTATTGTAAATCGTGACAAATGATTGGTTATGATATGAGACGCATAACAAGCTCGTGACGCGTGGATGCTGGTTGATGGCGCCCAATCATCATCCAACCGTATTTAATTCAACCGAACAGTTATGACGTTTGGTTGAAATGATGTGTCCGTTGGGTGAAACCCTTTGAATGAAACGATGCGTCCATTTGTGTGAAGTGGTATGTCTCTTGGATGAAATGGTGTGTCTATTCAGATGAAAGGTTATAACCTTTCAAAGGCATCTTTTCTGATCGGACATGACCATTCATTGATACCTTCCAACTTCTATAAATAGATCCCCCCATTTCATTTCATTAATTCAATTTTTTCATAAGCATTCTTAAGCAACAAAGCATCTTGCAAGAATAGTGTTAGTAAGAGAGTTTCAAATATTTGTTTAGTTCGCCGTTTCTCAAAGTTTGTAGTACTACTACTTTGAGATTTTAAGTCGTTGTATCTTGGGAGACAAATTGCCATTTTCCGTGAGTACCAGAGCGGGGCAATAATTGTCTTAAAGATAAAGAGTTCAACTCTTGCCTCGACTTCATAATACACAAAATCCCGCATACCTCAAAATCTCCCAACACAAATATCAATGTAACTAAATATAATTTTTCCAAATCATTGAAGGTCTACGTGTAATGATACCAAGCTCAGAGAAGCACCCTTCAGTTTCAATAATTTTACTTATCGGGTAAAAATATATTTACATATAAATAATTAAAAATTATTATGCGTGATATATAAAACTACATATTAATAGCATATGAAAATATTTAATACATAGAAAAAAAAATACTAGTGAGTTACGACATATATTCAATATGAGTTATATAAGTTGAACTCTTACCATTCCCTTATTCTTGATCGAATCTGAATTTGATGGGTATCTTTCTTTATTTATTGGAGATTTAGATATTTCTAAAATTGAAATTATATATTTTTTTAATTTTTTTTTTTCCGCTTATAGTTGTACTATTTTCATTAGAATTTGATGAAAAATATTGAGATCAATAAAAAAAATTAGATGAAAAACCCTTCGATTAACATTCCTTATAATTAATTGACAAATATACCATATGAATATTTTTATACTTGTAAGAACATAAATGTAATATATATAATATATATATAAATAAAAAAATTGTAATAGCTAGTAATAAAATAGTATTCCTATATTATTATCATTCAATAAAAATAGTTGATGATAAATTAAAAAACAATTCATATTGTAAATCATTTATATGAAACGTTGAATGGAGAATAAAATTAAAAGTTTATATAAATATTTTTCTGATATTAATATTTTATATATAAATTATAACAGAAGAAATACAGTTGTAAATAGATAATTTATGTAACGAATGCAAGTGTAATTTCATTTTATTTATTTATTTATTTTTGAGAGAGGTGGCGGGACTTTGAGATCGTGTCCCAAAGCATGTATACCATAATGTAGCTTTGTAGTAATGAAATGCGTGCTTGTTCAGAAAAGGTTGCTCGTTCTACTCCTGTCAATTCCCCTGCTGCTGGTGCTGTTCCCCCCCCTAAATTTTTCCCAATGATTTCGACTTAGATCATATTAAAAGTCAAGGTTAATTACACTTAAATTTTATTTGGAATGTAAAAATTATTTTTTTTCTTTATTTTTTTAAAATTATACTTAGATCTCTTTCGAAAAAAATTAGTTACACCTGACTCCTTTTATTACGGTATGAATGGAAAACGTTGATGTTAGGAAAAAATATATATATATATAAATTAATTTTACCTCTCATTTAATATTTTAATGTATATTTTTATACTTATAAATAGATAAATATAATATATATACATATATAAATGGAGTGAGTTTAACATTATTATGTTCTTTTCTTGTAATAACAAAATTATTACATGAAATTTTAAATGAAGGGTAAATTTAGAATTTATATAATTTTTTTGCTAATGTTAATGTTTTTGTTAGAACCCTAACGAAATGGGTCAGGTGTAGATATTGAATTTTCAAAGTGAGGGAAAATAGAATAATGATTTTTTATTTGAGAAAAAAATGTAATTTTGTATTTTTAAAAGTAATCTAAATCATAATTAACCCAAAAACTTAGATATATTACATTACTCACAACGAACTTATAAATCATCGATCAAGGCAATTTTTTCATCAATAGAGGAAATTGAGCATAAAAACACTTATAAACAGTAATTTTGAGGTGTTGCAAATATTTTTGTAATGGTTTAACAGAAAGTAAGTAATTGGTTGTTAGAAATGAATGGGAAGGTGCATTGAAAAAAGAAATGGAAATCGCTGTCATGTGTGCTGTCGTTGGGATATTGACAGCACGACAAACTGATGATTCATTTATTGATCTTAGGCTCAAACCCCTTCATTCATCCTTTTTGATCCAATGGCATCTGTTCTTCCTCCAACTCCAAATTCAACTCTTTGTCCCTCATAATCTGTATAATTCATCAGATGTTGATTGCTTTTGCCTTAATGATGAAAGTGATAGTTTGGTTCTCTGGATTTCAATTTTTGGTTTTGCCCAAACCCAAATTCTAATTAAAATAAAAAAAGAAAAGGATGAATTATAACCACCCATTCCAATGTTTGACTTAATTATAAATACCTCATTGTTATTTGAAAAATTATAAATATTCTCCTAATTCTAACGTTCTTCTAACAACCAACCAATTCCCTTAGTTTTTCATCCAATTTTGGTAATAAACTCTTAAAAATGCCCTTTTGAAATATATAATCTCATGATAAATATATCACACTTATTGTGTGATTAAATTGATTTGATTAGACCTCATTTGAATAATCATTTTCTCTTTTATATTTTTGTAATACCACTCTTTAATATAAATTATGCTATTCCGAAGATACTAATGTAAATCCAATTTCATAATTTATTATTATTGATGATGGAAATTAAAAATATAGACAAGTTGTGGGAAAATACAAATAGAGGTGGTATTTATCCTTGGAGAAAATAATTGTTAGGAATGAGGTCAGTGCTTACCCAAACCACCTAATAATTTTTCTGTCGCCCTCAATCCTTCAATTCCCCCATTCTTCAAATATTTGACACCGACGCCCCGAAAACTACTCCAACTATTGCAACACATCTCTCCTTTTCTTTTTGCCTTTAATCGATAAAGTTGAAATCTCATAATTTTAAAATTATGAACGTGAGAAGTATTATTTATTTTTAATATATTTGTTGTATTTATTTTAATAGTAGTTGTTGATTGGATATAGTGATTTAATATTAATTATTATTATGTGATTGTTAAAATAATCGATTGTTGTTAGATATAAATATTTGATATTGATAATGATAATCGATTTATTTAAGGAAAAAAAAAAAAAGAAATTTAGCATATTGAATATGATAAAATGTAGGTTGAATTGGATTTGATAAATTTTGAACGAATTGATGTTTAATTTTTTTAAAAAAATAATCAATCGTATAATTTAGTTATATGTACGTCTGGATGCGATCCTTGATGTAAAATAAGAGATAGATGCGTTTTGAAAGTGTTTGGAACAAGAGAAATTCAAAATGCAAAACTGCTTAATGTCTATGATTTGTCCGTAGAATTTCAAATGTCCGTAACTTATTAGTTTGAAGGAATTACGAGGCAATTTATTTGTACATGCAATCATCATTTTGAGAAAAGTTGAATAAGTTAGTTATCTTATTGGTTGAAGGGTATTTTAACTTTATAAAAAGTTAGTACAACGATGTCACTAACCGTCATTTGTGGATGCGGAGGTCGTTTGTTTTTATATTACTAATATTAGTATAGATTTTAAATGTTTCTGATTTTTTCATTTTAAATTGAGACCTATGGGCTATGATATTCATACCATTCACAATCATTCACGTTTCCATCATTGGGCCGTGGTATTGGACTGGGCTGCCTGCGCAGATTTTAATAGTGGGCTTCCACCACATGACTTTTTTGAACCCATTAAATTATCACCCACCCACTTTATTTATTGTGGCCCAAGGTACAATTTAGTTCCAACGGGTGAATTTGGAATTAAGAATTTTAAATTTATAATAACACATTTTTTGAATTTATTTGAATAATTTTTTATTACGAAAATTTTAAGTATTTCACTTTCATTTTAAATTTATTTTTCCAAATTATCGTGGTGAATTGGAAATTATATCTTAGAATCTTCCCCAAAATTTGAATTAATGCATATTTTTAGAAAAATGTTTGGTTGCTAAAATTTTTAAATTGAATATCGTGATTTATAATTTTCAATATTTGGCCGAATCATAATATATATTTTAAATTTTTTTATTTAAAATATTGCTGAAATTTTTGGAATGTAATTATAAAAAAAACTTTTTAGTTTATTATTTGTTTCAGATATAATAATAAAATCAAAATAGAAATCATGTATCATTGTGAATAATCTGGTCCACTCGTATACATTTGTTCTTTTTCACACAATTCGTGATATTTTTTATATCTGGAAATTTTAACTTATGAGTATAATTAAATATAAAATCACACTAAGAAATTTAAATTTCAAATATATATATTTTTTACAAAAAAGGTAATAAAATAAAAATACACGTTTGAAATGCATAAAATACGCCTTAATACCACTAATTGTATAACACCCTTCTCAATTATAATATTCTTTATAGATAATTCACATTAAAAGGTAATAAGACAAATTTTATTTAATAATTAGAGATATTATAAAAAATATTGTGTAAAATACAACAACAGGGCGAGAAGAACAATTGCTAGTTTCCTAGCTATTTCAAAACTTGAAATGCGAAATTCCACGTTAAGATGTCATTGTTGAGGTACCTAATAAGACTGATGATCAAATTTTATAATTCAATTCAACTAGTCACTGTGGTTGATTCACTGGTTTTAAAATGTTATAGCTGGAGAATAATAAAGGGTTTAATACAATTTACCCATTTGTGATATTATAAATTAACAAATTATCATCTTATGAAAAAAAAATACAGTATTTACCCTCTATCTAGAAAGATAAATAGTTTCATTTTAAAAAATACAAAGAATATATTGATGTATTTTAAAATATAAAGTAATAAATTTTAATATTTTTTTTATAAGAGAATAATTTGTATATTTTCATTATTACGGTGTAAATTGCATTTTTTCAGGAATGATAAGTGTTGATGCTTTTGTCTCCTTCAAAATACAAAACAAGTAGTAGGATAAGGTGGTGAACAACTTTGAAGGAAAAAGCGGAGTCCACTTGTCACCAAACAAAATCCCCAAATTCCGGAACCTAAACCCGCATGCTGATTTTACCGCCAAAACGCCAATGCTCCTCTCTCATGGTTATGGACATCCTCTGCTCCCCTTCAAGCCTTGTTCGGGTGCTTACCGGGCCCGGATTCTCGCGTCGCTTCACTTTCCCGTTCTCACCAAGGGAGCAATTATTGGGTGGTCGGGTTTCCGGAGGCGGAACTTCAGGGTTTCTCCCGTTCTGAATTCCTCATCGTCTCAATTTTCATCTTTCTGTGTGACGAGCAATGCTGAAGATTTTAGTGTGGAGTTGGACAGGCTGCTGGGGCTTTTGCCGGAGGACATGCGGAGGAGGGTGAGCGAGCATCCGGAGTACAGTGATTTGATTGAGGTGGTCATGGACTTGGGCCGAAAGCCTTTGGCTCGGTTTCCCACGGGGGATTTCGTGTTGTCGGATCACCCTATCACAATGGACGATATCCAACATGCCACTTCACTGGTACGTTGGTTTATATTTCGTTCTCATCATTGCCAATCATTTTAGTTTGATGGAGTGTATCTGCTCTACGTGCTTGCTTTCAGTTTTGGGAGGTCCGTGCGCCTGGTTTTGGTGGCTTTATGTATCTTATATCGTGTGAAATGAGGGTCTATGATTGAGTTAATGAGTCCTTGTGCTTTCTTCTCCTGATCCCCACCATTTCCTTTTACACTGTATTCATTTATTGTGTTTATCATCCCTACGTTGAAGTTGGTAGGTTCAGCAAACTTACGTATAGATTTTTATTATGGTAATGTGCAAATAGGAGATATTGTACATATCATTACCCATGGACCGCATATTTGCCAATTAGTTATAAGTTCAATTGTCTGAAACTAAAATATTTCTAAAGCATATAATCATGTTTTTGATACATTGTAAAATTACTTATTAATACAGAGGATTTCAAATGACTCCAATACTAATGGATTTTCAAGTCCAACTCAATGATATGGATAACCTCAGAGAGAATAGCCCAGAAATTGAAATTCATAATTCTGTGTTGACTTTACATGTTCCAGGTTGGGGATTTTGCAGTTGATAATCGAGCTGGAATCAGCAGAACCTTGCACCGAATTAGTGCTATTAGGAATAGGAAAGGTACAATCATTGGTTTAACTTGCCGTGTTGGCCGTGCGGTGTCTGGAAGTGCCAACCTGTTGCGAGATTTAGTCAAGGATGGGGCTTCCTTGTTACTCATTGGGCCACCAGGGGTGGGAAAAACCACAATAATCAGGTAAATATCTGCATATTTCAGTAGAAACAGCTAATATAGTTGCTTGTTCTCCTTTTATCGTAGTGTATCTTGACGTAGCTCCTTTGAGTGTTGTGAAGCTTATACCTAAAATCAACTAGTTCATTTCAGCTATATATTGGGAACAAGCTAAGTTTTTTTGTTTTTCCCTGTGATCATATTTCTTGAATATTTGCTTTGGAATTGAGTTTCTGAGTACTGATTTTTCACATGTAGTCACATCTAGGCGCTTGCTTAACAAAACTGATTTAGTTAAATGATGTAAATCTATTACACAACTCACAATGTATGTAGCAAATAATAAGTTATAGCACATCATTCTATCTCGGGGGTCTTTATTTTTAGTGTAAAATTATAACTGTGATGGCGAGCGAGAGTGAGACACGGTTGTGCACAAAATTATGAAAAAAAATTACTCATAGTCATTCTATTAATCTTGTTAAACAACATTTGAGACTTTTATGATTAGTTTTAGGATTGATGCGGGAAGATATATGCTTCCAGCGAAGCTTACTTGCACTGAAGTGTGTAGATATTGATGCAGAGATACATTCATATTCAACTATCATTTCAAGCTTGCAAAGGTTATTCTGTTGTGTTCTTGTTTTTAAGGGACATAGCACGTATGCTTGCAAATGAGTATAAGAAGCGTGTAATGATTGTTGACACCTCAAATGAAATTGGTGGGGATGGAGATATCCCTCATGTGGGAATAGGTGATGCTCGGCGGATGCAAGTCCCACATACTGATGTGCAACACAAGGTTTGAAAATTGATATTCCCTCTAATGACCACAAAATTAGACAAGTCAAATAATCCAAAGATTGCTATTTTCAAATGTTGCATTTGATTACGAGTATGACAGAGGCAAAATATAGAGCTCATGGACACTACAAACCACTCAGTGTCTATCAACTTGGTATGCTGACCACATCAGCTTGAAACATTCTGCTTCATTTGTATATCGAAGTTCATTGGCTCAGATCTTTTTAGATTAGTACAGGCTGTGTTACACAATTTATGAATATATGTGGAGTTATTTAATTTCAGCTTTGCAAACATATAGTACAGGTATCTTGAGATAGTAGTCAATTGTATGTATTTTTGGAAATACATTGTGATAATCATGCATGTGATACCTAACTCTAGCTGATTGGCTTAATGCATTGTTTGTGTTCCTTGTACGACATGTCTTATGAGTCCAGACGTTTACATAGTAATTGAAAATTTTTTTTGACAGATAAATATGTCAGCGGGTTTTTCACGTTTAGTTAATTCTTTTAGGTGCTGATAGAAGCTGTTGAAAATCACATGCCACAAGTGATTGTGATAGATGAAATTGGCACCAAGCTTGAAGCTGCTGCTGCAAGTACAATTGCACAGCGTGGAATTCAGCTGGTTGCAACAGCTCATGGAGTAACCATCGAGAATTTAGTGATGAATCCAGCTTTAGAAATGCTTGTTGGAGGAGTGCAGGTAATATTTGATGTGGTTGCGAAGCTATCAAAGTACTAATTAAACTTCATCTCTCTTGATGCTTAAAACGTTTCTTTGTCCTGTGTCAATTTCCTCATTACGAAAGCTGATTAGGGTCACCCAGATAAAATTTGTGTTGTACTATGATCAGGTAGTGTGGGGCCCAGAAATGCAAACTTTATGAACTAAATCTAAATAATATCACAGAGTTGACTCTCTTTAATTCCTTTTAGGAAAAGATTTATCTGAAGGCCAAACGATTGAAGAGCCAATATCAGGCTACAGAAAGATCTTGTTTCACATAAAGAATAATGGTATAATTGTAAGATAACTACTTCTGAAATTTTAATCCAGCAACATAGGCTGTGGGTGTAAGAGACAGGAGGTCCCCTGTTAACACGCGTTGATTATCTCTAACTATGAAGAGCTTTTCACCAAATACTCTGGCAATTTGTGAGACCTGGTGAATGGTGATTGTTGGACTTTTGTCTTGGAGACTATCTCCTACCACTCTGCATCTCCAACCTACAATCAAATGGAAAAGAAAAGTGTGCATACTTTCCATCAGAAAAGTCTGGAATCCATTTAATACCCACTGCTTTATATGTAGAGATCCTTGCAAATAGCATCGAATGAGAATCAAACTATAGTTTGTTTCAGAAAATTCTATTTGTGCAGTTGGAGACCAAGTTAAAGTACAGAATTGTGTGTCATGCACGCATGTTATAGGACAAAAGTTGTTTAGGTAGTCATCCATAGGGCTGAGATGAGCATTCTTTCTTCATTTTGGTCCTACCCACATCTGAAAGTAGATAAACACTGCTGGTCAATGGATCTTTTTTCTTTGTATATCTACCCCATAATCAGAGTAGATAATGCTGCCAGTCGACTATTAGTTAAGCACAGGCTTATGTTTTTATGCGCCTCGTGAATCTATTCAAGTAATGTTAGATATTGGCAGAGTCCTCCAAGCAAATTATTGGTTGCAACGTCTTGCGGGAGGTATTTTTGACAATTTTTATTGGACAAAGACATAACTGTTCCTACACGCCCATAGTCGAGGGTTATCATATCACTTGCAAGTTATCAATTATCTTCTGTTATTCTTTACTGTCTTTGGAAGAGCTTTACCAAATGTCACATCATAGTGACTCTTTCCCAGAGTGTGACATTAGGAGATGAAGAGGCAAACAGGAGAGGTGTTCAGAAGACAGTGTTGGAGAGGAAAGGACCATCAACTTTTAGTTGTGGGTGGAGATAATTACTAAGACAGAGTTGCGAGTCCATCGTAATTTAGAAGCCACAGTGGATGCTGTACTTTCAGGTTTTGATTTCCTTCCGTATAACAAATGATTTCTTTCACTTGTCTCGTTCTCAACTTTCCTGGTAGTATTTTGAATGTGTATGCTATTGCTACTTTTGCCTTGAGTAGGACGTCAGCCAAATTTTGAGGTTCGGAAGATAAATAAGGGATCAACAGATGAATTTGAACCAAGGTTATCTACATGTGATTTATCTGAGACAAGCAGGGAAACTGGGACAGAGGAAACTTCTGAAATAAATGATGTTACCCACTGCCATGACAAAGTTGTCTCAGAAGAGAACTCCTCTAAAGACGAGGATGCTCTCTGTGTATTTCTCTATGGGGTAAGAACTTTCACAGTACTAGTAGTCTGGATCTAGGTTTTTGCCATTTTCTGTGAATCAAATTTGCACTTACGTAAAGTTGCTCAATAGAATTAATTTCTTGTTGTTATCTGCAATTTTAAATTGTAAGTTGGTTTTTCACCATTTTAATTCTAATGGTGGAGTTATCTTTATCTAGGAATTTCCACTAAACAGGGATGGCATTGCTAGAACTTTTGTTAATACTGTCAGGGATGAATTGTCAATTTGAATATCAGATTATTAGATTTTTACATCAGCTGTGGCTTTAATGGAATCACTGTCAATATGATTTAGCTCCTCAAGAAATTGAAATATAGTTTAGTGCTCTATTATTTAGAGGGAGTTTGGCTTAGCTTTTTTAAAATATCTTATAAGCTCCTATATCTTATAAAATGTTTTAGAGCTTATAAGATGTGATCTTATTTTAAAAATGAGCTTATAAGACGTTGGATCTTATTTTAATAATAAGCTCCTAAAGTGTTTGGGTACAATAAGATATTAAGGCTTATAATATGTTAGGATGTTTGGCATAATAAGGTCTTTTAATTAGGTAAAATGACTAAAATGGGCATACCATTATAATCAAATATATTTAAAAAAAAAATGCTTTTAAAATAGCACACATTAGTTTATTTCAAATAAAAATTTAATAATAATCTTACAATATCAAAATAGAATAATTAATACTTAAACTTTTGAATAAAAATAATATATATATTCGTGTAGTCGAATAGAATTATAGATATATAATATATTTTTTATTTGTTAATGCAATGATTGTTGCTAGATATTAATAATGTGAATTTTTTTTTTATATAATTTATAATATCAATACTAGTCTAATTTTATTAAAATAATAATTCATTGTTAAACAATAAAGTTTATATTTATCTTTTCAAATGTTAAACAAATTAAATCCTAGAGAGAGAAAGAGTGTGAGTGTGTGCATGTTGTGTGTGTGTGTGTGAGTGAGAGAGAGAGAGAGAGAGAGAGAGGAGAGAGAGAGGAGAGAGAGGAGAGTGTTGTGTGTGTGTGTGTGTATGAGCGGGATATAATGTCTTATGACATATTAATTATATAGTTATAAGATTTTATAAGAAAAGTTAGGAAAGAACTTTCTTTTAAAGAGCTTATAATATCCAAAACATCTTATTTGAGATCTTATAAGCTCGTTAAAAAAAAAAATTGCCAACACTTTATTAAAGCTTATAAGCTCTCAAACATCTTATAAGATGTTTTGAGGAGCTTATAAGCTTAGCCAAACACCCTCTTAGTCCAATAAATCTGCTTCTCGTAATAGAAATTCTATGGAAAATAATGACAGATTACGCTGATTTGGAAAACACAATGATTGAAGGAATTTGGAAGTGAAAGGAATCTGAACATCATATACTGACAAGTCTAAGATCCACTAATCAAATTATATTGAAATGTATAAGAGCTTTGGACAAAATCATTAATGAAAATGCTGAGGTTGTCAGAAGTTTAGTGTGAAAGTAATGGCACATCAACATGTAAGGAATGAGGCCATCAAAATTTACTCACCTAGCAGATGCAGGAAAGGGAAAAAAAAGAAGCAAAGAATGAAATAATTCTTCATCCTTTGGTGGACTTTGTAAATGTGGATGATGGTGCTAAGTCATCCTTTAATGACGTTGAGTCAGCATTTTTGCGTATCGTGATGGTACAAATAGCTCTTATAGCTGCAAAGGTTTAACATTTGAGTGGTAGTTAGAGGTGGCAGGTGCAAATTTGGTGAGGTTCTGGTGGCTTACTCGATTCTTTCTCTCCATGTGGGAATGTGATGAACATTATGATACTTGTCCAAAGAATATGATGAAATGGATGTTTATTGAAAATGAAAGCCCTTCATGATGGTTCGTCATATTTGGTGGACTTTTATTCATTTTACGGATACCAACAAAAATGAAAATCTTAGTTTAAGAGGAAAATTCTCTATATTCTAGGAAAATATGCATTGAAGATGTGGTTGCATATAGCAGAACATACTTCAAGGCCCAAGTTTTCATTGTTCATTTCTGTGGTCAGTGATTGCATTAAAAGCAAAAGCATGATGTAAAGCAATTCTTGGATAAAGTAGTAACCGTTCTATACATTTTTCCCTGTATGATTAAATCTCTGTGTGTAGTTTGCCTATCATGATTGTAGAGTTGGTGCTATACCTTGCTTACATTCTTTATGAGGACTGGTGCAACTTAAAATGGAACCAGTTTATATAGATATCGGAGGCAAGCATGGTACAAGGGATGAAACAATTGAAGATAGATGATACAATTGAATTTACTGACAACATCAGTGAAGCAGTTGTCTTATTAGCATTGCAGTCCAAGCTCAAAAAGAATTCCGGGCTTCAAGCTGCTGCAAAATCTCGTGGCATTCCTACTTATGTCAGCAAGGTAACTACTGGAAATAAGTCATTCAGCTTTTCCATCTTATTGTCACTGCCAAGAAAATATACTGATTAAATAATTATGAAATTGATTAACAAAAACTAAGACACACAATTGTGATGATTTTGCCCGATCATTTCCCCTCCTTTTTCCTTTTGCAGACAAGCTCTTTGGCTCAGATAACCAAGGCCATACAAGCTGTAATGTCTGATTATGCTGATGGTTTTGAATTCTATGAATCTGAAGCTAAGGCGAATGACTCAGAGAAAATTGATGCCTTGGAGGTAATTTGTTAATCTATGGATAGAAGCTATTGCAAGTTGCTGTTTGTCTCTAGAATTTCATGGTAGAAGATCAACTTATTTTTTCGCCATCAGGGGAAAGGTCTAGTGGTAGGATAAGCTGTTGGTTGGGGTTTCGACCAGAAATCTGGTGGCTGTAATAGCAGCTCTAGGTTAAGGGTCCATAAAGTTCACTGGGTTGCACTGCTTAATGAGCTACAACATAGCTTACTGCTTCTAGGAAACTGCATATCTCCTTAAGCGCAACCTAGTAAGAAATTTGGGAACATCCTCTCAGGTTGTGTGAACATCCATGAATGAGGTCTTTGACAGGGTAAATTAATGTCTACAGGTTACATGCATAACAAATGACTACACAATTGAGCTTCTCATGATTTTCGTTAGTTGAAGTGCTAGGCATGGTTCCTTGGCAACCTCAATGTTGGTCAAGGAAACCACAGAAAGTAAATCTGTAAATGAAGTTTGTCGACTCAATCAAGCGGAAAAACTTACTTGGTATCATAATTCATGTATTACCAACATGCTTCCGGACCTAAAAATACTTTGCTTTATAGCTATCGTAATTATATTAAACATATCATCTAAAGCAGGATTAAATGCATCCTCATTATGCCAGATTGCATTCTAACTGTAATAGTTTGATACAAAAAAATTTGATGCAAACAAGTTATTTTTGTATGTACAAAGGAAGCAAGAATTGCAATCGAGCAAATAGTAATTCCAGAGGCGGAGTCCGTCGACCTGCTTCCCCGCCCATCAAATATATTATTGCTTCAAAAGGATCTGATTCGTAAATACAATCTTAAGTCAGAAAGAGTTGCTTCTGAGCATGGTGTCTGGCTCCGGATCCTCCCTCTACAGGGTATAATAGATGAAGACAAGTTTGAGAATGAAGAAAGATGGTGCTAGCATTGGAGACTTCTATGGACTAAATGGTGAAACAAATGGGTCAGCCTTCACCATCGACAGATTACCACTCCTTCCTGACTAATGGGGCTACTTTTGATCCCCTCTCCTCCTACGGAATAAAAGACCCAAAACCTCAGGTATGTTTGTACTGCGGTACCTATCTTTTAATGTACACTGGACATTGCAGTTTTTGTGCCACCAGAATCTGTCAGACCCTAATTTCTCAAAGAGCTCATTTTTCAGTCAGACCCTAATTTCTCAAAGAGCTCATTTTTCAGTCAGACTCTTAAAGTGCCAATTAACTTTTTTGCCTATAACACCTTATGCCTGATGCTTTTCAGTATCCTTAGAGCTTAGAACAATTTTCTGGAAAGTTTTGCGTCTTCTGATAGGAAAGATTTTCATAAACCTAAAGAATTTTCAATTCTCTTGAATCTTTTGTATATTTGTCTCCCATCAATTCTCCAGGAACTTAGATATAGGGTTAAGCAAAGCCCAAAAAAAAAAAAAAAAAAAAATACACAAAGAAAAAAAATACAAATCTTGAGTAACACGTATAAATTTGACTAGTTAGAACATTTAGTGCTGGTTCTCTTATATATTAGTTTCCTTTCGGTTCATTGATACTTGCCTTTTCAATGATACCAACTGCTCAAAACACTTTAAACAAACAAGATAAACATAATTTATGGTTTCAACACATTATGGAAAAATGGATAGCTTTTATCAGTCGTTGACAATATGATAGTGCCCAAATGAATTTGGACTATGATTCCATTATTTAATTTGTACTGGGTGCTCTTTTCCGCTTGAAGCAATATGATGGTGTATTTAAAATGCTTATCCAGAATATGAAAAGTCAAAGCTTTTTCTGTTGCCCAACTACTTATGTAGATTAAGATGTCAAAAGGATAACCTTAATTTGTGTTCGATGAAAGCTACATAATTGCCTATATTAGTTTTTCTGTGCATTATCTAACTTCGCGCAGACCCAAAGATGGTCATTTTCATCGAAGTGGACCAAAAACTGAGAAGAAGTCGTTGTGTTGCATATAAAAATCAGTCATTGTTACTCTTGGTGGATCAACTTGCTTTTCTGTTTGTGGAGGCATTATTGTTTCTAAGTTAGGGGCGGGTTACTCTGATTACTTGTTTGTCTACATACCATGGATGTCAAACCCCAGAACTTATTGTACTCTTGTTTATATGAGAGGATGTGGAATCTTAGTGACCTTCTTGCTAATCTGAAACAGCCTTCCGTCCAACTACTAGCTGATTCAATAATGGGCTCGTTTCCCATCGGTGATTCCACAATTTCAACCTATATATGGACATTGAGATCCATAGTGGGAGGTCTTGTGAGATAATTTGGAGGAACTGAGATGAGGTGACTAAGGGTACATCTCCATGTGTATTGAGAGTAGATTTGCGATGTTTTTTCTTTATTCAACCTTTAGCGAGTTTTGATTTGTCTGATGACCTTCTTACTGTCGCTGCAAAACTAGTCCCTTATTAATTTCCACAACACAATAATTTAGATTATGAAAATACTTATGATGAGATCATTGCAATTTTTGAACTCCCAAAAGTTTATGAATGAAATCTTTTTTGTTCTAATTCTAAGAAATTGGGATAATAATATCATGTTCTGGTGGTATTCCTTAAAAATGGTCTACTGGAGCTTGACCGTACCTGGATTATCTCATGCCACCCCACTCACCACCGCAGCGCCCCAAATACAATGAATGAGAGAAGTGACTGAGGTACTGTTTAAAGTTGATGGTGGGGATTTATTATTGGTGTTTGAGTCTATTTCTGAGCCTCTGGTGGTGGAGGGATCATCCTTGTTCCCTTACTTTAGGTGGGTGAGGTGAAATGGTCAACAGTCCAAGAGATATAGTTTAGTCCGGCGGTACGATGAGATATAGCCGGGCTTCGTTAGTGCTGGAAATAACCTTAAAGGTATTGGAAATGCGCTTTGGCTGGGCCTCTGCGTTTCTCGTCGTATTGTGTCTTAGGTTCTGGTGTGGGTTTTGTTCCTTGGCGGGTTGTGGGGTTGGGTGTTGGACGGTGTTGGGGTGTGGGGGGGTTTCGGTTGCTTCTGGGTTTTGTGGGTTTGTTTTGCCGTGGTTCTAGTTGTGTGGTTTTTGCGCATGCTTGTGCGCTTGTTTTATTGGTTGAATTTATTTCTGTTATTGGGTCTGTTTGGTCTGCCTAGTTCCTTTTCGTGGTGACTCATTGGTGTATTTGTACATATGGGGGTGATTGGGCGTATGGTGGTGCGGTTTCTGTGGTATCTTTTTTGTTGTTTGGTCTTGGTTGTTTGGTTGTAATTGTCTGTGTGAGTTTTTTTGTAAATCTTTTCCGTTTGAAGGTTTTTGGTGGTTTTTTTCGTGTGGGGTTGTTGTTCTGCGGTTGGGGGGGTTGGGTCCGGGGTGGTGATGGTTCTTTAGTGTGGTGGATTCTTTGCTTTGTATTAATCTTATATTTGGTTGATGTGTGGCTTCTTGCTGTTCTGGTTTGGTTGGTTGGGTGTGTATGGGTGGTTGTATTTTGGAGTATTTTAGATGACATCGGATTTGGTATGGTGTTTCTCTTTATCGGTTATGGATTGATTTTTCTTTTGTTCGGTATGGCTTTGTCAAACTTCTCCGATATAAACTTTTGTAGACAGTTTCTGGATATTGCGTTTATTCATACGAGTTTTTATATTAGTTTGCTTATGTTATTTGTGTTTGTGTAAGTTCTGAGTTGCATGTATTATGGTTGTACACCGAAGTACAGGAAAATACCAATCTGGAGGGAAGTAGTTAACAGTTCATCATCTGTAAGACTGGTGCAGTAGTCTCTAATGAGCAGCAGTGAAAAGTGTGCACATTTAGGATTTTGTTGTTCTGCACTGTTTATGGAGGAGTATAACTTGGTTTTATTCTCTAGTGTTTCTGAGAGATCCAAGGAGAGCAATGTTTTGCGGATCATCATCGAGAAACGGCTGTTACAGGTCGAGTAGTCACATGTTGACCTCTGTTTTCCCCCTCTAAGAGATCTCACTCCATATATATTAGAGAACACTCATCCCTTCAACAAATCATGGTTTTCTTGTATTGTTAGCAAATTAATTTATTAATTATCGGTAGTTTTACTTTTATACGTCTTGGGTGTGATTAACCTTTTATTTCATTGCGTGTAGTGTACAAGACGCGGATGAGCCGTCGTAGCTAGCACCCTCTGAGCTATCTATAATGCGGATGTTATGAGATGCGCAACTAATGAAGCAGTTGTAGATCACATCTCGCTTGATGTTTGTATGTTCAAGCCATGTATGCTTGTTCTGTGATGGTGTATCACATCGATTCTTTCTATATCTCTTGTCCTATGGTTTCTTCAGTTTATGTGTGCTTTACCCCATATCCGCTCACTCTCCAACTTCTGCCATATGCAGATGCCCTCCAATCTCCTATATTCCGATTATATTCATCCATATGAGAATATATATCTCTATATATGGTATGTGTCGAGAGACTCTCTATATATCTTCTCTATATATCTTCTGCTGTTCTCTTATATATATATTCTATACCGTGGTCATCTTTATGTCTTGCCTTCACTATCAGAGATGAAACTCTCCAAGTAGAACTCGAGGCCAGTCATCTGTGCCTTTCTTAATTTGTGTTATTCCCTTAATTTATGCCAGTACCCTTAGAAGTTGGTGTGATGTTCTCTTCCACATAGTGTTTCAATAGCATTTGTTCTATATTCTCTCTTATATATATATAAAGCACCATATTAACTTTAATTATAATGCCTGTAATATTCCTCTATCTATGTATATCCCGTTTTCGAATATCATATAACACCGCTCTATATATTTCTAAGTCCTGCACACCTTCTAAGAACTGCCATAGGTGGAAATCTGCGGACTCTTTAAATATATACTGGAGACTTCTTTTGTCTCAGATCCATACTAGTTGAGCCTCCTGGTCCATCAGAATTGCAATCAATATTAAATATAAAGTCCTGTTGTTGCGAGCAAATCTAATACTTTGGCGGCCGCCTTTTCTGGGCTCGTGTTTGTCTGGTTGTCCCTCCTTCCTTTCCTCCGCCACCTTCTGTGTTTCTTCCCCGCCCACCCCTTTGTGCTTGGTTTCGCGCGCCCGTTAGGGCCCGTACCCGGTTCGTACAACCCCGCCATCGCATTGTTTTATGGCCACTTGCTGCCTTCTGTTCGGGCGCGGTCTGGTCAGCGCGGTCCTTTTTAGTTTGGTGGCGATAAGGGTTGGGTGTTTTGGTTCGTGTGGTGGTGCTTAATGTAGTAATGGGCGTCAGTCTACTTGGTAGCTACGGGATGAGACTTTGATACAATCGAAATTCTCCTCCTGCCGTCTGTATCTGTTTCTAACGTTGACTTGTTTCTGGCAGTATGGAGCCAATCAAAGTATAACACCATTAAGACTGCTTTGTTGTTAGTCGATCAATCTTTTTATGGATTAAGTTTGATTATACTTATCTGTATGTTGGACTGAATCATTAATTAGCAGCGTGGTTTTTTTGGTTTCGAGGGTGGAGTATAGTTAAGAGACGGTGATAGCATTTTTATTAATATGATGAGAAGTAGTCGAAAAGTGATGGATATCCTTTCGTCTTCTCATAGAGGAGAATATGCTGGCCGAATAAATATTGCCGCAATTGGGCTATTGTGGGAAAAGGGGAGATCGCCTTTTTAATCCACGTCCGGGGCATTGGATGATAGTGTTACTGTCTTCGAGGTCGAAGGGTAATCGCCAGCGACTAGTTAATAAACTTGGCTTAGTGTACTTCTAATTAGACAGGAAAGTGAATGTAGATCTTGGTGGTTTGAAAGTCCATGTACAAAAATACGTAGTTAATGAACACAGAGGTTCTATTCTTTTTCCGGATAAAATAATATAAAAATTCAACGCCTGACGAACAGAAGTTCATGTTCATTTTGTATTTGATTGGATGGGGTCATCGGGTGTGCACCCCACTTCAAAATTGCATCAGTTAGGTGCGACTAGTCCCTTACTCTAGAATTAGTTGTCTTTAATTGCGGGCCTCCCTCGTCAGAGTCTTGATATGTATCACAAATTGTCTAACTCGAGAGCCCTGAATCAGAATTATTCCCGCTACCCAACCGCCCCAACATAATCTTATCTCATAGCCTCCAGCATATGGAGTTGTCAAACTTTCTGCTTATTGTGCAATAGTACCCTAGCATAATCGCAGTAATTGGTGCTACATGACAACGAATGGCTAGTCTAAAATTGGTTTTGCATACCTGATCGCTTGTTTTGGCCGAGATCTGGGCTTCTGGTTCTGTTTTGAATCGGGGGTGCGTTCTGTTCTGTTTATGGTCACTCAAACTACTATACTTCTTTCGGTCTTTTATGTGGATCTGCATTGACTGAGAGTGCACAAGAAATTATCAAGAAAAGCCTTAAGGAGAAAAATGAAGATATTTGGTACGACACCAATCGGGTTAGCCCCGGGGGACCTGATCCCAAACATCATTAGTCCGTGGAGCAACAGAGGTTTATAAACGACCATGTTGTAGTTTGGGACAGACCCTTGAGAGTTTTCCCCCTTTTTTTGGAAAAAAGATTTATATCTTTTTGCATGTTTAGTTGGATAATACATGCATTGGTGATCATTTGGGTTGGATCACCATGTAACTCGTCATTAGTGAATAAAATGAACCTTTTACTTTATTGCTCTCCCTTTAACTTGAACTCATACATAGTACTTGTTTGTGATGTATTGATAATATATATATTATCTCTGCATTATATTCTTTTGCAAAGTACAACTTATAAGTGGTGCCCCATGAAAATTATAATATGGAAAGGGGATTAATTAGAGATTCATTCAGTACTATTTTCCTATTATTTTTTTGGGTGATGTTGACTTCTCGAATGCGCCAATACTATACATGTATAACTGTATTTTTTGTTATCCCCACCTTCATTTTTGAAATTACATAAAGCAAAAAAATCAACTTATTAGCCTATGAAGTCTTTGCCTTGATTACATGGTTAAGATCACAAACTTTCCACTCAATATAAGTTCTGAATTCGAATCCCACGTATATGACTGTTTTGTTTATGCCGAGTTTTCATGAGATTTTGATACAAGTTTTAATATTTTTTAATTATTTAAAAATTATCGTTATCTCTTTTGATAATAGCGTTGGTTCAACTATTGACCTATTCTGTCAGCTTTCATTACAGTTTCATGGAAGTTTTTCATTGAATTGCTCGAATACCATTTTGGACCATGAATTATAATTTTACATCTTTTTTTAAATTATATATATTCTTTATAAAAACATCCGACCAACATTAGAGTTTTTTATATATTTTTCATAATAACATCATCCAACGTCATATTTTTTTAATTTTTATTATAAAAATTAAATTTCAGTAAGATTAAAGTTGATGTTTTCACAATACCATCAAAGGAGTACATAATTAGATCACATATCAGGAGGTCTTGGAAGTTTTTCAAATAAGAAGGGGCATTTGTAATTGTATCATCCATTCTCTATTTATACATGATATCCTTGTTATGAAATTATTGATATACTTCATCCATCTGATATCGATATATCGCTTTAATAATAATAAAACTATCACTCTTTTTCTTCCCCGCATCACTACTTACGGTTTTGTCTATGTATAGGCTTTAATCCGTATAGTATAAGATTTCAATTATTTTTTATAGTAGTACGAATTTAATGAAAGTTATATTATTCAATTTATATGATGTAGTAATAAGCCAAGAAAATGCGGACACAGACTGCAATAATATTCTAAGGGAGGAGGACCCTCAAGCTGTATATGCTTGCTAATCAATTTTCACAATCAACAGTTTTATGTGCAACAAATGCACTGCACTGCACTATGTTGCAAGAAAAGAAAAAACCTTAGTGGCAATAAGTTCAATGATAATGTTAAAATTGTTGCCAGTTACGTATGTTGAAGACCAGACAAAGTTATACCAATAATTCTCAAAAGTTTTAGTAGTGAACAAAAATCGGTATTTAATACAAAATGTCTTGGATTCAAATTTAGGTGGCTGCTGATGATGATTGCGCCCAATACATACGGAATTCGATGCTTTAATTGTACACTGTGTATACGCCGAATGATATGCGCTCCTTAAATTTAGAAAATATAGTATGTGTCGATCATCTGCTGACTCGATGTATTGCGCACTGAATGTAGCGTTTACAAAAAAAATTAAAATATATAAAAATAATAAACCAATATCGATAAATTTGCCCACCGCATGACTGATTGTAATATTTTCATTTTGATAATTTAAATACTGATTTTGTTGGTAATAAATTGATTATAATAAGAGAAAAGTTAATGTAATGAGCACATACATATTATTTCATTGCCACCTAACATTGTCACTAATTAGGCCTCATCCACTTTGCTCCATGTGATGATAAATAACAGATAATATGTATCACCAAGATCAATCAAGATAATTATTATTTTATCTACCTACTATTGTGCTTGCTACAGAAACATCAAATTAATCTTTTTACTATGTGTTTATGTCTAAAGAACTAAGTAATTTGATTTAATTTTTTTTTCTTTTTATTGGGTACGTGTAATTTGTTTTATTATTTCTTATATTCAAATACCAAAAACTGATTAAGTATATCAACAATTCCACGTTGAAAGAAAGATAAAATTCAACATAAACAAATTAATAAACAAGAAACTTATATTAAAGTAGATATATGTTCACATTCACACGATTCAAACCTCCTAACGGTGAGGTTTCATCCTCAACACGCCACGTTAGTGTGCTTTTACTGTATACGTAGCGGATATAAAATTCCTACTTTTTTTGCTTTTTTTCTACTCATTTTTCTTTCACTTTTCTTTGTAATTTTTGATTTTCAGTATTCCAGGTGTACTTTAGGGTATATCAGACGTTACGTCAAGTCACCTAATAATTTTATGGGATAATTACACTTACACTCCCTGATCTATAGGTCTATTTACACAAATCGTCACGGTATTTTGAGAAATTACAAAAACCACTCATGACAGTCAAAAAATAATTATAGTTTGTGTAATGCTATCGACTTTTGGGGGGTTTATGTGTAATTCTTTAAAAAGTCATATAAATGTAATTATATCTAACTTTAGTACTGTTGCAAGAAAGGATTGAGTGTTGAGTGATTTGGGTGGGAGCAGTAGTTATCACTGGGCGCCCAGCCAATCATCACCATAATACCCTGTTCACACAATGTAAACAAGGGATTCTTCATTCCGACAAAAGTACTACTTTGTTAATGGAAGAAGAAGATCTGCAGAATCAATCTTAAACATATCTATCTATCTATTCTAATCAACAAAGGCATGCTGCTATACACAAACAGTCAATTCTACACCAAGCACTAAAATCACACATGAACCAGATCTAGCAACATGTCTTTTCATATGTGTGTTGCTGAAATCTAGTCTGATCTCCGTTGGTTTTGTGTCTTGTAATAAAGAAAATTCTTGACGGAATTAATTACATTCGAACCAATTATATGATAAATATAATATTTTGTTATGTGAATGATGTGCAGTTTTCAGAGAGTTGATTCACAATAAATATAATTAAATTTATTATGAAATTATGCGCAATTGGAATATTATATATCGTATCTGGACCCAAATATTATATGCACCAAAGATTGCAATAATGAAAAGGGAGGAATACTTTCAAATTATGGTTGCTCATCAATTTTCTTACAAGTTTTACCAGGTATACATAGATTGTGGAAAAGAGAAAAGAAGTTAGTGACAATGGAGTTAAAATCAATAATCTGAAGTAATTGTCCATTAGTGGATGAACTTTTCCTTATTTGGATAATTACATCGTAATCTCTTGAGATTAATCTAGTGCAATTATACGTAAAATTATATTTAGTATCCGAATATTTGTTCAGGTCCAACAAATAAATATGTCTGTCAGTAATATTATAGATTTTGTTGAAACAACAAAAACATTAAATGAAAATTCATTTTTACCCATAATTGACTTGCAGATTTATTATAGGTCAAATAATTTTTTTGACCAAACTATCCTTATAAAAGTTAAAATGTTCCTCCTCAGATACAACACCATGTGAGAATATATAAGGGTAGTTTGGTTAGAAAAGATTGTCTGACTTGCAAAAAGCCAATAATAAATCAATTGAAAGTAAATATAAATATTTATTCAATTTTCTGTCCTCTACATGTTCCTACCCGACTCAGTGACTCGGTATCATCAAACAGTCTATAAAATCACACATATCCTTACATACTATAACACATAGGAGCATTTATAGATACTGTTCATCTCTCATTCACTGAAAATACACAATTATCATTTTGAAACCCCAATCTTTTCAACCCTTTCCGATATCAAAACTCAAATTGAATCAAGCATTAAAAATTGTGTTAATTTTTTTATAGATTTGTATCATATTGAATCATCATTGCGTTTTGTATCATACAAATCTCCAATCAAATTTACAGTTGCTCCTAATATTTTTACCTACCCAATATCTTGTGTTAATGGATCATGTATATTAAATAAATTGTTTATGTTGTGTTTATCTTTAATTAGGTAATTAATTAATGTGGTTAAAGTGATCGTCTCATTTACCCTTACTCTAATTAATTTATATCCGATTACTTTAAATATATTTTACCAAAAAAAAAAAAAAAAAAGATTTAGTTTCATGAAATTGTTTCATCAACGTGACAAAAATCCTGACGGGAATTCTTCCGTAGTCAATTTTGATAGACTAATACTTTATCGCAAGCGGTCAATAATTAATAAACATGTTATATTTAGTATACAATAAATGATAAATATTTTATAAATAAATAAAAAATATAGTGAATTGGGGTAAATTGGTCTGTACATTGAACATGTGTTGTGGCATACCAAATTAGAATCCATTAAACAACATTGATGGGAGGAAATCTTTGACTCTTGCAAACTTCGACTTTGTCACACTTAGAGAAAAAGGCGCCTCCGTTTCAACCTCAATCCCACAAATCTTTTGGCGTCGGACCCCAAACTGAAAAATCACTTCTCCTGCCGCCATAATATGCCGTCAGCCCTCACTAAAACGTGCCCAAAATATTTATATTATTATTTACACTACTGCCTTTAAGGTTTGGGGTGTAATGATTATATGGGGTTAATGTAATTTATTTTTTATATTATAAATAAGTAAATTATTTTTTTTAAAAAAGTAAATTATAATGATTGTTTTTAAAATTTGACATAATTACGAATATTCATTTATTGTTTGAAAAAAATTACAAATACCCTCCTAATGTTTGATGAAATTATGTAATATTTGAATTGTGGTATGGAATTATCAATTTTGCTCTACAGTATTTTTTTATTTTTTTAAAAAATAAAAATTTATATAAAAAATTCAAACAAGGTGGATGGAAATTTTTTTAAAATTATAAAAAATAATATCCACTTAGTCCATAAAAAATTAAAAAATAAATAAATTTATATAATTTTTATTTTACAAGGGCGTTTTGATCAGTTCAACACAACAAATGGATGGAAACCTAGCGGATTTGGCTAATTGTTAGGTGGCCTTTAAAATTAGGGGGGAATTTATAATTTTTCAAATAACGAAGGGGTATTTGTAATTAAGTCAAACCTCATGGAAAGTCGTCGTGATTTACCCTAAAAATAGCAATTTGCCCTTATATTTTGAAAATGCAACAATTTACCTCCTTAAACAATGAGGTAAATTTCTTCATTTTAAAAAATATAGGGGAGGAAGGGTAAAAATTGCTGGATTTTTAAAAACATAGAGAGTAAATTGCTATTTTTTTTCCCCTAGGAGAATAATTTGCTCATTTGCAATATCACAAGGGGGTTGCTTTTTGCGTTTTTTTCCAATAATTATAAATAAACTCTTGTAGTTAGGAAAATTACATCTAATACTTTTGAAATTTAATTTCATCAAATAACTCATGATGAAAATTTATTAGTGGAGTAAAGGGTTCTTTGTGTTTTATATGTTATTTTAAAAGTGATAATTACATGATTACATCAAATTCTAATAAATTGAGTAATACATCAATATCCGAATAGTCCATCATTATAATTAAAAATAATGAAACAAATTACAATAAATTTACATAAAAAAAAATAAATACCTACATATTTGATGAAACATAAACTCCTAACATCAAATTTATACGTATAACCTCAACCTTAAATATTTGTGGATCGTCACTTTCTTGCTTTCTGGGTCTGATGATGATGAACTAAAAAAGACAGTGACTAGATAAGTAACTAGAAACCAACAGCCATAACGACAAGTTGATCAGACAAAGAATGAATGACCAACAAGATTGCTCGTACATGCGATGATGTGCTGGTTTTGGAGGAATTAAGATTTCAGATGCACATGAATCAGAATCAGAATCAGCATATGACAAGACAAAACAAACTTTTCATTCTTCTGCATGCCTATTCGCAACTTCCAATTGTGAACATTCGTGAACGAGTTCGTAATTATGGATTTGAGTCATGTTAAATAGGTGGGTGTTTATTTTATTTTACGTGAAACTATTATATATAATGTATTTATCGTTATTAATCATATTATATATTGGTTGAATTGATTTATTAATTTATATTGAGATGAATTATTATAATTTATTTATTGTTATTAATTAAAAAAATTGTGAACGTACAAGACCATAGTTTTTGTAATTATAAATTATGTATAATTTTCAAAAGAAAAAATAGTATATATTTATGATATATAATAATATGAGATAGTCCTTTCAACTTACTGTTATATAAATATGATGATGGAAGTGTTTCATCTTTTTGTCAAATAATAAAATTTTTAGATCATTCTTGATGAAATATCACTATTTCGAGCATTCTGAGTAAATCATGCCTCTGGAAAATTGCGAGCCATTTAGAATTAATAATACAAAATTTATAATTCTCTTTCTCAGGAAAATAAAAAAGAATTAATTATGCAAATTAGCGGATGTAGCACACTTGATGTGTGCGCATAAAAGTTGGGTAATGAAATCAAATGACTTATATAATTATTTCAAATTTTATAATACTTTTTATTTTATTTAATATATACACATCATGTATTTATAAATCTTATAAAAATAGTAAATAATTGATGCTTGTGACTATACCCCTATAGCTGTAGTACGATTATTTATTATTATTATTATTATTATTATTATTATTAAATTTCTTTAAATTTTTATTGATTTTTGAAAATTTGCATTTGATCTTGATTCGATTAATATAGAATCGCGTTCCATAAATTTTAGTTAAATCAATATGGGTTGAGTCTAGTAGTTTGATATTTTTAGCAATCATTTTTCTTGATTGAATCGAGCTTGAGTAGAGTAATAGTTGAAAAGCATTATCTAATCTAAAATGGGTAAAATACATATTACCCCCCTGTGATACCCCAAATGTTCAAATAAGCCCATGTGATAAAAAAAATACCATATACCCCCCTGTAAAATTTAAAAAGGTGCATATTGACCCCTTACCCGCGCCCCCAATTTTCTATCGCTTTTTTCTCCGACATTCGATGACCTATCGATGTATGCTTTCCACCGTTGGAAAGCTCTTCCGACAACGATCATTTTGACACCCTACCCACTTCAATCTCTCGTCCGTCGGTGAGTAATCTCTATTTTTTCGTTTTATTTTTTTTTGGTTTATATATATATATATATATTATATATATATATATATATACTAAATTATATTTTCTTATATTATATTTTAAAATATGTATAATTTAAATACATAGGTGGTTTGATAATTTATGGGCAAAAATATACATATTTAGTCGTAATTTTGGGAACATGAATTTTACAAGGGGGTATATATGCACCTTTTTAAATTTACAGGGGGTATATAGTTTTTTTTTATCACAGGGGCTTATTTGAACATTTGGAGTATCACATGGGGGAAATATGGATTTTACCCAATCTAAAACTACGTTCAAATTTGATTTTTTGTATTCAATGTTCGAGTTGGTATGAACTTTTATGCATAAATCTCGAATCGAGTATCGAATTTTTTGTTTTTTTTTCAATTCTAATTTACGGAAATGGCACTTCGGTTGTAATTGAAAATCATAATATTAATTTATTATCAGAATAAAGGCTTCTTTGTCTGTAATGTAATTGTGGATCACTTTCCTTGTTCTTTAGCTTCTGCTGATGATGAACTAAACAACACATAGTGACTA
Source organism: Sesamum angolense (assembly GCA_034509725.1). NCBI lineage: Eukaryota > Viridiplantae > Streptophyta > Magnoliopsida > Lamiales > Pedaliaceae > Sesamum > Sesamum angolense. Next base: position 8,197,087 of record JACGWL010000007.1, on the reverse strand, counting down.
GATAATTAACTAAAAACCACCTCCCTCATTGACAGTTGGTCAGACAAAGAAGCATTCTCCAACAATATTGCTCTTACATGGGATTATGAGCTGGTTTCGGAGGTATTAAGATTTCACATTTCTGAATCAGCATTTTATTCTTTTTCCCAATATGAATCAGCATATCTTGGAGAGAAGACAAAACAAACTTTCCGTTTCTTGGATTTATCTGTTTAATTATGACAGGATTTTTGTCCTTAATTCCACTTGTGTTTTGTCCCTCTTCATCTGTATTTGCATATATAAGCGGCTGTATATTCTCATCTTGAAACCATAGCCTATCACATTTTCTCGTCCATTGCGATGGCAACTTCTGCTCTCAGACTTACAATAGTTTTGATTCTTAGTATGATTGTTTTCTCGACGTATACTATGAGTTCTAACGCACGTTCCACTCGTGGATTCTTGTCCGAGCCAGGACCAGCTCGTAGCCCACGTCTGATGTTGCGTGAATCGGGTTTTAGCGAAGTAATGTTGGAATATTACCGAAGAAGGGCTATTATGCTGGACGCAGGAACGATGAGAGTGGCGCCTGGAGGTCCAGACCCTCAGCACCATTCTAAATCACCTGTAGCCATGCCATAGTTAATGTATCAAGAACAGTTCGCTTGTCTTATGAATGTCTGTCCTTAATCTAAATTTTGATCGGTTTCTGGAAATCGTTTACACAGCCTAAATGTGTACTCAAAGTTTCATGTTTCCCAGTTTCTTGGAACTGTGTCTTTTGTTTATGATCTTCTATATTAAACACAATCCACTGCTGACGGAACATGATCCACACTGTCTTGTGATTCCAAACTTATCCACATAAGAAAAACAACCAATCCAAGACATGCAATAAAACTGTTTGGTAATAATTATCTACTGCAAGAATCAGCTTGAAATTTTGCTGCTTAAAACAGTCCAATTGTGTTTCTTGTGATAGCTCCCCTGACTATGAAGCTCAAACAGCCAGTACTAGATATGTAAGAGAAGCATAAAGATATAAAAAAAAATATGATATTTTACAATCTTAACAGTCTGTGGGAAGAGGGTACTGGCAGTATCTGCTGTTCTTCATGCAGAGGAAGAATCTCTCATAGGCCAATGCCATCTTAGACGCTGTAAACATCGAGAGCACGTGTTTTTGACAGAACATACCTTTTTCTTGCAAAGATTTCAACCCATCTCTTATGGCCAAATTTAAGGCTTCTAATAAGGATCCCACATTTGGTGAAAATGTGTATCCATATTCTCCACTGAGAACCACAGTCCCAGTTATGCTTGGGAAATTAGTCGTCAAGACCGGCTTCCCGCAATGCATAGCTTCGATTAATGTAAGATCAAGCCCCTGAGGCCTCAAAGTTGGATTTATAAACAAATCAAGAGCATTGTAGAAATCAGACAACTCATATGGCTCCAATGCGCCTAATACTCTGACATTTGGCCCCAACTCCGAGTACCTTTTACTCCACGGCCCAGTTCCGGCCACAAGTAGAAAAACACCCGGATGTTGCTTTGCTATCGAGGAAAACGCCTCGTACAGCAGCGGATGGCCTTTGTCTCTAACCAGCCGACCTGCGACTCCCATCACTAAGCTGACGTTTGATGGAACACCATGCTTTTTCCTAAACCTCAACCCTGCCTCAGGATCAAACACGAAATTTTTCTCATCAACCCCATTGAGTATCACATGAACATTTCTCTGAGGCAGCTGATATATGTTCCTCAGCACCTCACCGGCACTGTTGCTGATGCATATATGCTGTGAATAGCTCGAGAAGAACCTGATTTCGTCAAGAAGACGGGCATTGCTTCTTGAAGCTCAGTTGTTGGCCCCGGAAACTGGCCATTCGGGTTGGCAAGAAGCTCCTGGAACAGCTTTGAGTGCATGATCTCATACCATATCCCGTGCCACGTTACAGCAACCTTAGGCAGCATTTTCGCCGCCAGTAAGGCAACGACACGCTCTCCGTAGTTCTCCACTACCATTCTCCTGCAGGAACATCTCATATGCCAGAGAAAAGTTCACTGATCCATGATCATTTGCTGCAAAATGCACACTGAGGTTGCCTTCTTTCACTTCACTACGTTGCTGCCTATCTGAAGGCGCTGTGAAAACATGGATTGTGTGCCCCCTACTTGCCAGGGCCGAATACAACGTCGAAGCATGACGTTCCATCCCGCCCGGGGACGGACCAGTAGGCCATGACTTGGAGAAAACGGCGATCTTCAGCTTCTCAGACGTCGTCCCAAAACAGAGCTTGTTCCAGGGGAGTTCAAATCACGCAAATCCCCCGTGTACCTTGCTTCATGACGCAAGAATCCAGGTTCCCAGAAGCGCGTTTCGGGCGTGAAAACGTAAACAGCTGACCCAAACAATAGAGCTAACGTTAAAATAGTTAAAGAAGTTTGCAGTAATGGAGCTTGTGAGAATTAGAAGAGGCATAACGAGGTTTGCAATATGGTTTCTTCCAGCCCATTACAAAGAATTTCAAGAAAACTAGGATTGTGATTGTTCAGTTGAGGTGGAGTTCATTACAAGGCAAAGAGCGTTAGGACAATGGATGATTAAAATAAACACATTGTGCAGTGTGAAGTGTGAGGATTTTAATGGTTGCTACCATTGATGCCGGATCTTCTTGAAGACGTGAAATTTTATATAGAGTGATTGCAGTTAATGTCAACGTACCTTTCCTGATAATTTTGAGACCTCGTGAAATTTGAATATACTTATTGCAGCCTTAAAACTTCTTGGAGGGACTGAACTGGTTCTTGTCCCTGCCCGAGGTCACACTCCATTTGCAATCCCACGGCACTGGGATAATTGGATTTATTTCTCTCATATTAGATCAATGGCAGCTGTAGTCAATTAATCTCTCCACCTTCTGTACTAGGTTGTAATGAATCCAAATTTCTGATGTGGGACTCTGTTTTACTTTAGTATTTCATTTGTATTTGACATTGTTAAAAGAATGACAAAATAGACTAAAGGAAAAAAACAACATATTGTTCATCTACAAGGTTGTATAACTACTAATTGTTGCAAGTTAATGGTTAAAAGTCAGAATATTGTCAAACCAATTATGTGGCAACAGAAATGAGAAAAAAAAAAAAAGGAATGGCACTATGTAGACCCGTCAAGAAATATTGCGTTTATGCATGCGTGGACACAGTCAAGGTCTCTATAGCTGACTTATTGTCGTCAAAAATCAAAATTTGACCACGTGGAAATCAACACAGGTTAGAACATACATTTAATCCCACCAGATATCTTGATAAGTTCAAATAACGTTCGACCTTAACCATTAGACCACAAAACGATGATTCAATTTGCACATTTTCATTCAAGCTGGATTGGAATACACTTCTGAAATGATGTAAACTTTTATTCTTAGTGTACTCTTGTTGTAGGTTTGTTATAGAAATTAAGATTATTGTACAAATTAAGTACGATTCTCCCTCTTAGTCTTTAATTCTTCCCTAATATTGTCCAAAACAAATGCTTAATAGTTTTGGGAGATCATTATATTGCATTTTGATGATAAATAAACAATGTAAATTATTTCATTCATTTTTTGTGAAGTCCCACAGAAGATAATTAAATATTTTATTTTTTTATAAAAATATAAATCACTTTATTTGATTAATCAATAGGAATATTATCTAAATGCTTAAGACTAAAATGCCCTTAATTCTTTCATAAATAACCATCTTAATTAAATTTTGTTAGATCAATAATATTATGTTTACACACATCTAATGGGCTTCGATTGCTAACATAAATTATAACCCGAATAAGCTCAGCAGGATCAAGTTTGAGTTACAACAATATATGAGGAAAAAATCTGCATTATAAGAGAACTTTTTTTTTCTTTTAAAAGCAGGGGCGAATCAAATACAAGCTCCTCTATCACAAAATATGACATAGGCTCGACCGCTTGAACCGATTTTAGGCGACGCCTTTTCAAGTGCTATGGAGGTCACCAAACTTAGGCCATGGCCGTGTTGATCGCCCACCGACCCCGTCCACGTAAGTATGCATTATAAGAGAAGTCAGCACTTTTTCTCCAATTTGATTGAATTCTTGCACCATATGGCCATGAATCTATTTCGACCCAACAAACAAACATCAAACATACTGGGCTATTATATAGTTTGAAATTTTTGTTGGTAGGCTAACGTTGTTTTAGTGAAGTAAATGTCCAAACTAGATGCATTGTTGATCGTAAGTTGGTCCAAATTTGCTAATACGAATTAGTAAATACCACTACTAATGGTGCTTCACATAACATGTCTTCGTTCATCTTTGGGTTCTACATTTGGACTATGATTTTTGTAGTAAGCTGCTTCGTCCACAACTTCGAATTTTAGTTCTAGAAAAAATTTTAACACCCATATCACACTAACTTTGAGTTTCTAAAAGGAATAATTTTTCGATCTCAGATTTTTATTAAGTTGTCGTGATTTGTGTTTCAAACTTAATTTGTTAATATGGAATTTACTTTTAGTAACTTTTAATTTACGTTATTTTTATTCATACATATTATTACAAAAGAATACTAACCAACAACTGTTAATATTCTTAATGAGTATAAAAATAGAGTTAAATTCAATTTGTCCCCCTGTGTTATGCAAAAAGATCAAAAACCCCCCTGTGAAAAATTAAATATCAGTTTCCCCCCTGTGTTACAAACAATATATCACACCGTCCCCCGGTCAAAAGAAGTCTAATTTTATAGGGACAATGACTAAAATGCCCTTCCTGGTCAATTGGTCAACCTAAAATTATTATAATTTATAAAAATAAAATTATTATTTAAAAAGTAATAATCCTACCCCCACCCCCCACCGATTGATTTCCCCCCCCCGCACCCATCGGTCGGCCGCCGCCCACCGCACGTCGCCCGACCCCGCTCCCTGCGCCTCACCCCGCGCCCATCGTCGCCCCCGTCTGGGCAACGCCGTCGCCCTGAACTATTTCTAGGCGACGGCGTCGCCCAGATGCCGAGGGCGACGCCCGTCGCCCACACAGCGCGACGGCGTCGCCCACGACAGCGGTGGGAGACGACGTCGCCCTCGCCTTCCCTGGGCGACGGCGTCGCGCTCTCCGGTGCCGTCGCCCAGGGGTGAGGAGGGCGCGGCGGCGACTTCGCCGCGCTTCTTCTACTTCTTTTTTTTTTTAAATTAAATATAATTAATTTAATAATAAAAAATTATATTAAAATATTAATATAATTATATTTATAAATATATTATAGTTATTAATTTATTTTATGTATTATAAATTATATATATATAATATATATATAAATTATATATATTATGTATTATATAAATTATATATATTAAATGTGAGATAAGGGCAAAAATGTCCAAAAGACACTTTTCGCACCAAAATTCGCAGTCAACGCGCGTGAGCAGCAACCCTTGGTCTCAGGGGTTTTTTTAAACTTTATTTTATATCACATGGGTGTAATTGATATTTTAATTTTCACAGGGGGGTTTTTGAACATTTCTAAAATCACAGGGGGGGTTTTTGGATTTTTCCCTATAAAAATATTAGCTATTAAATCAAATTACGACAATACATATGCTTTGTGGAAAGAAAATCTTAATATATGCCATATTAATATATCATAGATTCTCAATTACAAACTTCAAAGTATTTGATATTTTTACCCTCTATTCATACCAATGTTTCACTCCCTATATTCCAAACCTCAAAAGTTTAAGATTCATAAAGCAAAATTTATTCCAAAACCTCAAAAGTTTAAGATTCATAAAGCAAAATTAGAGAGATTGAACGTCATTAATTAAAGTAGAAAGGGCATAAGAGACTTTTCACCTGTCTCTGTTTTGAACATTGAATGACAACTCATCCATTTTATCCCAAGTTTTAGGAGACAAAGATTGGGAGTCAGATCTGATACTAGAAAACATTTTTTCCATATTCTAGAAATTTCCACGTTCTCAGTACAGCAGCCGCAAAAGAGCTTTGTTGTGTGTCGGGAAAATTAACATTAAACCAAACACCACCTTGTCGGAAGTTATGATTAATGCAGCAACATGGAGACATTTCTTGCCTAAATTTGCAATGTACCAACAGGCATTATTAGAATCTTGTGATGTAGCTTAAATCATAAATAACCTTATAAAACTCATTATACCTTCAAATAGTATCATATAAATTAAATACGGTGAAGATTTTTATATCTTTTTACTTTTTATCGATTTGATAATCTATTTTAACGATTATTAATCTTAAAATTATATTATGATTATTATCAGATATATGAATTTCGTACATTTCTGACACATTAACTCTCTATATATTTGAACGTGTATCGTTTGACATGTATGAATTTATTAAACTAACATCTAGCTTTTCGACATATCCCACCTACCTTCACTCTCATCTGATTAAAGTATTAAAACATTCAATTCAAAATTACCTCAACAAACTTGACATACATTTGGCTCAAATCAACTCATGAGTATCCCGATTAGAGGCCCAATAGTGGACCCCATCTCAAATTCATCACGATCTGAACATACCAATTTTGACTTCTATCCAAAACAAAATTTCCAAAAATTAAATAATTCATGACCATAAAATATGAAAATTATAGAATTAAGTTGAAGTTAGTACCATAAAATAGGTTTGGATGAGACACGAACAAATATGAGAATGTTTTGAAATGCATATGAAAATCAATTCTCAAAGTATGATGTGTTGTATGAATATCTTTGCAATAACTCAACAAGATATTTAAAGGTTGATCATCAAAGTATATATTGATCGGCCATCTCATTGTATTATGATATAAAAACACGATTTGTCCTCAAACATATACATGCACGTATGTTTTAACTTTTTCTAAACTAATATATTTTTTCTTGATCACTCCAAACATTGTTTTTTGAAACTGATACTTAATAAATATTAGATCATGCAAAATTGACATGTTAATGAGATCAACCATTGATAGATACTCATTACACAAAAGACAATGCAAAAGAATTAATGTTTGACTATATTTGTATAATTACGAATATCCGATCATTAGATCTTTTAAGATTATTCGAAGGCATAATTATCATTAAATAATTTTTTTGGATAAATGGATAATGTTTTAATGATAGTAACTCCGTGGCTAGGGTTCAATTCCAACCCGGACAAGGAAAACCCGACTTGGACTCGGGACGAGTTTGGGTCCAAAAAATAAATATCGGGGTGGGTAGAGGGTCCTAGTAAATAGGACCCGCTTGGGTTCGGGGCCGGTCTTGGGTCCATAAGGACCCGTTCTGTATATTGAATTTAATGTATATATATTTATATTTTTTATTCCTCTATGTTGCCCTAATTCTCATTATTTCACCCTCGGTACCGCCTACACCTCTCTTTTCTCTCCCTTTTAAATTTCTTGTTGTTGCCGTCGCTGCATTCCTCCCTCCCTCGCCCGGCGTCATCAATCTCCTCCCCTCGCCACATGCGTCGTTGTTCTCCTCCCTCGTCGCATCGCTGCTCTCCTCCTTCGCTTGCCTTGCCTTGCCTTCATCGATCTCCTCCCTCGCTCGCATCACGTCGCCGCTCTTCTCTCTACTGCTCTCCTTGTTGTCAAAGCCCCTGCTAGTATTCTCTTTTCCTTTTATTTAATTATTTTTTTAAAGTAACACTCGGGTCCATCATGTTTGACCCATCCCGACGGGTTTGGTTGCGGGGCAGGGCGGGTCTAGGAAGGACCTGGTGGGCGGGTCTTGGGTCCATCCAAGCCCATCCCAAATCCATCCTGTTGCCAAACCTGGACTCAAGACCCGCCCCAAATCCATCCTGTTGCCAAACCTATCATATTAATGTGATATTTATATAAAAAAATTATAAATTACATAAAAATTGTGATGAAAACCTTGTGAAGAAGAAACAACAAAATTAATGAATTGTAAAAATAAAGTATAGAAAAAGGCAATTTTTGAAGGAGATAAATAAATAAATAAAATACTAAAAAAGCCAATGTATATAAAAGGAATAAAATATTATAAAAAAGCCCAATAATATCAAAGTAAGCAATGAGTTCACACGTGGGGGAGTGGTAGGTGACCACTTTGCAGGACTGGCGCGTGAAATGGTGCGCGGATGAGACAGTCCCACGGCGCTCTTGTCAGCACGCGCTTGCACTCGCCAGTGACGTGGCCAGGTAACACCGCCTTTGGATTAGTAGTCAAGGAGCGCGTGTGATTAAGAGTAGTGTGCCGGCCGCCCGAATAATATCATTCGAGGGACAGTGTAGAGAGAGAAACAGATGTGGTTTTTAGAGAGAGAAATCGAGTAGTTCGGATCCAGGAAGAGAACGCGCGCTCCTTCTTCTCTCGTACTCTCAAACCCTAAACATTTTTCCTTATTTTTTTCTCCTTTTTTTTTTTTGAAAAAAAAGAGAGTAGAATTTCGGTATTATTATTATTATTTTTATTGTATACGGCTTCAGATCTTTAGGTTTTGTTCTTCATTTTGGGGGGATTTTCTTTTGTTTTAAATCTTTATGGATCTGTTTGTATGTGTGAAGTTTCACTCTTCCTAAGTTAATTGAGCTAGGGTTTTCATTTTATTTTGTCAATCGTAATTATCGGTACCCTGGGTTGGGATGGATGTTGTCTAATTCTAGGGTTTTTGAAGTTTGGGATGTCTAGGGTTCTTGGGGGTTGATTTGGAGAAATTAGGGTTTTAATCCCGATTGGTGATTACATGTATGGCTTCTGGGGCTATAGGGGATTCTAGCAATGAGTTGAATTGGAGAGGGAGGTGTCGATGGACTGAAAATAGCAAAGTTTATACGCGAAAACTCCACAAGAAAGTCCAAAATACTAGCAATAATACCACAACCTCAGCCGCCGAAAACCCGGCCCCCACGGCCGCCGCCGCCGCCGCCTCCACCTCCGAAAATCCACCACCACCCCGCGCCTACCAAGGTTTCCTCCTCCACCGTTGCCTCCGCCACCACCACCGAGGTTTCCACCGCCTCCACCTCCAAGGACCCCAAGGATTCTGCCGCTGCATCCCCTCCGCCCACCACTCCTGCGAGTCATTCCGTGACAACTGCTTCCCCTGGGAATGCAGGGGATAATGCTGCGCAAGAGTCTCAGGAAGCCATAGTGACCAAGGATGCGGTGTCTTGTCAGCAAAGGGTGCGAGAGCAATCACCAACCCTAGAACAGAGTCCTTCACATAGTTCAGCAAACAAAAATGTTGATTATTCCCTCCAGCAGCCACAGCTGGGAGACCAACTGCTACATCAACAACATATGCCCTCACTTTCAGAGGATAATTATTCTGCTGAGCATGGAGTGCAAGAAGGCAGTGGCAGTCAAAATGCTGAGCTGCACAATTATGAAGATTTGCTGCCGCCACAAAGCAGCGAGGCCCTGAAATTGAAGAGACCATCCCCCCGTCCAGGTCCAAATGAGACACTGCAGCCAGGTGGTGATGGTCCGCAGTGTTTGAGGGAGTCATCACCTTTGATCAGTGAGAATGTTCTGCTAAATGTCAGAGAAGTTGCAGCGCCGCAGTTTCCCATTGGGAATGTGTTGCAAAGTGATGAAGACATGATGCCATTGCCACCTCAAGTACCCAGTGGCAATGGGCCAGCAAGTATCAATGGAGTTAACGAGCCCCTGATCTTTTCTAAGGTTGATGACAAGGTCAGGTTTAAGTTTGCTAAAGCAACACTGAAGGATGAGGTTAAGGAGCTTAAGAACAAACTGGAGTGCGAGCTTGATCAGGTTAGGAGGTTAGCTAAACAGCTTGAAGCCAAGGAGCTTCAGCTTGCTTCTTTTAATACTCAGATTAGCAATAGTAATCTCAGTAATACTAGTAATATTGGTGTTGAGTCTGTTGACAGAGGTAATATTGGTAGGCATAGCTATCCTCAGCCTGAGCATGCCCGAAATGACCTTGTAGACAGGAGAGTTTTGTTGAGAGTTAGCTCGGAGGGTGGTGTGGCAGGGCACCCCGAAGTTAGACCTATGGGATTAGCTAGAGTGAACTCTGATGTGGGTACAACACGGAATCTAGAACCAAGGCCATATAGTAGGCAGCTCAGTGTTGCAGTAATGGAAAACAGTCGCAGGGCTGGAGAATTTGTCGAGAAGGAGAAACGAACTCCAAAGGCGAATCAGTACTACCGAAATTCAGAGTTCCTGCTGGGGAAGGACAGACTACCTTCTGAAAGCGTCAAGCGGTTGAAGACAAATAATGGGAGGAAACATAGCGGAGAAACAGAACATGCCTTTCGGTTGGGTTTTGGGTTCGATAAGAGCCGGAATCAGGTGTTTAAGAGCTGTAGCAGCTTACTGCAGAGGTTGATGAAGCACAAGCATGGTTGGGTGTTTAATGAGCCAGTAGACGCCAAGGCCCTGGGGTTGGTTGATTACCATGATATCATTAAGCACCCTATGGATTTGGGTACAATTAAGACTAGACTATCACAAAATTGGTACAAGTCGCCGAGGGAGTTTGCCGAGGATGTTAGACTTGTTTTCCGTAATGCCATGACTTATAATCCTAAAGGGCAGGATGTCCACATTATGGCCGAACAATTATCACAGATTTTTGAAGAGAGGTGGGCGATTATAGAGACTGAGTATAATCCTTATTGGAAGTACCAAATGTATCAGGATGCAGGTTTGCCCACTCCCACTTCCAGAAAGGGTCTCCCTCAGTCTCATTTTGCCCCTGCTTCTGTCCCAACCTTAGCTCCTGCTCCTGTTCGTGGATCTGCTCCTGCTGCCGCACAAGACCATGCTTATGCGCCCACTTCTGCAGCTCCTATTCATCTGCATGCTCCTGCTGCTCCCCAGATGAGGACATTGGATAGGCCAGAAACATTGACAACACCTATGGCTGTTGATCCCAAAGTCCAACGAACTCATGTTGGCAGGACACCCCTTCCAAAGAAACCAAAAGCGAAGGATCCCAATAAAAGGGACATGACTTATGAGGAGAAGCAAAGACTTAGCACAAGTCTTCAGAGCTTGCCTTCTGAAAAACTTGATGCTATTGTTCAGATCATTAAGAAGAGGAATACCGCGCTTTCTCAACATGATGATGAGATCGAGGTGGACATTGACAATGTTGATGCAGAAACGCTCTGGGAGCTTGATCGTTTTGTGACTAATTACAAAAAGAGCTTAAGCAAGAACAAAAGAAAGGCTGAACTTGCGCTTCAAGCTAGATTGGTAGCTAATCAGACAGTTGCTCCAACGGTAATTGCTGGACTTTTCATTTGCGGTTGCATAATATTTGGAATTTTGTGGCAATCTTTCTGTGAGATCTTATCAAATGCATTTAGATATCTCTTCACATCATTGCAGAACAAAATGACTGCAGTAGCTGATGTCCGCAGTGAAGGTGGAACAGGTGTTTATCTACTATTGTGGTGTTTTACATTGATCACTGTGCTCTCAGAACAGCATTCTGACATTTATTTTCATCCTTTCCTGAAGTTCTTGAGGAAAGCACTGCACCTCCCGCTGTTGAAGGTGAAAAGCAGGGGTATACCAGAAGTAGGTCCAGCAGTTCAAGCAGTTCCAGCAGTGATTCTGGATCTTCGTCAAGTGGTAAATGATGATTCTTTTTCTTCTATTTTAGCTTTTCTGTTGATTAGGTTTTGTATCTACACTTTCAGTAATATCATATTTCTGGGCTACATGCAATTATTATGTTGTTTTTGGCAATGATCTTTGCTGTCTTCTTCTATCTGAATTATATAGTTATGTTTTAACCTCTCTTTCTATTTAATTTACAGATTCCGATAGCGATAGTTCCTCTGGAGATGGATCAGATGCAGGGCATTCACCTGGGACATGAATGGATATATTTAAGGTATAGGAGAGATAGGTCTATTCTGTTCTGAGCCAAGACTGCTTCAGGAATCTTCTGTCTAACGTTCCACTTCACGTGCTTTCCAATCCATTTTTTGTTGTGCCTTGTATTCCACTTTATTAGATATCATGACCAATTTTAGTTCCCTTTATGATACGGAGAAAAACTGACAAGCAGTTTACTCATATTTTTGCTTAGCAACCAACAGCAGAGACTATTGACATGCATTCATGTAAAAAGTTGATCCATTTCCTCTGGAATCTGATGCATCTGATATTACAGTATATGCAAAGTTAAGTTTGCGTCCATTTTGAGGGAATATTTATTTTTGAGTTCCTTTAAAGGGAATGTTTACTTTTGAGCGACTTTAAAGCACACGTGTCGTGCACTTGTTATGTTGAAGAGCGGGGAAGATTGCTTGTCATGTTAGTGCTAACTCAATAGGTAGAAGTTCAACTGCACGAGGAAATAATTAGAAACAAAATAGTCAGATATACCTATTAGAGCTCCGCTTATGATTTAATGTCTGATCGAAGTTGCCTTTCTGTCAGTATATTACGCTTTCAGAGTACTTGCTTTTAGTTCTGAGGCAAGTACATTAACTCTTCTCTCCTTCCTGGGCCTTGAAAATCCTTGTTCTAGTTTGTTTGTTAAGGATCTGCACGATTCTTCTTTTGTTTTTGACTTTTTTAATTTCACTATCCGAATGTAACATGTTGTCAGCACTTCTGTCCCACATTATTGCTTGTATTTCCTTTGGGCATGTCTTCAAGGCTACATTTCCTAAATGAAGATTATCACCAAACATATTGTGTCTTTTGAAGTAATGATCTGCCACAACCAATGTCAATTACTAATTATGTTAGAAAATGTGATGAATATTCCAGGCTTTCACTTTTTTGACCGTTATCTAAGTTCCAGTGCCAAGTCAAAATGGACAAATATTATTTGGGTGGCAGGATTAAAATGCGGAAGTAGTGGTTATGCTTGTTGATAGAAATGGTTTACCCCTGTACCATGTATGGTTAATGGAAATAATGCTTACACATAAGGGGTTTCCCCCCCCCCCCCCCCAAATAATCGTATGGCAGGTTGTTGTATAAGTAATAAGTTTCTGTTCCATCAGTTACATTCTTATGATGGGCATATCTTCTACAAATGCCACTTTGATCCTGTCTCCTTTGCCATTGTCGGGGAGTGCAGGGGCATGTAGAGGAGAGAGAGAGAGAGAGAGAGGATGGGTGCCAGCGGAACTATCTAATAAAATATTAAATTTATGATTTTAAAGTGTCATGTTGTCTGTTGTGTTCAATTAGATGCAATCAGCTTTGGTAAGATGTCTGAAGACAACTTCAACCAGTTGTCTTTATTTGGATAATCATAGTTGAGAATATACTCCTCACTCCTTTATTGCCTAGGGAATGAAAATGGGCACCTCGGGACATTTTACTCAATCTCTTTTGAAATCTTTGTAATCAGTGTAGTTCATATTAGGAGATATCATTTAATCGGTTAGAATTGGATTGCGAGGTATTCGTGCTTGTCTAGAAACGAATGGTTGGACATAATATCCATTAGCGCTAAATGGTTGTGTATTATCATGTCATACTCATTACAGGATTGTGCCGATATTATACATGGCATTATTTAACATTTTCTTGGAAGTAGGAATCATGTTTTCTGGATGTTCTGTCCATTGGGTGTTCATTATTGTTTTGCTGAAACTGATCGGTGAAAACAAATTCCCTGACATGTTTCTTTATATTGCAGGACAAAAGGCCATGATGGAGTGTGAGGTGTGCTTGATGAATATTTTGGTACTGATTCTGCCTGCAAATGCCTGTACATGGACCTTCAGAGATGTTGCATGGTCAGATGCGAAATGCAAGGCCTTCTCTTCAATCTTTTAGGTGTACGACTCAGGACTCTCATTCTTACCATCATTTGAACATGTAGTATTTAAGGAGGTTTCTGTTGTTAGAAAAAATGTATTTTTGATTGGTTATGATGGTGATGGGGGAATGTAGTTGCTGTAAATTTTCATGATTGCTACAATTTCTAGTTATAAAAAGCTTTCGTTAGGATATTTTAAACTTTATTTGACTAGTGAATGTAGGTATTCAGTTCATTAGGGCCGAGATTGAATGGGCAAGCATACTGACCAATCTGGCTGTCAGTTGTATGCTGTCATCTAGTATTATTTTGCATGTATTTACCAGATATAAGTGTAGTGTGCAGAGTTGCTGATCTTGGAGTGTCATAACATTTTCTTCTTTTGGTAAGAAATTAGGAGCATGGTTATTGTTGATTTCTTGCAAAGGCAGTTGAAAAAGGTAGCTGTGGAAGCGGCATTGATTTGTTGCTTGGTAAAGCAGTTTGTGTTGCTTGATACTCTACTTCCTGAATTTAGTTGCAATGGCTCCTTTTCTGTTCATCTATGATTGTGTCACATGCATGCCTGGATGATTTTTGGAATTCCAACTCATGTTAGTGCGAGTTGTATGGGAAATTGCATTGAACCTCCTTAGCTGTGTGGTATTAGTGCTTTTATTGATGTTGGATAAGATTCTGTAGGATTTATATGATAATGGAAGATGTTATGATTTGCGTAGTCAAAAATATTGATACGACATTTTCTGAGCACTGAAAATTGAAGAAGTGGCTTGTTTTTCTAGAGGTACTGTGACAGGAGTTTGGAGACTCGTTCCAATCAGAGCCTAGGATTTTATGGAGGCTGTTTTGGCAATTGAAGAGTGGTTATAAGGGCTTGTTGAGTAGTTGGTGTGAGGTCGATACCAGGGGTTGCTTTTCAGGAAGTGAAATTCTTGCTCTGCTTATGTGTTGTTTATGGCAGCTACTCAGTGAAGGAGGTTTTACGTTTACTCTTGAGACATTTTCATGTTTAAGTCGCTACAGTGAATGATTCTTGTCTCCAGATGTCCGAAATTGTACTTGCTTTTGTTGTTATGGTCTTACAAGTTGATATAACCCAATTTTTTGGTCACCGCTTCTGCTATTTAAAGCTGCCGTGGTGCTGCTAACCTCCTTGTAACTAGCACTGCTGCTATGCGCAAAGATTTAATAAATACTTCAATTGGTGCTCCTCACAAATAGTGAGGCTAATTCATGGTGTATGACTTAGGTTGCGTAACGCCCTTTCACCTCTAAAAAGGGTCATACGACTCCAAAACATACCAGAATCTCCTTAGCTGCTCTTTATTGTATGTAATTATGACCAGGTATATTACAATGTTGCAACAGTTAGTATAAGTTATCATTTTGAATAGCACACATAATGATTTCGACAACAGAAGACAGGCGTTACAGAACTTGTGATCTCTTAAGTTCCATGGCAATAACATCCAACACCCAGAATTGAATTTGTTTATATTAAAAATCATGCCTCATACTACTATGAAATCTCCGGAGCAGATAGTTTGCAGGAAACTACTTGACTGCTTTAGCCAAGCATTATTAGCATAATTATGCTAAGCCTAGTTCAACATGGCAAGATATCACCTTCTCTGTAGAAAGAAATACTAGAAGAGTACTCAACACGACAAAAGAAGCAAAATTGTGACATGGTCTTAGCACTGCAATGGAGTTCAGCTGGCTGCCACTTCAATTGCCATGGACGAATGCAATTCCCTTTTCAATTGAACTTTTCAACTCGGGCTTGAGAGCTTCCAGACCTTGTTTCTCATAATCGGATAGCGGACCCAAACCCAGTACTTCTTCCACACCATTCTTCCCAAGTCTCTCCTGTTAATGCAACCATGATATCAACAGCAATAGTAGATGTCAATAAATACCATTTTTTTACTTGAATGGCATTCAGAAATGGATGATTGACTAGTTCATGCAGCAAGAAATCAACATCCCTTCAGCTACCGAGAAAATGAAGGCAGGGGTCTAAGTAAAGGTCTCCGCTTTGGTTGGCAGGGTGTCGGCCAAATTTATCATTTTGCCTCGTTTGACCATAATGTTTTGTTAGGCATTCTTAATTAATCCTAACAAGGTGTACATACACGCCCATGAAACAGGTCATGGGATTGATTCAGCTTCAGTAATAATTATAAAAACAAATCACCACAACACTATGTGTCAGGGGACAAGAAGAATTGCACAAGTGATAACAAACTAATTGTAATCTGTTCCCATTACTGAGAAATGTTCAAGCTCATCCAGGAGAACACCCAAAAATTTGTCAAACTCACCTTAGATGCAAAGAAAGGTAGCTCAGTCACAGTGGATTGAACGAATGAACATTCCACAACATCTGGGACCCATTAAGCCCCTTTAAGCAAGCATCGGCGAATATCGCCCCAGCATAGCTGCACGGTTAAAGGGTAAATTCGAAGGTAATTAAACTGTTAATATCAATAAATACAATTGACAAATAACCAGAACACTCCAGAAGATCATTCAGCATGCGAGGGGCAGCATTTCAAATGATATAACAAATATTTCAAGGAGATAGATTCAAGAATTATAACGGAACATTAATGCAGATTAAGTACTGTAGAATACTAAATAATTATCACTAAGTGGAAAACCAATTTTTAGGAAGGTTATTTCAAACAAGATACAGTTGAGCAAGTATTCCTCACAAATAGTTGACAATACAGAGTACATGGGAAACAGCTGATTCAAATTGCCACATTTTTTCTAGTTAGAAGTATAAAAGCACATTACTTACGCCATTGAAAGTGTAGCTGAACCCTTTCCAGCCTTGGCTTCAACAACTTCAGTCCCACCATCTTGTGTTCTTTTTGTAAGAGCTTGAATCTCTTCATCTGAGAGGTTTGCTTTGGGTGTGGCCTATAGTCAAACAAACAACTGTAAGCGTCATCGACTCATCTGTATCAGGATTAGGATAATAAATGCCCATTTCTTATAGAACATAATATAATGAGAGATGAGAGAAAACATTAAAGCAAATGTCAACCTGCGAAAACAAGGGAAGAATGGTGACTCCAGCATGCCCACCAATGACAGGTACATTGACATCTGCAAAAAACAAAAAGAAATAGAATTTTAGATAATGCCAAATACCCGAGGGGCAAACCATAACCTTAAGCTAGCAAGTACTACTCTATTAAGTCAACAGTAAACACATACCAGCTACATTCACTTTGGCCTTTCCAGCATAGAATGTTTTGGCCCTGACAACATCAAGGGTAGTCACACAAAGAGTTTCCTCTCATCATACACTCCCTTATTCTTGAAGACCTCAGCAGCAATTGGTACAGTGGAATTTACAGGGTTGCTAATCATATTGACAAGAGCCTGAATAATTGTGGAGAGCCCAAATCAATCATTCTCATTAAACACTTGGTGGCAAGGAACGTCCCATCCAGAAATTCAAAACTCAAAATACAACTATGCAAGGAAAGACAGGAATTACATTGGGGCAGTACTTGGCAATGGCCTCACAAAGAGATTTGACAATGCCAGCATTAATCTTGAAGAGAGGTCATCACGTGTCATGCCAGGCTTTCTAGGTACACCAGCAGGGATGATGACTACATCTGATCCCTCCAGAGCCTGTCCTAGCTGCTCTTCTGCTGCATAGCCCTTCACCTATATATACAAGCAAATTAAAATTTCAGATAAAGCACCCAAAAACTATAAAAGATACTGTAACAAAGAAATGGGAAAGAAATCCATATCAAAGAAGAAAGCAAGTAGGATGAAGCACACCCAAAGGCATATAGCCCGTAAGACTTAAGACATAGATCAGCATAATAATACAGGTAAAAGATCTTATCACTACTCAATCAAAAAACTCAAGAAGAAAGCTGGATATACAAAAGAGTTCTTGAGGAATAAAGACATCGTTTAAAGCATGGCTTAAATTTCCTTATGTTTCCATCAAAACTACGGAAAAGTTTTCGTTTTTTGGTTTTATGGATACCAAAAATAGATGGTAGTTTTGAAATAACTTAGTTTCTAAACATTCCATTTTTCTTGATTTTCCTACAACTTTTGAGTTTCCTACGAAAGTTTTTATTTTCCCTAATTTACTGGCTTGTATTTATATCATATCATCCTTCACCTACAAATATAGAAATCTGTAGTTATACTACATGAAAATAAATTAATTTAAATCGACATAAATATTATAAAAGCCATTTGCTTTCAGAAAAGCCACAATATCATAAGAAAAGTTGAGCTAAAACCCAGTAAAGGTACACAAAAACAAGAAGAGGCAACTAACATCACAAGACCACAAAAAGAATCACTATTGCAGATCCAGACACTAGAAACAAGCCAGAGAAACCAACAAGCATAAATAAAAGGTGCAAAACCCTAAACAACTACCTACAGAAAGCACGCAAAGAATTCCAACAACAAAATAGTAAAAAAAAATCCAGAATTTGAGATCAAAAGCTGTAGAGGAAAAGCATAGGACCTCAGATCTAGTGTTAATGTGGCCAACGTCAGCGGCCACTCCAGGTGTGCCGGCGATATCGTAAAGTGCGAGACTCGAGACGAGAGGATTCAACTTCATAAGAAGTGAGAGCGGCTGACCGATCCCTCCGGCGGCCCCCAAAATGGCGACCTTCCGCTCCGGCGCAGGCGCCGATGAGAAGCTGCGTCGCGACGACGAAGCGGCAGCGGAGCCGGTGCTCCTCCTGAGAACAGATCTCAACATGGCGGCCTTCATTTGTAAAAGCGTTTTGAGCGTATAGACTGTAGAGAGAAGAAAAATTCGCAGTCGAATCGACTCTGTGTGTGTGTGTGTGTGTGTGAATAAAATGAATAGTGAATGGGGGCAGATGGGAAAGTGTATGTATTTATTATCTTATATTATTATTATTGAGGAATAGTATTTATTGTTGGAAAATTAAATGGAGGGTTGAGAAAATCGAGGCCCTCCCTCTCTCTCTCTAATCTCCCCTTTGTAATGTTCGCCCATTCTCCGCTTATCTTTTCACTTTTTTTTTTAAAATTGTTACAAAAATTATTCTATCAGTATATTAATATGACTTAAATAATTAAAATAAAATCATACATAATAAATATTTGTATGAAGCGAGATAAATATTTATACATTTAAGAGAATTCAAATTCATGAAATCAAACTAACAATTAATATATCAATATGACTAAAATAATAAAATAGGATAATATATGATACATACTCATATAAAGTGAGACAAATACCCATACGTTTAGTAGAAATCGAATTAATGACCTCAAATCAATATATCAATATGACTAAAACACTCATATAAAGTGATACAAATACTAACGTATTTAGTGGGACTCAAACTCATAAATTCAAATTTCAAATTTGTTCATAAAAATTTATCTTTAGCTTTAATATTAGACTAACAACATCAATATTTAATTGGTATGGTTTTAATTGTTACATTATTTTATTAACCTTTATTTTTCTCTCTCATTCTCTCTCTCCTCAAATCCCCATTTTCTATTCTCATCTTCCACATTTCTAATTTTTTTTAAATCATATTTCTTTTTCTTCTCTAATTTTTTCCAATAATTTTTATTTAATTTGATTGATATATATTTTTTAAATTATAATATTTAAAATCTATATTTATTATGCACACATATGAGTGTGCGGTGCATATACACTAGTATTTAGTAATGAACAAGTTTTTTATGAAACATTTTATTCAAATTAATCACACAATCATGACAATGTAGTATGAGAAAGGGACAATTACATTGTTCTCCCATGATGGTTGATGTAATTATATATGAAATTTTTTGTGGTTTAGAATCTACATTTAATACTCGTAATGTTATTTTCGTCTAATAAATGGATCTAGTTTAAAATTTGTTAAAATTATTGATATTAACAAAAAAGCTAAACAAAATTACATCGTTACCCTGATTGACTTATAACTAATTTATTACAAATCAAACAAATTTTTTTCTGATCAAACCACTCGTATGTCTTCATACACTAATGCATGTGCAGAAGTATAACTTCACAATAATTTGATTAGAAAATATTTATTTAACCTGCAATAAGTCAGATTATATAAATTTTCATTTGTTTGAACTTGTCAATAGAAGCCAATTATGTAAACTTTAACTAACGAAAGTTTATTTATTAGAGAAAAACAAATATCAGAAAATATTATATATAATTTTTCAACCCACAACAAGTGTACACATAATTATATCAAATTTGAGGAAGGGTGGTGTAATTATCCTTAGAGTTGGTATAATATACTTGCTACGTCAAACACAATTTGATATGAAATTTCCCAATTTTATGTCTGCTCTTGTAGTTCATGCTTTGTGTAGGTCAAGTCATTTAAGTAGTGGGAAGGCATATTCTCTTTTGGCCCAATCCTTTGTGGTGGACAACATATAAACCAAGAACCTTTCATCTTTTACTTAATAATGAAGATATAAAGGAAGGCATGGTCAGTCAGAATATGCAATACCAATAAGAGGTGATTGAATAGAATTCCCTTTTCATTCTTCCTTTTATCTTGTTCTCTCCCTCTTTTGCTTTTCCACCTTTATTTGTATTTGGGAATTGGGATAATGTTTGGGCACCAGCCCGCTGGGCAGCAGATACACGCAGCAAATGCTGCTGGTCACAAAATGTTACAAAGGGAGCTGGCATTGTAAAACACTCTTGGACATCGATCCTGTCGTTTGCACTACATTCCGGTGCAGAAACCTCAGGGTTTCTTCGCTTAGGAACTCAGAATAGAAATATGCATAAAATGAAAACTCAGGCTTATATTTGATCGTACATTTTGATAGACCTTTTTGTGATGGTGCCGTGTGCTTGGACGAAAGGATCTCTTGGCGCTCTATCCTCTGTACCAGAATCGGTGCTGAGAAGAAGACATGCCACTGGAGTGATGCCTAATTCTGTGCAGCATCTGGTCCAACAATCTTTACATCTATGTCTCCACAGTAGAGTTCGGTGCCTTGCATACATATGTGAAAGAGATGGCAAGAAAAGGGAAAACTCAAGACCATGTCTTTAGGCACTGTTGGGGGTGCTATCTAACGGAGATGGTGGCTTCCCCTTGAGTTCTCCTCACCCAGTCCAGAATACCGTTACAATCTTCTCGGGAGATGAAATGCCTTCACATGCATACAAGTAATTTAGTGTTTGGACAACTATCAGACACCTAACCGCTCACTTCAACCCAGCCTTATCCTATGCTTATCTCGATTGGTTGGTTTTTCAGTCATTCAATTTATACGAGTAAAACATTCTCAGAGGAATACCTGTTTTTAGTGCGATAAGCTTTAAGTAGTCGGACTTCCTTCAGATTTGATATATCTTTCTCCATGCACAGGGATTGAGGTACCTTAAGCTTCCCTGTCTCGTCATCATAGACATCACATATGAATCTGAGCACATTTTCCTGCAGTCGAGGTAATTGGAATTCAACATGTTGGAAAAATATAGTACTTAACAACAGAAATTGGTAGCCTTCTGTACAGTACTCCTAAGTCCTAAACAGCCAGCTAAAAGTCATGCACAAAAAAATTAAGTGCAATTTACCAAGATAAAAAATGTTGACAATTGGACAAAGGACCAAATTGTACATTAGTACTAGAAAGAACAGCATACCAGGGGTTTTGAGGCATCTATCCATTGGTAGATGGGCTCATTCCGGAACCATGTCAATTGTCTTTTTGCAAAATTTCTGCAAAGTCATATGCAACAAGATATATCATTCAGGTCATTGCAGGATAATAAGTAATTCTTACAGAAGAAATAGAAACTACAGCAAATCCCATGAGAAGTTTAGTTATAATTCTTAAGATGATTCTCATGCTTTACCAGTCAAATCATTTATCCAATATGCCTCCAGAAACATGTCCAAGAGATTTCTAGCGTGAGTTGGCTGACGGTGAGGTAAAGTCTGAAACAGAAAATTCCTACCAAAAGTTTTGTAAGATATGAAGCTTCTATCTTACTTGTTTATACGCCATTCCAATCCCTTTTCTTATCTTTATCTTTTAGGCATAAGATAACGCATAGCTTATAAATGCAGTATGAAGGCGCGCACCCACCATATACTCTTAAACATGATCATATAGGAAGGCCTATTTGTCCATAAAAGGCCAAATGCAGAATCACAGATATTATAGTTTGTCAGTTCTACAATTTGAGCACCATAAAAAGACTATGTATTCTAAATGTAAAACTGTAAGAGCACAAGTGGCAATGGGTGCATGACCAGTACAATACGAGTCAACTCTCTTTATTTGGAAACTATGAGACACATTAGTGGTAAAACAACAATTCAAAGAACAGGGCAAGAAAAAGTGTATAGCGTCCATGGATATCTCCCAAGGCTGATGCATAAATATTTGAACATGACAGAAAGGTTTTATTATTGGTCTGGCTACAATCTTCACCAAGAAATGTCTATAAATAATTAAATTAGTTCATGGGATATAAAGACAGGTCAAGGGAGTCGAACACTTTGATGCATTTACTTAATATATTTGACCTGGTTATGAGAGAAATCTTTAGTTTAATTAACCATGATGAGGGCAACACGAACCTGGATGCTTTTTGAAACTCGGATAGGAAACTAAAGTATTCTTTAGCAGAACTCCAGCCCCCTTGTTCTCTGGCCATTAGTAGGTAATCCATTGCCTGAGAAAATTAAAAAAAGGAGAACTTACTCAAGCTTTGCATATTGCGTGTGTTCGTCATGTGAACTCAAAGACAACTCTGATATTTAATATATTATCAAGAGAAAATAAAACTGTACTTGTCTATAACCAATAGCTCGAGTTGCAGAATTTGAATTTGGCAGAAGGCCCAAATCAAGAAGCCATTTTGCCTCCGACAAAAGTCCATCATCTGCCACAACAAAAGGATAATGAAAAGAAAATATATTCTTGTCAATATGTGTTTCCTAAAAATGTATGTCTCAAGAACAAATTAAGGAAGATATGGACACATGATATTATAAGCCATAACACTCTTCACCTAAAAGCATATCTTCGCACCGGAGATCAATTGATCTATAAAGATCCAGCCTTTGGGTTGAGAGGAAAAAACAAATAAATTTATAGTCCAATTCTTTTGATGTACTGTCATTGAGTTCAGAAGTTGAAGACTTTATGTCAGAAGCATCTATTTCGCTTGATTCAAGCTTCTCTTTGAAAGAATTATAGGGAACTTGGAAGGCTGATGGAGGCGCACACTTGACTGCAAGATAAAAAAGACAGTGAGCTTCTGACCTCTATCTGGAGATGGGAATATTGTTGGACTGTCTAGGAAAATACAGAAATAAAATGTCATATTCTAATATATCACTCTTTCTTTTACCAAATATTGAAGGCTAAATGAAGTGAGGCAAGCTTCACGATGCCCCCACAAAAGCCAAGTTATTCTCATAAAGGGAATTGTTGAAAATCAACTTTCCGAAGCAGCTTGGACTTAAGTGTACATGTATTGTGCATGTTGGAAGCAGGAAGAGTCAGAATGACATTAAATGAAGCAAGGTACCCAACCTTGAGAATTTCAAGTCTCCGACGTAATCTATACCAATCATTTGCAGCTAAAGATTGGACACCTGGATCACCTGCTTTAACCACAAATTGCACAGCAGCGTCCCAATCACCATCCCTCTGTAAATCTGCGAGTTCTGAATGCACTTCAGAAGTGATCTCAGGAGAAGCTTTCGGAACATCTGGTTTCCCATAAATGAACCTTTATCATCAGCAATGGGATCTCTTTAATAATTTTATTGCATGAACGCATACTTCATATTTCAGGTAAACATGAAAATAGTGATGTACAAGACATACCACCGTAAGTACAACCCTGTACCACCTGTGACTACTGGGACGCGACCTCTACTAAGAATTTCTCCTGTTATTTGTCTTGCATCCTCGTAAAATTGTCCAACAGAATATTCTGGTTGTCCAAAATTTTTTTCTTAGATATAAACAAACGTTAATGTAACCAAAAAAAAAAATAGTAACCAAGACACATCAAATAACCTTGAAGAGATTTTCTAATCCTATTTGCCCAAGTGAACATGTCAATATACTCTTATTACCACCATATTAAATGGAGCAAGAAGATAGAGAATTCACAAACATATATGTGTTTGCTCTACGAACTACATTGTAATTTTCAAAGACAGTGGCCTCTAAGTTACCTTAAATGCTCATGTTCATATGACAATTTGCAACTTTCATGAGCCGAATTCAGTTACAGAAAATTTTCACATCACAAAATAATGAAAGCTCCAATATGATCTAACAGCTATTACCTTCAGATGGGTGCAATATGTCAACCAAATGGTGTGGCACTTCCTGTAAAAAAAAAACAAAAAGAAGAATAATGTTGTTGTAACTATCATAATACACTCGAATCTAAAAGTTAAAATGCAAGTGGAGAACTAATAATATGTCACCTTTCTTTGTGATGTTCATTTGTTCCAACTTTTGCCTATGATAAACATTTTGACTTAATGAAGGAAGTGCATCTAAAAAGACTAGAAGCGAAAGGGAGACTTTCCATATACCAATAGCAGTCAGTGAAATTTGATAGGATAAGTTTACAATTAACTTATGTCATCTTGGAAACAATGTGATTATAGGTAGTAAACTATGCTTATCTAGAACAAGTTAGTGTTCACCCAATAAGATATCGACTGTCAGAGGACAGGTTTAGACACTCATAGCAAATACCATGCTTAATGGAAAAAAGGGGGCAAAACAGGGTCGAAAAACACCTGTCTTTCGCTTAATGAAGGTTTTGCTGACCCAATATCAAGACCTCTATACACCTGCAGCCCATAATCCAACAATAACAACATCAACAAATTATCTAATGCACAAAAGAAATTTCATACTCTTTCAAAGAATTCAGAGTTCGAGATGAATGAAGCAAGTGTGAACAGGAACCTGGACTGAATCAGCGCTAACAATTTCTCCATTGAGTCGTTTGGCGAGTTCCAAAGCAAGCCTGCTTTTGCCGGCTCCTGTAGGACCAGATATCACCACTACTTTCTGCCTCTCGCCTTTCTTTTTAGGCGCCGCCGCCAAGCAAGAGGTCGCGAAGAGTCTACTCCTACGGCGGAGGCGGGAGGGCTGAAATGAAGAGCGGAGGAACGGCGCCTCAGCGGCGTAAGGCAGGCGGAGGCAGCTCATGCGGAGGCCCCCAACTCTGAAGCCACTTATCATTTTCGGTGGACAGAGGAGCGATTGTGCGAGGCACTGTAAATAGGCCGCCAGTTGCTTCACTAACTCTCTAAAATATCTATTTTTTTTTTTTTTAATAATTTCAATTTTCTCATATTACATTATTTTCCTCCCTTTTTTATGATTTTTTTCACAAGAATAAAATATCACTATTAAACTAATTAATTATCCATATTTAAAAAAAAACTATTATTTAAGAATTCTCCAAAATTAACTGTTAATGTTTAGTAATATTTTGAGGAAAATTCCTTATGAGGAAAATATTTTTCATTAATTATTCTAGACCATGCCACTCAAATATAGATCATACTCGATTCATCTCAAATAACTAATATATTGTATACTATTTTTTATTTAAATTGAATTTGATTATATCCATGATTATCATATAAGGTCATGATTACTTTATTGGAGTTTATCTTAATGGAATTGTGATTGAAATTGGAATAAATGTATTATTTTGTATCGTGATTTGTTTATTTGAGAATATTACATATTGCATTGAGTTGAGAACATCACAGTTGAATAAACGAAAAGTGAAAATAAAATGCGGGAACTCTATGTCACTTGAAAATAAAGAGGAAGATCAATATACTACTGATCCGAATAGAAATATGCGACATTTTAAAGAGGATTTGAGCTTGCTATATATTCATCCCAAATATCGAAAGTGGATCCTGAGGAGGAAACAAGCACGTTAGTCTAGTTGGGGAAGAGCCTCCGATGCTCAAGTTAGTTTTGGTCGAGATAGAAATATGCGATCTTAAGATATAAATGAGATAGAAAGCAATAAATATGTGTTTTCATAAATACTGCAAATTTGTATTATTTATAAGCCACATGTACAAAGCCTGGATCCATTTGGCACCATCCTAGCATCACTTGTCCATAATCATGTGGTGGAAAAAAGACGGGTCATATAAGTGCAGAGTTTAGATTTTAGGACACGTCGGGCCCTAGATGAATCTTGACTACAATCATACATCTATCATGTAGAGTAATAAGTCGATATTCCTTATAACTGCTCAAATCAAAACGAAGTAAAAAAAAAAAAAAGTAGAGGTACATTGTTTGGGATATCAAGACTAATAAATCCAAATAAATGAAGCCTTTTAATTATAATAATACTTATATTTATCATTACTTACAATTTATTCTTTTAAAAGTGTTAACCAATCAATTAACATAATTGACTCCCTCTATGTCTAATTAAGCCCAAATTAAGCTATCACCACGGCCTTTTGGCAGCAAAACATTCTTTTCCCTGTACAAATCCAGAGACTTAAAAATATCACAACCAAAATTTAGTAATTAATCTTTGTGGAAATTGAAGGCTTCAATTGATGACATAATTATAATTTATCGTATATTCATTCTATACTAATACAAAAATACAAAATCATATTTTTTTTTAAAAAATTCAAAAACCACACGATGTGGGGCTCCTTCAAAATCTTGAAAATTTACTCAAATGCCCTAATAATTTTATTAATCTCACAACAACATGAGATCCACCCATGTTTTCTTTTTATTTGTCCGATTTGAATCCGAGTATGTACGTACTCATAATGACCAATCATTCGTCTTTAAATCAATTATTCTCATAAGATTATATAATTCGGGATACCTATAAGTACTGGTCCATGTACCAAGTACAACTTTTAAACACGTGTTCGAGAATTATAATCGAGATCTTCTCAATGTTGTATACAAAATTTCTATCCTTACAAATACAATATTTCAATCTTAGCTAAATATATTCGGACCTTTCAAAATTTAGAATAGACCAAAAGAAACTTTTAAATTCGAAGAACATCCTATAAAAAAAAAAAAAAAAAAAAAAGCGAACAAAGTGATCACAGTATATTCAACCTTATCAAAAACAAAACCAAACAAAGTAATATATGCAATCTTAGATGATGTATGATGCCTGACGCCTAACCTTTCCAACTTCACCAACCAGTAGTTACATGCAACACACCTCTCAATGAGTACACTTAAATCCCAAGACTCCAATGACCAACAACTACACAAACATGATCATATAACCACCACCACCACTTCCCCACCTCCTACCACCAATGGCGATGCGGCAGTACCGGCGGATCCACCTCCTTTTCCGCCTCGCATTGGTCTCCGTCATGGCGCTGGGGGCGTCCCGTGTCATCCTCGACAACT
Organism: Sesamum angolense; assembly: GCA_034509725.1. Classification (NCBI taxonomy): domain Eukaryota; kingdom Viridiplantae; phylum Streptophyta; class Magnoliopsida; order Lamiales; family Pedaliaceae; genus Sesamum; species Sesamum angolense. The sequence goes on along the minus strand of JACGWL010000007.1, from coordinate 8,169,825 downwards.
TGAGGAACAACCTTCTGTGGCCAGGATCAGTGGAAATCAGCACAAGGCATAGGTACACAGTTAAAATGCCCATTGATGTTTCTGAGGAAGAAGCTATTGAAGATGGATGCAATGTGTTTGAGGGAGAATGGGTTTGGGACAATGCAAGTCATCCTCTTTATAGAGAAGAGAGCTGTCCGTTTCTAGTTAAGCAGACAACTTGTTTAAGGAATGGGAGGCCTGATTCTTTCTATCAGAACTGGAGGTGGCAGCCTAATGCATGCAATTTGCCGAGGTAACTACAATATTGTCATTATCATATTAACAGGCAAACAGTCAGTGCACTATAATTGTTTCGAAAATTCTAACCCAAATCAGGGCGGCAGAACTAAATCAATCGCAAAACAAGTGTAATATACTTGTCGTGTAATTTCACTTTTCAAACTGTACACCAATCACATTACAAGTATATTGCACTTGCCACGTAACTGGTTTAGATTCGGCCAAACCCGGTCTGAATTAGAATTTCGCCTACATTCAAATGCCAATGATGAGTTTGAGATGTGGATCGGCAGGTTTGATGGTCTGAAGTTGATGGAGATACTGAGGGACAAAAGGTTGATGTTTGTTGGAGATTCAGTACAAAGAAGCATGTTTGAATCCATGGTGTGTTAGTACAATCTGCAATTCCTAGTGATGTAAGAAGATCGCTTCAACGAATACCTCCCAGGAAGGTTTTCAAAGTAGAGGTAATCTAATATTGCATCCTCAGACCTTTTTGTGATTATACCAGAATTAGGAGTCCAAAGATTTGCATGTCATAGTTCCAGAGTGGAATGATATGATCACTTTCAATGTTAATGCCAACTTCAGGAGTTCAATGCTACCATTGAGTACTACTGGGCTCCCTTCATAGTCGAGTCCATATCGGACCATGCAACAAATCACACTGTCTTGAAACGTCTGGTGAGACTTGATTCTGTGGCCAAGCATAGCGAAGAGTGGCAAACAGCCGATGTTTTGATATTCGAGAGCTACGTTTGGTGGATGTACAAACCTACGATTAATGCAACGTAAGAATCCATAGGTCGTCTATCAACTAGCTTTCTTCTATTTATATGGACTTGCACAAAACCGAATCCTAGACCTATAAACTAGACCAATGTCTAGTTTCAGGCATGAATCCACTCTCTGAAGGTTAGATACTTACCATGTAGATGACAACCCAATATAAATTTAGACCATTAGATCATGTGTGATACTGTCAGAATTTCACTTTATTACATTATCAGGTTCTGTATAAGCGTCTGATTGGGTATGATATTATCAGCATTTCACTTTGTGATATCATGATGTTCAATATAAATCATGAGGTTTCACATGATGCAGTGCAGTTAGCATATGAATTTGTAATATTATCATATTTTGATCGGACATTCATACATTTCATGTTGATTACTCCCCATATGACTTGATCGACTTAAATGGATTCTTGATGTGGCCATTGTTTTCCAGATACGGAAAGCTTGACAACATCCAAGAATACAACGTGACCACTGCATATAAACTGGCACTGGAAACCTGGGCGAATTGGATCGAATCCAGCATTAATCCACAAACTCAAAAGATCTTCTTCACAACAATGTCTCCAACGCACTTGTGGTGAGTTTTGTACCACAAGAACCACAACTAGAGCTAGAAAGAAAAACGTGACTTCTAGTCATCAAGATGTATAAACTGATACAAAGATTTGGATAATTACAGCAAATTTTTCATGTGTAGGAGTTGGGAATGGAAGCCTGGAACAGATGGGAACTGTTTCAATGAGACGCAACCAATTGACGGATCATACTGGGGAACGGGCTCCAATCTAGACATCATGAGAATAGTAGAAGATGTTCTGGGAGAACTAAAGGTTAAGGTAACTTTGTTAAACATTACCCAGTTGTCTGAATTCAGAAAAGATGGTCACACTTCAGTTTTCGGGGAAAGGAAAGGCAAGCTCTTGACCAAAGAACAGAGAAATGATCCAAAGAATTATGCTGACTGCATCCACTGGTGCTTACCAGGTGTCCCAGATACATGGAACGAAATTTTGTATGCTCTGCTTTTACAAGATTATCGCGTGCAATAAAAGTACAATCATGAAAAACTTTTGGAGAGAATAGCAAAATAGTGACAGATATTTAGCTTTAGGAAGATCATAAATGCTGTAAAGATTGGACAAAACTAGTCTTTCCACATTTTTCCAGGAAAAAAGTGGTGCCTGAAGTTCTATTGATGATTATTAAAAACTTGCGCTCCTGTTACCAACATCCATATTTGGAAGGTAGACATGATTTATAAGCAAACTATATACGTGCAATCATCCCAGCATTATGAATAACGGAAGGTAAAATGAGCAAAATGATGAATGAACAGTACCGCTTACAACAGCTCCCAATCAGTTTCGTACGTCTCTTGAGACAACTGTTCTCACTGCATCTGCATATGTGTGGGGGGAAGAGGGTAATGATCTTGGCGCAAAATGCTGACTTGATTCTATATCAATGTCTCCAAACATGATAGCCAAGTGCTCGTATTCCTTGGAAAGCCTCTTCCGAGAAGTGAAGGCATCCTGTATTAAATTCTACGGAAGAAATAAGACAGAATTCAGTTAATCGGGCTTGATAGTGATGATGACTGTTTAAATTGACTTATTAAAGAAGAGAAATACAACCTCTTAGTTGTATAAGCAAGTTCAAGAAGATATTACCTTGTAATATCTGAAATTTCTTCTATGGTGAGAGGCAACACGGGCATAATTACCAGTGAAAGGAACAGTTCTTTCATCATGCTTCACATCAGGGGAAAGATCAACTGTTTCCATTAGGCCACTGATACCAAGACCAAATTCATGTTCGTTCCCTGCATAATGCATCCAGCAAACAGTGGAGAATGATATGAGTAGTTTAAAAACAGTGTAAGAGAGATAAAGCTGAAAAGTATACATGAGGGACCACGAATTAAGAATATCACCATCCACACAAATGCCAACTTGGATGCCTAAAGTCAGGTTAGTTAGTCATTCTTATAGAAATAATTTCATGATTACAAGCATATTACAGAACAACTAGAACATGTTAATGAATAATAATGTTAATGCTAATTATCACCTAAATTACCAGCTTCAGATGGAGATATTGCAAATTGACCATCATTGTAGTGTTCTCCATGCCTGCTTTTGAAAGAACCATCCACAAAATCTGATCCATCACTCGGGAAAGTGTTATTATCTGCCAAAGTGGAAGTTAGTGCTAAGGAACCTATCTTCAAGGAAGAAAAAAAAGATACAGAAAGGGAGGATATTTTCATTGGGAAGGAAAGAAAAGGTCCGCAATAAAGCAGAGAGCATTATATCTAGAAGAAGGTTACATTAAGATATACCAACCATTTGATTTCAAGATTGAAATTGCAGGAAGCATATCCACGGCCTTAGTTTCATAAGCTGTTCTGGAGGACGGAATGGAAATGTTGCACTCAGCTTCAGAATGGTCGATGTTTTCAGCCTTGTTAATAAAACTTGCAGATGTTGACTCCAAGACATTAGAAGACTTTGGGGAGATAGAAGACTTGGAAGAGAAAACATCCGTCTCTTCTTCTTCTTCTTCTTCTTCATTATCACAAGAAAAATATGAAAATGAAAGTTCAGGTGATTGGTCAGAGCTTGACATATCAAAACTCTCATCTTTAGTCGAAAAGCTATCACCAAGAATCCCATTTTTCACAAAGGATCCGTGAACCACATCGCAAGCAGAAGGAGGTTGTGAATCCATTAACACGCTATTATCTTCATTAACTTTATCAGCTGAAGCCACTGAAGCTGCAAATAAGCTTGTATTTTCATCAGAATTCACATCTTTAGACGAAAAGCTATCACCAAGAATCCCATTTTTCAAAAAGGATCCGTGAACCACATTGCAAGCAGGAGGTCGTGAATCCATTAACATACTATTATCTTCATTAACTTCCTCAGCTGAAGCTACTGCAGATAAGCTTGTATTTTCATCAGAACTCACATCTTTAGTCGAAAAGCTATCACCAAGAATCCCATTTTTCAGAAAGGATCCGTGAACCACATTGCAAGCAGAAGGAGGTTGTGAATCCACTAACACACTATTATCTTCATTAACTTTATCAGCTGAAGCTACTGAAGCTGCAGATAAGCTCGTATTTTCATCAGAAGTTGGATCCTCAACCACTGGTAACTTATTTTCAAACAATAACCCACTGCTCGAAGTATTAGAAATATACTCCATCATGTGAAAAGCTATTGCATGAGATCCTTTCCTTTTCAATGGTCAAAACCCCTGCGTCATGAGCTGAAAGTGCGGGTGAAGAAACCACGGTCGGCATGGAGTTCTCATTATCGTCATCAGACGACCCAGAAAATATTTCATTCTCGGCCAGTGGTGCTGAACCCCTTGGCATATTCTCTTCTACGCCATTGTCTGCATCATCCTTGCCATCACCATCTTCTCTTAAATATAGAGGAGTTTCTGCCTCTTCAGGAGAGTCTGCATCAGGCGGCTTAGGGAATTGAGTTCCATGATCAAGTTCAAATGCCAACAATGCATCAGAATTTCTCAAAGAATCACAGAACCATGATTTTCTGACAATTGCTCTTCATTAATACAAGTCGGTGTTGTTCTCATGCCTGCGACTGAATTAACATGATCCCACATGTCAACTTGTCCACATCCTCCAACAACACTTTGGGTTCCACAATGTCCTCAGAAAGGGGAAGTATATCTTGCACCACATTAGAGTAAAATCTTTTGACACTCACACCAACACTCTGCACCTGGTTCTCGACAAATTTCATAGTATCCTGTCCAAATTGAGCAATTTAGAGCATGAGAAGATACTTGATCTCTGGGCTGCACATGTTAGGTGATGCATGCAAATAGCAATTCTAGGTGATCCATGCAAAGAGCAATTCATCATCGGTTACATGAAAGTTAATCACAAAATTGTCCTAATAACAGTAGTCATGAAAATATACCATGCCTTCAGAAAAAAGAAAGAGGGGAATACCTTGTTCATAAAATCATCAACATCCTGACAAATTGACTCAAACTGGTGGTATATGTTCCCAGCCCAGAATTTACCTTTTAATTTTAAATCCATTCCAACATATGATGTTCCAGAGAAGCCAATTAAGATGATTCACCATAAAATCAGGTCAGGATTGTCAACAAACCCCAATTAGCATTAAACCTGCAGACATCCAGATAAGAATCCATAAGAATTCGGAATTCCTACAGTGACAAATCTTCTATGACAATACAAATAATGCATACTCCACAAACTCAAGATAAGTTTCGATAACTAAAAGACAGCAGCTTTGGCCCTTAGACGATCATCCTAGTCGAAAATTATCACCTGGGACAATATCGACTGTAGGAAAACAGTATCACATATGATACTATGTATTTCTTGCTTAAAACACAAACCCTTCAACATGATGACAAAACCACACATAGAACCATCAAAAGGCCGCAACATAAACTGAAGCAGCCCAACTAAATACAGAAGCCCGAACACTAAACTCAACCAGACAAGAGCACGATGAAAAGATGGAGAGAGTTAAATTCAGACAACTCAATAGCATTGATCGACAAAATTAGACAAAATTCAGAAACCTCTGTATGAAAAAGGTGCTGCCGCAACGCAGTCCACAGCACAATTCAGACGAGCACGATGAAAAGAGGGAGAGAGTTAAATTCAGACAACGCAATAGCATTGATCAACAAAATTAGACAAAATTCAGAAACCTCTGTATGAAAAAGGTGCTTCCGCAACGCAGTTCACAGCACAATTCTGTCAATCAAATTCAGAAAGCTAATCCACACTTACTCAATTTCTTACTACTTTGTTCATATCACACTGAACCTACACAAGAAAAGTGAAGAATTCCAACCACACACACTCACACACATGATGATCATCATAACCACACAATTCACCAAAAAAACCAAGGGAGAGTAAATAATTCCTCAACAAACTGGAACAAACCAGAGAATTTATACCAGTGAGAGACGAGAAAACCCTTATAGTTAAAGTAAAAGAAGAAAGAGGGCCCGCCGGCGGTAGATAGGCGGCGGTGCGGGTGGCTGACCGAGGCGCTTCAGAAGGCTGCGGCCTCAGACGAATGTCTTCACACATGTACGTTTATTCCCAGAGAGAGTTTTATAGTTGCACGTGCGATATTTAACCAGGGTTTAATAGGTTTTTGGAGTCAAAATTAAACTTTACATTTTTTAGGGTTTAGGTTATTTTCCTAATTACCCATATTTCATAATTAATTATATTTTTTGCAATAAATTTTTTGGAAATTAATTTATGAAAAATTATCATGGTTTCAAATTTTTTGAGGTCCTCCGGGATTTCAAATCCTAATTATTTAAATAATTATAATTTGAAACATTTCGAATTTTTAAACCCTAACTTTGAATTTTAATTTATTGAATCTTTATGAAATCTGAATCTTTTTATAAAAATATAGAGTTATTGTAACGTTTTTTTTCTTAAAAAAAAAACTAATTATTTGGATTCAAGATAAGCTTGTTTTTCTTGGCTCATCCGTCATTTAAAACAATTATAATTTAGGATTTAATTAAACACTAATAGATCAATATCTAATAATTAAAATTAAAACTGAGGTCATGTTTATACGTTTGATGTTATAGATTTAAGATTTTGAGTCACATCGGGCATATATTTCATTTTATGTGAGTATTTGTCTAAATTTATATTTATTTATTTATTATTGTTAGTCATATTGATATATTAATTAAATAATATATTAAAATAAATCATTATAATTTATTCTTGTCATTAATAATTATATAAAAACAGTGTGATGGATTAAAATGTTATCAAGACGGGTTGTAATTCAATGGAGCATAATTTGAACCAAACATGAGTTTAGCTTCTGATAAGAATGTTTGTGTGGCCTGCGTTAACATCACATGTTTTATGTGTATGGTTTAAGTTATGTAATTTTTTTTTTTTTTTTTTTTTTTTGATTTGGTTTAAGTTATGTAATTACATTTACTTCCTCATGTATGATGTATGATGTATGATGTATGGTCTTGTTACAAAAGTTATTTATCCATTTTATATAATTATAAAAACCATACATGTCAGTGAAAAAATATGGTAATTTATGTAATAATATTGACGTTTTTATGGAAGGTATATGTAATTTTTAAAAATTACGAATAGTTTGTGTAAATAATGTTAATATTTTTTATAGGTCTGTGTACTTATAATTATCTAAAAGATATTAGTGATTTGTATAAATAGATCATAAACTATGGATGTAAAATCTCTCATTTATATTATAAATATGATAATACTTAAAAGTATTAATCTTTTTATTCAAATTTAAAGTGTTGAATAGAAACTTTGAATTGTTTACAAAATTATAAAATCATTTATATAAGATTGTAGATAAATATAATATAGGCAAAATTGCAATTTTTGTGCCGTGTAACACCAAGGTTGCACGATCAAGAAGTTGTGAATTCGAGTATTATGAATATGCGTATATGATTTATTTTTCATGCAACATCTTGTTTTTTCTTTTATATACTCTAAATATGTTTTTTGTTTTTAAAATATCGATATATTGAATTAATATTTGAATTTGAATATTATAGATGTTACATTAATAAATAGAAGGGATAATTACACTTTCTTTTGACGATGTTTGATGTAATTATGTGTAGATCCACTGTGGTTTAAAAATTATATTTAGTACCCATAAAGTTTGCTTTTTGTCTAACAAATAAGTCAATCAATTAGTCAAATTCATCGAATTTAATCATATTTTAAAAAGTTGGACAGAAATTCATATTTACTCTTTATTGACTTACTACTGATTTATTGCAGGTCAAATAAATCTTTTTGCGATCAGATTACCCTTATAAATTTGTACATGTTAATACATGTGATGATGTATATCTTCACCATTTTAAAGATAGTTTGATCACAAAATATTTATTTGACCTGTAATAAGTTAATCAAAGGTAAGTATCGATTTCTTTCGATTGTTTTTGGGATAATTGCATTTTGGCCCTCAAATATAGTCATTAATGCGATTTTGATTTTCAAACAATTTAGGGTTGCAATTTTTGAACTCAAACTTTATTTTTTTTGGCAGTTTTGGTCATTTCGTTAACTTTTCCGTTAAATTTAGCGAAAATTTTATTTAAAGTGGAAAAAATTGCTATTTTTCTCCCATTTTGTAGTGTGTTTCAAGTTGTAATTTTTTTTTCTATTTTTCTTCAAACTTCAAAAGAGAATAAACAAAAATATATATATTAAGCAACAATTTTTTTACTCAATCTTAAAAAAAAATTTTGTTAATAATAGGAAAGTTGTCAATATATTTTAGAAAATTTGTTGCCAAAATTTATTTTTTTGTTTATTATCTTTTGAAGTTTGAAAAAAAATAGAAATGAAAGCGTTGGAGACAGTTCGGAAAACACCATAAGATGGGAGGAAAATAGCATTTTTTTTTTTACTTTAAATGAAATTTTCATTAAATTTAATGGAAGAATTAGCGGAAAGACCAAAACTGTCGAAAAAATTAAAATTTGAGAACTAAAATTACAACCCTAAATTATTTAAGAACCAAAATCATATTAATAATTATATTTGAGAACCAAAAATACAATTACCCCTATGTTTAGCCAATAAACTTCAAACTATATATGCAACCCTCTTTATATGGGATGAAAGGTGCAATTTTGCTAAAATATGAAATATTTACATATATTTGTTAGTATTTCTTTTTCTTATTTTATAGAAAAGATCAATCTCTATAAACTGATAAATATATTGTTGCGATCAATAATTTCACATCAAATAAAATAAATATTTTTTATAATAAATTTATATTAAATAAAACAAATAATAAAATTCAAATCAGACCATTAGATTCAAAGGATAATATTGCTAAATTTGTTGGGATTCCAAGTTTGAGATGAGATGTTGGGGGAGGTAGGTCCACGGGGATGCAAAATAGGGCTACGGGGGGCCCATTGGAAGGCTCTTTTCAACGGCCCAACTTGATACGGTGGGGACAGAGGCCTAATTCTGTAATTTGCCAAGAGTGAGAATCCGAGAATGATTGATGCTAAGTGTGGCGCTTATTTGTTCGGGCTGTCTCTCGCCGTCCCAATTTACACATCTGCCCCCCGAGGACCCCCACCACACACATCCCCAAGGGCCACTTACTTTTGGGGGTCCACGAAGAAGATTATGGGCAAAATTGTAATTTAGTCCTATGATGATTTTAAAAATAGTCTTGTTTTTATCAATATTAAAAGTAGTTCATGTTTGATTAAATTTTGCAAAATGAGGATTATTTAGTTGTAAAATTTGTCCCGCTCCTTATTTATCATTAAAAATAACGGCATATGTCAATTTTTCGTTAACTCTAATAGTTCTTTATTCCCTGAGAATGTATTTGGATTGGTGGATTTGTATTTGACAAAAGAATTTGAAAAAAAATAATTCAGACTACTTCATTTGAAAATAATTTAAAATCCATCCATATCCATAAAAATATTATTCAAAATTAGAATGCGATGATTTGAAATATTTTAAATTTAAAATTAGCCAGACATATTCAAAGGATTTATTATGATTTCAAATTATTCAATGCAAATGCAACCTGCAATCCTCGTTTCTTCTTCATATTTATTTTTATTAAAGTTAAAATATATTAAGATAAATTATCAGATGTTAACATATTGAGATTGAGATCAAGACAATAACAAAACTATACTGACAAAGAATAAACTACACAAAACATAGTGATAAACAATTAAATAAGTGTTCATCAATTACTTGACACAAATATATACTGACAAAAAAATAAACGACACTATGTTTGGTTTCATTTTCAAGCAATCTTGGGATGGTCCTAAGCATACTCAATGTTTGCTTTTGTACAGAAAAATCATATCTTGTTGTTTTTATCTCATTTGGCATTATTAGAAGATTAATGTGTTTATTACAAATAAATATCTTAGATATTTTCTAGAGAATTGTAGAAAAAATCCTAGATATTTTGAGCAACATTCTAGAGTGCTCAAAGCTTCTTGAGCAAGCTTCTAATTGTAGCCACAAATACAATTTCAAGAAGCTTCTATGAGCTACTATAAATAGGCATATAGAATGAGGATTTGTAGTAGCGAGAAAGAAATCATTACAACTAACTACAAACTATCATTTTCCAAGTTCTACCTCTCTTGCTCTTTTGTTGATTTAGCTAACTACTCTCATTCTAGCCTTCTTCTCCAAATCTCAAACCAACATTCCTCCAACCTTCAATCCTTCTTTTTCCAAAAACTAAAAACTAACAGTGGTATCAGAGCCACGTCCGACCGTTTACTGGGCGTGTATTCTTATCTTATATACTTTCGTATCAAAACTAATTCTATTGTCCAACCACCATATCCTCATTAGCCAAACAAATTTCAGTCCCCATTTTCTCCGGCCAAAATTATGATTACTGGGCCATTAAAATGAAAACTTACTTTCAATCTCAAAAACTATGGGAGATATAGTAGAAGAAGGGTTACTCTGCCGGAGGATAGTTCCACTTCGTCTTCGGCCGAGAAAGGTAAATTGGAGAACAAGAAGGCAAAGGATTCAGAGGCTTTATACTACATCCAAACAGCAGTGGCAGATCATATTTTTCCAAGAATTAGTGTTGCTACATCGGCAAAAGAAGTATGGAGCATTTTGCAAAGGAATATCAAGGCAGTGCAAAGGTACGTATCATTAAACTCCAAACTATTAGAAGAGATTTTGAGAATATGAAAATGAAGGATTCTGAGACGATTGATGAATATTATACAAAAGTACGTGAATTGGTGAATCAACTAAAAGCCTATGGGGAGGATATACCAGAAAAAAGGGTCGTAGAAAAATTGCTTATAAGTGTCACTGAGAAGTATGACCCAATAGTAACAACTATTGAAGAAACAAAAGATATCACCACACTAACTGTCACTGAGTTAGTTGGGTCACTTGAAGCATATGAGAAAAGGCGAAGTAGGCGTGAAGAAAATTCTCTTGAAAATGCTTTCCAGTCTAAATTAAATATGAGATCTCAGAATTCTAATAGAAAAGAAGAAAATTTTAAAAGTACAATGGGAGACAAGAAGAAGCAGAACAAAGGAATATACATGCCATGTCGTATTTGTAAAAGAACAAACCATCTTGAGAAGGATTGTTATTTTCGGGGAAAACCACAATGCCGAAATTGCAAGAGATTTGGACATGTAGAAAAGATTGTAGGCTCAAAGGAAATCATCAAGCTAACTGCATAGAAGAGAATAATAGCAGTGATCAACTATTCTACACGTGCAACTCAGTAGCCGAAATAGGGGAAGCTACATGGTATATTGATAGTGCAGCTAGCAATCATATGACATACAACAAGGAGCTTTTCAGACACTGGACGAGTCATTCAAGACCAACGTCAAACTTGGGGATAATCACATCGTTAAAGTTTGAAGGAAAAGGATCAGTCGCTATCAACACAAAAAAGGTACGCGCATCATTAATGATGTTATGTACATCCCTAACCTAAGAACAAATTTGTTCAGTGTTGGCCAAATGATGGAGAAAGGATATACTCTACACTTTGGAGGAGATTCATGCACCATCTATGACAACAAAGATAAAACTCTTAAAATTGCGGAAGTAAGAATGAAGGAGCACAGATGCTTTCCAATACATCTCCAATATATGGGCCGCACAGCTATGAAAGCACAAGAGGACCAGTCATGGCTATGGCACAGGAGGCTCGGTCACTTCAACTTCCAAGGCTTAAAAATACTACATCAAAAGAAAAATGATGACAGTCTTACCTCAAATCCAAGCTATCGAGGGAGCTTGCGAAGCCTGTCTACAAGGAAAACAACACAAGAAGCCATTCCCTTTAAGAACCTCCTGGAGAGCTAAAGCAGTCTTGGAACTCATTCATACTGACGTCTGCGGTCCAATGAGGACACCATCACATGAGCAAAACAGATATTTCATCCTATTCATCGATGACTACTCCAGAATGACTTGGGTATACTTCATGCGAGAAAAATCCGAAGTCTTTAAGGTTTTCAAGAAGTTCAAAAAATCTGGTGGAGAAACAAAGTGGTCGAAGCATAAAAGTTCTCAGAAGCGATCGAGGAAAAAGAATATAACAACTCAATTTGACAAGTTCTGTGAAGAAGAAGGTATCGAACATCAAACTACTGTCAGTTATAATCCTCAACAAAATGGAGTGTCAGAAAGAAAGAACAGAACAGTCATGGAGATGGCAAGATCGATGCTGCAGGAGAAACATTTGCCAAAAGCTTTTTGGGCAGAAGCAGTCTACACTGCAGTCTATCTACTCAACAGGTGTCCCACCAAGGCGGTTCAAAACATGACTCCAATAGAAGCGTGGAGCGGCAAGAAACCTTCAGCTAAACATCTGAGAGTATTCGGCAGTATCTGCTATGTACATATTCCAACAGAGAAACGACACAAGCTGGAGGAGAAAGACAGAGAAGGGATCTTCCTCGGCTACAACACACAGTCAAAAGGCTACAGAATCTACAACCTAAAGACCAAGAAACTAATTATCAGTAGAGATGTTGAGTTCGACGAAGATGCCCGTGTGGAACTGGGATGAAGAAAAAGTAGAAAGACAAAGTGTAATGATTCCTAAAGAAACACCTCCGCAACAACAACAAGAAGAAGGAACAGACCAAGCAGAAATGGAAAGGAGGAGTCAACAAGCACCAGGATCACCCAGAAGGCCATCACCATCAGAAGAGATTGAGGAAGAAACCCCGCCAAGAAGGACAAAGCTTCTCAGTGAATATATATGAAACATGCAACTTCATCATGTTGGAACCCAAAGAATTTTGAAACCGCTGTAAAAACATAAAGTATGGGCTTCCAAGAAACAAGCTACTGTAGCACAATCCTCAGCAGAAGCAGAATACATTGCAGCAGCTGCAACATCAAATCAAGCCATTTGGCTTAGAAGGATCTTAGAAGACATGGGAGAGAAACAAGAGGAGCCCACGACAATCTACTGCGATAACAAGTCAGCAATTGCCATAAAACTAAAAATCCGGTGCAGCATAGTAGAACTAAGCATATCGACATCAAGTATCACTCTCTGCGAGAAGCAAACTACCAGAGGAGAGATTGAACTCAAGTACTGCAGCACTGAAGAGCAACTAGCAGATATATTTACTAAAGCACTACCACGAAACAAATTCGAAGAACTACGCATGAAGATCGGAGTCTGCCATAACACATTAAGGGGGAGTATTAGAAGATTAATGTGTTTATTACAAATAAATATCTTAGATATTTTCTAGAGAATTGTAGAAAAAATCCTAGATATTTTTGAGCAACATTCTAGAGTGCTCAAAGCTTCTTGAGCAAGCTTCTAATTGTAGCCACAAATACAATTTCAAGAAGCTTCTATGAGCTACTATAAATAGGCATATAGAATGAGGATTTGTAGTAGGGAGAAAGAAATCATTACAACTAACTACAAACTATCATTTTCCAAGTTCTAGCTCTCTTGCTCTTCTTTTGTTGATTTAGCTAACTACTCTCATTCTAGCCTTCTTCTCCAAATCTCAAACCAACATTCCTCCAACCTTCAATCCTTCTTTTTCCAAAAACTAAAATACTAACAGGCATAAATAAATACATACATACATATATATACACATAAGAGACATGATTTGATAATAAATCGACAATGAACAATGATTTTTGTCTGTCAAACCATAATATTAAACATACAATATGTATTTTAAATTATCTTAAAAAATAAATCCAAATATATACAATATCTCAAACATATACTTGTTTATCTCTATTTTCTCTCTCTATCTTCATAAACACTATAAAAATAAATCCAAACACAGTGAATATTGAGTTCAATTTAGGTATGAGCTATTGTCACAAGTCTGAATTTGGATAATAGAAGTATAGTGGATCAAATTCTGAATATTATCTAAAGTCTAAACTACTGAGGCCTTTATAGTCTTGAAGCCGGTTCAGATTTTATCAGTTTTTCTAATATTATCTCAAATAAGATATAAAATATTTCAGAAATTTTCGTAAAGACTTTCCATATATAGTGCGATTATGGGGTTAGATAAGTTGTCCTTTACTAAAGACTACTAAAATGAAATTGGAGTCTTTTTTGTAAAATTATAATACTTATCCTACGTAGTGTGTATATGTTACTTGTATAAATTTTTTTAAAAAGATATATAACGACAACATGTATTTATATAATTGAAAGGAAAAATTCAATTTGATATTAACTTGAGAGCTCCAGCCCTAAAAAAATATAATATTACACGAAATTATTACTTAAATTAAATTAGATTCGATCGAACTAAATTAATTACAAAGTAAGTGCAATACACTTACTATGTGATTGGTCGTTTTACCTAAACTATATACCGATCACATGATAAATGTATTACATTTGTTATATAATCAATTTAGATCCAATAAAACCCAATTTAATTTAAAATTTTCGGTCACATCACCGAAAAAATAGAAAACAGTGGATGTGTTAGATTTAAGGGATATGGGGATAGGGAAAATAATCATAAAACAACCAACACCAACCCTGCATGGTCAAACATATGGTTTACCTGCAAAAACTGCAACAAGCCAATTTCTTCTCTCTCTTTGGCTTTCTTGAAACATCCTCAAATTTTTGTTCATCCCACAAGAAACACTTTCAAGTCAAGCCAATGTTAAACCTCCACAGCCCAGGAACACCATTATCTATTCACTGCTCAAACATCCTTCAATGTAATAACAAAGGTTGGTGTGTTAGCTCATCCCCTTTGTCCTTATTTCCCTTTCACAAATCAAACCATTCACTCTTTCCTCCATTTCACTCCCTACTCCATGGAGTTGCCGGTAACGACGCCGGTTCCCGGCCACCACCGGAGAATGTCGACATATACCATACAAACCAAGAATTTGTCCTACTCTTACCAGAGCCCATGTGATGAATTACTCGGTTCTCTTTTCTCTTGCAGGAAACCTAAGACACCACCAAGGTTCATCATCAAGAATGTGAATCTTGAAGCTAGACCAGGGGAAATCACAGCCATTGCTGGTCCAAGTGGAGCAGGAAAGACCACTCTGTTGGAAATTTTAGCTGGAAAGATCCCTCCAAGAAAGGTTTCAGGCCAGGTGCTAATTAACAGCCATCCTATCAATGCTGAAATGTTTCGAAGATTGTCAGGTTACGTCACACAAGACGATGCCTTATTCCCACTGCTCACCGTTGAGGAAACGTTGATGTATAGCGCACGGCTAAGGCTGCCGGATGGGAAATGGTCGGCTTATCAGAGAGTGAAATCGCTGATACATGAACTGGGGCTTGATCATATTGCTAGTTCAAGGGTAGGCAAAGGATCAAACAATGGTATTTCGGGTGGGGAGAGGAGACGTCTGTCGATTGGGGTTGAATTAGTCCATGACCCTATTGTGTTATTCATTGATGAGCCAACTTCGGGCTTAGATTCAGCTTCAGCACTTCATTTAATCACACTGCTGAGATCAATGGTGGTGAGTCAAGCTAAGACGATCGTCTTGACGATCCATCAACCTGGATTCAGAATCCTTGAACTACTCGACAGGCTCGTTCTGCTGTCAAATGGGCTCGTGCTCCACGATGGTTCGTTGAAGCTACTCGAAGAGAAGCTGAGATATGCAGGTCATCACATCCCTTCCCACATCAATGTTCTTGAATTTGCAATCGAGGTCACAAACACGGTCCAAGTACAAACTTCAGAAGCCCATAGCAGCTGCTTCAATCCACCAAATGGTAATGTAGACAGTGGTGCAAGATTCCCCTGTCCCTCGTACCAAAACTCCCACTTCCAGGAGGTAATAATACTAGGGGAAAGGTTCAGCAAGAACATATTCAGGACAAAAGAGCTGTTTGCAACAAGAGTAGCACAAGCCCTCCTCGTTGGCTCCATTCTCGGGACCGTATACATGAACGTCAGCGACAACCAAACGACGGCTTCATTGCAAACCCGACTAGGATTCTTCGCATTCAGCCTGAGTTTCTTGCTATCCTCGACCACAGAAGGCCTGCCCATCTTCTTACAGGAGAGAAACATCTTCCTCAGAGAAACCTCAAGAGGAGCATACAGAGTATCATCTTACGTAGTAGCAAACACCATTGTTTTCCTTCCTTTCCTCCTCCTCATCGGACTTCTCTACAGCGCGCCTGCGTACTGGCTTGTCGGCCTGAGACGGGACATGGATGGATTCCTCTACTTCTCCCTGGTTGTCTGGACGGTTGTAATGATGTCCAATTCTTTCACAGCATGTTTCAGTGCACTCGTCCCCAACTTCATCATGGGATCATCGGTCATTGCAGGGCTGATGGGCTCTTTCTTCCTGTTCTCGGGGTACTTCATTGCTCAGGACAGCATACCCTCGTACTGGATTTTCATGCATTATCTGAGTCTGTTCAAGTACCCTTTTGAGAGCTTAATGATAAACGAATACGGCGGGAAAGGGGGCGGCAAGTGTTTGGACAGCGTAAAAGGGGAATGCGTGGTGTATGGGAGTGAGTATTTGAGACAGCAGGGGTTGAAGGAGTCGCAGAAATGGAGCAACTTGGGCGTGATGTTGGGGTTTGTGTTTGGGTACAGAGTGCTCTGTTTTTGCATATTGTGGTACAGAAGCTACAGAACCTGGAAATGAGAAATTCATTAACAGTATGATGTAATAACCATACACGTCTAGCTAGAGATGGGAAACAGAATTGTTACATATAAATCATACATTCAATCATTTTCTATATTATTCCTTTTTCCTTTGGTGCTATGAACTATGTGGTAAGAAATAGAACAGCGATTGGTTCGGATATTCTGTTCTAATATTTTACTTTTTTTTGTTTAGTGGTCATCAACTATTATTAATTGAAATGAATCGATTATAAAAATAATCATTCCTGTCGATATTAATATTTAATAAAAACTATTACAATAATTATATCCCTACTCAATAACACATACTATTACAGTAGACAATAAATACTGTGTAGTATACCAACTCCTACTACACAACAAACAACATCTCGCGCATTTAGTGATGTTTGAACCAATAACCTCTAAAATCAAAGGGTTTCAACTTTACCAATTGAATTAGGACTTATTGGTCTGTTCTAATAGTTTACTTGTGTATGTGGGCATATGAAGTTTAATGATTATAAATCATCATGGATCCATATATCACATTGGAAGAAATTTTCAAGCATATCAGTTTTTGATTGAATAAATTAATTATAAATTTAAGTGTTATACATTTAGATTATTTTTTTTGAATTATGCACTAATGTCTAATCATACTACAAGTGTATTGTATCTGTCATATAATTAGTTCAAATCCAATTAAACCAAATTCGATTTAGAATTTCTCACATTAAGTTCGATTTAGAATTTTCCCACATTGAGTTGTACAATTCGAGTATTACTAAAAACGTAACTTCTAAATGTCATGTATATTCTTTATACTGTTTTTGTCGAGTCAATCTCATTTTCATTTTTATTAACTTAATTATAACAAAATCATAACCTAGGCCTCCCTATATTTTTTTCTATTGTGCTTTGTGGATGTGAGTACATACATTAGAAGAAAATTTACTATTAGCTATAATTCTATTAAATTGACTAAAATCGTGATGAATAAGTATTATTAATCATAGTTAAATAAAAATCAATACGAAAATTTAAGTTGTTTATTATAAAAATTATTTTTGTCCCGGCTATGAGCCAGAGCAAATATTTTTAATATGATTTTTAACCATGACAAATATTTTAAATATATTCATAAAAATCATGACTAACAATCCATGCGTGATTGTAATTAATAATTATTAAAAAAATATAAAATAATGAATTTGTCTGCTAAAATTCAGACTACCTGACTTTTTATTTAAGATTAGTTTTAATCATCAGGTCTATGTAACCTAAAACTCATCGTTCTGCCCCATCCAACGGTGGAATCCGGAATCCCCAGCCAAAAGGGAGCTCACCGAAACTGCGGAACAGCGTACTTGCTCTCTCTCACACGCAACCGTTAGAACCGGGAACCCCTTCAACCGCTATACGGACATGTAAATATCAATAAGTAATTGGAAATTCTTATATAATAAACATAAAATGGATATAAAAGCATCAAATATAAATATAATATATTATATTATTATAATTTATTCATTTCTCTAATATTTTAGATTAGATTTACAGTTCCACAAGAGATCTTCAATCATTTTCTTGTGGAGTTGTGTTCTTTCGGTTCGAGTTATCTCTAACTCTCTTCTGTAAGTATGCTTTGATTTTTAATTGATCGATTAATGTGTTGCGATGAATACGACGATCTGATTGTTAATCTTTTGTCCTCACACCGAATCCGATGATTTTGTTCTGTTTGATCGGATTATTTACTGTTGTGCATACCTTCTCGGATCTGCGCGTGTTTGTGGTAGCTGATAATATGATAATTCTGTTGGAGTCTTATTGGTTTTGAGGTGTATCTAAATTTTGCGTGGTTATAAACTTGTTTTTAGCTGCAGCGACATGAAGTAGGTGATTCGTAATAGAGTTGATTGTTGTGGCATTTGTTGCTGGTATTTTGGTTTTGGGAATAATAACTGGAATTCTTCGTCTGTTGGATTTCAGAAAGAAGAACAAGCAAAAGTCCAGCATGAACTGAACTTCGATTATCTAAAATCTGTAAGTGAATCTTCACACCTCTTTCTGTATGTATGTGGAAGTTGCATACATATGTGTGGAAGGTACTTTGGAGTTTAACTAATGATCATCAAATCAGTTTATTGAATTAGAACTACCCAAAATTTAACAAAAACATCCAAATAATGCATATGGATGCAAACGGAAACGAATAGTCTTATGGTTGAATTACTCTGCTGGGTTCATACTCTCCTCCTAGCGAGATGTGGCTCGATGAAGAAATACTAGTGCTTTAAAAAATGATAAAACCATGTTTCGACTAAATTTTATGCGTACTTTGTGTTAATTAGGCTAATTATTGGATTTTTATGTCCATGAAGTATTTAGCAGGATGATGTCATGTGAATCATGACATCAAGCTCCAGGCAATTTTATCCCGAATAATATTTCTTTAATTCTTCATAACTCTTTTCACCAATTTTTGTTTTCAGTAGAAATATTTGACTGAGAATCCTGTAGATGGCAGATAATAAAGAAGGGAATGTATATGCGGCTAGAGGAAATGACTGGGAAGTTGTATCACTCACTGCATCAGCATATGCTGCTGGTTCTAGTTCCGAACAAGTTTATTCAAGCCATGATAGCCAGAGTAGTTTAGTTGGGGAGCATGAGGCTGAAACTTCAAGCGCTATGTTTATGTCTGGACACTTTGTTTTTCCACCTAGTCAGCATGAGAATTTGCCATTGGAACCTGAATACAATGAGATACACAATGAAAAGGGAAGTGAAGATGATGTATCTCAGTTGGTTAAGAGGAAAAGAGTTAAATCAGATGTGGAGCATAAAGAAAATGTACATATCAAAGGGCTGATGTGTAATGAATTTCCTGGAATTCAGATTTTTGATGAAAAAGGTAACATAGTATCTGTTAGTGGTGCGGACTTTGGAGGAGATGCAACCCTTGATGAAGTGCAGAGTGTTTATGGAACTGCAGAGTTTAGTCCGTTACATTGTGAAACAACCATGGGCAAGTCTAGTACTATCAAGGAGGGTCAGGGAACTGACTATTCAATTGAACCTCTTGACCATGCCTTGGGTTCAGGCTTGCCAAATTTCCAGAAGCCTGTTGAGGGAGACAAATGTGATGGTGCTGCCCTTCCTTGTGAAGCATGGTGGAAAAGACAGGCTTTCTCTCTATATACCCATGCGAAAGAGGCGAATTCAGTTTGGTCTATTTTTGTTGCCGCAGCTGTTATGGGGCTTGTTATTATTGGTCAGAGGTGGCAGGTTTTGCACCTGAAGTGGCAGTTTGGTATTAGCGATGAGGTATCATCTCTTAACACATATAAACTCTTAAATGACTGTTTTGGGCTTACTTACTGGGGTTAGCTTGTTGTTGTTGCCTTTTATATTTTCCAGATGATTATGCTTGCTTATATCTGAATATCTTATACCCTTGAGAATAAGAATATATGATTCACCAGTATGCTTGATTTCTGTTGTTAATTACTCTTCTGTTTCCGCAAATTAAACTAAATTTAAGATTAGTGTACTTTTAATCTGTTGATACAAGAGGGCTATATTCTTGTCTGTGTAAGAATGTATACCTGCATCTGAATGTAATTTATAATCCACCACCCTTCAAAGGTGTGATGACATATGATCGACAACTAACCAGATAGAAAACCAACCAAATTCTAGTGTACCACTTGCCTGATAGCTGATGAATATTCTTCCATTAATTTCTCTTTCTGGCTGGAGAACTGTGATGGACCTTAGTTTTGCTGATGGAGATATCATGTACTTACATTACACATTATCACTCTGTTACAATTTACACATATTATAATCCATTCTTGGGCTGTATAGTCTGATACATATATCTATTTATATCCAAAGCAAAAGTTCTGTTCCTAAAAAGTCTAGCTTGTGAACATTGTATAGGATGATAACAACAATTAAAAGTAGATATCACGGCTCCAGTTATTCACTGGATCTTCATTTAGACGGTTAGCTTATATTGACTTGATCGTGCATGTCTGCTATGCAGAAGATGGGCAGGCTACTCGGTCCCATATCCTGGTTTAAAGATGTGATTGTTGGTGGCCACCCACGGGGTTCATTGGTCAGAGGAAGCACCTCTGCTGACCTATAAGATGATGATTAGCAGTTTCTGAAGCGGGAAGGGTTTTTGTGCATGTGATGTACTACTTGGTGTCTCAAATTTGAATTTATTTTGACTGAGCTTGTTAATATAGTCTTATTACGGGAAAGCAATGGTGTTAAAGTAACTTAGAGAATTGGATAGACAATCACATTGGTCTCCTAAGCTGTAATGTTTTATTTGTAGTATGTGGTCTTTTTGCTTCAATTTGGCTTCATATTGAAGAAATTATGTGGATTTGCTCTCGTTGGGTCCTAGTCCAGGTGTTTTAGTTTGGTGGTCTGGTCTTGTCGAAATTGGTGAGATTTCTCGTTTTTCTTTTAAACACACACACACACGATCAGTGAAATTGAAATCTAACACCTCATGTACGAAATTTTTATTTAGTGGCTATTATTCGAGTCTTCTATTTGATTTATTCTTGGCGTCTGTCGCCTCAAATCAAGATCTTCCGAATGCTTAATTCGCATAGTCGTCAAAGTTCTTGGATGATTATATTTTATCTCTGTGCCATGGAATATGCATCGTAAATATTCAGTTTTGATTATTTCAGAGTTCAAATCTCCACACAGCCTAAATGCGTTCTTAATGTTGCTTCGTATAATACCTTTTTTTGGCTAAGGGCCACTTGACTTTGTGTTTTGGATAAATCTAGAATCCAATGTATGTTAAAATGAATCAGAAGTAACTTTAATAAGTTTATTTAGGCTCATTATATTGGCTGGGCTAGAAAAGGTTTTAACATATTTTACACTGTAGTTTTGGTACTTTGGTATTCTTATTTTTTATTTTTATTTTGTTTTCTATGATTGTAAAAATAGTCATGTAATTTTTGGCATTTCGATTTTTTTATTTTTTCGATGCTGGATTTTGCAAAAGTTAATGGGATAAATCTTGTGCACCTCACGCGATTCATGAAATTGGAGCTTTATTTTTTTTCTAATTGCTCCACTTTTGTTAATATGGACGAAAATTAAAAGAAAATGACAATGACATGACACATAATTTATTTCGACATTTTTTGCAGAATTTGGCAATAAATAGATTAAAATTGTGAAATATTAAAAAGTTATAGGGCTCTTTTGTAATCCTTAGAAAGATAAAAGAGTAAAAGTGCCAAAAATTGTGAGGGACACATTGTCAAACTCGGCACTGAAAGGACCAAAATTAATGTCAAAAGATTATAAGAATATTTTCCAACTTTAAAAAAATAAATAATAAAAATATCAAAGTACCAAAATCATAAAATCAAAAAATATTTAAGCCTACTAGTAAATAACACATTTAAATTGACAAGATGAGTTAACTAAATGAAATAATGATTGGACGTGACTCGACCAATCAAATAAACGATTTCTTCTATAAAAAAAATTATCACACTTTAGTATTTGAATCAATACCATATGAATGACATGTATCCTTTTAAAAATGAAAAATATAAAATGTGTGCGCTTTCACAATTTTGTTGTTTAAAATTGAAGGAATAAATGGTAGTTGAATACTTTGAAGTTAAGATAAGAATTGGAGTATTTATTTTTAAAACAAATATTGTTGAAGTTAATTTGTTTTAAAAGTTATAAAGACTTACAATATTAAATAACAATACTATAAATTTGAGGACCACGAATCAAAAAAAAATTGAAACTCTCAAAATAATGATTTTTTGCACAAATGTTTGTATTGCTAAGAATGTCATGTAAATGACTCAACAAAAAATAAGCGAATAGAGGCTTTATTTACAGAGATTGGAAATGTGTAAATGGATAGATATGTTTATTTGAAAAGAATATTATAAAAAAGTTAAATTTTTCTTTCACATACATATTATTTTTTCATAATAGACGATTGTTTCAACAGAAGAACAGACCACCTAATAGTCCACACTTGTTTGATTGATTGGACACTGTTGCATGATGATTTGGCATCATCAACCATCATCAGCAAATACAACCGTATCATGTATCGCGCATTATAACCAATAACTTATTACAATTTAATTTGATCATAATAAATTTATTACTTAAATTTATTTTTTAATTTATTATTTATTATTTTCCAACAATTTTTTTTCACATAAATATTCTTCTAGCCTCTGACAAGATGATGTAGATAAATATACAATTAATCATTAAGTAAATTATAACAAATTACCTGATATTTATTATAATTAGCTACGGATTCTAAAATTAATGTAACATATAACACTTGTACCACGACTCATAAATTTTCCTTTACATAGAATTCCTCGTCTATTTTCTTCAAGCTTCTTACAATTAGATGTCGTAGAAAGAAATGCAAATCCAGATTAGCAGATTTTAGAAAGAACAGCAGACCAAATCCGAATCTCTTTGGATCAGACTCAAAACCTTAGTTCTACTTTGGGCAGTCTTCTCCAGTTTCAGTTGAACATTTAGTTTTTTAATGTTGCAATTACTCAGATCCGTTTTCCTCCTGTTTCTTCCAGTTCTACAACTTTGCGTTTACTCCTCTGCTTTCTCTCACCAAAACCCATCATAAATCTCGACCTACTGCAGTTTTCTTTTCTTCTTTTCGAGTTAATTTCCACTGGGAACGATAGCTGGAAAATGCCATCGTCGCCCAAAGCATTCTACGCGCGTCAGTCTTTCTCTCCCCGCAGATCGACGGCCCAGATCATATGTTTCCTAATCGTGCTTCTGGGATTCATCATCGGGTTTGTCGCGATTTCACGGCGGAGCCTGGACTACAAGTGCAAATATGATAAGCCGCTGTCAGTGTCGGTCACCTGGGATAAGTCCTCTAATGGCGGTGGTGGTAGTGTTACAGACGAGGGGCAGAAGCGTCACAAAGTGATGGGCTTTGTGGGTATTCAAACCGGGTTCGGATCAGTTGGCCGGCGCAGGGCGTTGCGTCAGACCTGGTTTCCCTCGGATCATCAGGGGCTTCAACGGTATTCATTACGTCCCCGTTTCATTATGCTCTATTTGTTATTCCATTCTGCGCATTTTGTTGTTGAATGCGTTTGCCTGTAGATATGATTTGATTTGTCGAAATAGCTTTCTGCTGGATTTGTTTCTCTTTGTCTGGTTACAAATGTAAAGAATTATCTTTTGGTGTTTGTGATTATTTGCTATTTTAGTTCCTCGCTGTATTAATTGGGATGATCTTTCCTTTTATTGATGCTATACTTAGTTGTAAGAGGGACAGGATATGCCAAAGAGGGCCATATGTTTGTAGTGAATGTCTGCTACCACCTGTTTGAAAAATTTTAGGAAATTGCTGGATTTTCAACAATCTTTTTCTGTTAACTTCAACTTTTTCCTCGATGCATCACTTTCCCTGTCTAATTTGACGCGTGTCATTAGTTAAATTGTCTGTTACCTTTGTTTTATGGTGAGAGCAAATTGGTTTTATTAATCTCTAGGAATGGAATGCTAGGTTGGAAGAAAGCACCGGTTTGGTTTTCAGATTCGTGATTGGTAGAACTAGTGATAAAACGAAGATGTCAGCACTTAGGAGGAGAGATTGCAAAGTATGATGATTTTCTGCTGCTAGATGTTGAAGAGGAGTACAGTAAACTCCCGTACAAAACGTGAGTTCCGGCTTATTATTAATGTATCCTGAATGCCTATTCTCTATGATTTATGACTTCTGCCTTCCTTGCAGCTTAGCTTTCTTCAAAGCTGCCTATGCTCTTTATGATTCTGATTTTTATGTCAAAGCTGATGATGACATTTATTTACCAGGTGATTAGTTTCGGAATTTAAGTTGGCTTAATGTTTGCCCATTATTAGGCTTCATCATTCATGTTTTTTTACGTGCTTAGTGCAAATTGGCTCTTAGCTCTTACATGTTCATGAGCAGATCGTCTTTCCTTGCTCCTGGCTAAAGAGCGTCCACATTCTCAAACATATCTTGGGTGCATGAAGAAAGGTCCAGTTTTCACTGATCCAAAGCTAAAATGGTTAGTTCTTTAATATTTTTATGTATGTTTATATGCAATCAGAAGTTATCTGTTACTTGTCATTCAATCTAGATTCAATATCTCTGTGATAATTGCATTTGTTATGCTGGATATTTAGTTTATGTTTCTTTGTTAAAGTTGAAAGCAAAGTGGTTTCATGCAATACTGGACCTTTGCTTCAGTATTTCTAAATGATCTGTTAAAAACCCGCAAAAAGAGAAATAGTAAGAAATGAGGATATTGTGATATGCACCTGTGTAATTATTGACAAGCTACTATGATCGAGTTTCTCTTGATGGGTCCTGTATTTATGCACCTGGTAGAAGCTTATTGGGTTTTGGTTAAATTTGTTTTTTGAGCTATAATCTTGGAGTTTACTTGCAGAACTTTCAAAAGGGCAAATTGTGGTTTAGACTTTTCTTGCCTCCAAATTTTCTTTTGGGCCTCAAGGCGTCTTTACTCTATTGATTGGAGGACCTAGCAAGGCTAATGGCATGTGAATCAATGAAAATAAGAAAAGATTCTAAAATCATCGGCTCACCCTCCAACCCTCATAATAAGTTTGATTTCTTTTGTTTTAATGCCATTCTATTTTGTCAATTACACAAAAACGGTACTTCTGCACTCAAATATGCCTTCCCCTCTTCCATTAACATCCTCAATAAACTTGCTACTGGTATATGATGGAACATCTAAATGATGTAAAGATAAGGAAACTTATTGTACTTTTATTCTGTATGGTTAGGTGATCGGGTCACTTGATTTGTACAGGTATGAACCTCTGTCGAATTTGCTGGGGAAGGAATACTTTCTTCATGCTTATGGTCCAATTTATGCTCTTTCTAGAGATGTTGTCGCAAGCTTGGTCGCCCTAAGAAATGACAGGTTAGTTCCTGTCAAATCTTTTTTCCATGACTTCCTGCATCCTTTAGATGCATGTCTGAATTGGGTTTCGTGGTACTTTTATTCTTCTTGGTTTTGTTTTCACAACATCGTCATTATTTGCATCTTGTGATTATTGTGCAACCCAAAAGCTTATTTTCTCTTAAGGGATCTCGTTCATTTAAGATAACTTCTTAAACTATTAAGGTAGGTAGTTACCAGTTATTCTATCGACTGATGGTGACAGAAAGTATAAGGAAATTGTCGCTCTATGTCGCTCCCGATTCTCATCCTAAACATAATAGCCATCTTTCTAAGCTACTCCATTCCTTTTTTTCTTGGACTTTTGTTTGATTAACTCTCCTTAGCTAGACCTTCAGATGCCCTCCTATATCTGCTGCTAAATGTATTTGTTTATGTATGATATTCAGTTTCCGGATGTTTAGCAATGAGGACGTTACTATCGGTTCTTGGATGCTCGCAATGAACGTCAATCATGAGAATAACCAAAATCTATGTGAAGCAGAGTGTTCGTCCTCATCCATTGCTGTGTGGGATATTCCCAAGTGTTTCATGTACCTTTTGATACTTCGAACATCTGTCTAGACCTTGGTAGTGCTTCTGCTGCCGATTCTCTTGGATGGAAAATAATTTTGTAGATGAATATGACCGTATAATTGACATGAGAACTATAGGACTAGGTTGCCTATTCTAGCGAGACATGTTCTTCTAATCGACGTTTGAATGGTGAAATTTTTTATGCCGATCTGTGTCTGTTGTTGCATGCTCATAATAATAATGAACAGTGAACTTCCGTGCAAACCAAGCAATTTTTGTTTCAGACCACTCAGTACTCTTTGGAAGTTTGCTAGTTTAATAAACATAGTAGTAGACACTGACATAATATGTGCATTACCATGAGCTGTTTTGCTATAAAAAGACGGTTATTCATCACAATGTCTCTGCTTTCTAGGACTCTGCAATCCTGAAAAGAAGATGTTGGAACTTCATGGTAAAGAAATTTGTTCGAAAAGCTCAACTCTACCATCGGATGATGATGATTAACAAACTTAGCGGCCTTCAACTATATTGGCAAAACAGAAACACGTTGCTGGGAATGCTTCCTGGGACCAAGTCCGACGATGCCCCAGCATTATATGGTGACATTCACAGTTATGTTTCTCCTGTAGTTCATATCCAGAGAGATTTGCAAGAACAGATTCTCGACATGAGATATAGAAGTTTTGGCAGGTGCATGGAATTCTAAGTTTTGAAGTATACAAGGTAGTGGAAACATGAGTTGCTGTGAGATCACCAAAGTTTTCATTCATGGTTGTCACAGACTTCATTCTTTATACTTGTAACATAGTACACCAAATGTTCACCATTCTCAACTGTCTCCCCTCTAACATATATAACACTTTTTTCGCCATCCATCGACAAAAAATATATTTATTACAACGGTGGACTTAAGTGAGAATCATTATTTCAAATTATTTCCCTAATTAATGGTTTGTTTACAAAAACAAACCATAATTTCAAAAATTGTACCTAATAGCTAAAAATTATTAGTTTTGTGTAATAATGTTTGCTTTTTGTGGTATATGTGTAATATTTTGAAAGGTACCAAGTAGTTTGTATTAATAATATTGATATTTTTTGATGAATGTATATAATAATTATTTAAGAAGAAATAATTTATGTAAATAGATCATGAGATCAAGGGGCGTAGATTTAAATATCCCTTAAAAGTTTTTTAACATCAGTTCCGGGCCATCAAAATCTATACCCGCATCATCAACTCAATTTGTAGGCAGCTACTGAGCTAATGTTTTGGTGGGCCTCTTTGTGCAGTTGGCCCAATAGTTATTGGAACTTGATCCAATTGCAATTTGCCCAAAGATAAAGATAGGCCTATTTTTTCTTCTTGCCACAACTGTCATCCTTCACAATAGGAGAGATTGAGAATGATTTATATCCGACCGTTTCTTGTCAATCATTATCTTTATGATCAATTCAACTTTTCATCTTTCTTTTGAAGTCATTGGCTGATGATTTCACATAATGAAGAGTGCTAATCTACAAAGCATCGAGTGCTTTCTCATGGTGGGCCTAAGAAACAAGTGGCCAACCACTTGAATTATGGTCCACCACAAATCTTAGGTCAAATGTAGAGATGGGCTTCCATTCCCCTGATCATGAATTCTTGAGTACTTACCTTGCTTTTTTATGATGTCATGTCAACATGGTTGCTGGAAAATTTTTAACTCAAATTGAATTTGACTGAATTTAAACTAATTTATATGATACATTTTTAATATACTTATTGTGTGATTGTTGTACAGATCATGAAGAGTGGTCAATCACATGTGATAAATTTAATCCGATCAAATTTAATTTGGGTAAGAATTTTCCCTTAAATTGAAATAAAAAAAAGAACTATCTATTTTCTTCTGAGCAGCCGGTTCGGCTGTCTCCATCAAAATGGGCTTCTGGTGAGAGAAAATGGGCTTTTCAGTTTTGACAGCAAAGCCCACTTCTGAATTATTTTCTGAGATTCCTATGTTAGAACAGGTGCAGATGCAGATGCAGATGCCAGGTACAGTTAATGATATGATACGACGGCGTCGTCCCCATCACAGCTATTGCTCTGCCTCTGCCCTTCATCAATCCCCCACTTTAGTTTCTGTCGCCACTCTGCAACTACACTGCATCAAAATAATAGAAACAATTCATCTCTGCTTTTGGTTCTCTGAATAAATTTGCAACCAACTCCTTTAAAATTTGTCATAATTAAACGTTGATCCTTTTCCAGCCTCCCAATTACCATCAGTATCAATACAAATTTTAATATATCCCAGCAGTTTTTGTATTAAGTACATTAATTAGTTAAACTTATTTTTATTTATTTTTTCGGACTTGCCCTAGTTCCCAGTATTGGAGCCTACTGTTGATGCTGGTACGTATCCCTTAATTGCAAACGAGAAGTTTGGGCAGTTCATATATTCGAAGGCCTCTTGTCTCTAATGAAATGACTTTTTAGAACAAAATCATGAGTTTAAAAAGACAAATCAAACAATACATCTCGCGACGAGACTTCATCACAACATCAACTATCTAATTAAAGTCGAGTTAAATTCGTGGCCCTCTACAATGTTCTTGGGCTAAAACTTGTTACGCCATTGCTCGACTTGATCACCATAACTCCACCAACGCACGAGGAATTAAGTAAACTATCTTATCAAACAAAATAAACCAACCAAAAACAAACTTATAATACATTCTTGAATATGAAATGGCAATTAAGAAGATTGAAGTGAAAAGTGAATAGTATTATGAATGAAGATGATTGATCTATGATTGGAGAAAGCAGTAAAGACCTTACATCCCCACATCATTATTAGAATTATAGTACTGAGAAATTATTCAATCACATGAGCATGACTCAATAATGAGGTGCAAATGCAGGTAAAGTTGCTGGGAAGATGTGGAGCCAACCCTTGTCCCCAATCCTAAAATGGAGGCGCCTTTGCACTTCAACTCTACCCATCTCTACACTGCCAACTGCACCCTTAATGCATGTCAGCCTCTACCTATATTCAAAGTTTAAATTCCGATCAAATTTAAATAATTTATATGATAAGTACAATATACTTGTGATGTAATGAATTCAGTTCGATCAGATCTAATTTGAATAAAAAAATTCCCCTATCTCCACACATTCACCACCCCACCCCCTTTTATTATTAGGAGTGATTGGTGAGGTTGAGGGTTTCTATTTTGAGCTTCCTCAGCAAGACAACATTGTGTGTTGGACAGCCCTTGTTTGGGTTTCTCACATCACATGCCACCTAAAAGATTCCTCAAAACAACACACCTATGCTTCCCCTCTCCAAATTCCATTCAGAATGTCTGTGTCATTCCACAATTTTTCCTTCTTTTTATTTTTCAAAAAAAAAAAATTTTGAATTAGTTAGCTTGTATTTTAATTCTAATTTAGAAGAGTATATACGTACACTATTTTGATTTCGTCTGATTATATATTAATAAGAGTCTAAGTAATTCCAAAAAAAAATTAATCATATATGATAGGGGCGAGTATGTGCAGTTATTCTGTATCAACAAACAATATTTTTTGAAAAAATGTTCAATTGAGATACAAATAGATACACATCGCGTTAATATAGTAAGGTTATATATAAATCGAGCTTATATATAATAAAAATTAAAAAGAATCATAACGAGATTTGATATTATAATACTCAATATTATTTTTAATAATAACGTAATTTACGTATTATAAAAAAATATATAATATATATACATAACAAAATACGAGATGCAACATCGAATACTATGAAAATAAAAGATAGTGATTAATGATTTGATATATATTTTTGTCATATGAATGAATATATGATATTATCATTATATAATTGAGGAAGAAGAGAATTAATGGATGATGAATAGAACAACAGATTTGAAAAGGATTCCCATTTCCCACAGACCCCAATACAATAAAATCCACATATCTTGCAGAAGCATGTGAGCATCACGTGATTTTGCAGCCTCATTCTTTGCAAACTCCCCTTATCCACTTACATCTGCCAATGCCCGATGCCCAATACCCTCTCCATTTTACTGCAACACAGGTTTTATTTTAACATTCCCATTCCCATGCATGCACTTTCACTTATACTCTGCTTCTTCTGCCAACATGTAATTATTACTTGTACACACTCCCTAATACTACCCCTCCTTTGGTTTAATTCTTTACGTACAATAAAGTAATGAGACAACTACATTTTCTTTTTATGAGGTTTGATGTAATTATACGTAAATTTTTTGTAATTTGAGAAATTATATCTAACACTTTTAAGATTTGCTTCAATCTAACAAATAAGTCCGTCCGTTAGTCATAATTCACTGAATTTCATGATGTTAACAAAAAAAAACTGAATGAAAGTTAATTTTTACCTTTGATTGGTTGATGACTGAGTTATTGCAGGACATACCTTATAACGGTGAGGATATACTCCTCATATGGATTAACGCATGAAAACGTATGAAGGTAATTTGATCATGAAATGATTATTTGATCACTTGCAATAGGCAGTAATAAATCAATCAGCGATTGATATATATATTTTTTTTCCTGATTTTTTTGTCAATATCAACAAATTCAATGAATTTTGACTAATCAAGAGACTTATTTGTTAAATGGAAGCAAACCTAAGGAATGTTAGATGTACTCTCCCAAACCATAAAGAGCATATATGTAATTACACTATACCTCAGGGAGGTGAATATAATTATCCCTAAAATAATAAATTTAGACCAACGTTTGCGAATTATTGCACTTTGCTCCTCAATCTTCTTTATTTTTGGAGTTGCACTTTCATATTAATCACATTCAAACACATCAAAAGGGATTATTCTGTAGTTGATGCATTTGAATGGGAACAAATATGATCAACGGTGCAACAGAAAAAAAAAGGTTTGATGTGTCAAATGTAAAAAAGATCGAGAGACAAGTGCAACAACCCCCAAACATTAAGGTATGTTTGCATTTAATCCTAAAATATAATTAAATAGAATTAATTCTGTTGTTAGGGTCTTTTATTATCGTGGAGCCCAAAATTATCATATAGAAAGTTTCATTATCAAGTCTTTAGAGGCTGTGGGGGATCAAATTTCATTTTTATTTCAAACACTACTGCATATTTTCTTGAATAAGTACTTATATGGCGTAAACTTTACACATTTTGCATATATGCTAAATGGAATAGAATTTGAAATCGAGCTTTCTTAATAATTAGCTTGTGTTGTACCAAATTTGCCCCTCCTATGGAGACACCAATCTCAAGAATATTGAATATCCCCAAATAAAAACAACGCAACAAGACAACATATTATCGTACATTATATACATAATTTAAGCTAAAATGTCACTCACGCATATTATTAATCATGAAATATCTCTAAATCAACCAACCAAACGAGGCCTTAACCAATCCTGAGAATGTGGTGCTATAACTAAAATATGTCTGATGCTGCTGCACCCATATATATATAAAATGGAGCTAGCTAGAGAGTAGACACTTTATTTTATAATAATTATTATTATTATTTATTCTCCAGACATTACGATAAATAATAAATACTAGTAATCATGATGACATATTTGAGGACAAAATCTAACAGCGAATTTACACCTCCCACTGCGTGTCTCTGTGTGTGGGTCATGTGGGTGAGAACATGCATGGTGGGATTCTGAGGCCATGATTATTGGGTCTGCAGAAAACCCTTCAAATTTTAATGATAAAAAGCCGTACTGCTCTCAATAATGTCTTCGTCTGATGTTTGAGAATTATGAACAAATTTGGATTTACGTGTTCGATTTTTATTGAATGTGTAAGTATTTATTTTATTTTATATCAATTATTATAATTTATTTATAATATATTAATATATTGATTGGATTCAGAATTAAATTATCAAATTATTGCTTAAAAAAATACAATAAAAATTTGTAAAAAGCCGTACAGCTCTTACACACACACTCTGTGGGTTTTTTCGAATTCCGACACATTCTTAGTTTGCAGTTCTTCGTCTCTAAAAAATCACATGGCATGCAGTTCAGATTATGATTAATTAATTAATACTGATTTTTAATATTAATATTATTATTATATGTTAATTAATCACTTACCTTTTTCCAAGGTTTGTTTGGGTTAATTACCAGCTAATTAATACCAAATCTGTGGGCGCTGAGGGGATTAGGGTTTAAGGGGGGTGGATTTGAGAGAATAAACAAGTGATTAAGCAGATGAGTGGTTGGGGAAAGGGAAAAAAAAGCTCTTTTTACATGGAAAGTAGGTTATTAGTTCATACTAACGTTCAAGAAATATGATATTTAGTTTTAATTAATTATCATGATTAAAAATAAAATATCATAATAAAATAGTTATTAATTACAGTCATATAAACAACGATTGTGAATTGTGATTTTTACGAGTGTGCCTAAAATATTACCATATTATAGTAAATACTCTCTACGATGCATGGCCTTATAAAAATAGTTGAAAACTTAAATGTTAACCACAATTAAATCATATTCACTATAATTTTAATCATAAGAAAAATATTTATCACGATTTTTTATTTTTACCAATATTTTGGCCTCATTTATAAAAACAACTACCGAAAGTTGTTGGGGGTGTCATTTGACCAATCACGTTGAATTGTGCAATTTCATCTTTCTTAGTACAAGAGAAAGAGCAAATTCAGCTTTTAACTCAGCGTTTGTCCTCCTCTTTTTCTTGCTACATATTAGCATCGAGGTTCAAAAGGTTAACTGGAGTGCTTTTACCTTCTTCTTTTTAAAAAAAATATATATAATTATATTTTATTTTGATAAATTCAATAATACACCGAATGCAATCAATATATAAATAAACTAAAAATAATCAAATAAATTATAATAAATTCTTACATAAATTCAAATAAATTTTACCCACATATTTTAGAATTAGAAGGATCTCGAATTTGTTGTTGAAAATATGACACAATTAAATTTGTAGGTCCCATCAAATTTCTTATAGTTACTATAAATAAGAAGAAGAAAAAAACCAGCTATAAAAAATTATTTGATACTAATACATTAAAATTAAATAAATGATTTATCAAATTAAGTATTAAATGGATGGTCAGAGATGGTGCAGGATGATGAGATGAGAGGACGATAAATTTATTGTAAGTTGGTATTAGCATCACGTGAGAAAAAGGTGCATTAAATCTCAATCGTTGATGAATAGTTGTATTTGTTGATGAAGAACGTGATCGCCACATGAGATGCCACTCCTCTCATCATTGGATATCAACCAAAAGTACGAAAAAAAGAAATGGCTTTTCCAATAAAGTCATTTCTTTTACCAAAAATGAATAAATAATTAAATACCAACTTTAATAATAAAATAATTTGGATCTATATATGTTTTTTATTTTTATCTTTTTTGGTCTATGATCTTTTGGCAAAATAATAGTAGTACAATTTTGTACACATTAGTGATGGGGTGCAATGTGGGAAATGAGGTGGTCCCACCATGGTTATAATTCCTTCATATTTTCAACATAATTTATTTTGGTTGAATATAATTGATTTTGTTTTAAATTTATTATAATTACAAATATTCTCTCATTGTTTGTAAAATTATAAGTATTATTTGAAATTAATGGTTATCTAACAAATGCATTTTCGTAACAGTCCGTTGTAGGGTGCATTTGTTATACAGCAGTTAATTTAGGGGAGTATTTGTAAGTTTTCAAACAATGAAATATATTTATATTTATGAAAATTTTTAGGGAGTCCTTCATAATTTTACTTTTTCTAATGGGAAATTGCGCGTAAATGCATAATTTACAAGCGATGAGTTGTTAATTGGACATAGGTCAAGTTTGATTTGACGGTTGATAAATAATTATGAGATAATTAATTTTGAAATAATTTTTTTCTTTTAACAAAATTGTGATATTTGGATTCATAAATTCATAATTAATTATACAAATGCAGGTAGCTAATTGCGAAACCTCATTTCTCAGATAAATGAAGGAATTAATAAATTATTCAATAATCATAATGTAATTATGTGAAAAATAATTGCAGCTTTTATTAAAATATAATTTTGATTGAATTAATTTGAAAAATGAATCAAACTTAAAGAATTATATTTGTTTAGTTTGCTCGATCAGAAGACACATACTATACTTGAAACCCAAACAGCACAAATCATTAATTACTTTGGGCTAACTCTTCAACCTTTAGATCTAAGCTTACTTCTAAATTTGGGCTAAGTAAGTTTAATTAAGATAATTTTGAATTTGGTTGAGCTTAGTTCATATAATGTAACTGATGAGGTCTAGTCTAATCGTAAAAATTAATATTTAAAATTAATATCATAAGTTTGAATTCCAATAATATATTTGTGATGTGGGTATTATGTCAATGTGTACGAGGCCCAATTAGCGTCTAGAAGCTTTGAAGAAAAGAATACGAGGTTAATAATAGTAATGATGTTCAAGACCTCAAGAAGAAAGGGCACGAGGTCTAGATAGCATTTTGGGTTCGAAGCCTGAAAAAGAATACGCTACAGACAATTCTGTGGTTTTAAGCCTCGTGAGAAATGGTACGATGTCAAGACAAAATACAGGTACGTAGCCCTGGAAAAGATAGAGGCATTTTTAGATTCAAATCCCCAAAGTAAAAACATAAAATAAGAATATAGTATTCAGATACAAATAAAAGAGGTACGAATATCTAAGATAGCACTTCAACTATAAAATTTACGAGCAAATCCATATCAAGTAGACTACTTGTAAGATCTTACAAAAAATCTTCAACACCAACTCTTAAAGGGAGATGAATTTGGGTGGTTCATCCAGTGCAAATCCTCCTATAAAAAGACCCCCATCTGAGACCAAATGGGGTAGGATCATAACTAGGGGTGCAAGATGAGCCGAGCCGGCTCGCGTGCTCGTAATAAAGCTCGGCTCGAGCTCGAGCCTTTTAGGGTGAGCTCGTGAGCTCGCGAGCCGGCTCGCGAGCTCACCCCCTTTTTTATT
Source organism: Sesamum angolense (assembly GCA_034509725.1). Taxonomy (NCBI): domain Eukaryota; kingdom Viridiplantae; phylum Streptophyta; class Magnoliopsida; order Lamiales; family Pedaliaceae; genus Sesamum; species Sesamum angolense. Next base: position 8,134,418 of record JACGWL010000007.1, on the reverse strand, counting down.
TATTTTTATTATATATATATATATATATATATATATATATATATTATTAAAGTGCATATTTAATATTGTATCAAGTTTATATTCAAAATTCATCATATATTAGAATATTAGTCAATATATCTCTTATTTAGATTTTATATGATAATAAAATATGGTATTTTTATTTATATTATTTATAAATAAGGTTAAGCAATAATTTAGTAAGTTTTGATACTTTTTTATAAATAAATATTTAAAATTCATTATCAATTAGAATTATTAGTTAATATCTCATATTTTAGTTTTAGATGATATTAAAATATATTATTGTAGTTTATATTATCTAAAAACAAACTTATTAGAAAATTTAGTACGTTTTGATAATTTTTTTGTAAATAAATATTAATATAATGTATATAAATTTTATCATTGTCAATCTCTTATAACAAAATTCAGTTATTCACTATATATTAGAATTATTAGTCCATATCTCATATTTTAGTTTTAGATGGTATCAAATATGGTATTATAGTTTATATTATCTAAAAGAAGCTTAATCAACAATTTAGTACATTTTAATAATTTTCTGTAAATAAATATTTAATATAATGTATATGAATTTTATTGTTATAATTTTAATTTCCACTACAACAAAATATATTTCTTTTAAAAATTCATCATATATTAGATAATTAGAATTTATAGTCAGTGTATCATATTTTAGTTTTAGATGATACTAAAATATGATATTTTGTTTTATATTATTTAAAAATAAGCTTAGTCAATAATTTAATACGTTTAGATAAATATTTAATATAATGCATATATTTTATTGTTGCAATTTCATTCCATTACAACAAAATGTACTTATTCACTATATATTAAAGCTATTAGTCCATATCTCATATTTTAGTTTTAGATGATATTAAAATATGGTATTATAGTTTATATTATCCAAAAAGAATCTTAATCAACAATTTAGTACACTTTCATAATTTTTTGTAAATTAATATTTAATATAATGCATATAAAAATTATCGTATTTCTTTTTAGTCTTCTTATGAATATTCTCTTCATGCTTCATATTTAAATTTTTTAATAATATGTTCCATATGGTACAATAGTCTATATTTTTTTAAATTCGAATATTTAAAAAAAAAAATTAATTGAGCTCGAGTCGACTCGAGCTCGACTCGTATCAATTGAGCTCGAGCTCGAGCTCGAGCTCACTGTCTACTGCTCGAGCTCGAGCTCGAGCCCCTCTTTGTTGGGCTCGTCGAGCTCGAGCTCGAGCTCAAATTTTGAGCCGAGCTCGGCTCGTTTGCACCCCTAATCAGAACCCAGTAATACATAAAATATTATATAGAGAAGTCCAGTAATTGAGGAAGAAGAAATGGAGAGAAAAATGACAATATGATCAGACATCATTCTTCCTTGAGTGTATAAAAATCTTACCACATCAATATTGATACTTATCTCGTGCTTTATTTCATATCAAGTGTGTCCATGATTACGCAATTAATTATGCAATATATCGTAATAGTACAAGCAAGAAACTAAAAGAGACCTAATCCATCTAAATAGTGTAGAATCCATTTTGACCAGAATTTCACAATGCCCCATTAATGGTATTGATGTAACTTCAAACTATATGATACACTTTTTCAATCAAATTCTTTATCATAATTAATGCCCACATACTATAATTTTTAAATAATGAACGTCCGACAGTCAAATCAATCTCAATATAAAAAAATTCAAAAACAAGAACAATAACGAAAAATTAATCACATAAAGCTCACCAACAAAAAATAAACACATATTTATAGACTTTCTCTCAATAGAATGAAAATACGATTTTACCCATCTTTACCCAAAATAGATCATCAAGAACGATATCTCGCAACAACTCAATAAGAATTTATTATTCTCACCCAATCATCGTTGTGCATTTAGAATCTTATCCATTCTTAAATTTAATTTATTCCCTTCATATATATTACTCACACATGAACACATACAAAAACACCTACGTCACTAATTATTTATATTATCATTACATATTAAAAAAAAAAAGTCATAAAATAAATTAACACAATCACAATTCTCCAATAAAATGTCGTCATCACCATCTTATTTAATTTACACTTCTTTCCATTTATGTTCTCTCGAAACAAACACAACATCGAAATCCCACAAACTTTTTGTGCAAATTTAGGCCTACCACTGCCCACAGCCATTACTTACCCTCATTCACCACCCACCACCTATTTTATTACAATTTCCTTCAAATTAAGGTTGACATCTTATAAATCAATTTGAGGTTATGGGTCTGAATTTTATCGAACATGTCGATATCTATTTTAATTCATGTAAGAATTTATTGTAACTTAACTAATATATTGATCAAATTAATGTATTTTGCTTAATACTCGAAAAAAAAACTCAGACTCCGTGCGAGGAGGTAATTATAAAGTATTAATTTTGATTTTATTCATGTAAATTGATATTATGATAATTTGTTGGTATTATTATAAAATTGTATTAAAGCAATAGAGATATTGTTGCAGAATTCCAAGTTTGTGTATTGTTAGTTGTATGAGTTGTGAAGGTTCCCTAGGAGAAGATGTACTTGTTAAAGCTATTTGGTTAGTGTTTCCAAAACATATCTTTGCACGTGCTTCATAATTGTCTATTAAGTCTGAGATTTTTCCCTATTTTTATTTATAATTTTTTATAAGATATTAAATTTTATTTAAAATACTTTTTAATTATTTCAATAAAATAAACATTCGAAAGGGTAGTAATGGCAATTTTAAAAATAAATTTGAAATTTTGTATTTTTCTTGGATAAGTTTACGAGATATTAATCTTAATTGTCTTCAAAATTTAAAAAGTAATTTTCTAAAAATTTATCCGATGTTTATATGATATTTAAAAAAGCGTCAAATATATTTTATAAAATATGTTAAGAATTTTATATAGGTTCATTGGAGATATTTTATGAGTAGACGATGTGAAACAAGTTAATTTTATTTTTACTTCTCAATAATTATTTTTTATATATTTTATTTTTATTTAACATAATAATAATTTTCATGAAACTCTTCCACGAACTAATCATAATTCAAATACAAAATCAACTAGGGCTAATTCACACGACGAAGTGGAGGTCCACGACGATAAGATCTGAGTTTGAATTCCATTAATATATAAAATATTATTTTATTTAATTTTTAATTATTAATTTGTTATAGATTGTTATATTTAATTGGCAAGGCATTCGAGTAAATAATACAAAATAATTTTAATTGACTACATTTTCCATTTGTAAGTTGCGAAAAACTTAAATTTGGAGAAATTCAACCAAATTCAAACTAATCGAAGCGAACTATACTCGTTGTATTATTAATGAACTGAAAATGGTCAAAATACGTTTATTACACGCTTACGATTACATATATATGTCAAAATAGCTATTGGATAAAAGATTTCGTGTAAGTTGTAGCTACATTCTATACTTAAAATTGCTTGTAGTTATTATGTACAGGATAGTACTATTATGTGGCCTATTTATAACTCGAATAATTAATACATTAACAGCATAAAATTTTCAAAATCAAGAATGTTCAAAATTCAAGTACAATCTTTCATTATTATTGATATACATTAAATTATAAAAACACCCATTAATTATCATATCTTATTTAATTTTTGTCTCCTAAAAACTATCAAATGTATTTTCTTATAAATTTTCAGCACGTTTCAATGGCAATGTTATGACACGATTTGTTTTACAGTAATTTTTGTCTCATTGAAAAATTAATAAGATCAAATATGACTTAATATTAATTTTAGTGATAATATAATATTTCAATAATTTTATTATATATATTGGAGAAGATAATAATAATATAGTGGTGGGGAAATGGAAATGTAAAAAGTTGGGCTCGGCTTAACAGCTAGAGCATGGCTCGTCGTGATAGGCCCAGCTCACTATATATTCTCCCAATAATAGGCTGGTCTCCACTCTACGTGTGCTGTGTGCTATGCCTGCCTGGCCCATTGCTGGCTTGGCTTGGCTAGCCAACTAACAAATTCTACTTTTCAAAATATATATATATTTTTTATTCTTTTTAAATAAACAAAAGGTCGATTCAATTTAAATTCATTATGGTATTATATCAAAATTAAAAATATATTTCTGAATGTGATAAGTAATTTATCTTAATAATAGCATATATATTTAAAAATAATATTTCAAATATAGCTTTTAAAAAATAAATTTAATACAATTTACCTCCCTGTGATATATATTGATATAGAGCGATGGACTATTATTAATTGAACTAAATCGATTAGAAGTACAATCATTTTTGTCGATATTAATATCTAACAAAAAATTATTACAATAACCATGTACTGCTTAATAATCATAGAGGGATGATCTGCTCATTTATGATATTACAAGAGGGTTACTTGCATTTTTCTATTGAAAGTGAGAATGTTAATATATTGATCATAAAACTTATACAAATATATTATGATTTGCACCATCCCAATTCTTTTTAGTGTATATTACACCCATCTATCCTGAATTTTAACATAATTCTAAATAATTTTGATTTTAACATCTCGCCTATCATCGAGTCTGTTCTGCAAGTCTTTATTATGTGTTCATTCAATTTTTGTGGTGAACTAACTATTTTTTTTTTAATAATTAATTACAATTTCATCTATTTTTTAGAATTTTTTAACAGTTTTATGAACTAATATGTTTTATAAATATTTATTCCGCTCGCTCTAAAAAAATATTTATAATTATATCAAATTTGAATATATAATTTATAATAGTTTGAAATTCCAAGATAGGAAAAAAGAATATGAAAGGGTGGGGGGTTGACGTAGTAGTAAGAAGCGAGGATACCGAAGTGCAGGCATGTGGGGTTTGGGGGTTTGCAAAGTTTGAAGCATTTTGGGAATCAAGGCAGCCTACAGGTAGAGGTAGAGGGTGGAAACTGAATTTCATGGAGAATTAGGGGCAATATTGGAATTTGAACCCCTCCCTCTCTCATCAAATCTCGTGTTGCCTTCCCTACTTACGTAATCAATGTGGAAATCTAGAGAGAGATGTAATTGAATCCTAGGGTGGAGATCAATTTAAATAATATATTTATAAATTATTATTATTATTATATTAAGGAGAGGAATAGGATCCCCTGCGTTACGCCTAGTCCCGTGACAGATCAAATTGACCAATCAGTCAATGAATATTTACAAATGGGACCCACTGGTGGTGGTCTGCTTTTTGGCTACTTATCATTAATTAATAAAATATAAATACAATTTGGAAAGTTTGGAATTGCGACACTTATAAAATCAACTTTACACTTTACACGAATGTTCGGTGCCACCCACAGTTATCATATAAGTTCAAGGCGCTTTTCAATATATTAAAATCACGTTTTTTATATTCTTAATAATTTTATTTATTAATTATCCTCGATCAATTGATTGAATTGATATCACTCTCATTCTCATTAAATGAGTCTTGAATTCTTTTTTTTAAATTACTTGTTATTTTTATTATAATATAACTTTTTAATGTTTAACGGATACAACAGTATTATTTTTACCAATGTTGATAATTGTGGCATTAATAATATATATTCAGTCTCATTCAACAGTCGCTAATCATTTATAATGATATTTAATTTAATTGGCGAAGTTAATATTGCCCTATGATTCTAAGGTTATGGATTTGAATCCCACTAACGTATAAGATGTTATTCTATTGTAATTGTGGGTAGGTGTCTTATACTTTAATAATAGGTGTTAATTAGATATAATTATCTGATTTTGATCAATATATGATTATTATAATTATGAATAATTGTTTAAATATATCTATATATATTTAATATGATAATATAATCGATTTATTTATAAATAAGAGTAATAGTTCACCGATTTCACTTTCAAAAGCTACCAATAATGACAAGATGATTTATATAATTTTTGTTATTGATATAAAAGCTACTAATACACATAATCGTGATAATTTTAAAGTCATACGAGTATTATATTTTTTGTACATTTGGGGGATTATTATTACTATATTGTAATTAATCAAGATTATTATTTTTAGGGATAATTACATTTACCCCCCTCACCTATTGTCATTTTACACAAACCACCCCTGCCTTTTCAAAAATTACAGAAATCACCCTTAACAGCCTTTAAAACCCCAAAATGCCCCTGTTGACTTGGTCAAACTTTAATTTCATTTTTCAATGACAGAAATGCCCTTAGGGGTGTTTTGTAATTATCAAAAGGTAGAGGGGTGTCAAAGTAATATTTAAAAAATTGAATAATATGACATATATATTTTTATTATTATTTATACTAATTTTTAATTAAAATTTAAATTATTTTATTAACTTTTTTATTGAATATATATAAATTTACACCTCTTAATAATTTAAATATTAAATTATTTAATTAATATATTAATAAAATTAATTACTAGCTTATGAATTCAAATAAAAAAATATAAAACTTGTATAAGTTAATTTGAATTCTTAAAATTAAAAATTATTTATTCTCTATTTTTATTTATAATTAAATTTTTATTAAAATTAATAAATTATAGTAGAATTAGTAAAACAAACAATTTATTTATTAAAAATATTTTAAATTATTATAAATGTAAATATATACATATGAATATGTTCAATTATATACATATTTGTATATTTATATTATATAAATGTATATAAATGTATATACATGTATGTATAATTTATTAATTTTTAATAAAATTTAGCTAAATAAAAATAAAAAAATAAATATTTTAATATTAAGAATTTAAAATAATTTATACAAATGTGATAATTTTTAATTTGAATTTATAAGCTAGTAACTAGTTTTTATTAATATATTAATTAAATAATTTAATATTTTAATTATTAAGAGGTATAAATTTATATATACATTCAATAAAAAATAATAAAATAATTAAAAAATAAATTAAATTTAATATAAGTAATAAAAAAAATATATGGGATCATATTATTCATCCCCATAAATATTACTTTGGCACCCCCTCTACCTTTTGATAATTACAAAACACCCTAAGGGCATTTCTGTCATTGAAAAATTAAATTAAAGTTTGACCAAGTCAACAGAGGCATTTTGGGGTTTTAAAGGCTGTTGGGGTGGTTTCTGTAATTTTTGAAAAGGCAGGGGTGGTTTGTGTAAAATGACAATAGGTGAGGGGGTGTAAATGTAATTATCCCTTATTTTTATTATTCAATTCTTAAAATACAAATCTTGTACGTTTTATATGGCCATGAATGTGCTTTGCATTTTATCTGAAGTCATGTATGTAACTATGTGTAAGCTTCGGCCTATATTTTATTTTTTATATGTATATATATAGAGAGAGAAAATTAATATATATATATACACACACACAACAAATTTATTTGGATTCCTTTTTTTCTAATTTCAGTGACTTTCGAAATTGTCTAAGAAGAAGTATATGATTATCATATATATAAGTTAATAATTATTAATAATAATATATAACCACTACAAGAAAAAAATCAATGTTAATAACATATATAGTATTAAGTGAAAAGGTTAAAATTTTCACTTTATTTAATAAGTGGCAAATATACGTACAACGACGTATATAATTATTATATTTAAATTGATATTTTTGTTTTACAATCTATGATGCATGCACATGCAAAAATAATTTAGTGGCAACATAGTACTAATGTCACAAATTATTGCGATAATTTTTTGTTGTCACTAAGTCTAGTCATTGTACATACACAATTAAATTTAATACAATGAAATTATAAAACAATTTATTTTTGTTGTTTTTTAATATTGACAACTAATACATAGTTTTTGACTCACAAATTTGTAAAAAAATTACTATTGTAATAAACCAAAAAAGACCATCACTAACATTTATTTTCTCATAGTAAGCATAAGTTATAATAACAAATTGCAACAATTATCAGAATCAATTATAAGAAGAAATAGTTTAATAATACCCAAATAAACGATTGAACGCATGTATATATGGTGCTTTGGGCATTGGGATACTGAATCAACGAGCGGTCATATATTAAAAATTAGAACACGTGTCAAATTTTTCATCTACATGATAATAAAATCCCAGTAAAAAATCATAACACCGAATTCATTTAATCTTTTTATTGTTATACGTATATTTTTAAAGGTGAATTGAATCAAGATATCAACTATTGATGGGTTAATAGTTTAGATATATTAATTGATGTGAGTTAAATTAAACAGAAATGATGATTAAATAATTTATAAATATTGTACAATAATATCTATTATCTAGATATACTCTGATATATAACGGTGACCCAAGATTACATTACACGATTTTTTTTATTTTATTTTTTCCAGAAAGAAGAAAGGAAAAAAGATAAGACAGAGAGTGACAAATTGGAACGTTTGAGATGAAAATACGTAATTGTTTGAAAGAGTGTGAAGAGAGTGGGGCCAGAAGTGATAAGGGGTGATGAGAGATTGCCACGTCCACAAGCTACATTTGTTTGGGACTGAAATGCTCACACACTAGTCCATCGCCATTCAGGCCCAAATATTTTATATATATTATATAAAAAAAATTCATTTTTCATTCATAAACGGCGATTACTTACATCACGACATTAATTATATAAATTACTAAAAATGTACTTATGTATTTTCAATCACCCTACTCAAATTCTTCTTTTTATGTATACTAATATGAAAATTTTACCCACACATTTTTTTATGTCGATAATATCTCTAAATTAGTTTTATTTTATTTATTTATTTATTTATTTATTAAATGTATTATGTTGATTTATAATTTTATATTTATTTATAATATATTTTATAAATATAAATAATTATTTATTACATACATAAATGACTTGCCATAATATTTAGTATCTACTATAAAAAAATAAAAAAGGTGTAGAGTGGCGGAGTCTAGCATCCACGGTGGGGCAGACTCTATTACAATTTATGGATAATTCTACTTTACATTTTTGGCATAACACTTTATATGTTAAAAATTCGACTAAAAACCTTTATATTGGAAAATGTATGCAATAATTTTTTTGTATTTTTTAAAATATTGCACACATTCCTCTCATCAATTTTTTAGCGACGTCATTTTTTTCTAGTGATTTGCCATTGTGTATTTATTTTAGTAGTTGTTGATATTTTTTAGTTAAAAATAAATAGCTTATATCTTAATTAATTTATAATATATTTTTTGAATTATATATACACATAACTATACATATATGGATGCCGGGAGGTGTCGGGAGAGGCTGGGAGCAAAGACGGGTTTATTAACACAAGTAAGTATTTAGAAATTTTCTTATGCAAATTTTTCTTTTTCTTTTTTTTTTTTTAGTTTTTGTGTAATGATATGTAGAGTCTTTATGATATAAAATATTATGTTTATTATTTTTAATATTTGTTTTCTATTCAATGTGCTAATTCGTTAGCTAAAATTCAACAAATTTGTTTATTAATAAAACAAGTTGAATGAACATATATATTTACTCCTGATCGATTTATTATTGATTAATTGTAGGCTAAATAATTATTTTTCAATCAAACTACTTTTATACATTTTCACACGTAATATATGTGAGGAGTTATCTATTCACTTTATAAGAATATCGTGATTAAAAAAATTTATTTGACTTACACAATCAATGGTCCATGTGAATTTTTATTTTTATGTTTTAAAGTCAATATCTATAAATTTATTGAATTTTTTAACTAATAAAAAATAAGTTTTTATTAGACAAAAACAGTTATAAAAAATACTATATGTAAATTTTAATCACGAAAATGTATATTAAAACTTAGGGTAAAACTGTATAATCTATACTATTATAAAGGAAATAGGGTTTATAGACTCAAAGTGGTAATTCTCGTACCACTACACACAAATTTTTAAATACCAAAAATACCCTTCAATTGATAGAACCTATTTAACTCCAACTTATATTGAATTAACTACTCAATCACTTCACTTAAGAAAATTAATTCCATTAAATTACTACATTCACAAATTTAATTTACTCACTTTAGTTTTATTTTTTGTTGATTAAATTAAACACAAAAAATTAATATTAATCATCGCTATCGATATAATATATATTGTGCAGATTTTTAATTTTTAATTTAATTATAGTAAAATATGTATAATGTATTGACAAATAATCAATTAAAAAATATTATCACCAGTTTTTATTTGTGAGGTTGCAAGACAATGACAACCTTTAATATATAGAAATAAATTATGAGTTTTAATAAAATAAAACATTAATAAAATTATGTGCGCATGTCCTGCGTGCCACGTTGTCTAATTATTCTAAAATTTAGTAACTTCATTTACCTGGTATTAAAATTCTGGCGCCACGCCCACGCGGGATGAGGACGCGTGTTATGCCGGTCAACGTGCTCCAATTAATAAATTATGCATGTAAAAACCAAAGTCATTTATCCCGTGGGGGTTTGTATGTGCATGATACTGATCAAAGGGCGTGCATGTGATCTAACTAATTTTATTAATTATTTTCTAAAATTATATTTTTTTTAAATTTTTTCAATACTGAATTTATTATGAGTGCAAGAATTAATAAAGTTAAGTAAAATAAACTCATATGATTGGCAAAAATAAATAAATACGAGAGAGAAATAGATAATCTTTTAGATAAGAAAGCGAGTAAGAAAATAAATAATAGGGATAATTACACTATCTTTTCTTGAGGTTAAGTGGAACTATACGTAGATTCCCTATGATTTGAGAAATTACATTTAACACCTATTAGATTTGCTTACTTCTAACAAATAAATTTATCATTTAGTAAAAAATTCACTGAATTTACTGATATTAACAATATAAATTGAATTAAATTAATATTTACTCCGATTGACTGATTACTAACTTATTGGAGGTTAAACAAATTTTTTTGGATTAAACTACAATTTTAATGGTGAAAATATACCTTATCAATGCATCAATGCATGGATATGTATGAGGTTAATTTGATCATAAAAAAAATTTATTTGACCTGCAATATATCAGTAATAAGTCAACAATGGGTTAATATATATCTTTTCTATTTTTTTTATTAATATCAGCAAATTCGATGAATTTTGAACAATAGAAGAACTTATTTGTTAGAAGAACTTATTTGTTAGAGAAAGCAAACATCAGGGGTGTTAGATGTAATTTCATAAATCACAGATAGTGTACATATAACTACACCAAATCTCAAGAAAAGGGAGTATAATTATCCCTAAACAATAACGTTAGAGAAAGAAGACAAAGTGAGGATAGATACGAGGAAATTGAAAAAAGAAAATCTATATAGATATTATATTTTTTTAATGAGTTTTATTTTATTAATATCAAAAGTTTTATTATAATCTTTTTAGAGTTTTTGAATTTTATAAATAATATAATTTTGTTTTAACAAAATTTTGCCTGCCTAACGAAATACTTACTCGATAAATTTATATTTATTTTAGAACTCCAGTTGCATGCATATTTGTTTTATTCAAAATAACAAACCGGATGCTCTCTACTTTCCATTTTCAAGTGGATTACTGTAATTTAGTCACAGAGACAAAAAGAAATGTAATATTATGCCGTACATTCTGTTACAATCGTATGTAATCGAGTTCTGCCGATTTATTTCTTTCGAGCATTGATTGCTCGAGAGCTTCACGTCAAGTTAAATTTTAACGTAAGTGTCATCATTACGTTTGACTTTCTCAATCGATATGTGGATTAAATCACAATTTTGACTCTCAACCAACAAAAAGATTTATTTTAAATTCGATTCTCGTAATCACATAAACCATTACAGGTCAAAATCGAATTCGACAAATTATATTCACGCGCGGCACAACATATATACACAATCTTTGAACTCCAATTTTCCTTTACTAACCCTAAAAATGTAAAAAATATAAAAAAAAATTCTACCTACTCTTCCTTTCAAGACAAGTATTTTCAAGATGCCTTTTTGACAAAATATGGGTACAAAAAGGGGTTGTGGTGGAGAAAAAATACCTTCCAATCCACTCTACCTATTGGCAAAAGGTATTTGTATTTTGTTGAATGACAGTCTTGTCCTTGTGTGAAATACCGAAACTACCCCTAGCCTAGGGAGAGTACAAAAGAAATTCCCACTTCAAGGCAGTGCATCCCACAGCCCATGAGTGAGAGTGGGGAAAGGTGTGTGCCACTGCCTGCCCAATATATATTTCTTAAATGAAAACCACAACAGAAGAATAAATAAAATAGTAATAATATGTTTAGAGAGAGAGAGAGAGAGAGAGAAGAGAAAGGTGTCTCGTGAAGCAGCAGAGGGTAAGAAGGAAGGAAGAAAGAAATATTAGAGAGAGAAAGAAAAACAAAGGAAGGTGGGGTGGGGTGGCTGTTTCTTTTCCGTCTCTCCTCTTCTGTAAAACCTCTCTGGTTTTCTCTCTCTAAAGAAAATTCGGAGAGCAGGTTTTTCTCTATCTAACATTCACATTCATTCTTTGCTTCACCCTTTTAAAATCACGAGATCCCCATCTATTGCTCTCTTTCCCCTCTCCCTCTCCCTTTCCCCCCACTCTCTTTCTCTTCATGCCTTCTTTCAGAACCTTCTTCATTTCCTTCTCTGTCCCTCACCATTGTTGCTGCTTTTCTCTTACTTCACATTGTTGAGATTGCCACTCTGGGGGATTTGGAAAAAGGGTTTTTGTACGCGCAGACTTTTGATAGAGAGAGAGAGAGAGAGACAAGAGAGGAGAGTTGGAGGCGGGGTGTGTCTGAGTGAGAATGTCGTCGCAGTCGGGGAAAACTAAGCCGGAATTAGGGTTGTCTTCGCTGTCGGATCGGTTGAGAAACACCTTAACCTACGACGAGGTGGATGGTGGCGTTAACGTTAACAAGCCGGACTTTAGGGAACTTGATCTGGGCTCGCCTGTTTCGCCGCTCCGACCTCGAACTGGTGGTGGACTCACTGCCACCACAACCACCACTACTACCACCAGTAGTAGTTCCAGTTCATCAGGATCGGTTTCGGGTCGGACTTCGGGAGGCCACAACTCGAATCTACCCAGAAAGTCCGATTCCAATCCCAGCAGCCATTCGGGTGAACTTTCGGCCGAGAGTTCCCCTTCTGCGGCTCGGAACTTGAAGTCGGTTCATACCCGGTCTGATTCCGCTGGGTCCCACCCGCCAATTTACTCCGGTTCGGGGTCCGTCACATCCCCAGCCGTGAATGTGCTTCCCACCGGCAACATTTGCCCCTCGGGCCGAATTTTGAAAACTGGCATGGCTAGTCGGTCAACGAAAACCGATGTCTTGGGGTCTGGTTCAGTGAATTATGGCCATGGTAGCATAATGCGAGGCGGTAATGCATCTAAACCCGCTCTGGATAATGGGCCCACTAGTTCCACAAGAGGACTAATGGTTGGCGGAGAGCCGGGGAAGAGAACGGGAGTGAGTAGCAGCAGTGATCCGGAGGAATTAAAGAAAATGGGGAATGATAATTATAGGAAGGGTCATTTTGCTGAGGCTTTGAGCTTTTACGATAAGGCGATTGCAATATCTCCAGGAAATGCTGCATACCATTTCAACCGGGCCGCGGCTTTGATGGGGCTTAAGCGCTTGGTAGAGGCAGCGAGGGAATGTGAGGAGGCCATTAGGTTGGATCCAGGTTATGTGAGGGCACACCATCGTTTAGGATCCTTGCTTCTTAGGTGAGTTTGTTGTTAAAGTTTGAATCTTGATTTGCACTGCGTAATAAAGGCCAAATCTTGATGCTTGTGTTTGCCATTTGTTTCTCAGTTTTGCTGAACATTGTAAGATTTGATAGAGTGCAATGTAGGTGTTGTTTTAGGATGAAGTGATTCTGATCTACACTGGTGAAAATTGTCTGTTGATTTTATTTAGGAGTTGGTTAGAATTATTTGTGGTTGTTTTCTGATTTCTGATTGAGTTGGCATTGGAAATGCTGCTGGCATCATCTATATTAGCTGAACGGTTTGTTTATCTTCTTCTAGATCTGGTTCAGTTCGGACCTGATGCCAGAATGGTGTTGACTGTTTGTTTTTTTTGTAGTTAAGTCACTGTCATTTTATTACCATATGGCTTAGATCCATTTTGATTGTTTACTTATGTTACTGTACTGTTTGGCTCTCTCCTTTTGTGGTTCCCCTTCTCATAGGATGGGGGACGGACGGTGTTGGTTTCTTGCGTTAATGGGCCACGTTGTATGTCTGCAATAATGAGCACTGTAATGATCTTTTTACACCGTGTTTTTTTGTTTTGTTATTTAAGTTCAGCTAAGCACAATTGGCAATCAAGTTTTACATACGTGCTCGTCATGGCTATTTAATGCATCTTTGCTTATTTACTATGTTTTTGTTGAGAAGTTCAGTATTGACAATCTAGTGGAGTTTTGTCTCTTTGTCTCCGTACTTTGCCTTTTGCCTTTCTGGCTTAGTTTTTTGGAATTACTTGTGTTTAGCATGTAATTACACCCACAAGCTGTCTAATTCCTCAAAAAATGATTGCAGTTTAGGACAGACTGAGAATGCCAGGAAGCACATATGTTTTCCCGGGCATCAACCAGATCCCCTAGAGGTGCAGAAGTTGCAATCTGTTGAGAAGCATCTAAGCAAGTGCACTGACTCCCGGAGAGTCGGTGATTGGAGAAGTACATTGAGGGAAGTCGATGCCGCCATTGCTTCTGGAGCTGATGCTTCACCTCAGGTGTGACTCTCTTAATTATCTCAACAACTGATAGTTATTTGTCTAGATATCAGAAAGCTGAATTGTGTTGTTCTGACTGGAACTATTTGAATTTGAATTTACAGCTTTACTCATGTAGGGCAGAAGCTCTCTTGAAGCTCTATCAACTAGATGATGCCATTTCAGCTCTGTCAAATATCCCTAGATATGCTTCAGCAACCAGTTCTCATTCCCAGTCAAAGATATTTGGGATGCTTTTTGAAGCTTATCCGTATTTCGTTAGAACCCAAATTGAGTTGGCCTGGGGAAGGTGAGTTCAGAAATGTTTGCACTCCTTCATCAGATAAAAGAGATTAATGGTTCAAAGTATAAGATGAGTGAATAATATGTGCAGGTTTGATAGTGCACTTACAGCCATTGAGAAAGCTGGAGAGGTAGACCCTCGTAATGTTGAAATTTCGATTTTACTTAACAATGTGAGGTTGGTGGGCCGAGCTCGTGCTCGTGGAAATGATCTGTTCAAGTCAGAAAGGTTCACGGAAGCCTGCTCGGCTTATGGGGAAGGTCTCAGACTTGATCCCTCGAACTCTGTTCTCTACTGCAATAGAGCAGCTTGTTGGTTTAAACTTGGTCAGTGGCAACGGTCTGTGGATGATTGCAATCAAGCTCTCCGCATCCAGCCCAATTACACCAAAGCTCTACTGCGAAGGGCGGCCTCAAACAGCAAGGTAAGCTCGTGTCTTTACATGCATATTTTAATATGCCGGACATATTTGCACTAGAAGTTCGAGTTAAGTTTAAATCTTAATCAAAACATCACCTGTTATAGCTGGAGCGATGGAGCGAAGCTGTCAGAGATTATGAGGCTTTAAGAAGGGAACTCCCAGATGATAATGAGGTTGCTGAGTCTCTATTTCATGCACAAGTTGCGTTGAGGAAGTCACGTGGAGAAGAGGTACACAACATGAAATTTGGCGGGGAAGTGGAGTCCGTTTCTGGTCTTGAGCAATTCCGAGCTGCAGTATCTTCGCCCGGTAAGTATATTTTCTTGCCATCCCTTTAACTTGTTTGCATGATACTGCCAGTAAATGATTGTCGTCGGGAAATGCAGGTGCATCCGTGGTCCATTTCAAAACGGGTTCCAGCGTAGAATGCAAACAGATATCTCCGTTCTTGGACACATTATGCACTCGATATCCATCTATTAACTTTCTCAAGGTAGTGAAGATGTATATCCCAGTTTATGTTTGCTATGATATTTATTTATCTGTGTTCTTATGATTGTCGTCCTGTCTTTAACTGAAGGTGGATATTGAAGAGAGCGCTGCAATCGCCCATGCTGAGAACGTGAGAATAGTTCCAACTTTCAAGATATACAGGAAAGGGGCCCGAGTGAAGGAAATGATCTGCCCGAGTCCAGAGGTTTTGGAGTCGTCGGTGAGGCATTACAGTATTTAGATCATCGACCTCTGTGCCTTGGTTTCGTGCTCTTCCTGCTGCATTCAACCGTATGACGGTTACTAGTTACCTGTGACATAATTAGAGTTATTTTATGCGATAAATCTGAAGACAAGACAAGACGGGAGCCGTATCTGGGAGTGGAATCATAGACATAGATTAGTAGTACCCTTTGCTCTTTTGTTCAATTCATTCATTCATCTGATTCCGTCTTCAGCCCGTTTCTCTTTTCTCATTCATGACCTTTTTTTAATCTTACAACCGCTTTGGGTTAGGACAGCAGCCTCTTCCTAGTATATGTTCATTGGAGAAAAGAGTAGTGAGAAATATGTGAAGTTATTTGCATTGGTTCTTTAGTGTTGAGAGAGAGAGAGAGAGGTGGATTGTTGGTTGGATGGGTTTTAGATGAGGATGTGTACATGTATATATGTGATGATATATACACAACATTGGAGGCCCATTGAAGGGAAAAAAAAAAAAATGGAAAACAGAAAAATGAAAGTGTGGTGGTGGTGGTGGGTAAGTAGTATTGGGTTAGTGAAAGAAGGATGAATATGAAGAAGATGACGATGATGATGATGATGCCATTGATATTGAAGTTCCTTTTCCCCCCCAATCATTTAATCAATAAAAAAATTCTCCATATTTTTTTTATTTTCATCACCCCCCTTTTCCCCCAATGTTTCTTGTAATTCAACCTCCCCCTTCCCCTTGTAGACAGACAGACAGACAAACAGACATATGTTGTTAACAGACAGCACTTCCATCTTTTATATGAAACCTCTTCTTCTTTATTTGTTTTAAATGGATTGATTGATACAATTGGCTTTTTGCCATTCTTTTGTGAGTAATTAGTTCCTTATGATGTTTGCTGCACTCAACTTCTGGTGAGGGGTGGAGTGGGTGAAATCCACTTCATTCCCTTCCCACCCCCAACTTATCTGCTAATTCAATTCTTCCCCCTCTCTCTCTCTCTCTCTCTCTCTTGTAGACTGTCTTGATGATTATGTAATGGCATTAAATTAAAAAAAGAAAAAAGAAAGAAAAGAAAAAGAGGAGTAACAATGAAGAAAGTGTTGGGGGGGTTGAGATGTGTTGATGGAAGTGGGGAGATTAGATTAGATTAGATTAGATTAGAATGGGAAAAAGTCACATGGAAGCATTAAATAGTTGCAAACTTCCAAACAGTCCCCACACCCCAAACCCCCTTATAACAAGGGAATAGGAATACTCAGACTGCCACAAAGAGATATAGAAAGAAACCAAGATTAGTCGGTGGTGGTGCTGGTGGCGGTGGTGGCGGTGGAGGGTGGAATAGAGATAGATATAATGGAGGAATATTGGGGGGGTGGGTGAGGCTGAGGCTGCTCTCTGCTGCCTCTCCCACTCATTTCTTTCTCACTTAACATTCTATTCCACCTTCCTTCAAATATTGCCCCCTACCACTCCATTCCCAACCTTTTATTGTGTGTATATAATAAATTATTTTATATTTTATAATATATTATAAATTAATAGATCGCATTGAGTTATTTTTGAAAAAAAAAAGTAATTACAATTAAATTTTAAATTTATTTAATCAGGGGTATAATTGTTATGTTTTAAAATTAGTGCAACGGTGTCATTAATTTTTATTTGCGAGTGTGGAGTCTTTTTTTTTTTTTTTTACCCTAATATAGATATAAATATATTAAAGAGATAATTACACCATCTTTTTATGAGTTTCGATGTGAATGATACGTGATACATAAATTCCTACCATTTGACCAATTTTATTTAATATCTATATCTATACTTTATAAAAAACAAAATTCTATTTTCACTTACAAATAGCATTTACTTACACCGCAACATTAATTTTTTAAATTATAAAAAACGTCCTTATGTATATTTTCAACCATCTCCACTCAAATTCCTCTTCTCATCAATATGATCTATACTATTTATCCATAGTGTTGATAACATACCTAATTTAGTTTTATTTATCTATATATATATTTTTAAATATGATGTATTGGTTTATATATTTTATTCTTATGTAATATATTTTAAAGCGTATATAATTTTTTATTATCTATACTAATATAAAAAGAAAAAGGACTTCATACTCACAAACGGCGGTTAGTGACACCGCCGCACAAATTTTTTGTAAAGTCAGAAATGCCCTTCACTAATAAGATAAATAATTCATTCCATTTTCCAAATTATTCATTAACTAATAAATTAGCTTTTTTTTTTCTTTTTAATATCATATATTGATTTATTGACTAGTGTAAATGTAGGCAAACACTGTCCAAAAACAGAAACACCCCCACTCCCTACAAATTAATACATACAATTATTATCAATCAATATACTCTCTCTCTCTCTCTCTCTCACTAGACATTTAATCAATTTATTTTTCTATTATATTTATTCAAATTCATATTTTACGAACTAACTTCAGCTTTCTACTTTATTCTATTCTTAAAATTCAAACACTTATAAATATTCATCGCACTGCTTTATATTATTTTATTTTTTAAAAATACGTTAACATCTTTAAAAGAGCATTTTCAGTAGTTTCTAAAGTAAGAAGTTAATTTACATCGAGTCTGATCTATTAAACCTTGAATTAAAATCACACTGAGTTTTTATATTGGGATAATAGCATTCACACCCCTTGACTTATAATATGTGTACACAAATCTCTTTTATCTTTTAGATAATTACACATACACCTATTAAAATATCCATATCACGTACACAACCACCCTTTATTTTTTATTTTTATTTTTTGAAAAATTACATATACCATCTGAAAACTTTAGTTTCATTACACAAACTACCCTTATTTTTTTGCTATCAGGGATAGTTTTTATAAGTATGCAAAAAAATATTGGTGGTATGTGTAAACAGACCGTAGCTCAATAAGTGTAAATGCAATTATCGCTGTTATATTTATAATTGAAATTTTGATGAACCGAATGTCTGATGCTGATTCCATCTCTAAACAGAGATGAAACAGTATGGCTAAAAGCATAAAATGTAATTAATATTCTGCAAAAAAAAATAAAAAATAGAAAAAATGTAGCCGTTGCATGACACGACCTTGAGGGCTTGCAAAAGTCTTATGCGGGCGGACGGTGTCTGAAAGTGGAGAGGAGGGTAGGCAATGAATGGTTAGGAGTTGGGCAGTAGGTTTAACACGTAAAATTGCCTACATTGGGTTACAAATGTCAAGACCAAAATAAATTAAAATAAACCAAAACATCAAGTGAAGGTGTTCAAAATTAAAAAAATAAACATTTGATTTTTCGGTCCATCTTCGTTAATCCAAACATAGTGTAAATTTCTTTTGATATTTCAAAATTTCAACTGGAAATTTAAATTTTTTATGATTTTGAATAAAAATTGAACTCATAGTTAGTAACTTAATACTGAAATAGTAATAAAAAGAATTAATGAAATATTTAGAAATGTGGGGGAAAAGAGAATACTTTCCAACTAAACTAATAAATAATTAGTATTCCTAATATAGGAAAGAGACAGAAGATGATAATGATGATGACTACTTTGATTACTTGTGTCTCTAAATCATGATTTTATTTTCTATTGTATTGTAGTAAAAGTTTGATGGAATTCCTCAATCTTAGCCACCACTCATAATTTATTATTTTTCTGTGTCTTTTTCTGCAACTAATTCTAATTATTCCCTCTAATAAATTTCCTAATATATAAGTTTAGGTATATTTATTTATTTTTTAAAAAAATGTGAAATTATACTTTTATTTAAAGAATTTCAAAATTGCGCTTACACACCCTTCAAAAAAAAATTATTTACACCGGACCCTTTTCACTAGAATTTGGATGAAAAATACTCATTTCAAGAAATTTTTTTTTTCATAAACTTTCACTTTTGCCATCATTTAACGCTCTCATATATATTTTTATACTTTTAAGTATATATATATATATATATATATATATATATACTGTGAGGTTATATTGTATATTTTTTCCCTTATAAGCATAAAATTATTATATGATAATGTTAAATGAAAGGTAAAATTATATATATATATATATATATATATATATATATATATATATTATAATGTCGTCTAAACTATTACAAATTGAGCCAGGTGTGAAAGGTGAAATTTTATGAAGAAAGGGGTACATGTAATCTTAAAACATTTGATAGGGGAAAATATAATTTTATATTATCAGAGAAATTTAAATATAATTAACCCTAATATATATTTACGACATCCCTCAATACCTTAAAAATAATAAAACTATAAGAAATAATATGATAAGCAAGATGAATCCCGATATTCGGTAGGAGTCAACACCCACAATGCATGAGACTTGAGCCTTAATTGCTAGACTAAAGACTTTACTAATTTATTTTTCACTTAGTTAAAAAATAATAGTTGTATTTAAGTAAACATATCTGAAAATTTACCTTCATTTTCCAATTATTCCTATAAATTCCGATTAAAATATTCTTGAATTTGGATATGTTAAGGCATGTTGTGTGAGTCAAAAGAGAAAGGATGATTGATATGACCTTTCTTCCCTTGTGCTTTTTTAATCTCCGCCAACACAACGGTTAAAAAGAGAAAAATTTGACTGACCACTCAAAAATCATTTGTGGGTTGGGAGAAAGAAACGCACACATGGAAATAATTTGATGGTGAATCAACTTTTTCTTTTTCTTTTTTTGTTAAAAAAAATCAAAATCGTTCAATTAATCAATATAATTAAAAATTATAATTGACCATAAAATTGAAATAGCAAATAAACACCCATCTAGTGAGATTTGAAGCAAACTTGATGGTAAATCATGTTTTTGTTTTTACCCGTTGTCCTCTCTAGACTAGTACTGGCTTCCAATCACACTTTTTTTTTTCTTTTCTTTTCTGATAATTCGGTAAAATTTGTTTAGATAGGATTTATCTATGAATCGTGTATGTATTTAAAAGGAATTTATTAACTTTTTGGGGTATTAAAAGAGCTCTTATAGTTGAGAGAGACAGCGGCGTAATTATTAGAGTTGTGCACAGCTACTGAGCTAATAGTATGTTGTGCGAGTCTCCCGTATTGTTAATTATTGACAAACTTAGGATCATGTTAAGATTGACTTAGAATCGCAGAAGCTTTGCCATAAAACCCTACATTTTCTTCATGCCTTTTGTTAACAAATGTATTATAGTATTATAAATTGTAATAATATAACTATCCAACTTTGAATATAGTGTATGGGTATAGGGCCCTGAATCCTCAGACTTTTGAGTATGAACCCCAAACCCAGAGGCCCTCTAGGAAAAAACATGGCCAAGATCAATATCGATTATAAAACTAACAACCAGAAACCCGTTCCATTATTTAATATTCATAATGTCAACCCAGTGATGAATCAGCTTGACATGCTCTAAACAAATTCTTGCTTCCAAGTGCTCCAACAGTGACTATTTATCAGGCTTCATACATTTAGATTTCTTCAGTAAGCAATGTGCCGAGATTCAACGGAGAAATATAGGTGAGTTACGACAGATTTGTGGATCACAAGACATAAGAAAAAGCATCACAATTCATTATACATTTTGAACAGCAGAAGTTTGAACAGGGAACACCTAGTTTTGCCAGACTCCTTGAGGACATAAAACTCCAATAGTTTTGGGCATTAATCATTCTTCCATTTTTTTTTTATAATTCTCAACTTGGCGGTCAATCAGATACAATTTTAGTTATTTTTTCGAAATCCAGGGTTCCATGTACTTCATGCACCACTTGCATATAAACGCGTCCATTCTTTAGCTGCAACATTGATAACAAACCAAACTTGATCAAGCATTGCTAAAGACAACTAGGATTTTCACTTTATATAAACTGTTACATCATGGATTTACAAACAGAATTGAAGGCATACCTGTTTCAACAGCTTCAACCTCATTTGTTTTCCAGTGCTTTGCTATGTTTTCAGACAGTGGATCATCTGGATTTGGAGCACTCAAAAGTGCTTGAATGCTAAAAATAAACAACAGAATGAAGAGAGATCAAGGAGTGTCAGCAAAAAGAGGATTGAGACTTCTGTAAGATACTAAGATGCAAGAGTCTCAAATCCACATCACAGCTTAAAATTTTATTACTTAGCAAGAAATTATAATAAACACCATAATCCAAATTAGATATGATTTTAGTACTACATGAACACAGTTTCACAAACATCTGTAAAATCTCCTGCTTGTAAGAGATCATCACTATGAATTTTATTACCTCAACAGTACAGTTCTAATTTGAAGTGCCGGACTCCATTTGTCCTTGAGAATATCCAGGCATATCCTCCCAAGCTGTATTGATAATTCATTAGGTGATATACCAGAACAGTGAATGATGAGCATATAAATCAAGAAAGTTCATACTAGGACAACAAACCTTGTCAATGTTGGGGTGGTAGATTTTTGTGAGGAAGCGAACCTGTTGGAAATGTGTGAAATCAGTCAGGCATGTTTAGACCTAAAGAAAAACAATCGCTTCGTTTGGGACCTTCACAAGTCTCAGAAACAGAGACTGTATACAAGAGTACTTTCTCCATCTGTATCATGTGTCATATCTAAAAAGAACTTTTTTTGGCAGCCACATAAATTACCTCGAGTTCAGATTAATCAAATAACTCTTTTTAAGTAAAAACTTTCAAAACATAGACGGATCATTCAACGGTCCAACGACATGCTACTCATCATCATTCACTTGGCAGGATAGAAGAATACATTCATGCAATCTCACCAAAGAATGCTAAGTGCAAGACTACTAAGATCCATGCATTCAAAATAATTTTCCCAAATCAAATTATGGAACTGTTGAGCACTGAGATTAGATAAATTTAGTATAATAAAATTTGTAGTTTCTTTTAATGTAGAGATTCTGCTAAATGGGGACATTAGTTCCAATTGCGTCTGCAGCGCTACCACAGAGTAATTTCACAGTAATGTGAACAAATGTTAGTTGGGAAACACAAAGCATTAAACATCATCTTATTCCATTAGCCAATATGAAGTACCTTCGGGGCAGCCATTGGGTATTCTTCAGGTAAAAATAACTCCAGCTTAAAGACACCTCCTACATAGTATGGCCATTCAAGAAGAAACAAGAAATAAATTAGATTATATATATTTTGTAGGTTTTGATTAGAGAAAACTAAAATCCAAACTGAAAGCATGTTTATTGCAATAATACAACTTTAGTGGTCCAGAAATACCAAGACATAAGACCATTACATCTACAAAATAAACACACAACATGAGCGCAGGGTATTCCATCATACACTTCATTTATTACCAAAATAGATCTCAAAGCACATTGGGACAAAAGGCTAGTGGAAATGCTACAGAAAAAAGATTAGCAAGATGGAACAAAACGCATGAACCAATATCTTTTATCAGATATGTATCTTGCTAGAAAGCATGGCCTGAAACCAGAAACTGTGCATACAAGGAAATAACAAGGGCAACGCAAAAAAGACAGTTTATTACACAGCAGAAACAGGACAGCTTGACAGACTCTTAACAAATAAGGAATTCATAAGATAAGCAAGTGGCTTTTTTCATATAATTAATTGTTGTTGAGATCAGAACTCCATAAGGCATGATTCTCAAAAGAAAAAATAGAGAATGCAGATTTTGCATTTATTAGCAAAACCACGTATTGAATTACTCCATCCTCAGGAAGTTCAAAAATATCAAGAAGAGTTGAAAAGGATAGGAATTTATCATAAGCTCTTAAAAGTCCTCAATAGGGGAACAGATTAAGCGACATAGTCCACATGAAAACATCATGGTTGACATGAGAAATCACTGATTTGCCATACCTAAACAGAAAAATGATCAGCAAACAGGAAACGCCAGTTCAAGTTACCTTCATAAGGAGACTGCGTGGGACCAAGGATCATCACGTTGAAGTACCTCATATTGTCTTCTGAAGGAGATGCACTTATCCCAGGTGCTGTATACACGCATTCAAAGTAAAATTCAAGTGCCTTGAATTTTAATAGTCCTCATTACGTAAAAAACAGAAAGACCATGAAAGATTAATCCTCTACATGATCATAAGCAACTACACAAAAATGCAAAGACAATTACATAATCAACATTGTAGCATTCATGCCCGGTTACCAGATTTCCACATAACTCGCACCAGAATGACTCTTTTGAACTTCTTAAAAGCAGTAACAGTACAAACTTAGATTTTCATTCTGCATTAGCCATTAATTTTACCCAAAATAAAATCAAACAACATATGACGCTAATTTACATGGCAATAAAAACAATAATTACAAAAATAAGCTTCATCCATGCATCAATGGACTCATAAAATTTCAAAGGACACTAAAACAAAATAAGAAGAGGTGCAAACTAAAAACATCAACAGAGCAGCTTAACATTAAAGTTCTGAAACACGAAGACAGAATATATTTTTTTAAAAAAAATCTACACACACTCAGTCGTACAATAACATTGAAAATTCATCTTATTTTAGTTCACCCATTTAAGCTAAAACATGAATTTAATTCCAATGTGCATGCGACGGAATTAAAGGGTTTACCTGGTTCGCTCAGAAGACGCTGGGTCTCCTATAAGATCAAAAAGGACAAAAGCAAACATCAAAATCACAAAATTACCGTGTCAATCAATACAATAAAATCAAAGCACACCGAAATCGAACAATTAGAACCCACATAACAGCGAAATCTAGGGTTTAGCAAGAAATTAATATAGGGATCAAGAGCGCAACGCGAAGATCAGATGTTATACCTTGATGATTCTCCGCGGCAGATTGCTGTTGGCCATTGGATTGAATTTGCAAGCTTATTTTCTTCTTTGGGCTCTTTTAGTCGGAGAGTTTACGCTAACAGAGAGTCCTCTCTCTCTCTCTCTAGAAAGTTGGGAAAGGGTTCGATCGTGGGAAATTTTGATGGTGCTTCTTTTTATTATGGAATGAAAAAAATATGAAATATGGACTCTTAGGGTGGTCAAACCCTTCACCACCAAAATATATTAATATTATTTTAAATTATAATTATATCATATTCTTAATTATTAATAATTGTATCAATTAACATACTAATAATTAAGATCTTAATTAATATAAAAATATATTAGTATTTATTATTAACACTAACACATGTGATAAAGTAGATGATAACTTTGGTTAATAATAAAAAGTGATACAATAATAATATCTCAAAAATCATGTATGTCCAACCTCAACTTCAAGGATGCCAAGCCTTCCAAACAAATCCCAAAAAATCTATTATTAAGAATTTACCCCATTTCTCTCTCTGATTATAAGTTACTCCATCTTTATTTTTAAAAGAAAAAGAGTTTTGAAATAAACGGAACAGAGAAGTTGCTGATTTCATGAAGAAAAAGTACAAAGGATTTTTGCAGTCTCAATAACATTAGACCAAAAGCTTATTCAACCACACACATCTATGAAGTAGTATGTATGATTCCACAAGAGGGGTGAGACAGATTTCCCCAAACATGGGCTACAACAAACTTGATCACCACCTACCCAGGATTCACTCTCTCAATCATACAAAGCTACAAAATGAGATCATACAATCAACCAGTGTTCTGCAATCCAGCAGCAATACCCTTCATGGTCAATATCAGGGTGTCCTCCAACCCCGGGGCGTACTCGCTCGTTGGATTCAATTTCACGAGCTCATCAGCAGCTTTCGATTCCATGTAATCCTTGGAAATATGGGGCCTCAACTTGACATGGTAGGTCGGGTCACGAATTCGCTTCAGAGTGTAAGCCTGGCAGACGTTCAACGTCGTAATGTAGGAGTCACGCAGACGAAGTCGTTGCTTCAAGTGAAGGTCTCCTTCAAGGAGATCCTTGTGGCCGGCAATCTATGAGAAAGAGAAAATTTCAAATCAGAACATGATATGCTAACAACTTGTGAACAGATTTCCCAGGAAAGTTTTTACCTGGAGCAGAAGAGTTTTTGTTTCCTCATAGTTGGATCTCAGGCGCTCGCCGAATGACCACAAGTCTTCTGAAACTAGTAGTTTGTCGTACAAGGCAGCGATGCCGGGGTCTCCTTTGGCGAACACCATCTCAACTAAGTCGATTGTGACTCTAAAGAACGGCCATTCATTGTACATTTCCTGTAGCATTTTAAGGTTTCTGATATCCTTCTCTATGGCATATTTGAATGCCGCCCCAAAGCCTAGCCAAACAGGGAGATGAAATCTGGTCTGCGTCCATGCGAAAATCCATGGGATAGCTCTTAGTGATTCAATGCCTCCACTGGGCTTCCTCTTTGATGGACGACTACCGATGTTCATTCGACCGTATTCTAATTCTGGTGTTGCCTGAAATGATTTATATAAACCCTGTTTACTCAAAGATGATAATTTATAACATAAATATATGAAATTGACATTTTCTAACTCCTTACAAGGCGGAAATACTCGACAAACCGAGGTTCTTTGAAGACGATTGACCGGTACTTCTCAGTCGCAACAACAGCAATTTCATCCAGAAGGGCCCGCCACTGCGGCTTGGGGGAGATGGGGGGACGCATTCCATGTTCTAGTGTGGCAGCTGTAAAACGCTGGAGAGTTCTGAAGCACAATTGCTCCTCCCCAAATGACTGCTCGATGACTTCTCCCTGAACCGTAACACGAAGAGATCCATGTATGGTGTCTGGTGGTTGAGACAATATAGCAAGGTGAGTGGGGCCACCTCCTCGTCCCACAGTTCCACCTCGACCATGGAACATAGTCAATTTCACACCATATTCCTTTGCAACGTTAATAAGCTCCTCTTGAGCCTTGTACAATTGCCACGCAGCTGACAGCCGACCGGCATCTTTACCGGAGTCCGAGTACCCGATCATGACTTCTTGCTTGCCTTGGATTCGGTTCTTGTACCAGTCGATCGAGAAAAGGCGTGCAACAGCAGCAGGAGCTGCCTCCAGGTCATCCAACTTCTCAAAAAGCGGAACAACTCTTAACGGCTGCCTCACTTTGCACTCACGTTGTAGAAGCTCGACCGCTAGCACGTCAGATGGTGCCGTGGCCATCGAAATAATGTATGCGCCAAAGCAGTCCGACGGGAGTTCCGCCAAGATGTGGAAAGTGTCCAAAACATCTGCAATCTCTTCGGTTTTTGGAAGATCGGCCCCAAAAAGGGGTCTTTTGCTGGCCAGTTCAGAGAGGAGCCATTCCTGCCGACGTTCTTCTGACCAGTCTCTATATGAACCGATATCCAAATGTTTGGTAATGGCATCTAGGACATCAGTGTGCCGGTCTGACTCTTGCCTTATGTCAAGTTTCACGAGAGAGAGCCCAAAGGTGGAAACTTGCCTTAGAAAATCTAGAAGGGTTCCATCAGCTATAGGTCGGTCACCACAGGCACACAGAGATCTGTAACAGAGCTCAAGAGGTTCCAAGAACTGCATAAAATTCAAACCTGGTTTATACTATATCCAGATAGCAAGATCAAAGAATATCAAACCACGTTACAGATCAAGGAGTGAATTGATGCTTGGTTTTTTATTTGAAAAAGAAGAAAGTAAAGCAGAAATGTACATGCAAGCAAGCTCACTCTTAAGAGTTGCACAACTGAGAGGACTGAAACCAAACAACTAGTTGATATTATGCCTTTTGTCAAGGGAAAACATACTTTAATTTTAGAACAAGAAGCAAGTCAGTGCTTGAGTACAAAATCCCATGAAAGGGTGGTCATGCGTTCTGCATGCAATCCGTGATTTAGATAATTCTCAAGAAATTTTTGGAAATACCTGCTCAATATTGGTGTAAGTTGCCTCTTCTGGGATGTCACAAATTCCGTGTGCTAACAAATGACGAGAACGCTCACGTGTCTGATAGAGCTTATCCCTCACGTCACCAAGAATGACACGATACGGTTCGTTTGGGGGAATTGTCTTCCAGAATTCTGCATGAGAAAGAAGATAAATTTTCTGAAGTTGAGAGAGAGAGAGAGAGAGAGACTTGTACAGAGCATTGAATGCGACAAGAACAGTTGTATATATTTATAGATTGTGTAATAACAACACAAGTCTGTATTAGACCATAGTGAAATCAAATTTGCAGTAAGAGCAGGTTTGGAGAAGATCCAGAGATGAAAACACAGAATCATAAAACAATTAGAAATTTACCTATGTAATGCTTTGCATCTCTCTTTGATGATCGGTGGAGTTCGTCTGCTCGAACACGAAGCTCATCGCTGCAACGCCACATGGACAACTGAGAGGCAATGGAGTTAGAACAACAAAAACTGCATATGTGAACATGGCTGCTCAACCAAAATAAGATCCAAAAATCTAATGAACATTTGTTGGAAGTAATTATTGAGCACCTCAAACATGAGGTCCTCTATCTGCGAATAGTACAAGTTAGCAGCCATCATTCTGGCCAATAAGCAGACATCCCTAGTGACCTCAGGGGTAACCCTTGGATTGCCTGCATTTAGCAGATGATAAAAGTATATTTAAACATGGTGAAAAGAAGCAAGATTGATGGTGTTACGAGTAGTTGAACCCATCAGCTCTGAGGAATTCAAGAAACTAATTGTTTGCAGCTAAAGAGGTATACCGTCACGGTCTCCACCCATCCAAGAGGAGAATTGAATTAGAGGGGCATTGTATGGGACACGTTCATCAATCCCTATATTCTTAAGTGCCGTATCAACACGCCGAAGAAACTTCGGCACACCTTTCCAGATTGTTTCATGGAAATAGCTCATTCCAGCCCTCATTTCATCTTGGGGGGTCGGGGGAGTCCTTCGGATCTCATCAGTTCGGAAAGCAGCTTGAATCTGCAAACATACATAAATGACAAGAAAACATAAACCAAGCTGTTTTCTTACATCACGTTACAGATACAGCACGGAACCTATAAACAACTGATAATTTACCTCTCTTTGTAGAGCCTCATCCAGCTCCTGTTTATCATCAGGAGTAATGTCTTTGGCATATAACTTAGTTAAGCAATTCCGAATTCTGAACAAGGCAGGGCAAGTCCATAAGAAGAAATACTTGAAGAAATTACACCAATAAAACAAGATCATCATTAGATTTAGATACAGATACAGCAGAAACAAATACTAATGTGATATAATCCAACATCATAATAATAAGAGAACCAACCTTCCATGCTTCTGGAGCAATGATCTTCGTACAGACTGTGTAGGATGGGCAGTGAAGACCAAATCCACAGTCTGATTCTTCAATGCATCAAAAACTTCTTGAGGGGACTTCTTCAAGTCAACCACAAGTCTCTTGAGAGTCTCTTCGATATCCGACTCAGTCGTAGCCGAGTTCTCATCGGTATAGTCTCCTTTTTTCTTCTTGTTCCGCCGACGATGGGCAATCTGAACCTCCTCGGCCAAGTTGGCCAAGCTAAGCATGTGGGAGAATGCTTTCGCTACGACAATTGAGTCGCCAGGATCCAAACTCGTCAAAACATTCCCAAGCTCTTCTAACTTTTTGGGATCATGCTTGCCTTCATACTCTGCCGAAAGCTCGTAACACTCTTGCACCTTCAACAATAGAGCAAAACTATAAAATCCCATTTTCAATCCCAAAAGTCAAATTAAGCATAGAACACTGGTCATCTTTCCTTAACAAGTGCAGTAAAATTAGTGTATCAAACTGTGAATCCACCAGCAAAGAATCGCATGAATTACAAGCAAAACAGTCATAAAAAATCAATTTTCAACAAAATTGAAGTACTGATACAACATTAGTATCACAAAAGCAACCAAGAACGAACAATCAGTTAATTCCTTTACCATCAAGATCAAATTTTAGGCCAAATTACAAAAGTCCCGCAAATCAAAAAACACAATAAAAACCCAAAACTATATACCGTCTCCTTGAGATCCTCGCCATGCAAGTCCTGAAGAATATCAAGAAACCGATCCAAAAGCAAGGCATCATATTCAACAAGCTTGTCGTCTTCGGACACTTTTCCGGGAACCAAAAGCCTCAACTGAGCATCAATCGATGCTAACTTCTCCAAATTCCTTGTGGCCATCAAAACCCTTCACTCTAATCAACTGTTAGTCCAGAAAAGAACAAGAACCCAAATTAGGGAAGACCCTGCAAAGGGAGAGAACAAAAATCAGCGACAACGAATCGACGAGAAAGAGACCACAAATTCTGATCACGACCCACAAAATTAAGGACTACATAGGATTATGAAGGATTCGACAGGCAAAGAAAACAACAGAGTCTCAGCTTCATGCAAAATTCTTGAAATTCACATGCAAATGTGGTTGCATTTTGAAAACGATCGCCAGAAGTAGAAAATGGTGTTGACTAAGCGTCCATGAGAGTGTACCTGAAGCTGGGCTACCGGAATCTTGGGGAAGAAGGGGATCAGAAAGTGAGTGAGAGAGAAGAGAGAGAGAGAGAGAGAGAGAGAGTTGTGATCCAAAGACACTACGGCACTGTATATATTTATAGAGGCTAAAAAATCAAGAAGAGTAAATTTTGGACAGTCCCAAAAGAAAAAGAAGAAAATCGGTAGAGAAAAAAATAATAATTCTTGGTTGCTGGATTGTTGGCTATAATTACTCCTTTTTCCTTGTTCAAAATTTTCCTTTCCACAGTCGTCAGAGGTTTACGTACTGATGGTGCCGATTGACTTTGCGGGACATATGGGATGGTCCTCTCTAATGTTCTTGTTGGATAATTGCAATTGTTGTTCTCAAATTTAAATTTTTTATAAAGTTTTTATTTTTAAATAATTTAAATTGTAGTTTTAATTTTAAAATTATTGTTTTTTCTTTTGGTATTTTCAGTCTTTTTTTTTTTAAATAAAATTATAAAGTTAATGGAAGTGTCATTTTAAGGGAATAAAATATGTATTTTTCTTCTATTTTCTGGTATTTTTCAAGTTACCATCCAATATACCAGTTTTTTTTTTTTTTCATTTTTCTCCAAGATTCAAAGAGAGATCAACTTGGACTTTCTACGACCAGCAGTAAACTATTGCCTCTCTCTAGAGGAATCTAACAAACTCTGTGATCCAGTAACATATTCTGAAATCAGAGACGCCATGTTTGATATCACTGAGGACAGTGCTCCAGGCCCGGATGGCTACACCTCGGCCTTCTTCAAAGCATCTTGGTCAGTGGTTGGACAAGAAGTTTCTGCTGCGATTCGTGAGTTTTTCAGATCAGGGAAAATCCTGAAACAAATCAATGCTACTCTACTGGTGTTGATCCCAAAGGTGCAGATGCCTTCTCAAGTAGCAGACTACAGACCAATATCCTGCTGCAACGTCATTTATAAGACAATCACTAAATTAATTGTCAACAGGATGCAACAAGTTCTAGACTTGTTAATTGATCACTCTCAAAATGCTTTTGTTCCTGGACGTAATATTTCTGACAATATTCTTTTAGCCCAAAAACTACTTGGAGGTTATAATCAAATGAGATTACCTCCCAGGTGCACTATCAAAGTGGATCTTCAGAAAGCCTACAATTCGGTGGAATGGGATTTCTTGCTCGAGGCTTTGAAGCTATTCAACTTTCCTACTCGCTTTATTGCTGGATTGAGCAATGTGTTTCAACTGCCACATTCTCAGTCTCCTTTAATGGATCGATCTATGGTTTTTTCCCGGTGCTAGAGGTCTTCGTCAGGGTGACCCAATGTCACCATACCTCTTTGTTCTTGTCATGGAAACTTGGAATTCTCTTCTACGATACAGAGTCCTTAATAACCATCTGTTTCAGTTCCATTGGAAATGCTCAGAGCAACGTATACTAAGCCTTTTGCTGATGACGTCTTACTGTTTTGCAGGGCTGAGATCGATTCCATTCAAGTGATCAAAGACACTCTCTGGCCTGAAGGTAAACCCTCAGAAGAGCCAAATAATACTGTCCAAAGCTGTACAACAGGATAAACAACAGATGATCGATGTGTTGGGGTTTCAGGAAGGATTCTTACCGGTTAGATATTTGGGAGTTCCACTCATTTCTTCCAGACTCAAGATTGCTGACTGCAAGCCACTCATCGACAAACTTGACTCTCGGATAGCCGGTTGGAGCCATCTAAACCTGTCATTTGCTGGACGTGCACAGCTGATCCAATCAGTCCTAAGCACCTTGCATTCCTACTGGGCATCGGTCTTTATCCTACCCAAAGGAATCATCAAAATCCTTGAAGCAAAACTGAGAAAATTTCTATGGCAAGGAGCAACCAGACGAGGTCAAGCCAAAGTGGCATGGGATCAGGTATGTCGACAGACAGAGGAGGGATGCTTGGGTTTTCGTAGCATCCTTGTTATGAATAAAGCTCTAATGATGAAGCACCTGTGGAAAATTGTTCGACAAGATAGAAAATCAATTTGGGTGGCTTGGATCCTACGACACAGGTTACATAATGACAACCTTTGGACTTTCAATGGATCAACAGGTTCATGGGGTTGGAAAAAACTGATCAAATTGAGACCCGTTCTGAAAAGCAGACTGATTTATCAAGTAGGATGGGGGAATCTATTCAAACTATGGCAAGACATATGGTATGAACAAGGATCGCTCTCCTACCCGCAAGGACCAACGATCACGGGACTACCACTCGGTTCCCTTCTATCTAGCGTACTGCAGAATGGTCAATGGCACTGGCCAGCACAAAATGATACTGAAATCTTGGGATTATGGCTCACCTACCACAGGTGCATCAGAACACACCGGACGCCATCACCTGGAGAAACTCATCGGGCGAATTTTCTGTCCAATCAGCAATACAGTTGTTTCAGCCACGAACAAACCGAGTGGCATGGCATGGGCTACTACACAGCAGGTACAAAATTCCTAGACATGTATTCATTCTTTGGTTGGCTATATGGGAAAAACTCTCTACAATGGATAAAATTTGGATTTCTCGTGGAGACAATGGATGTGTACTATGTGACGAGCAGCATGTAGAAACTCATGACCACCTGTTCTTTAACTGTCACTTTTCGAGACGGTGCCTACAAATTGTACAACGACAAGTCCGTCTCCATTGGCCACACTCGGACTGGCAACGGAGCATACTCTGGGCTAGTAAACGCTAGAGATCAACCCACCTTTTGAACGAAGCATCCCGTGCACTCCTCGCAGCACTAGTTTATCATCTATGGACCGAGCGTAACAACAGAAAATTTAGAGTTACAGGTTCAGCAGCTGAAACAGTGGCAAAACAGGTGATCGAAGTCATTCGGCTTAGGATTATGAGTGAGGAATTTAGTCCTTCACTACAGCATAGATCTTTGTATAGGATTTGGAAAATAGCTTGGCCTTTAGGACATTAGATCCATTTTTTTGATACGCCTTGTTCTCTTTTCTTTATTCATTAATGAAATTTACGTTTACCCAAAAAAAAAAAAAAGAGAGAAGAAACTTAAAAAACAATAATTAAGCAACAAATCTTCTTTGTATTTTAACAAATCTTATGTATAATTTATTTAAATAAATATAATAAAGTTAATATTTTTCATTACATATATATTTTACAAATATTGCATTACACACACAATGTTTCATTTAGATTATATAAGGGATAATTACACTCTCTTCTCCTAAAATTTGGTATAAGTACACGTAGATATTATATGGTTTGAAAAATTACATTTAGCACACCTGATACTTGTTTTTGTCTAATAAATAAATTCATCCATTATTTAAAATTTACTGATATTGACAAAAAAAAAAAATGATTCAAAAGTGATACTTATCATCGATTGACTTATTACTGACTTATTGCAGGTCAATATTTTTTCTTTTGGCTAAACTATCCTTATAACGATGAAGATATATCTCCTCTCATGTATTAACGCATGTGACATATGGAGGTATTTTAGTCATAAAATATTTATTTGGCATGCGATAAATAGTAATAAACCAATCATAGATAAATATAGATTTATTTTTAATTTTTTTTGTTAATATCAATAGATTCGTGGCTAACGAATGAACATGTTTATTAGAATGAAATAAAGTAGGGGTACTAAATGTAATTTTTAAATGATAAGAACTATGTATGTAATTACACAAACCTATTATATAAAAAATGATAAAAGAGAGGAGAGAAAACGAGTATAGAGTTTGAGAATAAAGCTGCTTACTATGGCTTCAACACTTGTCAACTTGTTACAGAGGAGTAGTAGTACATCATTTGGCAATACATGCATCTTATTATATATGGATAATTACATTCTCATCTTCTAATATTTTATTAAATTTTTTTGTAATTTGAAAAACTATATACAACACTTTTGA
Organism: Sesamum angolense; assembly: GCA_034509725.1. Taxonomy (NCBI): domain Eukaryota; kingdom Viridiplantae; phylum Streptophyta; class Magnoliopsida; order Lamiales; family Pedaliaceae; genus Sesamum; species Sesamum angolense. The sequence goes on along the minus strand of JACGWL010000007.1, from coordinate 8,099,866 downwards.
AAATTGTCTTCGTCTAATAAATTAATTTATTCGTTAGTTAAAATTCACTAAATATACTAATATTAAAAAAAAATTATATTTACCCTCGATTGACTTATTACTGACTGATTGCAGGTAAAAGAAAAATTATGACAAAATTATCCTCATACATGTTCACGCGTTAATATATATGAGGAGGTATATATTCGACGTTACAATGATAGTTTAGTTTGAAAAAATAATTTGACCTACAATAATCAATCAAGGGTATATATCATTTTTTATTCAATTTTTATGTTAATATCAGTAAATTTAGTGAATTTTTTACTAGTGAATGGACTAATTTGTTGGATGGAAGCTAACCCTATGGGTGCTAGACGTAATTGCCCAAGCCACATGAGGTCTATGTGTAATCACATCAAATCTCAGGGGATAAAAGTATAATTATCCCTATTATATATGACTTTGGAGAATTATAGGTTATATTTGGAGTCATTATTTATATTATTTCAAAATAATGGAAAATTATACCATTCTTTTATGAAAATAAATGGTTGTAGATACGAAATGACAGATAAATATCGTTAGACGCTACAATAAAAAAATAATATAAATAATAATATAATTTTTTTACTAAAAATGTATTTTAAGTGATAATTTTCTCAAAAGACAATTATTATTAACCAAAAAATTATGCAATAAATTGTTATTATAGATAATTAGTAACAACACAAATACAGTAACAATTATATTTTGTTGTTGCTACAATTTTATGCATAGTATTTGTCACTAATCATTCATAACGACAATATTTACTTAAATATTATTACTATTAAGATTATGAAAAAATAGCATTCTAATAAAAAAAAAATTTTGTCCCTCAAAATATATATAAGTCAGAAATTTACGATCACCACTTAAATATTTTAATACAGATATATTATTTTTTTGATAAATTACATTGAAATAAGGTCAAAATGAGAAAGACCTCTTATCTTTTGCGTATTTTTTAGAAAATACTCGTATAAGCTTTCCTTCTGAATAAAATATATATTTATATTATTATAAAAAATATAAAGTACTTATATATTTTGGCATGATTTCAAAATGTATTAATAATAATTTACACTTTGGTTCTTATATTGAAATATTTGTTAATAAAAAGAAAAGTGGGGACCCACATGGCTTCAAATCAAAGTGCATTTTGTAGAGAAGGTGGGTTTAAGGTTGTTGCTTCATTGGTCAAACTCATAACTCACACACACACCCTCTCCTCACTCTTCTTCACTCTCATTCATGCTTTATTTTTTTGCTTTTCCATGTTGTCACTTTCAGACATTACCAACCAAGAATATGCCTTTAAAAGATGCTTTCTTTTTTCTTTTTTCTTTTTTCTTTTTTATTGTTTATTTTTACACCTAGCTTATATGTTCCCCCACCCCCCCCCCAAAAAAAAACAAAATTTTTTAATTCTATCAAATTTGATTTGATTCAATCCGGGGATAATTGAGCCTTGTTCCCCTGAAATTTGGTAAAATTACACATAAATTCTCTCTAGCACTCCTGATATTTGCTTCCGTCTAATAAATTAGTCCGTTCGTTAGTTGAAATTTACTAAATTTATTGATATTAACAAAAAAAAATGAATGAAAATTGATATATACATTCGATTGACTTATTACTGTCTTATTATAGGTCAAATAACTGTTGTATTTATATAATAAAGTATAATCTCATATAGTGACAATAAAATTCACCTTTTTTATTATGCACATTCTATATATTTTTTACAAAAATATAATTTTCTAATGCATGTATATATTTTAAGATGTCTTGCACATAGTATGTACAAATTGCAGAAACCTGTGGGCTACCATCACCATAACAACCGAAGGTGTACCTTTTTCACATAAACTGTACAACTGCACCAAAAAAGCAACAAGAGAGTCCGCCAATCAGTTTATATAATATTAACTTGGCATCATGACACGCAATATTTGTGTACATATAATTTAACAGATATTTTAAAACAAAATTTAAAAAGCAATTCACGCACCAAAAGTAATAAATAAACATAATAGTATAGAGACGGTTAAAAGATGATGTGAGTTATTTGAAATAAATATAAATCATTATATTAGTCAAAATATTTTAAGGTATAATTAATATTTTTACAAATTGGTGTTATAATATCACAAATTATGAGTTATAAATGGGGCGTGATATTTATTTATTTATTTTTATATCAATATAAATAATGCAGCTGAAGATTCCTTGCTCTTTAATATTATTATAATACGTATGAATAACAATGTACCTGTCTCTAGCACAATGATGGCGAACCCGTAGGGGAATATATTTATTACACAACTATAATATATATATTAATTAATTAATTAATTAGGAGAATAGCAATACTTATTATAAATTAAAAGATTCCCTGTTTGAGTGCGATTATAATTTTTTTCTTGCTAGGATTCTTTATCCACTAAAGTTTATTCAAATATTATAATATAATAATAATAATAATAATAATAATAATAATAATAAAAAAGAAGTAAAAAAAAGAAGCATGATACATAACGCCTGCACCAGCTCCATCTCTGCTTCAAAAGGAATGGTTCCATTCTTTTGAAACAATGATCCATATTTTTTCCACATCAATTTTCCAGATTTGTTTAAGGTCAAATAGCATAAAATCCTCATGTGTTTTAAAATTCAGCTAATTTTTTTTTATATTTTAAAAATAAGCTAAAAGTCTCATTTCCGTCGCTGCTTGCCAAGGCATTTGCCCCCTCAGTCTAGGTGCTGGAGACGTCGTCGTCCATGTTCGCCAGGCATTGCCGTTGACGTCGACCGCAATTATTTAAAAAATAATAATTTAGTTAAAAATAATTAAAAGTAAATTGATAAAAATTAAATTTCTAAAAAAATTTAAGAAAAAGAAAATGTTAAAATGATGAAAAAAAGTTGATTTAAAAATTTAAAATAATAAAAGAAAGTAAAATTTTCAGTATAAATACATATATACTAGTAATTTAAATTTTATTATTTTTTATATTATGATTTTAATTTAAATTATACAATTATAAATATATGTATATATATATTGTATTTTGATAAGAATATAATTTATTTTTTATGAGGGATAAAGTATAAAAAATATTAAAAATAAGTAAATATGATCATGGTAATTTTACACACAATACAGGTCATTTTTGTCAATTGACAGCAAAAAAAGATAAAAACTCATTAAAAAAAAAAAATTTCATGCCCACCCGCACCACCCATGAGTGCACCTTTTAACAGAAGGAATTTTTTTTTTTGGCTTATTTTTAAGACACACAAAAAGTTTTAACATTTTTAAAAAGCACAACAAAGTAATATGTAATTTGGGGTTTGTTGAAGGGCAACCTATGCATTTTCATCAACTCAAACCTCCTTTTTGTTATCTATATTAAAAGAGGACCATATTATTATACCAATTTTTAAATATCTGAATTTACACTTTATTCTATTCATTCCTTCAATATTTGGTTATAAAGTAGTTTAATATTTTTTAAATAACCACATTCACAATTTTTTTTTTTCTGTCATAATTATTTTTAGTCTACCAATTTCTTAAATAAATATAAGGGTAAATTGTAGACACCTCTCCTCAAGTTTAGCATAGTTACAAATACATTCTCGTTAGTCTCTGTTGATTTTCATCCAATTTTTAAGATGAATTAACTAACATGCCATTTCAAATTATAAATTATGATTTTATATATTTTTAAAAAAAATTAAGATACTTTTATAGACTAATACTCCCTAATGGATTATTTATTTTATACCACCCTAAATATTTTTTATTTTTTTCAAATACTTTTTAATTTTTTAAATTTTAGCAATGGTAAAGTAGTAGTGTCCACTTCATCGTTTAGAAAACATAATTATATTTTATTTGAAAATAGTATTAATAATTTTAAAAAAAATAAGGGGATGTTCTTAATTGTACCAAACCTCAAGGGAGGTAGCTGTAATTTACTCTAAATAAAAAATAATCAAAATTTCTCATTTCTAAACAATATTAGATTTCACGTCTAATACATGTATTATATATGCTCTTTTTGTGCTACATTTAGATTGGTAAATTTGCATTTAAAAAAATTAAATTTTAAAAATAATTTCATATATAAAGAATTTGATTCAACTTCCAAGCATTTTGTTTTCTTTCGTAAGTAATAATTTATTTATTTTTCCATCTTCTCTAACATACCCATTTTAATTTATTTTATTTTTAAATAAAAGCAAAATAACTATTTTTTTAAAAGTTTTAAAAAAATTATTCACGCAAATTGAATGCGCTACACACACCACTAATTTATAAAGGAAAAGGAGGCAGAGAATAAAGGAGGCACATATTTGAAAATTAATTAATTAATTAATTAATTGTTGAAAAATAAAGAATATAACGAATATTACTTGAGACCTTCAGAGTTTTGGAGTTTTAATAAGTATAATCATTTATCTGTTTTATACTGAAATTACAGCACTATGATATGTAAGTCAATGAACTCGTTTAAAAATTAAACTTATAAAGATAGTAAGTATAACTGTTCACACAAATTTCGAATTTGCAAAACTAAATTATGAAACAAAAAACATATGGACAAAATAAAATTTTAAATTTAAATAAAAAAAAGGGTACACTCTCAATTTTCCATAGTTATTCGCTCTGAATGTCGATTTAAGTGCTTGATGTTTGTTCTTGAATCAAATGTGTAATCTTCTATGAACTTATAGAGCAAATTATGTGTCATATTGAAATATGGTCTCTAAAAGATGTTGAACATTTACGATTGTAGAATTTCATGTGGCAAATAGCTTTTAGACTTGAATCATTTGGATTTACTATGTGTTTGTTGTGTTGTCCGTATGGACTCATGTCCATGTAGTGATAAAAGCCTCTTTTGTAGGCATGAGTAGATTTTGACTTGTAGCTTGAGCTCACTTATATAGAATTTGAACACCTAGATTTTAATATAGATCCATCAACTAATAGGTTGTACTTAAAGATGTTTTGGTCCAATTAGTCAATTCATAACAACAAAAAAGAAAAAAAGAAAAAGAAAAAAAAAAAAAAAGAACTTGTATTCATCTTGGATCGATCCATGAAAATAAAAAATAAGGCCCAAACTTAGTATGAGCTTACCGCGAATTTATCATCTTGAAATACATAAAATCTAAATTTGCTATGGAGTTTAATTTGGAATTCAATCATTAGCCAATTTATTGAGTTTTAATTAGTAATTTATTTTAAAATTTTGATATCAACCGTAACAAAATTTATAATTGGGGACTATAGGACATGTATAAATATATATTTGTCGATGTGATAGAGCGAATATTTATGCATTCTTGGTCAGATAATTGTATGAACTCTATTGAGTCTGTACGTATTTGAATTTGAATTATTTCGTGCTTGGGTCATGCGTAACATAGGCAAATCCAGGACCCGTTAAAGTATAAAAATTAGAGTAAATTACAACCACCTCTCATGAGGTTTGACATAATTACATATACATCATTGTTGTTTGAAAAATTATATATACCCCCTCTGATTTAACATCCATATAACAACGAGTCAATTTAGTTTGTTTTTTCATTAAGTTTTTTGTGATAAACTACCCAAAATGCCCTTTGTGAGCATGAATTGTAATTTATATACCCTTTCAGAATTTTATAAAATATTTTTAGGAACTCATATTCTCAAAAAAATATTTACTTTATCTACCCCTCATATATATTTTTTTAAATCAGTAAGGGTAAAATAATTATTTTATCTCGCCCTCTAAGTACTCAATCATTAATTTTTATTAAAAGAATTATTTATAACTTTTCAAAGTATTTAATCATTTTCGGATATTTGTCCTCACATAACAGGGCAACTTGTATTTTCATATTTATGGTTATGGACGATAGAGAGAAGATAATTCCAAAATTGCCACGTCATCGTCTTCTTCACCGATAAAAACAAGAAAAATAGAGTAGACGTGGTAGTGTTATGCTCCTCTTCTAGTGGAAAGCGTGCATGTCCACTCCCGATTTTAATGTTGCAAATCCTCGTCCACCAGTCAATTTTGTCTTTTATTTCTGCAATTATTATGACTTCGTCTCTTTTTAGTCCATACATAATTAATAATTGCGGAGGTATACAAATCTCACTTTGTCAAATATTTAGTGAAATTAAATAATCCAATTTCGTTTTGCATTTTTTTATATAAATAAAAAAAAATAAATGAAATCATAGTCAGAGTGATTCTGTGCTCGTCTGAGCAAAAAAATAAAAATAAAAAAATTGTACTTTTCAACAGTATATCAGATATCAACAATGTTTAATTAAGTTGACAAAATTAAAATTATATGATATAAAAATGGGATAATTACATTTACACCCTTCACCTATTACCATTTTACACAAACCACCCCTACCTTTTAAAAAATTACAGAAACCACCCCTGACAGCCTTTAAAACCCCAAAATACCCCTATTGACTTGGTCAAACTTTAATTTAATTTTTTAATGATAAAAATGCCCTTAGGAGTGTTTTGTAATAACCAAAAGATAGAGGGGGTGTCCAAGTAATATTTAGAAAATTGAATAGTATGACTCCATATATTTTTTTATTATTATATATACTAATTTTTAATTAAAATATAAATTATTTTATTAACTTTTTTTATTGAATATATATAAATCTACACCTCTTAATAATTAAAATATTAAATTATTTAATTAATATATTAATAAAATTAGTTACTAGCTTATGAATTTTTAAAATTAAAAATTATTTATTCTCTATTTTTATTTATAATTAAATTTTATTAAAATTAATAAATTATAATTCAAAATAAATTATAGTTGAATTAGTAAAATAAATAATTTATTTATTAAAATATTTTAAATTATTATAAATGTAAATATACACATATGACTATGTTCAATTATATACATATTTATATATTTATATTATATAAATATATATACATATATGTATAATTTATTAATTTTAATAAAACTTAGCTATAAATAAAAATAAAAAAATAAATCTTTAATATTGAGAATTTAAAATAATTTATACAAATGTGATAATTTTTAATTTGAATTTATAAACTAGTTTTTATTAATATATTAATTAAATAATTTAATATTTTAATTACTAAGAGGTATAAATTTATATATAGATTCAATAAAAAAAGTTAATAAAATAATTAAAAAATAAATTAGAATTAATATAAATAATAATAAAAGAACATATGGGTCATATTATTCATCCCCATAAATATTACTTTGACACCCCCTCTATCTTTTGATAATAACAAAAACACCCCTAAGGGCATTTCTGTTATTGAAAAATTAAATTAAAATTTGATCAAGTCAACAGGGGCATTTTGGGGTTTTAAAGGCTGTTAGGGGTGGTTTCTGTAATTTCTGAAAAGGCAAGGGTGGTTTGTGTAAAATGACAATAGATGAAGGGGTGTAAATGTAATTATCCCTTATAAAATTATGAGTTCAAATTTCACTGACGTACGAGTTATTGTTCTAATTAGTAATAGTTTATTCATTGTTATACTGGTTAGTTGTTGAAATTATATTATTATTGTAATCGATTTAATAAAATATAAAATAACATAAGAAAAATTGGCTCCGGGGAAGGTAAAAGAATAATTAAATACAGTCCATAGTTTAAGGTAAAAACTAAATAAATAAAAATTAACAATGAAATTCGATGAAAAATCAAAAGATAATAAAATAAAATTATATAAAGGATTATAAACAAAATTTTATTTTTAAATAATTTCCTTTCTGATAGTTTTATATTTAAAATGTTTATTTTGTTTATAATAATTTAATATGGGCAATATCCTAGCTAATATGTTAATTCTTAATGTGATGTTTTTGTATTTTCTCAAACTTACAATATTAGTTTTTTTTTTTTAAATGTGGAATTTAGTTTGCATGCGTCAAAATTTGACATTTTTTTTATAGTAGAACGAAATTTTCCCTTTGATTTTTTTTTTTTTAATTTTCATATTTGAAGTATTATTTCACGTTTAATTTATAATATGAGCACTATATATTAATAGTATAATATCATAATAATGATGTTCATATAGTTTATCATGGATTTATTTAAAATAAAAACACATATTGTTTAATTATTAATTATAATCTTGCAGGGGCAAAATGCTATTAAAACTAAAATAAGAAGTAGAATGAATTTTTTCTTTTATATGTATACTTTTAGTAAAAAGGGTATATTATAATGAAATTTTTTGAAATTTGTCGTACAAATACCACTATTTCATTATAGAGGAAATTTGTAACAACTACATCATAACAGTCCATTATAGGGGGTATTTGTTACAATTAAATTTGCCCATTAATTATATAGATATTTATAATTTTTAAAATAATAATAAAATATTTATAATTATGATAAATTTGAAAAATTCCACCATAATTTACTCAAAATAAAATTGAGGATAGAAATAAGCACATTATTAAGTGTTGTTTGTGGTGTGGAAGAACATGCAGCCGCAGCCGGAGGCGGTCGTTTTCCGCTACCCAACCCCACGAGATGAAACGCAACAACCGGCCACGGACACTATTTTTAATATAATAATTCCCCTTCCCTGTCACCCCACCAATTCGAGCAACGTACTCTAAATTAATGAGCATTAACAAAAGAATAAAATAAATAGTAAATTACAACAAATTTTCTGAGGTTTGCATAATTGCAAGGCCTCTCTCATTATTTATAAAATTATCAATATTCCTCTTAATTTTAACGATCATCTAACAATTAGCCAATTTCGTTAGTTTCTCATAGATTTTCATCCATTTTCTGTGGTGACCTGAATAAAATATCATTGTGGACTAAAAAATATAACTTAATTTAATTTAATTTAATATTTTTATTGACTAAAAATATAACTTAATTTAATTTAATTTAATATTTTTATTGACTAAGTGGATAATTTATTTTTTTATCCAATTCGGCCAAAACATTTACAATTTTTTATTAAAAAAAAAAAATACAACAATGACATAATTGACAATTTCATACATCCATAAAAAAATAACATAATTTTATTAAATATCAGGGAGTAGTTATAATTTTTCAAATAATAAAAAAATATTCATAATTATGATAAATTTTATAAAAGGTGGTTGTAATTTACAGTAAAATACAAGAAAGAGTGTAGATATTTGGTTGGATGAGGTAGTTGATAAGTAGCTCCCATCTCAGGTCGCTCCTCACATATTTATATTATCTTACTACATGAAAACAGGCTCACATCTTTCTTTCTTTCTTTTTTTTTTTCAAAAAATAATTTGGAATTATAAACAACACATTAATTATAATTGATTTTCTCATATATTTTAATAAAAAAAAAGAACTATAGTTGAAATATTTAATTAATACACAAAAAATAATATTATTTGGATCCAAATTGCAGCCCATTTGGTAGGTCTTCTTTAGCCCCCAAAATGAAAACCACCCCAACCAAATTTCAAATTTACTTCCACAGAAAAAAGTTCAAAACTCGGAAGTTTGAAATCAATTTTGTTATTACATCAACTATGGGTTGACATTTTGACTTTGGCTACGCTCACAATATCTTTGTGCAGTTAGTCAAACACATCCAAAAAAGTCAACAACAAAAAAGTAATCAAGAAAGTATTTTACAATTAATTTTTAGTAAATTGCTGTCGCTATTCCTATAAAATTTGACATACTAATAGATATTTACATTTTATTAAAAAAATTATATATAATCCCTCTATTTAACGTGTATTTGATTTATTTAATTAGTTTTCATTAAATTTTTATTATATTTTTCAAAGTTGTTTAAATATTTTTATGAATTAATATGCTCTATATATTATTTATTTAACCCACCTTTATTTTTTTTAATTTTTTTTTGAATCAACAAGAATAAAGTAATAGTGGTTCGTCTACGGACTATAAAATTATTTTTATTTAAAAAAATATTTATAATATTTTAAATAATAAAAAAATATTCATATTTAGGTCAAATTTCATAACATACAAACATAATTTACCCTTAAATTTTTCTAGAACTTTGGTTTAGTTGTCATACTATGTATGTATAGGGTGGGCGGCCCCTGGATCTACGGATAGGATGGTGGCAGAAATCTAGGTAGTATTTGTTTTCATTTATTATGCCGATTTTAGCTATTTATGATACCATATATTGGTTTTCCGAAATTAAATTATTTTAAATATTGTTGAAGGACATTTTGATTTTTTACTCTCGAGTATATTGGCTCCCATATGATTATTATAAAATGGATAAACTCGATAAAATTTAACTAATAAAAAATATATATAATAGATAGAAGCAATTATCAATGATAATAGATGTAATTTTTTGAATTACAAGAAAATTATATATAATTTCCACCAAATCTAAAAAACAGAGTGTAATTTATCTCTAAATAAACTTACGAACCATGCTTCCTTATAAGGAAACCAAAAAAAAAAAAAAAAAGAAATAGAGAAAATGAGTGGTATAGAGATGTCAAAATCTTGTGCACGACGACGTTGTGAAGCATGAGGCGTGATTATTTGACTTATAAAAATATTCCCACCAAACTCTACTAACTTAGAGGCGTGATGGTTTTGACTTGGGAAAATATTGATAAGTAATAGCAATTATTGTGCGCGTGGGTTGTTATATCATCCTACTTATTTCATAACTTGCTAACCTTCTTATGCTTCCCAATATATATATATATTTTTCTTTGTTTCGACTCAATAAATTATAATTATATCATGAATTTTAGTTATCAATTATTAATGCATATTAATCATATCAAATACTTATAATTAATTAATAATTACTGTTACAGTAGACCAATACCTATAGATTTGTGAGTTTGAACCCATTATTTAATCATGAGGCTTCAATATTACATTTTTTTTGGATTTCAAAACTAAAACAAAATTTGATGAGTATTATGAATACAATATACGCATTTACTCTCTCTCGATTTATATATAACAATAAAGCAATTTTATTTAATATCAAGAAAATGAACAAATACATAACTTTATATATATATTAGCAATGGTGACACGCAATTTTCGCACACATAATTTATTGAATACAACGCTGGAAGTGAAATAGTGATCCTGTGATCAACGAATAGGGGCTTTAATATAGAACAAATGTGTGGAATTATCGACTTTGGTCAGGGTCTTCAAATGATTAATAACCCAACACCGAGACTCGGCCCGATTGAAGAAAAAGCCCAAGCATTTGCAGTCGGAGGTACATTTTCTGGAGCAGCCCGCCTCCTTCATGGGCCCAGTTCCCCTACTATACTTCACTATGAAATGGTCCACCCCTTCCCAACTTGTAGTACTTCGTATCATTTGGTTTACAAGATGTTAGCTTAGGAGGTGCGCAGCTCTTGCTCCAGCCCATTAGCCCATTTGCAGATGGGCAGGCCACACACTGGTGTCTTCACAAAGCCCAAAGTTCCCGGCAACTGGCATTCCTCGCCGGAATCTCTAGGTCTCTTCCCAAGCATCATAATCCACGTTGTCATAGAATGTGTAGGCTCTTAAGCCCCCGTCAATCTCTAACCGGAGATATGTGAACGTGCTATTGTATTTCTTAAGAGGAGGAAGAAAGAGCGACGAAGCAAGGTATTGACATTTTGTTGCGTGTTTGATGTATAATTTATAAAATCTATACTTGTACAGAAGATTAGCTTAGAGTTATATACATGGATAATGCTACTATAATCTTTTGCATTGTCAACGGGAAGATTTTACTACAAAATACAACCAATCAAAAACTGTGGTCATAGGTGTTGGGCTGCTCTAAAACAAGAATGGTTCCGTACAAAGATCCGATCATTTTGCATGTGGCTACATGTTTTTGACATACCTTCACTTTATTGCTATCCCATTTTTGTGACCAACAACAGCACAATGCTAATTATGATCGAGCCACTATGAGTTTTAAATTCAGCTCCACATGTATTAGCCCATATACGGTGTTACAACTTTGTAGAAGGTTGTTAGTTTTTAAGGTTAATTACACTGAAATTTCCTTCGAAAATACGAAATAATTATAAGGAAAAGAATTACAAAATTATTATATGAAAATATTAAATGAGGAGAAAAATTTAAAATTTATGTGTTTTGTTAGCTAAAATCAATATTTTCGTTCTAACCCTAATGGAAGGGAATCAGGTGGAAATAGAGAATTTTCAGAGGAGTGTAAGGGTAATTTCAAAACCTTTTTATGTGAAACTGTAATTTGTATTTTTTGAGAACGTCTAAGTGTAACTAATCATATATATATATATATACACACACATCTTTTTGCAGTATAATTCTTTTGTCACATTTTAATGTTATACATTCTTATCATATCAATACGTGATTGATAAGGGTTTTTTTTAAATAAATAAAAAACAATCAAATTAGTTCACAATTTAAAAATAGGATCGTAAACAAGGTGATTACGGCATTAGTGTGTGAATCCAAAGTGTAATTCTTGTGACATGACTGAATTTGATCACCAGCCCCACACATATTTCCTACTAGAAATTAAATCTCAAATTTTACTAAATTTTAATGTTATAAATATGAAAAAAAAAATTAAAGTCTTCAGATCTAATGAATGGCACCATAAATAAGCATTGCCCTTAGGCCATAAGTAAAAGAACAATAAATAATGCAACGAATATGAACTTTTATGCATGATGCAACGCTCATTGAGACGTGTCTGGAAATAGGAAATTAATTAATGCGCATATATTGAAACAGGCCAAGACCAAGACACTAGAAGTAAAATAAATTAATATTTAATTATAGCTAATTATCATAATTAAAAATAAATACTTATAGTAAATAACCACAACGATTGTTGGCCGAAACTTTTATAAATATGACTAAAATATTTATCATGGCTAAAATTTATAAAACAAACATTTGACATTATTCATAACCATAACAAAACAGAACAATTTTATTACATATCAATAAAATGAAATTGTATGACGAGAATAAGAATGACACCATCCTGTCTGATTCATTACAGTTCGGGCTTTCTCTTCCACCTCGCAACACAAGCAGCAGACTGCAGGACGTTAATGAGCAGGGGCCTTAATATAGCCCAAATGCGTCGAGTTCGCAACTCTCGTTAGGGTCTTCAACTCGTAGGCGATCCAACACCTAGACTCGGCTCGATTGAAGAAAAACCCCAAACAAATGCAATCCGAGGTGCATTTTCTTGAGCAGTCCTCCTCCTTGACGGGCCCACTTCCCCTAGTATACTTGCTCATGAAATGGTCCACCCCTTCCAATTTGTAGTATTTGATGTCATTTGGTTTGCAGGATGTTAGCTTAGGAGGTGCACAGCTCTTGCTCCACCCCAGCAGCCCATTTGGAGATGGGCAGGCCACACACTGGCTGTCCTCACAAAGCCCGAAACTCCCACACCTCTCCGGCAACTGGCATTCCTCGCCGGAATCTCTAGGGAAGAGTGTAAACGTCTCTTCCCATGCACCCCAATCCACTTTGTCGTAGAATGTGTACGCTCTTAATCCCCCATCGATTCCCAACCGGAGGTACGTTAACGTGCTGTTGTATTTGGGCCGAGACAGGATTCGAGTTCCTCCATTTGAATTCTCCAACGTTATCTCATAAGCAAATGCACCCTCCGTGTCCGGTTGGCTATTGAATGTCAAAACGTCGAGCTTTCCAAGCGAGAGATAGTCCGTCGCATCAAAATATAACATGGGCCTAGGAGAATTATTACTTGCATAGTACAATACAAATCTGTTGGGCTCCAAGACCAAGCTATAAGCCCCATCCTTGTTTTCCGTCTCAGAAAGCCGGCTCACGAGCTTATTCGGGCCCTTCAGACGAAGGGCTTGGCCCACCAACAGAGTATCCGTTGGCGAGTCAAAACTTTGCCAGACAAACCTGCCATTGGAGTCATAAAGCACCATATTACCATTTGGTAACAACCGAAACCCCACAACACCCTTGTCAGCCGTGTTAGACTGCCATGCCACACGACCATCAGCATCAGCCAAGACTAGATTACCATTTGTCCCGAGCGAGAACGTCGCATTCTCTCCAACGGGATTGCCACGATTCGCCTCCCAAACCCAACGCATCAACGACTCAGACCGCACAGTACCCATACGTAAGGCCAGAGTATAGGCACCCGGCGTGGTGTTGTAGAAACATAGCTGGAATGGAGTGCTAAAAACAGACAAAACTCTATAGTTGGCATCATACTCAACTATGTAGTCTCCAAATTCGCCTTCATTGACAAAGTTGAAAGTTTGGGAAGGAGGGACGACACCTTGAGCGCAGACGAAGAGGATGAGGAAGGAAAGAATGAAGAAGCAAGACAAAGACATTGTGTTAAGTGTTTGATGCATAGTTTCCAAAGTCTATATTTATAGAAGATAATTAGCTTAGTTGTGAATGAGAAGCTTTTATTAAAAAGAAGCACTATGGTCAGAGGAGGTAGGCTGCATTAAAAATGAGAATGGCCCCAAAAGTTGTTCTTTCAGCATGTGGCTGCATGTATTTTGACACATCTTCAATTCATTGCAATCCCATTTATTGAAAGCCACTAGGAATAATTAAGTAATAGAATTTTGTGCCACTTTGTTTGAATGCCAATTGGGAGATCTAACACATTGATAATTTATCGAAACGACTTCCTAAAAATTGAAAATCGAATGTTGTATTGGTATTCATGTTACGATATTAATATTAAATAATTTTTGAATAAATTGGTCGTTTTGTATGATATTAGAGAGATTTTGTGGTTTTGAATCTCATTATCGATAACTTATTTTATGTGTAAATTTAATTAGAAGAACTATTTGTTAAACATTAAATATTATTTGTTTAAATTTTTAAATGATATGATGGTTGAACCCTCCTCTAGCATTGAAAGGCCGCAGTCAAATGATTAGGATAAAGGGGGGTTTATATCCATTCTAATCATTAGAATATGCCAACTCTAGGCTAATCATTCTTGTTGATTTGCTTTGATGTGCATGTTACGATATACTATAATATCCATATCTATATTTGTAGTCAGCATATTGTTTTATATGTATAAAAAAATAAATTTTTTATACTTTTTAATAATATATTATAAATAACAACAATAAAATATCTATCAAATTTTGAATAATTATAAATATCCCATTTTTATGTGAAAAATTATCAATATCCTTTTAGACAACTTGCAGTCTAGCACAATCCATCAGTATTAGGTTTTTATCTATTTTTTATGGTGAAGTAATCAAAATGCCCTTATGGACCATAAATTTTAATTTTATTTATTTTAAAATTTTAAATTTTCTTAATTTTTTTATAGACTAAATGTATATTTGTTTTTATAATTTTTAAAAAATTTCATTCACCTCACCTGATTTTTTATTTTTTATTTAATTAAAAAATAAAAAAATACAATAGGGATAAATTGATAATTCAAACTTCATTAAAAAATTATATAATTTTTATCCAACATCATAAAAGTATTTATAATTCTTCAATAATTACGCCAAATTTTATAGATGAATTCGTAGTAATTTACCTATATATATAATTTGATGATCATCACCTTTTGTACATTTTGGTGGTGAAGATTTGTGATAATTTAAGTGCACCGTTGAGATCGCATATTGTGGATTTCCTACTCTGACTCTTCATGCTACGTAATGGACGTCAACACAATAATACTAAAATATTACATGGTGGCCAAATGCCATCATGCCATTGGACCCTTTCCCAAATTGCCCACTATTTACTTAGTGCGGCGGCTCAGAAATTAATTGTGTGCTTGGAAATGCATGAAGATATTGATCACACCAAATTTTGTGTTAGCAAAAATAAATATAAGACAAGAAAAATATGGATAAATAAATTTTATTTGATTTAAAAGAAAAGTGGATATAATTTCTGATTTGAAGAGAATTTCCTGATTATTCGATTCGATTCAAGGGCTTGAAGCTTGTTTTTGGATGTAATGCGTAATTTCCTTCGAATTTGTGGTGCAATCTACATGTCACTTTGAAATTTGATATCAAGACTTGATGATTTGATATCGAGGAAGACGTAGAACCTTCGTGGTTGCAGCATTTCGTTGTGACAAAGAGCTTTTGGACTTGAGTCCCTTTGAATTTGTTGTGCTTTGTGTGTCTGTCTGTCCGTATGTGTTGACTTGGATCCTCAATAACGTTAATTTATGGGTCTTTTGACTTATTCCCGGATTGAACATTATAAACTTGGAGAACTTGACTTGAACTTAAATATCTCTTCGGTGGATTTGACTTTTTGATCTTCCGTCAAGATGGATTTTGTGTTTCGACAACATCAATTCGCAGGTCTTTTGACTTCTTCACGAATCAAATGTTGACTTTGAGCAGTTTCCGCGATGAACGCCTTGACTTTGCTTTGAACGTTGTGGATTTTCCTTAACTTTTACTTGGGAGGATTTTGGGATTTCTTGAATGCTCTCTTGCTTCAGTTTTTGTCTCTCCAATTTTGTGTGTATGTCTGTTTGTATATATTGACTTGGATCCTCAGTAATGTTAATCTAGGAGTCTTTTGACTTATTCTCAAATTGAACGCTATAAATTTGGAATATTTGTCTCGACAACATTAATTCGTGGATATTTCGACTTCTTCACATATCAAATATTGACTTGAGCGATTTCCACGACGAATGCCTTGACTTTGCTTTGAACGTTGTGGATTTTTCTTGACTTTTATTTTAGAGGATTTGAGACTTCTTGGATGCTCTCTTGTTTCTGTCTTTAATTGTCTCTTCAATTCTGTGTGTTTGAATTGTTGGAAAACACCTGTATTTATAGTGGTAGGGTGGAATACTTTTTCCTATTTACTTGATGAAGTGGCACGATTTGATTGTTTCTTCGATATTTGTTTGACATTTGCTTATATATTTGCAAGATACAATTTTGTTTTTAAATTGACTTACACTTGTTTGATTTGGAAGATTTGATGCACTTGCCAAGAATATGAGATTTGACACTTAACGTCATTTGATTGGCCGGAAACTAAATATCAATATTAATAAATTAATTATTTACTTTAGGAATTAAATTTAATTAAAAATTTAAAATATAAATAAAAAATTAATATTTAATATATTATTTTTCATATGGCGCAATTTTATTGGGCACAAATTTAATCTGTCTACAAATATATATTTGGAAAAATTATTTTTTTGTCCGTTAAGTATGCTCAATATTAATTTTAGTCCGATAATTATGCTCATATTTTTTTAAGTTCAATAACTTGAAAAATTGATTAGAAAAGATTCTCCTGTGGATGATTTTTCTTTTGAGGCAAAAAATATTACATGGTAGTCCAATTGTAGCTTATGTGTGAGCCCAGATTTGTACTTTATTTTGCCCTTTATTTTTCCCCCCACCCCTCCCCCCCTCCGTGTAACCCCGCCAATACGTTGTCGCCTACCCTGTTCCTCGCCCCGCCTCTCCTGCCATCGCCTACCCTCCTCCCCACCCCTAGCGACCATTGCGCCCTGAGGTGAGGAGAGAGTGGCGCCGCGCACAACGCCGCCTTTTTTAATGGCATTTTTTTAATTTAATTTATAAAAAATATTTTAATATTATTATAATAAATAGTATATTTTTATTAAAATATATAATGAATCATTATTCAAATTAATTAATGAAATATAATTTTTTGTAATTAAAATATGTTTTTTAACTGAAATTATAAAATTTAATAATATTATATATTTGTTTAGTATTTTAATATTTAAATAATGTCTGATTAGCATAAACTGCCACATATCATTACACGTGGTTGTACAAGTGTACAAGTTGTCGAAGATTCAACCAATTACCTACCATATAGGTATTTTCTGGTTGATTTTCAAAATTTCGCCAGAAAAATCTATACAAAACCCTAATTCAGACTAAAATTCATTAATTTTCTAGAGATATTGGACTTAAAAAAAAAATATAGGCATAATTACCGGACTAAAATTAATATTCGGTATACTCAACGAACTAAAATAATATTTGTCCCTATATATTTTAGGGATATTTACAATTTTCTTTCATGATATTTTTATATAATTATAATTTTCTATATTTTAAAAATTATATCTAATACTTTTAAAGATTGTTTTCATATAATAAATAAGTAATTTTATTTGTCAAAATTCACTGAATTTGCTGATATTAACAAAAAAAAAAAAAAAAAAGGATGAAAACCTATATTTACCCCTCATTGATTTATTATTAATTTATAACATGTCAAATAAATTTTTTTATGATTAAATTATCATCATACGTCTTCACATATTAATGCATGTGAGGAGGTATATTTTCACCGTTATAAGTGTAGTTTAATTGGAACAAATTATTTGACTTGCAATATGTCAGTAATAAGTCAATCGAGGGCAAGTCAATTTTCATTCAGTTTTTTTTTTTTTTGTTAATATAAGCAAATTCAGTGAATTTTCACTAATTGATGGACCTATTTGTTAGCCGAAAGTAAACATCAGGAGTACAAAAGATAAAATAAATTTAATTGATTAAATATCAGTTTGTCCCTTTGTCTTAAAAAGAAACTATTTTGCTTATATTGACATTTGTATTTGTCAATAATAATTATTTTTCTATAAAAATAATAAATTCTTAAAAATATTCATAGAAATTTGAATGTTTAATCTCATATTGCTCCTACTAACTAATATAATTGATTCATACACTATATATCTTGTATTAAATAATATCATTGCTATTGAGGAACTTTTTTGTAGTGCTCCAAAGTGTTTGTGTGATGTCAGAAGTTGAAAATCGATTTTCTAAAGCTCTCGCAAATACTCTTTTAGTATAGATTATTTAAGAGTTAAATTCATTTTGTTCCTGTGTTACGTAAAAAGATAAAAAAACTCATTGTGAAAAATTAAATATCAGTTTCACCCCATTTATTACAAATAAAACATCACATTGCCCCCGGTCAAAAGAGCCTAATTTTACAGGGACAATGATTAAAATGCCCCTCCTAATCAACTTGATCAACCTAGGCCTATTAAAATATACATATAATATATAAAATTTATATAGAAAAAGTTTTATATAGAAAAAATTTTATATATGAAAAAAAAAATCTGTTAAAAATACCTATAAAATTATTTATATTAAATTTTATATAGAAAAAAATTATTTTTCTTAGTTTGTTAAATATGCTCAATATTAATTTTAGTATGATAATTATCCCATTTTTTATAAATTTATTAAATTTTAAAATCGATGAAATTTAGACTTTCAGTAATCGAAATTTTAGTTTCAAACCAAAAAATGACATGGCATGCCAAGTGAACATTTTTTGGGGATTTTTAGTTCTACGTGGCTTTGAAAAATGAGTTGGATCACATGTTGGATATAATTACATCAAATCTCAAGGAAGGAGAGTGTAACTATTCCTATATTTTAGACCGGAGATGATTGCAATTTTGGTACTATAGTTTATAGAGCTTTGCAAAACAGGTACCATTATTTACAAAATCACAACTTCGATACCATACTTTACAGAGACTTGCAGTTTTGGTACCACCTTTGCTTTTGGCCTTTAAAACTTTCAAAAAGTATCAATTCAGTCCAAAACTTTTTTTTTTTTTTTTTCACAGAACTCATTCCCTTCACTATTCAATTTATCA